>CM029130.1:9400000-10000000 GCA_016859345.1 Istiophorus platypterus | reverse complement strand
CTGCTCTGTGCTTATCACAGCAGGCTACAGTACCCAAAGACTAAAATTACTCCCAACAGCTTGTATAGCAAAATGAGTGGTGTCTCTAAAAGTTCAGTGTTTACCTCATTATTCCTACATATATAACGAGTTACAAAACTTTTTCTGCCTCACCATTAGAGGAAATTCTCCAGGGAAATCAAAGAATGTATTAACCACACTCAGAAAAATAAAATGGACTGTATAGGGGATTGTATAGAGCAGGTGGTAGAGACGCTGCATTCAAATGGCAACTCTCATCCACCCCACACAGCACAGATGTCTTCTCCTACCCAAGTGTTTTCTGATGCCCTGATGTTTGGCTACTTTCTGCAGCATCCACTGTGTCTGCGACTACATTGCTGGCAAGGAAGGACACTCGCAAGCATGCGCAGTAAAGTAGACATGCATGCATGAAACCGCCCTGACACTACAAAGCGAAAATGCACACCCACACAAGCTAAGAGTCCTGGGAATTACAATTACAAACACTGTCAGACTACACATACTCACCTCTGAGAGGTAATTACTTTACTCGCCACCATCATCTTACTCTTTGAGCCTTAATATAATACTTCACACTATGACAAACTGCTGTATTTATTGTTTAAGGCACCCCAGCTCGGTCCTAGACAGAGATGTAGCTGGAATATATGGGAGGCTTGAAATTATGCTCAGCCTGTGAAATCATTTTGTGTTGCTGAAAGCTGGACTCATTGCTCACATATGGAGAAGCCTTATCAAGCCGAAGGACAAGTATGCATGGCATTCTGCTATTCTACCACTTTCACTATCAAATCAGACATAGAGACATAATTTCTGTTGTTTTTACAACAGCATTGTCCTTGGATTAAACTAAACAATAATTTTTCATAAAGTCCCACAAATGTCTGTTTATTAGAAAACAGATATATTTTTCTTTTATGTGCAACAAAGTTGTTACATCTTCAGTGCAGGTGGCCGTAAATGAATTAAATTTAATGGACCTGAGGAATTTAACCAATGCTGTGAACGTTTATGGGTCTATAAGGACTTATAAGACTTGTAGCATCTCCAATTGCACTTCTAGTGTATAAAATTTCTGTTAATACACACAGTTGGTAATTTGCCGTAACAGTTATCTCCGGTAAGTGTTCATTGCTCTGCCAGATCTGTTATGAGAATGATATAGCTTACAGTCCAACATGGTTACATAAAGATTTTTTTTTTTTTATTTTTAAATCAAGACATTAGACAGTATCAATGGCTGCAAAACACATGGTAGGTATTACTCATTGGTTTTGCCTGTTCAGTCAAATAACACGGCCTGTCTGATCTGACCAAATATCTAGTCCGCCCACTCAATGGCTGCCAAAATACGATAAGTAACACGCCAAAAAAAAAGGACTATTTGTATCTCCTATCGACTTTTTCTGCAAGCTTTGTTCCAAATTAAGGTTGGAAGTGTGAACCTAAAAAAAAAAAAAACAGAATTGAAAAAAAAAACGTGACTTAGAATAAAACTGCAGATGTGAGTCTTCCAACAGTGCAGTCCAAAAAAGGACGAGTTGTGGCACGTTTGACTGCTGCCAGCAAAAACTTGTTTGCTGTTATGTCAGGTGTATTTGTTTAAAAGTGCCAAGATCAATAATCTTGCAAGTGTGAGCAAATGCAACTCAAAGATCCCTCACTAAAACAAAAAATTGGCAGTATATTCCACACTGAATTAAATCTGGTGTGTTTCCAGACTGCTGACACTGTGAATAAACATAGTGAATAGTTAAGACTTATGTAAGCCTATTCTGTTTGGAACATCTTTTATTGATGATGGTTTTAACAAAAATTTATTTGATGTTTTCAGTGTGTGGATTAATCGATAGAGTATCAATGTACTTGTTCCAATAAAACTGTGGTAATATCGAATGCTAAATGTGTTATTTGAATTAATTTCTTTTCTAGCTTTTCCCAAATGTCCTCTTTTAACGATTGAACTAGTTTTATTCGATTGGCTGAGGAACTGATGAATGGATTGTGTATGTACACTCACACCTACTCACCTCCTCATGTTCTGGCTCCGTCATCCCTGCCTGCAGAGACAGGGGATAAGGGAAGAGTGTGCAATGTTGTCTGTCATAAACTTCCACATACACACCTCTACACACCTCTACACACACACACACACACACACACACACACACACACACACACACACACACACACACACACACACACACACACACACACACACACACACACACGCACACACACACGCACACAAATTGCTTTACCTTTATTGTTGTCTAGGAAATAGACAAGCACAAGTAATTTTAAAAACTCTCGTGACAAATTACAGATTGATTGATAGATATTTGTGTGTGCAGGAGGATCAAAGATGGACACCTGCTGCTTACTACTTGATGGACCCTCTCAAACGAACGGCACTTATTACCATGGCAACCACACTACACACACACACACACACACACACACACACACACACACACACACACACACACACACACACACACACACACACACAGCAAAGTCTGGAGACTGATCATTTGTCTAGTGATCTTTCTCCTCTGTGTCCTTTTCGACCCCCATCGCCCTTCCTTTGAGATCCAAGCAAATGCACCCCTCCCTTTATCACACCCTTCCTCTCTACCTCCCCTGCTTCTTCACTTCCCATCATCAGCCCCCTGATTGTCTGTAATGGTCCTTCATATCCCCCCTTCCACTTTTCATTTAATCCACACTCTTATTTTTCACACCTCTGTTCCACATATCCTTATGAACTATCTTTCCCTTCATCTTTCCATCGCTACATCTGTCCCCTACCATCCATTTATCCACCTCCCCTCCCCATTTTCTGCCTCCCCCTGTAGCCCATCCATCCATTCCTTCATGTGCCTCTTTTTCCTTTTCCAACCCTCAACCCATCCATCTCCTCCAATAATTACCCAGTTGGAGGTTTTAATTAGAGAAAGAGGAGGAGCGGTCTGGTGTAGCAGGGCCCTAATTGAAACCGCAATTAGTCTCCTCTGGTTGTCAGTTTGCTGAGGGAGCTGCCACCCTTCCGCAAAAATCAGATTTTCTTCAGGAGGTGAATTTTCTGAAGGTATTACTTTGACTTTTAATAAAGTGTATTAGGACAGTAAATAAGAAGTGTAGGCAAGAAACAGCCCCTTTATTGCTAATGTTTAGAATTACCTCAAGCAATCTGCTTCAATCTGCTATGTGAATTAACAGCGGGAGGCTGTGGCAAATGGGCGAGAAAAAGAACACAAGAAAAAAGTCACTAAGGTAACTTGTTGCCGTGGTGATTACCATAGTGATTGCAAAGTCAAATGGAGAAGCGGGCGTTCTGGTTTTGGGGAGGAGGGACGTGCGGCACAAATGCAGCAATTGAAATGTTTCGTGCATGCGTGTGTGTGTGTGTGTGTGTGTGTGTGTGTGTTCGTTTGTGGTTTGCATTTGTGTGTGTGTGTGTGTGTAAGGACCTTAACCTAATGCACTCAGCATGGTTTGGATTTACAATTAGCTGGTTGGCTCAAAGCCTAAGTGGAACAATTACACAGACTCTCATTCTCTCTCTCCCTCTCTCTCTCTCTCCCTCTCTCTCTTTTCTCACAATTGTACAATAATTGCTGCATCCTGGTTTTAGGGCATGTGTACACCCAGCTGACTGTTGCTGAAACACCCCAAGTGACTGTCTAGTCACAGCCAGGCACAGCAGGCCTTTTCAAGCTTCAGATTTTTCCACATGATGAAAGCAGTTTGCGTGGAGCTCTCATAAGACTGATAGTCCTTATAGGGTCTGGAGGATGCCCTCCTAAAACCAAAGCTTAGCTTAATTAGCTCGCTAACCATAGCTGAGGTAAAATCTGCTAGTGACAGTAGCCATTTCTATTTCACTTACAGGAAAAAGATGACAGTCAAGGAATGAAAAGCCTGCTTTTGTTTACTTCTGTCTAAAATTAGGGATCCAATGTCTCACAATTTATTATATATTTCATGGGGTAAATCTGTCGCCATTGTCTGTAAACATGCTTTGCAAGAACGGAAAGCTTGACAGATGTAGCAACAGTGACATTCACCATGTTCTAATATATAAACTCCATATGGCTCGCTCTCATAGATCACCAAACCTTTAACACACATGTTCCCCCTGACTGGCACAAAGACAGACACACACTCTTTCCTCTATCCTTCTCCGTGACATCCAGCAATACACAATCGCATGAATACTCTCTTCCACACACACATATATATACACACACACTTGTTAAGCTTTCCCTCTTCCACCCCCTGTTGAGTCCGGCCCAGACAGACCCCGCTCAGTCCTATCTGCTTCTGGATTCGGCTGCAGACAGCCGCAGAGCAGAGCCGAGCACATCCTGATAAGCTCCCATTGATTGGCTTCAGACTGGCTGAAAGGCTGAATCCATTGTCGCCTCTTTCTTTCTCTCTCCACACAGACACAAACACGCACACACATACACATACTCGCTGGGGGTAAGAGGGGAACATAGAGATGAGGAGAGAGGGTTGATCGAAAAGAAACAAAATTCATGATGAAAAAAGCAAGACAAATCAAGAATGAGGGGCAGGCTGACACTGCTGCTAGAGAGACAAAAAGAGAAAGGGAAAGAAGAAAGATGCAAATCTTCAGGGTAGAAGTGGAGTCAAAAGGAGCTGAGCATAAGACGATACACATTTCAGCACAACAGAGACAGAGAGATGGGAAGAAACGGGAACAGGCTGATGGACAGCTAATCAGAACCCGCCAGGCAAGCCGGCAGTCAAAGATTAGGAACTGGAAAAATATATTAAACAGAGAGACAGAATCAAATTAAAGTAACATGTCAAGACTCATTAATAATGCAGGCCAACCTTGGGCCAATTAATGATATGTCTTCAATCCAAATTCAGAATCTGACAAGTTGATAAATTATTTGTTATTTAAAATTTACAGTTTATATCATTAATTATAGCTCCTCTTTCAGACAAACCAGTCTAACAAGAGAACTGTCATTCCTGTCATCATGGGACTGTCATGGTTGTAGTATCAAATTGAATAAAAGGTTCTTTGCATCAACTAACATATTCCATGTCACAGTAGGGAAGAAAATCCAGCCGGACCAGGCCAGATTCAAGTCTTCAACCATGTTAAAATGCATTCTGTGCTGTGTCCCACTGCGTCACAAGCAATGGAACAGCCTATGAATGGAAAGATGGGTTTGTAGCACAGGGAGTGGGCCCCGTCTGTCCTGAGGTGTGACTGCACGATTGTTCCACATGGCTGCAAGCTGTGACATACAGAGTCCTCCTTTGAAGATGGCAACTGATTGGGGGGATTAAATGCATTGTTGCATTGGCAGGAGAGAACAAGGGAAGGATCATGGAAAGGGGGCAGAATCCAATATCAAGTCTCTTAACTTTGTAGCTCTTCAAAATATTGTAGCAGTTTATAGGAACAGTTTTTGTAGTTAAAATGAATTGAAATCACAAGAGGATCACAAGTTTATATGCACTCTACCGTCGTATATTGGTTTTAACAACACTATAATCAGTGTTTTTATATTATCGATGCATCAAATGACTGTGTAATGTAATAAGAGGTCGCTTATAGTGAGGAACCCATGGTGAATTACCACACTGCTCTGCAGCTCCTCTCAGCTCTACAGAGCATTTCAGCGTCTTTCAGCTGATTGGGCTCATTTTACAGATTTGATTCAATCTCACAGCTACTATCGGCATCACTTTCAACTACAACATTCAGCTATTTTTAGCAAAACGCTCTGCAAAATTGACTGTGCGCTACCTGACGAGCGCCACACACAGAGACACACAAAGCTAGGTGAACATATTCCTGCACATTTCTTACCTCATGATGTGATGTTTACATGTGTAGACACATAACTGTCAGACTCCAAAAGCACAAAGATAATCTATAGTAGTATACGTGTAACTGCTAGCTTGCATGAACTATTTGCCATCCTGACTAACATTCACTTCAGTTACAGCATGAAAACTCAGTCATATGTCTCCTTTGTTCATTTACAGTCAATAATTCAGGTTACTGTATCTTCCAGGGAACCAGTGTTCAAAGCCAGCCTGTGTGTGTCCGTGTGTTAGGGGAGTCCACTATACCTGTGGGGTCTGACAGCTTTGTGTGTACAAAATTGTTAGACCGCACAAGTTTGAATAAGTATTTGAGGGTTAAGACTTGGTTTTATGATTCTGGTTAGAATGAGGTTTAGGTTTGAATTAGGATAAGAGGCTGGGGAATGCATTTTGTCCGTGAAACGTCTCCAAAAAATACAGTAAAACAAGGATGTGTCTACGTGTGTGTGGTGTGTGGTGTGTGTGGTGTGTGTGTGTGTGTGTGTGTGAGTGTATGTACAGAGAGGAAATGTAGCTGTGCCCTCTAGACAGAGAGAAAACAGCAGGGTACCTTGGCATCACCTCTCTTCCGTGCTTCCTGGTTCCTCCCCATAAGACTTCCTCTCTCTTCTTCTTCCCATATCTTCCCTTTATTTCTCTCACAATATCCCTTAAAGAAAGGCTAACCTGCCAAAAGATATGAAGAAGAAAAAAAACAATGTTACTGACAGATACTGAAATGCAATAATAGGCTGCACTGGACTGTTTCTTCTTTTTTTCACGTTCAGTTTGTGTAGCAGTCATGGTTGATGGGTTAAACCGGATTGCCCTTGACTGTCCTGCTCGACTGTCCCTGTTTTGGTTCCAGCACAGCCTGCATGGTTTTAACTGTTTTCTATTCATTGTAAAGCTGTTGTTCTGCCATTGTCACACATTTGTGTTGGCACATAATTCCTCCGCTACAGTCCTCTCGTATAATGATGTATTTTGTCAGGTTATACCAGAACATTACCTCAAGGCTTTTCTGATTGCAGGCATTGGAGAAAAAAAAAATGTTTTTACACACATCCCAGAATGCCTTGCGGCGCTTCTACACTGCACTGTATTGCAATGTGCTATATGTGGAGTCATGCATCATAGGACATGAAGTAATGCTCAACCTCAATTTGGATGAGTGCTTTTTAATCCACTTAAACATTAAAAATGCATCATAAAGCTTGATATTTTGAACTGCGTCTTTGCGGGACCATTTTTACACATCTTTTCTCCATGTATAATTTCTATACAAGGTTATTGTGATGCTCTGTCCTCTTGTTAAACTATCGGTGACCCTCTTCTCTCGTTAAGGTGTTTTCTCGATGATTCATCGAAGGCAATAGCAATGTCCTCTGTCTTGCATTGTCACAATTTCCAGACATGATAATCTTTATTGACATCTGCTGGTGTCACTGCAAAAGTGAGGGTGCACGGTTAATGCTAATGGAAGAGATTTTTAATGGTCAGACTGAATGGCTGTCAGTATTATCAGAAGTGCTCAGACAGTGCATTGCTATTTTTATCCACAACAGGCCTAGTTGAAATCAATGTGTAAGCGGATGAGGACAGTCTAGTCGAAAAAGGTCCCCTTTTTGTAAATATTCCTTAAAAGATATGATTACAGAAAATACATCTTTCAGTTCAAAGTAGCTATTTATTGCAACTTCGTAAATTACATTCATCAGTGCATTGTCTTGTATTCAATTCATTTCAGAGATGAACTTTTAATCGCAATCTGGTAGTAATTTCCACATTCAGTTGCACAAAATATTATAAAAGGTTATATACACTATTCTATTTACATTATTTGGCTATGAGTCAAATGAAGCAAGTTTTAGTTAAATTCATTGGGCAGCTGCTGCTGAATGTTCTGCCATTTTTTGCTGCCGGCAAAAGTGGGAGCTGGAAAATGGAACAAGCTAAAAGAAGTGACAACGAGAACTCGGAGTAAAGTGTGCACAGTGAGCAAAAGATGTGTTGGCTGTAATAATGAGCCTTTAGGAATAACGGATGGTTTTAACACCTTGTTTGAAATCATATTTAAATACTGAAGAAGTGAATAGTTGAACCAACTTCACCGGTTGCCTGGCAACCCCACACCTGTGAGAAAGTTTTTGCTTTTGTTCCTGGTGAAATGCTGGATTCTTTCATCGATGAAATTTGTGACGGAAAATATACTCTGATGTCTAAACTAAAGCTATAACATGTAACTAAGTGTCACAAGTATAATCCTTTTTAAAGGGTTCACAAGCCAGAAAGGTCAGTGCAAACAGTCAGTGGAGAAACAAGTCAGCTTTTAAAGTGTCCTATACGATTGTGTAAAGCGGGACGATAGGTACATCTTTCAGACAGGATGGATGTAGAAAGAGGATGTTTATGCCACGGATTTGGTTTCCCCGTCTTCTCCCCCTCCTCGCTCTTTCTTTCTCATTATTCACACGCTTGTGTCTCACAAAACTGTCTCCACAAGGACAAGGACTCCCCTTGCACAAAAGTCGGAGAATCTTTCACGTTCTCTTTGCCAAAATGTCAGTGCCTTGGACAAAGCATGTCTGCCTTGCCGCTGTGCTGGCTGTCTGCCCACCTGCATCCCACCTGAACCTCTTGTTACTGCCCGATATTTCATATGCGCAGGGTCACAGGACAAACTCACCAGCTGCATATTCCTAAGGTGTGTCAAGATGGGTTACATTCGGTGGCCTACACCATTAAAGTAAAACACACTGAATGCATAAAATATCTCGGCGGGGACCACAATTTTTTCGGCTAGGTTGATACTTATCACGGTAGGGAAGGCAGACATCGACAAATAGGGGAGTGACAAGATTTTTGTGGAATGTGTGAAGAGTTGCCTTTTTTTTAAGTTAAATTAGAGACCTAGCTCAACATGGCAGAAAACATGCTGAAAATGTGTTGATCCGGGCCAGAATCTACCGGAGAGGACAGAAAATTACTCTATGCACTGTCACAGCTCGGTTTCCCAAAAGATCATATTCACAATGGACAAATATATTGAAGTCCTGGGACAATATGTTAAAGAAGCATTTTTAACTTTGATGCTAGAGACATGGGTTCACATACCAGTTACGTGTTGACTTTTTTAATACACAATATGGTAGTTACTAGTAGTTACCATGCACTGATATAAGTAGTATTCATAATGTTATTAATGAACATTTGAAAACTTTTCATTCGTCGGTTGTAATCCAGGGTGTTCACTGCGTAATATTAATGTTCTGTTTGGAGAGTGAGTGTTATTCGGCACACAGTTATCATCAAACAAAATATCTGTACCCATATTGGGGAAAAGGGGGAAAAGGGCTAATCTGTTATCTGTTCCTTTTGGGGTCCTGGAGATTCACTTTAACAAATCGATATTCAGCATAGTTTTGTTGCCTTGGTACTTTGTGATTTTTCCTAATTTTATGACAGTTGCTTACGAAAGTGGTTTTGAACTGCTGTTTTGAACTGAACTGATGTTTCAAAAGTCAGGTACAAAAAAATTATGATATAAAATTTCTGGTCTCAGAGAATTCAGCTGTAAAACATGATTAAATGCAATGGATTTTGGTATGCTCCATGTCTGTGATTGATGACAACAGTACTTTTAATTTAGATTTGGTTGTGGGAGTTTTAAAACTGTTTGTTATTAGATAAAGGTCGAGGTCTAACAGAGAGTTAGAACTCTCCAGGGTAGCATACTGTATATTTACAGAATTTCTTTCTGTAAATAAAAGGAATATATATTTATTGAGGCATAGCCCAAGTTACATTAAAAAAATTTAAATTTCCTTCTTTCGTGTAATGACAATGCTTAAGAGTCATGTCTGGATTTTGTCCATCGAACAATTAGGATGTAAATTTAATCTCAACAAAACCCTAGTCATAAGATATTTTTTGAGTCGAAGGTTAAGATGTGCAATGATGTTTTAAATTAGTACTACATCTATGATTTGAAATGTCCACGCGCTGTAAACTGGTTGGACTTTGGACTCCAAATCTCTCTCAAGCTATTAAAAGAATATTTCAGGCCTTTAGGGATGATTTCGAAGAACCACCACATCAAGTTAAATTTCAGTTGCCACCTCTTGGTTGGACTGAAGGAATAAATCAAGGTGAAATTAAACTGCACACCTGATACAAATTACTGTGTTGCATTTCCATGCTAGCCCTTTTCAGGTGGATCTGTTTCCAGTGCTCTGCCAATCAGTGTTAAGCCGTTAATTGGATCAGAGGTGCAAGGCTGCATGAGAAAAATGTCTTTAACACCGACACTGTAGACATTTTTACTTGTCAAATACAATTAGTGACATTAATAATAGCTAAATTTCTATTAAATGTGCACGCTGGTTAACTGGGCTCACTGTATGACTTACTTGCACACCTACAATGAACAGAAGAGAGCCATTGTTAATGATATTAGTTAAAGCTGTGCTTAACCTACTGTGACAAATCAAAGTATCTGCTGTAGAAAGGAAGTCTGTTGAATACGTTATTGAATTGTTGTTAGTAGTAGACTTTTTTTCAGTGAGGAAAAAAAATAGTGCTTATTAAGGTCTAAATCGACCATTTATGTGATCTCAGCTGTTTGTACAAGAAAGGACTGTTTGCTTAGTATTAGAAAAAAAATGACAATACTTCCAATAAGCATGTGGTTTTTTTGAAAGTCATGAGCGATCATCTAATCATCCCCTTGATTGATTTTTCTCTAAGATCCAGATGATGAATGGTTATTTTCGTTTGGAGTGCGGCCATAAGATTTCATAGGTCTAGATGAGTCAAAACTGTTATGACAGGAAGAAGGGAAACATTTCTATCCATCTCTCCTTTCTCTCCTTGGCTCTGTCTCCCCCCGTTTCAGTATCTCTATACCTTACGCCTACATCCGATCACTGCAGAGTGTGCTGCATTTTTCACATCCTGATTTGGACAGTGATTTCTACTCGAATACATCTCAGTTTGATTTAAATTTAGCCGAGAGATACATGACCCCACCAATGTGCCTGCAGTCGCTGTTTGGCTTAGACTGGGATTTTACAGGCTTCTTGTCTTCACTGCCTGTGTCTCATTCACTTCTTGCACGTTTTATTTCTTTCTTTACATCCATTTTTATCCTGCTATTGCATTTTTAAGATATTTCAGCTCTTTGAGGCAGAAAAGAGGGATGATGGGATGCAAGTGTGAGTGTGACTCAAGATTTGAGATGGATTTAGATTATGTTTTCCTTCATGTGTTTGTGCTGTTTTGCATTATAATGCTAGTTAAACAACTAAAAGCTGTTATAAACCCCGGGCCTCAGTATGAGAGAGCACAAATATAAGCCATTGTAGCTTAACGCTCAATATTTCTGAAACAAACACATTACTGCTTTTCAGTTCTCTGGCCAAAAACGAATTATTGTGGTCACAATTAAAATTCTGGTCACAATTTTAATGCTAATTACAAAATCATGGAAATGTTATGCATCGTTGCCGTCTGTGCTGATTTTGCTTTAATAAAATGAAAAATTAAAAGCCACTTGAGGAGGAAAGCATCCCATCCCTTCAGTGGCAGAGACACAAGGAAATGGCTGTTTTAGCATGTGCCTGGCGAAGGGCATGGAGTCTTTGCAGGATGGGCACCATAACCAATTAAATACGGGGGTAAGAGGATTTTAGTTCAAAAAGCTTCGTAATATCAACTGTGATTGACATGCAAACAAAAGCCATAGTAAAAACTGTCAAATTCAGTTTTGACGGGTTCAAAATTTTAGTCAGAAACAAGCCAGCACTGCAAATCTGAAATGCTTTTTTAAATTTTTCTAATAGTCAAAATGCTTTTGTGATGAACCATAATGATTAAGGTTAAGATGGTACCTGTACATTTGGTATTCTTTGGAAATGAAAGTGCAAAGACCTGCATACCACTGCAACCCTAACTACATTTTCTCTGCATTCTACTTTTTCCCTTCTTAGCCCCATTTTGGAAAACTCAAACTGATGGTTACATTCACTGCTGATCCTTCATCTCTGTCTAATTCTCAGGCTCCCTTCCACCTCTAACTTTAACTCACCATTTGAACAGATTAGTCTAATCCATTCACACGCACGCACGAGCGCGCACACACACACACACACACCTCACCTATCCACCACCTGACACACTTCAAAAAAAAGCATTTTGTTTGCCCACACGCACACACACATGTTCATTCACACCGACATATTAGTCTAATCTCCTGTTCATACCTGCCAGTGACTCACCCAAAATGGTTCAGGGAATGAGGGGCTTTCTTATTTCCTCAGTGGCGGGCCATTAAAAAACAGCCTCTGAGCAACAAACACACAAAGAGACACACACCTCAGCATGTCAAGCAGCTATCCATTTTTAATGACACACAGACATCTTGACCTAGTATTGCTGGGCCCTGTGTGTGGTTTGTGTGCTTGTGGCAGTCTGAGGACACACAAGTTCTTGTGTGCGGCCGCAAAGTTTGTTTGTTCGTGCATCCTAAATATGCACCGTTTCCAAAAAGTCATACTACGAATGACTCACCTCCTGTCGGCTCACACACTGGCAAATTATATCAAAAACACACCAGTAGTCCAAAACGTGCAGGGGGCTTGTCCCAATAACCTCACTTGTCCTCGTGTCCCCGTTTCCCATCGTGCCCACTGTAATGTGTGACGATCTAGCTAGCTTGTTAGCCAGATAGCTGGCAGCCTGACCGTATGCAACACTTCCAGACAGAGGTCATACTTTCACTCTGTGTCTGACTTTCATACACACATTAGTTATTCATCCATGCATTCGCTCTCTCGCTCTCTCTCTCTCTCTCACACACACACACACACACACACACACACACACACATCATCTCCTGTCTAATTATGGCTCCCTTCCACTGGCAACCACTTCATTTGAACAGAATTGGATGCTGAAATCCCATTTCACATGCCTGCGCCTGACACACACACACACACCTCACCTATCCACCACCTGACACACTTCAAAGCATCATGTTGCCGCACACACGCACACACACATGTTCATTCACACCGACATATTAGTCTAATCTCCTGTTCATACCTGCCAGTGACTCACCCAAAATGGTTCAGGGAATGAGGGGCTTTCTTATTTCCTCAGTGGCGGGCCATTAAAAAACAGCCTCTGAGCAACAAACACACAAAGAGACACACACCTCTGCATGTCAAGCAGCTATCCATTTTTAATGACACACAGACATCTTGACCTAGTATTGCTGGGCCCTGTGTGTGGTTTGTGTGCTTGTGGCAGTCTGAGGACACACAAGTTCTTGTGTGCGGCCGCAAAGTTTGTTTGTTCGTGCATCCTAAATATGCACCGTTTCCAAAAAGTCATACTACGAATGACTCACCTCCTGTCGGCTCACACACTGGCAAATTATATCAAAAACACACCAGTAGTCCAAAACGTGCAGGGGGCTTGTCCCAATAACCTCACTTGTCCTCGTGTCCCCGTTTCCCATCGTGCCCACTGTAATGTGTGACGATCTAGCTAGCTTGTTAGCCAGATAGCTGGCAGCCTGACCGTATGCAACACTTCCAGACAGAGGTCATACTTTCACTCTGTGTCTGACTTTCATACACACATTAGTTATTCATCCATGCATTCGCTCTCTCGCTCTCTCTCTCTCTCTCTCTCACACACACACACACACACACACACACCACACCATCTCTCGGTGTGACCTCTGTGAGACCTCAGTGCCTGTCCTCCCTCTGGGCCAGCATTTGTCTGTCTCACTCTTCTGTAGCCCACAACCTTGCCAGCTGTTATAGTGGCAGAAGAGATCTGCCACCACTACAGAGATGCTTCCAATTTTTTAATATACTAGGATTATTGAGTAAATGTGTGAATTTCTAGTCAACAGACAAATGCATGATTAAGTCTTGTCTTCTCAATCATTTTTTGGGGGCAATTTTCCCTCTTCCATTGATAATGTGAAGTTAAGGTTATACTGCCTTGTAACCTAACATTACTACTGCCAATACGTACTGTATCATCGTGTGTCTATAGAAAAATACACATTGGAGGAAAACCACAAAGCCACTTAGATTTTTTTTCTCCAGTTCCTGAATTTGATACCAAACATACTTTAATTAATTTTCACAGGCAAAGTTTTTGACTTGATTATTCCTACAATATCCAATCATGGCACCAAACTGTAATTAAGGTTTAATCACCAACCGTAGTATTACAAAAAACAGCTTGTCAGGTTGTCTTATAGCATCTAAAGCACTTTTAGGGGAATGAGGGGCACAATATTTACAAGTTTGTGAAAAACATAATCCATGTATTGGCAGACTACAAAGAGGTCTGAGAGATAATTTCTTATTTCCTCAGTGGCGGAGAAATAAGAAATTTCTCTTTCAAGCTCTCTTTTTTCATTCTTCACACAACTACATCCCTTACTTTTTGTGTGTACAGCTAAGTTTAACAGCATGAATGCTTTATCATGGGACCAGCTGTGGAAAGAGCCCAGGGATTTTAGACTTTTGTGCAGAAACGCGTGTGCATTTTAAGCCAATTGAAGCCTTCACATAAAATTAAGTGTTATTGGTCATAACACCATTACACATAGCAGGTTTAAGCTTTTGTTGTCAGAGTCATCTGTGGATTATCTTAACACAGCAATTTTACACATTTGGGTTATTCTGACATAGTTCACATATCACACTAACTGTATTCTTCTGTTCTTATTAGAACAGGAAGAAAAATCTAAGAATTTGTTTGGTTTTTTTAATCAGAAACCTTTTATGTGGCATGGCATGTCAGATTGGAGTATGATCACATATCTTTGCACACACGCGTAAGCAAAAATGTATAATCAATCTAGGTATCCGATGCATGTAGAAGGCTGAAAATGTTGTATTTAAATGGTACATCAGATCATTTGGCTGTTCAACCTCCTACAAAATGCACATAAAAAGGCTGTTATTTACACAAGCAATGTAGCCTGTGTGTGTGTGTATGTGTGTGTGTGTGTTCCTATAAGCCACAGGAAAAATGAGTCACTGTTGTCATGGGGAAAGCAGAGTAGTGAGACTAGAGGGATTTACTGAACCATGTAAAACACACAGTCAGACATGTGTGTGCATTCACACACGAATTAAATTGAGTATTTCGGCCAACTAATTAAACCATAGTATAATAATGTCCTACTGTAACACTGTAGCAAGGTAAATATACAATCTGCAAGTGTGCACACATGCACATGAATCAAATAATGTCAGGGGGACACAAAAAGGAGAGATTACAAAAGGGAATATTCAAAGAACTGTAAATAACAGACTCACTCACAAAGCCACGAGTATCTGTGCCAGGTTGTTTGAAATAGCACCCAGTAGATCACAGACGCAGATGCACTCACTGCAAACTAAATAAACCAAAATAACACACACAGCATTCAGACATCGAGAGGACCATTTTCTCTTCTGCCTTTTCCTTTCTGTCTGCCTCAAATGCATGAACACATACACAACATAGTGATTTGAAAGAAATCCCTGACCATGGCAGTTTATAAAAACTAAAATGGAGGAACCGTATAGATCATTAGTCAGGGCTGTCAGTCACTGACACTGCAGAAAATCCCTGCTAATTCCAGTTTACTGGTGCTAAAAGGTGCCAAAGGTCTGCCATGATCCTTTCTGCATGTTGTAAATACATTGAATCACCCAATGAAAAGAAGCAAAAGCCATGAAAGATGAAAACTACATTATCATTCAGGCATAAAAAGACAGGTATTGTTTAATTTTATCATCTCTTTTTCTGTCAAATTAATAACACTGAATTGACCATTTTAGTCTCTTTGTTCAAGAATATTTAAATACTTTGGTACATGTATGGATTATCATGTTTTAATGGCCGTCAAATTCGAACATCCCATCATCTAATACATGTCACATTACATTATTAGGTTTAATGATATGATATTGTGGGGCCTTTTCTTCATACGTCTTTGCCCAATTCTTCCAATTATCCATCAGTTATTTCATTCTTAGATGCCACAGTGAGAGAAACAGATGGATGGAAACAGACAGGGACTCCTCCCTGTCCCTCCACAGAGAGCAAGTGCAGTTATGTGATTTGATGTGTACACTGATTCACAGTGGTAGAGAATATAGAGAAAAGAAAGAAAACAAAGATGGAATGAAAGAAAGAATTCATTGTCAGCCATTTCGATGGGAACATAGATATCAAGATGAGAGGTGGATGACAAAGGAAAACGAGGAATGGCACAAAAAGATCTTTTCTTCTAAACTCTTCTGGGCACTATTTTCAGAAGCGTATGCCTAATGGTCCAGCAGAAATGCTGTACACATTCTCAGCCTTTTGTACAATTTCAGCACAAATCGTGTGTTTCAACATCATAATTTCTCTAGATATAGCACCCAGGGGAGCGTCGCACTTCTTGACCCCGAGCCCACACCCAAGCAGGAAGCACAGAGCCACACAGAGAGATGGAGGGAGGGAAAGACGTGATATGATAGTCAGAGACAAAGCGCTGCAGTACAATGCAGACATAGGCTTCCCTCCATCACAGAGTGCTCTTTGTACAGCTCTGTGTGAAGTGTTTGTGGTGAAAGACTAACTGAGGAAAGGAAAGAGATGGGGGGGGGTCCATCGTTCTGGACAGAGAGGAGAGAGTCTATGTGTGTGTGTGTGTGTGTGTGTGTGTGTGTGTGTGTGTGTGTGTGTGTGAGTGTGTGTTTGTGTGTGTGTATGTGTGTGTGTGGACAAGATAGAGAATAGAAAGACCACTAGTCACTGTCATCGCCCTGCTGTTTTTTGTTATGCAGGGTTTGTATGTGTGCTACTATAAATGGTTCAGCAGCATGTGCGATTTGGCTGTTGGATGAAAGGAAGAAAGGGTGGGGTCATGGTGTGTGTGTGTGTGTGTGTGTGTGTGTGTGTGTGTGTGTGTGTGTGTGCTGGAAGGGACGAAAAGGATGGGTCACTCTGGGTGTCATCATTCACATGTTGTGAAAAGTTTAGTGCTCTAACTCAATGTAACAGTACCCTGCAACTGTAAAAGATACTTAAACTGACAGTGCTGCCCCTAGGGCAAGGAAATTGAAAAAAAGAAAAAGAAATTAAAAAACAGAAAAATATCGGTTTTCTATTGACTATTTCTGAAGGCACATTGTGTACTGCGGCTGTGATGCTGGCCTCTGCAAAGCAGATTCTATACCAGAGCCTGGGAGTGAAGTAAAATCCTTTCCTATCGTTGGACAGATATCACATATTCCCCACCCTTATGCATGATGAGATTTACTGACACTTAAAGGAAGCAATGTAACCATAGGAGAAATTTTCAATGCAGTACATATCAGCAGGCCCATCCAGCCACACATGTACCAGCAACCACAATTGTAAATGCTACAGTTGTAGCACTGTGCCAAAACATGGAATTTACGGCAATATATAGGAAGTCTGGCTGTTTGGTGACCAAAACAGTGTTTCAAAATAAGTGTTAAAGAAGCAGCTTAATATTCTATAATGTGAGTATGCAAGCAAAATGTCAAAAATGCTGTTAGCTTTCTGAGACCTGCTTTAAGAGGTTCTCAGTGTGAATTCATCCTCGTGGCTTTTTCTTAAAAGGTGGTGAAAATAAAAGGCGTCATTTCCACAGTCACATGGACAAGCCTGAACAATAGTTGCTGTGTGTGTATGTGTGTGTTTGTGTTGCCACGGTGGTGTGATGGTGTGTGGGAGTGATCCGAATGGACCGCTCGGTTCCGGGTCACAACGTCCACACAGATGACTGTCCGACAAAACTCACCCACCCACACAGGCACGCACGCACGCACGCACGCACGCACGCACACACACACGCACACACACACACACACACACACGCGCGCAAGCGTGTACATATCAGATATTTAGCTATACTGTGTGTGAACGCAGCATGCACACACACAGACACACCCCCCCCCCCACACACACACACACACACATACACACAAAGAAAGACAAAAACAGGAAGGAAGTAAGGAAAGTTGGAGCATTCAATTTGGCAGACGTTTAGGCCTGGCTACCCAACAACATTTTCCCTTAAATGGTCTTGAATTGTGGCATGTACAGTCCTGTGTGTCTGTACGCGTGTGTCTAAGTGTGTGTATGTGTGTGTGTGTGTGTGTGTGTGTGTGTGTGTGTGAGCCCACTGCCTTGAGTCCTGTATGTACGTCAGTGTGAATGAATGAATGGAGGAGGTGCGACCAAGGTCAAAGTGGGTGGTGTCTGACACACTACAGTCTTGCTCTCTGTCTTTCCGTGCTTCACAACGCCTCCTGTCGCTCTCTCTCTCTCTGTCTTTCTCTCTCTCTCTCTCTGTCTTTATCTCTCTGTCAGTGTCTGCTTCTCTGGGCTTTTACATCTTTATTTCTTGTCTTTGGCTTTTGCTTTTATCCATTTGTTCTCTCCCCGCTTTGTTCTTGTGCTTGCTCTCTTTTTCAAAAAGCTCTGTGGTCACACTGTTTCAGTCAGGATTTCTACTCCCACTGGGACTACAAATGGCCCAAGTCTATTCCAGCAGACGCCAGCCATCCAAAGAAATGCCTGGAGCATACACGAACCACCAGCAGACAAACACAAAGACTTTGCCAGGGGAGTGTGTAGGGTGTTTGTAGCTCCTAGTTTCATAGAGGGATGAATAATTATCTAAATATATCTATATACATGCTGAACTGAGTGTTAGTGAGTCAGTCTGATCTATAAAAATGAAGCTGTAGCACACAGGAGAAGTGACCTCTATTTATACACACATTGCATATTATGCACCTGCTATACTTATATAATATCTATATACAGCAGACTGTTGTAGTCAGACTAAAAGATTAAACCCACTAAAGATCTCCCTGTTAATATTCTACTGACGTTATTATGCTAATTCTTGTTAAGAAAATGTGCTAATGAGAGACATTAGAAGAGGTGTATGATTATTAGTATTCTAGAAAGGAGCTTTGTTCATCAAAACACCGGAATACTATTTGTTGATTGTGAGGAAAATGCTTCAGAGTCCAGTTACCACTTGAAAATACAATAGTGAGCTTTCGTTGAAAACATACCCACAGAAACTAAAAAGCTTTCAGTCAAGTTCCTTACAGTCACTGTGGTTAGAATGCGCCAAGCATGAGCTGCCTACTGATAAGCAAGGAGCAAACTGCACAACGTTCAACAGATGTTGTTGTGTACAGATGTAACAAGCTGTAGCCGAGCATGGTTGTACATGTAAAACTCAACAGTGAATACACAAAAACACACACCCACACAACCTTTCTTTGTGCAAGGTGATGCTAATTTGACTACAGTACCTTTAGATTGCTCTCTCATTAGTTTGAAGATGTGTGAAGACATATGGTCTTCCCAGATGGTCCCTAAGTCTAACTCTACAAGGTGAAAGACATACATTTAACACTTGTGTGTCCAGGCAAGTAATTGGATTTTTTTTTTCTTTAATCATTTTTTTAAACTTGCCCATTATTTCTTGTAGTTTTGGTGGTAAAATCCAGCTGGTAATATTACCTCCAAATAAGTGATTTAGATTGTACTAAAACATTGCAGCACATTGAGGCGTTTTATCTACTTTAAATATTCCATGTGTATTTTAAGTGTTATATTCATACTAGATTGATCATGTCCACTCTGTATTTCCTGCGACAAGTAACCACACTGAGGGCAGTTAACCAAAGGGATGCTGCCAGAGACAAAGCACTGTTTTGCCTTTAGTTCATCTCATTGTGAAGTTAATTACAATGAGGCTTGTCAAGATGGATGAAATCCCATCTTAAGCGCCTTCCAATCAGCCCCAGGGCATAGCTGGCTTTGTTCTGCAGTGTCGCGCCTCAAGGTAAACAAAACTACTTCAGTCGTGGAGCATTTTAAACATTAATTCACAATCCTTAATGAATGATTTTGGCATGGAAATGAAGGAAATGATGGGCTGCCTTTGAATTCATGAGTCATCTTACGACAGTTGCAAAATAGTGTAGAGAACAGAACCAATCATTTCAGTTTTGAAATATTAACATAGATGTTTCAGGTAAAATCTCTCCATCACAATATCAACATCAAAATCATCTGTCACCACAACCAAGGTCGTGAGGGCCCTGGGTGACATGTTTAATGAACATCTCTGACCATGTTGCATCTGTCTCGCGATCATGCCGCTTTGCACTATACCACACGAGAAAAATCCGGCCTTACCTGACTACCTACCCATCCCAAGGCCACCTGAATCAAATTCAAGTCACTAATGTTTGCCCGCAGAGTGGCCACCGCTTGAGCTCAATCATGCAGGCTTACGCTCCTTTTCAGCCACTGTGCTCCTCCGAGGATCGTTGTCTGGCATTGACATTCCTGCACACAAGGCAATCACGGTCCAAACTGTCCTCATTTGTGGCTCGTCGATGGTGGAAAGAGAGACCAAATGATCAGAGCAGCGGCATCCCTCTCTATCTTCAAGAACCTCTTGAAGCAAAATCTCTGCCAAGAGCAGCTCCTTCCTAACACCTCTAACACTCTCACACACCTAACTAGCAATTACTGTGCTCTTTCTATGCACTTTTTACACGATCTGCTTGCACTTCATCTTATTGAACAGATTTAGTACTTCGTGCTTACTTCAAGGTCTCCTACTGTACTGAAGCTTTAGTCTTGTCCTTCACTTATAAGTTGCTTTGACTAAAGGGGCAGGCCATGTGAATTTGTAAAACCTTCCTCCTCATCTAAGCTTGTGACAGACTTCAACATATATGACAGCTCTAGCCATGGTTTTCTCTGACCCCTGGTCACAGCATGAAAAGCTGTAGCATTTCTCATTTGGGTCATGGTATGTGACCTATTTGTGTTATATCCCACCTGGGGGAAACCTGGACACAACACAAGAACTGACACTCATCTTAAATATGCCAGAGCACAGTAGGTCCTACCAGGAAAAGGTGAAACTTCACTGACACATGAATGATATCTTTGCACTAGTGTCTCATACAACAGTGCCTGAGTCCTTTCCAAAGCCAGCCAACTTAAAGTTTCTAAGATGACTATAGGATTATATAGGATTATAGTTTAAAATAAATGGATAACTAAAAAAAGCCTCACTTTGATGTCCGCTATAACTGTCTGAATTTAGATTGTGTCCCAGTTTATGCCAAAGCTTGTCTGGCTGAGTGAGCATGTTAGATGAATGGAATTTCATATACAAGCAGCCTGTGTGTGCATTTGTTTGTGAGTGTGACTATGAGAGGGAGAAAGTGTAGGCTAATACAGCATATTAAAATTAAAGGTCACTAGTCCTCTATTTTCAAAGCTATCTTCATTACAGTTACAAAATTTACTCATACGAACATTTCTAGGGTGTATGTGGTGTGTGTGTGGTGTGTGTGGTGTGTGCCGTGTGTGTAGCATTGTAACAGCAGCATATAGAGAAGGAGTTAGCGTCAATAGGTGTATGTGTGTTTGTGCATGGATTTCAAGTGAGCTCACAGCCCAAGTATAATTACATGGAGATGTGCTCAATCTGACTGTATTTATGAGGTACCTGTCACATTCATATCGCTGTCATTGCCATAGTAACCAAAAGGTCTCTCTTTGAATTTCATTCTTTAGAGGTTTTCACGCAGCGGAAACCTGATCTGTTTAAAGACCAGCAACAGAGGAACTGTGTGTGTGTGTGTGTTTGTGAGTGTGTGTGTGCCCGTGCCAGTATACCTGCATGTGAGCATGTAAATTCATCTCCAGTATTCCCAGTCACAGCATGAGCAGGGCTGAAAGAGAGAGAGGGAGAGAGAGAGAGAGGGAATGAGAGAGGACAGGGCATAGAAAGAGAGAAAAAAGAAAGAGTGCGCTGTGCAAGAGTGTAGGCTGTTGCTAGGTGGAGCAGGATGCTTTGAAGCAGAGATGTTTGTAACTACACAAGTAACACACCAAAAATCTCTCTCTGCACAGATCGACTCATCAATCTATTAACATATTCTCACTAAGAAATCGGCAAAAGCATCCTCACACATACATCTATAAACAGAGTAACACACTCAAACACACTGTGGCCTTGTGACTCAAACAGCAATGTTGAGGTTGGAGCCCACGCAGAGTGAAGGAGACACAGGGAGCCAGGAAGCCAGGTGAGGTTAGAATAAAAACAGGAAAAAGTCAAAGAAAGAAGAACGTAGGGAACAGATAAAAGATCAGGATACGGTAATGAAGAACAGATAGTGAGAAGAGGACGAAGTAGAAAAAGTGAGGTTATGCGAATGAAAGATAGATAGAGACTCAGAAGAGAGGTCGGCGGGGGGGTGAGGAGAGGAGAAAATGAAAAGGACAAAAAAAACCTTACAGACAGTAAAGTTGGATAGATGAGAGCAGATTGGATGGAGGGATGATCACAGACAGTGCGTACATAATAGCAGGGAAGAGAAAGTAAGAAGAAAGGAGAGAGCAGTCTAAGTAAAGTGGTGAAAGGAGAAAGTTAAGGCACTAAAAAAGGAGAGGAAGTGAAAATAAGAGAAAGCAGCAGCTTAGATGTCAGAGAGCTCAATCAGCTCCAAGAATAAGGCTGATTTGTAAAAGCATTTTACAGCTGGTTTGACTCTAATATGATGTTTTGAAAGAAGAGAAACAACTATCTTTTATTTAAAATGGAAGTCGAACTGAATTTAAATTCTCTTCACTTGTGAAAGGAAATATACATTTTAATGATACTGCAGCTATTACGTACACTGACCGACGTCTGAGGAGTGGCATTGAAAACTTCATCATTTACCTTCTCACTCAAGTAAGTTTGTTGTTGCTTTCTGGTATTAATCACATACGTTGAACATAGATATGTATTTGTTCATTGAATTGGGTGTTTGAATCACACACAAACACACACGCACGCTAGCACACACACACACACACACTTCACTGTCAGCACAGGCCTAAATCTACCCTCAGTCGTTCAGACACTCTCAGTCTGAGCCTCTCCACTCCCTCCATCTCAGCCTGTGACATCCTCCCACGTAACTGCTTGACTTGTGGGTACATACATGCATGACTGAAGTGCAGATTCAGATACAGTATGTGGCTGGAAATGTTGTCAGCTGTTGTCAGTTTTTGAAAGCAGCCCCTGCTTTTGGAAACGATTGGAGCTTGTTAGCTACAGTAGCCCCTCAGTTTGTTTGGCTTCAATAATTCAGAGGCTTTGCTGAGATTTAACTTTCCTATAAGCTATAATGGTGTTTTTAGTAAAAAGCACTGATACTGCCATGCTTTTTAGAGATAATGCCTTTCTCAAATGACCAAACAAATGATATGTTTGTCCAACATAACTGTTTATTGATTGTGTGATGGATTAGTGAGACATCACTGAACCACCAGTTTATTCAACAAAGTATTGACTACTGTGGATTGTTAGTGTGAGTGATTTTGTATTAAAAGCCATGTTTTTCATAAGTGTATAGAAAGAGAAATGATTTGTAGAGAGGTGGAAAGATAAGAGAGATAGAGAGAGATACATGTGGACGGGCAGGATACGAGCGGACAAGAACCTCTCCCCCCCACCATCTCTCTGCGTCATTACAGCCGTCCTCCCACATCTGTCTCAATGCTTGATCGCAAAAGGACACATGCATCCAATAAAACACAGGGTGATACTCATGCTGGGCACAAACAAAGGCACATGTATACAATGTGCAGGTATGTACACACAAATGGTCCCACACACAATCAAAACAATTATGACCTGCTTAGATGGAGACCGGGATGCTGGAATGATATATATGAACATGAACGTGTACATACAAACACACATTTATTTAATAACCATGTCATAAGGTTGCAAGCATGAAGAGACACACACACACACACACATGCACTTGCTGCAGGCCACCGGAGAGTTCACCATGGCAACGGGAGAGTAGGGCAGCAGGATACAGTCTCTGTCTGACAAAGGTGTGTGAACAGAATAAAACTTGCATGTATGCACAAAAGCACATACATGCACAAGGACCACACATACAAGCATGTGTGCACATGCTCAAGTGGAGAGGGAGGTACAAACTCCAATAGCGGCATCGGTCCACATACAGTATCTGAACAGTGAAAAAACACCTCTCTGGTTGTTTGTGTGTTATAACAGGTGCAAAGGCCTGTTCAGATGATGTTTCTTCAAAGTGAATTAACAGACTTTTACATAGCACAAAATATATAACTGCTACACGTTCACATTCATACTGCCTATATAGGAGTGTGTGCAACTTCTTGGACCATGGGGGCCTGAAAGTTCTAAATGTTTTTTGATGGATTAGAATGTCTAGACCAATATACAGGCATGCAGCCATAATCATCCTGACTAAAATTGATTGGGTTGTCAGTCAGTGCCCATCAATCTAAATGCAATTGGACTATTTCCTGAATGTCAGCTAGGTTTGTATGAGAGGGACAGAAAAACAAGAAAAAAAGGTGAACTCATAGCGGTGTGACATAAGATCTTTAATTAGGCTCAATTATCACTGGAGATAAGGTGCTAGGTATTAGCTATTCTGACACCCAGGTGTCCTCAACATGATGCAAAGGCAGACCACTGTTGTCATCATATCAAGAAAATTAAATGAAAGCGTCCAATACAAGGGCTTTACTTTTTAATTATTCTGAAATATAACCATGTTATAGTGTGATGGAATGGTCTGTGAGAATTGCTGTGGACATGATGCTGACTTCAGCTCCCTTTTGACTGACTCGCTTACTTCCTGCAGGCATATGAGAGGGCTTTGAAGAGTAGTAAATCATGCAATATCTATGTATTCTGAAGGAAGGCTTTTTTTTATCTATTTAATGAGAAAAATGTATGTACAATTTATATCTTTAACCTGTATTTATGTTCTCACCCCTACAACAGCAATTGTGTAATTCTGTGTGCACATGAAAAATCCACTTTACAACAAAAACCTCAAGAATGTAAAATTTCGTATTTGCTGTTGTTGGCTGTTGTTTTTTTCCTACAGCCTATAGGATAATTCACTTTCTATGAAACTTATTCATACACTTATTCACTTTTATTCACTTTTTTTAGCCTTTAGTTCCAAAGTCTCACCAATAGAGCAGCACATCAAACAACAATGCAAAAGCAGCACTGTTAACAAGTGGACCACATATATTATTTTATTGGGCATTTGTTGAAATTTCAGACAAGATATAAGAATTTGCGAGCACTGCGCTTGGATGTGTGTTCACCCTTGAAGCCACAAGAGCATATCAGTGTCAGTGGAAAAGCTCTGACTTGTATAACCTGTTAAAATCCCAGATTTGAGTCTTGTAAGCTGTAAGCTTTATGAGAGAGAGGTGTGTGTGTGTGTGTGTGTGTGTGTGGGGGGGGGGGGGTTCACATATATTGATTAAACTGTCCTTGGTAAGAGGAACGCTATGTGCGAGTTAAATTGAGTGGTGTTCCAGTGCAATGCAGACAGGGAGATTGGAAATGATGATAGAGCGAATACATTACAACCACAGAATGACTGAGACAGCCAGAGAGAATTGGGTCACTGGCTAATTGGACAGAAATACATCAGCCCGCCCTATGTGTACACACACACACACATTGGCACACACACACACATACTATACACACCAGCTGGCACACATTCAGACCTACATGAATACACGTTTAACAGACCTACAGTACCTTCACTTGCCAGTTATTACATTTGTACAAGCCTACATTTAGATACAGAGGAAACGCACTGATAAGACAGCAAGAAATTACTCTATAGATAGCATGTATAATTGTAGATTAGCATATAATAACCATTTAATCAATTATTTCCAATCAGAGCGGGGCAGCTCAGACAAGACCTGGGGATTTTCATTACACACGACCAAGTCTGGCACAAAGAAACACACACATACACATACACGTATATAACATTACCCACATTGATTTTTAAACACACACATGCACACACAAACCCACCTGCATGACATTTCTGTACACCCAAATTTACAGTAGAGTAAGCAAAGGTGACTATAAATAGGGTTTAGCAGACATCATCGTATTTCTGAATAAATTCAGGAGAATTGTTCACCCCTGATTTTCTCTGTTGCAGGGCAGAAAAGAGTGTTGGGAGGGGGAGGTGAGAGAAGATGGAAAATGAATGGAGAAAGAGTGGAGTGATAGAAAGTAGAGCAGGGAAAGGAGGAAAAGCAGGGGAAGAGAGGGGAGTTATAGACAAAATAAGGCTCTCAATCGAGCGGAAGAAGAGAAAAAGGAGTCAGATATTTCGTTTGACGTCATATTCTGTCAGAGCTTCACAGGCAGAAAGAAATTTACGAGACAAAGCAATCCATAAGAGAAATTTAATCTTTCAACGTGTTTTGCATTTTGCTGCATCATGCTACAATCAGGACTGAAGAAGTAGGAGCAGGGTGGGGAAAAAGGAAAGGAGAGAGAGAGAGAGAGAGAGAGAGAGGGAGAAAAGAGAGGGACACACACACCTAAATACACATGCAAGTAGACTCACACTTGAGCCTTGATGTATTTCATCCCTGAGTGCTGAATAGCATCAAGATTTGAAGGAGTGATACTTTGATCTACCAGGTTTCTGAGGATTGGAAGACTATAAGGATCTTTTGCTGGAGATACAGTGAAATGGGGATCACTGAAAATGACTGCGTCAGGGAGTGTGTGTCCTCGCCTTGTGTGTGTGTTTGTGTGTGTGTGTGTGTACCTCCTCTCCTCTTCTTCTCTTTATCTGCCATATTTTGTCAATTCCATTTTGTCAATCTCCACATCTTTCTACAGAGTCTCTCTCTCTCTCTTCCCTTCCTCTTTTTCTTCTCCCATCCTTCCTCCCTCCCCTTCAGTCTAGATGTATTGATTAATCTTTTCAGTGCAGAATAATATGCTTTGAAGCTCTTGCATTATGGCGGCAAACATCAATATTTAGTGCTGTTCAGAGTTATATAAGGCATGAGTTGATGATTAAATAAATGATTCATCAAACACATACACATAGGTTGGTGTTCTCTCTGTTCAAATAGCTAAAATGAGAAGCAAAATGGTTCCAAAACGATACCACCATGACTTATCTGCCCTGCTTTACGCCCCGGTCACACTAGCCATTAAAAACAGTAAAGTTTCATCGTTTCATTCCAGTGGAATTGCTAAAGTAAATCTGCACCAATTTTCTGTGTCAGATTTAACTTGGGAGAACTCGGACCTGCAAATTGCACCGTTGACTAATAGCGAGCCGTCATGACAGTTCTCTTTACTTCTTTACTTCCGAGGGGACGGAGAGCTTAAAATTGAGGAAGCTATTGTAGGCCATTAGGTGTGAGGAACCATCCAGGTTTATTCAAGCTCCTCTCTCAGAGTATAAAATGGTCCACATAAGAGCAATGATTTGTGCACGGTTACGGAGGAGTCGATGGCACAGATATGTCCCATGGATAAACTCTGCAAACTTTATTGTCCTGTTAGCCTACCAAGCTATACTAACGAGCTAAAAAATTTTCTAATTGAACTTTCGCAAGCTCATTGTCTTGGAGAGCTATCTTCCCTCTTCATTAACTTTTTATTGAACACAATGGTGTCCAGTGGTCAACAAAATACCAGGACAGAGAAAACAGTAGAGTAGGGGAAAAAATAGAAAGAAACTCTATTTTTGACCAAGTAGAAAGAGTGTGGCAAGTTCCAACATTAGTTATTACAATAGTGCCAATAGTTCACCAACTACCCCTGCAAAAATAAAACCATCACCAAGTTTCTACAACCAAATATTTTGCAAAGATATGCAGATTAATTTCACTGTACTATGTTCTGGTCTGACCGAGACTTTATTTTTTGTTTCTCACTTTCCAGACACCTCAATTATGTATCCCGCAGGCGGAAATTTTTGGAGTAGTAAGACATGTTTCCCTGCTTCTCATTTAGTTATGCATGAGACAGGGGAGGGGGGAGTCAGATGGCAAGCTGAGAGAGAAAGAGGGGATAAGAGATGAGGAGAAAGATAAAGCAGAAAAATTAGGAGAGAGGGAGTGAAAGCAGAACAGGGGTCAAAGTGACAGCAGGGAAGAAGATGAGAGATCATAATGGAGAAAAGAAAAGGGCAGCAGAGAGAGATTTGGGTTTTTTCCTGCTTGTTTGGTACAAATTAACAGCAGGGGCTGACAGCACACCCTTGACGCTACTGGAATAGGCAAAGTGTGCATCTGTTTGTGTGTGTGTGTGTGCATGAACATGACTGATTTATTCAGAGACAAGCTGGGGCTTGCTGAGTAAACATTAAGTCGACATAGAGATGCAGCCTCACATATGCACGTGCACGCGCACACGCACACACACACACACACACACACACACACACACACACACACACACACACACACAGACACACACTCCAGCACTCCCGCTGTTCAGGGAGACTCTTGCCCCTTCTGGGTCCCACCGACAGATAGGACAGGAAATGTGTCACTGGGTCAAACTCAGGCAGCAGCGGCCATCTTGCGACTACTGAGCCACCTGGCACCTCTATTAACCCTGAAGGAAAATGGGGGCTTTTTTCCCCGTTTTTAGAGATTATTAATTGCTGCCAAGGAAACCAGTTTTTCTGTATTCCCACTGGACTGGTTGTTGACAACTTCACTCATTTGATAAAAAGTGTGAAATTGGGGAGAGTCCAGTTGACGCTATCATGGTTGATTTGCATTTATTTGGGACGTTTTCACGGCATTTGATTAAAATTGACAGTCAGAAATGGGGGGGGGGGGTTCTGGACACGAAAATTTAGAAATGGGAATCTAAATTGTATCAAAAGGACCCTCCACAGCTTTTACATGTCCAAGTCAGTTTATTGATTATATATTGCACTGCACAGCATGTTAACAGATGTCTGTGGTCTGAGGAGCTTTTTTATGTCTGAGAAAAATTATGTCCCTTAAGAAATTAGGGTTGCTACTCTGAGCTGCTGTTTGACAAAAAAAGTCCAATAAACCCATGTGTGACCATAACTTGTTTTTAGATTTCTGTTTTGGCTTAAGAAAATGAGACATAACAATTAATCACTGAGCTATAGAATGGCTGCTACGTGTATTTTTTGGAACTTTGCCCTTAGTCGTTAAACTGAGCTAATCGCCTCCTTGCTCTAGTTCATTTCTTAAAGTCCAGAAATGAGCGAGATATCAATCTTCTCATCTAACTCTTGGCATGAAGATGAATACAGTAACTGTATTGCTGAACTGTTCCTTTAACAAAAGGCTACATATTAAACAGTGTGCTGAGTTTAAAAGACATGGGCACTGGGTCTCAAGAAAGCGATGAGAAGTGCAAGAGTTTTTGGAATTAGATCTATACTATTTTGATGCCTTATTCAATCATGAAGTCCAACTTCATGGAGCTGCAATGCTAAACTAGTGGTGCGCTGCTTCAATTATTAAAATTAAACCACAAATAATTTTATCAACTTAAGCTAGCATATATTGAGTGTTGCTATAAAGGTAATCAGTGCTTTCTTGAATTCACACTGTAAATCTCTCATGTGCTTTATGAGTTTCACCTTCATAATCTCCATGTATTGGGGCAAGATTTGTTAAAATGAAGAGGTTACAGTGAAATGAATATGGCACTTCTAAACTAAACTTTAATGCATAGTTTTTATTCTTTCCTTGTGCCTGAGTGACAGATTAGCTTCAGGCTCATTTTAATTAAAAATTATCTTGAGGTTCTATCAAATTTAAAACTAAAAAAATGTGTAATGCTCTGAGTAAATGAATCTCTTTTGTAATTAATTTTAGTCTTTTGATAATATCTTTTTATTCTTTTTATTGTTTTTCTTTTTAATTTCATATCATTTCCATTTATTCATTGACTTCCCAGCTCCAGTCATCCTTCATTGCTCTGTGTGTTGGACTCCAAGGATAAATCATCATTGATTCTTTAGCCCATGTGTCATGCATTCTTCTTCTTCGGCATGTTTGTTCGCTCCGCTCTGTTGCTGGAGCAGTGGATCATGGGATAGCTGTCTAACCCCTGTCACCTGTCGAGATACGCCGGATGGATGCACCCTGTGGAAATTAACGCCAGGATTATGCAAATCCAAATTGAACTGTGAAGTTAAGAGGCTCGGCCCAGTGACCTCATCATCTCGAAAAAGCAGGGGATGGGAGTAGAGACACATTGGCGTACAGTATTCACAAGCCCCCGCGCACAAACTCATAGACACACACATCATTGCGTGCATAGACACACACATTGACTTGTGTACAAAAACACATGAACACAAAGAGACATAGCGACAATTATTTCTTTGTGTTTGTGTGTATGTGTGTCTGATTGTGTGTGTGATTGTGTGTGTGTGTGTGTGTGTGTGTGTGTGTGTGTGTGTGTGTGTGTGTGTGTGTGTGTGTGTGTACACTTGTGAGTTCATGTGCCTCTCCTGCCTGTGTGCATGAGCTGAATTATAATTTGGTCATTAGTGCTGCGTCCCAAATTACCACAAACACACACACACACACACACACACACACACACACACACACACACACACACACACACACACACACACACACACACACAAACACACATGCATACACACAGGCACATGTATGCACAGGCCACTGGTTTCTCCAGCTGTGACTGCTGAGTCTATGTGTGCTATTCAACAAAAGAAAAATTATTTAAATTATTTAATGAGGCAACATTATGGCATGCAGCAACATAAATTTGGGTATTTCAATCCTTGATACAGGTCTCAGCTTAAAGGAACTTGGACGAGAATAGAAATCCAAAGGCATTATTATAGTGTTTCTAGGTGCCGAGAAGAAAATAATCGTATCAAGTGACCTAGAATTACAGAGTTTTCAGGGCACAGTTGCTCAAATTCATACTATAAGTTTGCATTGTGTACATATGAATTCATGCCAAAAGTCTGAAACACAGTCAAGGACACCCTGTGGATCCTAGTATGCAGGCAAATAGATTAAAATTATAAAACTGTTGTATGAACTATACCAAATAAATGGTTGGGCACTCAAACAAAAAACAAACATTTTTAAAATGTAGTGAGTGGCTACCGTTGTTGCACAAGATCTCAGCAAAGATGTGACTGGATCAGTTGTGGCAGAACAAGGCTCAGTTTTACATAATACATTACTGACATAGTTAACATAGGATGAAAAATCAGGCTGCCCCCACAATCATACATGTAACGTATGTAACTATAAACTATGTCCACATACTGAATAAATTCTCTTCCCAAATTCTCACCAAATTTTTAAATACTGTTTTTATATATAATATAACGCTGCATAATATGCACACACTCCTTTGTGGCTTTGAAAAACTGAAATATGTATGTTATATTACTCTCTTTTTAAAAGTTTGTTATAATTATACAAAGGGCTCAATTTTCATGCAAATTCAATAATTACCAACAATTTGCAACACAGGCAATTAATTTCTCAAGAACTCCTCTGAATATTCATCGTTTTTAATCTAAGGAATAGGGAGATCACCTGGAGTGGTGACATTTTGTCAAGCTCAGATGGTGCAAAATGGAAGACAAGTAGGAACAAGTTAGAAAATTACAAAGAGAGAGAGATGAGTTTAAGAGCTGACACATGGAACACATCCTCTATTTTTCCACCTGACATCGGTGACAGGTGATAGATGACAGAGGACAATATACACATGCGTCAATATCACCACACTAACAGTCACACAATCATACACATTTGCTCACACACATGCACGCTTCTTTATCATATTTAATTTTATGGGCACATGCATACACAGTCTGCCAGATTTTAAATGCTAGTAGAATCTAATGGTTGGCATTAGATCAGCATTCCCCTGACATTTCTCTGGAGAAGAGCTTCAGCTGCTTAGTGTGGGTTTGTGCATTTGTGAATATGTGTGTGTGTGTGTGTGTGTGTGTGTGTGTGTGTGTGCGCACTCATGGGGCCCTAACACCCAGGCAGACAGCAGTGGGTGTGGGTGGTGTGTTGAAGAGAGAAATAGAGATTAAAACGATGAGAGCAAGTCGGCAAAGACGGAGATGGCGAGAGCAAGAGAAAGGGAAAGCCTTACAGATAAACAGCAAAACATCGAGAAGGTACTAAAGGAGCAAAGGTGAGTCATAGACGTCAAGATGTCAAGATGGATAAAGAGAGATTCTGATTGTGGAAGAGAGATCGAAAAATGCTCTATCCAAGTTCTCCCAAAAGCAGCTGGCAACCATCTGTGGATAAACCAACGGCCTCATCAGCAAGCATTCCATGTTTTAAATATTCACTAATTTTCTTCTGTTGCCCTGCTATAAAAATCAAAGTTTTTGTCATTATAGTCAGATGTATTTTAAGCAAAATGCTCCTCAAAAAATTTAGTTATTGCAACTTTCTCTCAGATAAGTTGACATTGTGCCAACTAAAATAAATGCTGAGATCAGGAGAGACTGCAACATCAATAAAGGAAGTCAGAGGGGCAACAAACACAAGCAATCACACAACCAGACAGGTTGTTAACAAGCAAACAGTTTAGCCAGATCAACTATGTCCCTTTTTTGGGGGGTAAAACTGCAAGAAAGCAAACCTGAAATGTTGTACAGAGGTATTTATTCCAAGTTGCACTGGAAAAATGGGAGCAACAATGGTACGTACTTTAGGTCAAAGATGAACCAGGAACTCAGTCAGTAAACTGTAGTAGATGTTTATAATGGACAGTTTGGCTGTACCACCCCTATATACTACATGCTACATACTACATACAGGAGTCAATTCATTTCCCACAGTACAGTAATCTAGTCTTTTATATAGGAAGTAGTGAATGAGTGAATGGGGGACTGATTTCAGACAAAGTCCTTGGATAATAATTTTGTAGCTCACCTTTGTTTTCTCCTTTATATAGTTTGGCTAAACCGGGAATTTGATTATTATCGTCTGACTGTTCGTGTTCCTTACACGATTAGACTTCTATTTAGTGATTCCTGCATCTCAGCAACTAAACATTATTAACATCAGCAATGACGGCCAAAACTTCAAAAGTAAAACCCATGTCATGATAAACCGTAACTGTTCTTTAACGTTTTTCTTATCATTGACTTTGACATAGATTAAACATTTTTGGTTTCGACTCTCTCCATGTGTGCACTTCGGTCTTTCCTTCATCCTCTCTTAAGACTGACTCATGCTGTGACACTCACTCTCTAAGTCTCCCTGCTTTTCAACCCTCACTAGTTGATTTCTCCTCCCCCTATTCCTCCCACTCTTCCCCTCCAGTCTCTTTGCTGTTCATCCTCCTCCCCCACCATTTCCGTTCACCCATCATTTTCCAGTGACACAGAGGATCATATCCTCTCTCTGGGGAACACGATGTAACTTAATGCGGGTCATTGATACACAGAGAAAAGCCCTACCCCACCCCTAACACAGTTAGTCACTGATAGAGTAGTGAGTGTGGAGCTTGGGGTGTGCTCATGGACTTGTGTATGTTATATAAATATATATATATATATATATATATATATATATACACACACACACACACACACACACACACACACATATATATACACACAGGTAGATAGTCTGTGCAGCTATATGTAGCCCCCCAACATTCATCGTGGACACTGGATAGTACCTCCTATGTTGTGCTAAAAGGGTCATTATGACCATGAAACACTTCCTGACCTCTGCAATGATGATGATAATGGTGCACTTTTGCTGACAGTGTGTAGAGGCCATTCTTTTCTTTTTTTGACAACTGTATATTGGCCTTCAAATGATAACGGTAAAAGTACTTTCTTGTACACAAATATTTGTGAATCGTAGTATGCTGTCAAAAATATGAGAATAATGGATGGAGTGTGTATGAAAACAACGCTCAAGTGTCTGTGGGTTGGTTGTGAAGGGCTTAGGTTTAATATGATAAGCTTTCATATCGGTCATATTCACAAATAAAAAAATATGAGCTGTACTGTATAAGCACCCGGCAAATCTCACTTGTTTAAATTAAGCATGTGAGTCGATAGGTCTGTTATCATTTGCAAAAATCAATATTAGATGTCTAGATTGTGTGACTTTTTCTCATTTATGAGCAAAAACCTTCTGCATAAAAATGCAGTACAAGACATTGACTTGTATAAAGACAGATGCAGTCTCTGTTCTACAGGCAAAGCCTGCAGACAGTTTTGGCTGCTGTTTCCACTGTACTATAGCTAGATGAAATTTTAATGTCGGCCCTGAGGAAATTGTGTGCTTTTATTTGTTCCCGGAACAGCTTTTGCCCTTTGCAAACTTATTAATGTGTCCCCAATAATAAGCAGTAATGGTTTAGGTCAAAAGTCAGTCATGGTTGAGCATAAGAGTTACTCTGCCTCTGTCGATTTTGAACTTTTATAAGGCTAGAAAGAGCACATAAAATAGAATCAAAGGTATACATGCATTTAGATTTTTTTTAACAAGTAAAGTTCTGAACTGGAGGAATATTCTACATTATATTGTTGTTGGGTTTGTGTATTATGTGATCTCAGCCTCTCAAAGTGTAGTCAAAGGTCACAGATCAAATAGAACAGTGCCCTTTAAGTAAGAAAACTCCCGCATTCAAATTTTATAGGCTATTTTCTAAATAGGCTGCTTCATTTTGGTCAGTTTGCTACTCACCTCTAATGTTAAAATCAAATTAACCTTCAATTGAAGGGCCATGCAGCAACCCCACCCATGCCTATAAACAACATAAACCAGAGATTCATGGAAAGAAAATGTATGGACCTAACCACCTCCATACAAATTGTATGCAAATACCGCCAGAGTATGCGGCATCTGCATCCTCTTAAACATTCAGCAGCACTGCAGAGAGCAGTTACTAAGGAGGAGCTGAATTTCATAGCTGACCCTGAAATACAAAGCAGAGGCACATTCGTAGAGGAGCAAGCAAGAGGCAGAGAATGAAAATGAAAGAGAAAGGAAAGCAGAGTAGTAGAGGGAAACACTAGAGGATAGAGAGGCTTGTTAGAAATATAGCTAAATTGAAAGTAGACAAAGAGATGACTAGGGGCAGATGGAAAGAAAGACAAATGAGGAAGCAAGTGTTGCTCTCATAAGCAGATACAAGGCATAAACAGTTCCTTGGGGATAGTAACGTCAAAGACCTGTCACGCTGATTATCTATAGAGTGACATTCATTTATATTCATTTTGAAGCAATCATTTTAATGACAGCCATTCTGTTTCACCTGAAGTAATGATTGGCCCAAGTGAGTCATGCGAAAGAGACTGAAAAAGTCATCCGGTCACTTGTGAATTATGTTAATGCGATGAGCTCTCGTCAGGGGCTCGCGCATGATCACTCATTGGTTTAAACCAGACAAGAAGTCGATTTGAACGAATGAGAAGCCTACAGAAAATAACACCGTCGTTCTCAATTTTTAGATCACAGGGAGGCTTCTCTGGTGAACAATAAATATCAATTTAGGGATTCATTTATGCTTAAGTAGGCCGAAAAACAAGCACAGAACCATTCGACTGATCTGACACTGAAATTATTTTTAAAAATCTATTTAATAACTATTAATCATAATCAAGTGAACTATTAATCATGATAAACTATTAGTATGTGAATTCATACACATATGGAGCATATGACCTCCTCCTAACCCACCCTAAAGCTTTTCCTGTAGAAAAAAATACAGGGTGAAACATTCACAAAAATCCACAGGAGAGTTTCTTTTGTTAACCCATGTAGGCAGGGCGCCATGGGACCTCATTAGGGGAGAGGTTTTGTTTTGTCTTGTTTTCTTTTTCCTCACTGAGTTTTTCCATCAAAGTCACATTTTGGCATCCATCTTCATTTAACAATATTATTTTAGGGTTACAAGGTATTTTGACATTGTGGAGTTGAACAGTGTCTTATTTCCATATCGGAGCATTTTTGTTGTTCATCAAAGAAGCTAGTGGTGCTAAGAATAGGTTCTATAGAGCAAGAATAGAGATACCTTTCTCTAGGGAAGCGATATTTAATGACAAAATGGGCTTATTTTTAATAGGACTGAGAGATTTTGGCAGCAAATCAACATCCTGTGATACTCAGTGAGCGGGCTCAGTGATATCTAATGAGAAATAAACATGAAATATTTTTGAAACGTTGAACTATTCATGCCTTAATCAAGCAGCTATCGATAAGAATATTGATGTAATAGAAGTATAACATCCTCATTTTTTTCACCAGCTCCCATAGAGAAATTCTAGTTGAGCTCATCTGCAGATGTGGTTACTGAGCTGTAGCACTGCACTTTCCAGAGACCACATCTAAATCAGATACTATTTCTGGTATTGGTAGATGAGATTTTTTACCTTTTGAAGTTATTTCTGAGTCTTGGCTATTTCCATATTCTATCACTGGAACTAACAGTATATTAGCACAAACTATAAATCATATTTAGATTATAAGATTATAACCTAAGCTACAGTAGGGCGTAACCCCAAACATCTATTTTATAACCCTTTTTTTTTCATTTTTATTCATGTGTTTCTTCTTTGAATGTTTTTCATATTTAGGTTTGTGGTGACTGGAGCTCATCCCAGCATTCCCAGACATGTTGCCAGTCTTTCAAAAAAGCTTACACATAATGAAAGGCAAACAAATTCCAACTTATTAGAGGTAGTTTCTAATTCACCTAACCTGTTCCTGGAAACCTGAGCTCACACTCCACAGAAAAAAGGCTCATAGAAACCGTACAGCACCCATAAGGTCAGAGGTCAGGTGACGGCAATGTCTGAAAGACAAGCCAACTGCTGCTTTTTCCCCATTTACCTCCTGGCACCACACTTAATAGACAACCTCCTACGCTCTGCTTTCACTGGACGTCTACAGTGCTGATCCATCCCACATTGCATCGATAACCTGATCCCTTGTGTTCTTTAACACTCTCTATTTCCTCTTCTCCTTTCACCGTGTTTGCCTCTCTCACACATCTGTGTGTCAAAAAGCGGGCATTGTGTGGTACATATATGCAGCAGAGAGAGAAAAAGAGGCTGAGGGGAATACAAACAAATTGAAAAGACAGACCAAGAGTAGAGGGGTTGACAGACAGGGACTAACATCAGTGATATATATCCATATCACTACAGGTCTAATAAATGCCCCAGCTGATGGCTAGCTGAACCAATCAGAGCATGGCAGACGTTCATGGAGTCTTGGTATCCCATGGCTACAATCTCCCGGACTCCCCCTGGGGAGTAAAGAGGAGGGTAAACAAAATGGACAGGATGCACAAAGGCTCACAATACACAGTCATTCAGTCTGTCTGTCGGTCTGTCTGTCTGTCTGTCTGTCTATCTATCTGCGCTCCTTCTTTTCAACCATCAATGCAAATTAGCACAGAAGTAGTGCCACCATGAAACAGACACTTTCTCTCACCAGAGGTCCAACCCCAGGCAAGCAAAATTAAATCATGCCATCCACTGCTACTGCTGCTGCTGCTGCTGCTGCTGCTGCTGCTGCTGCTGCCCCGGCTGTCTAGACGGAAAGAGGGAGACATAGAGAGGGGTGGAGAGGTCCACACACAAAGCCAGAGGCAGAAAGGGGGCAGAGACAGTCTGGCAACAGGTACACAGAGGGCATCTGGAAAACTGGCCTGAGTTAACTAACTAGGTTTGCTCTGAATTGATTATACATGCAGAGAGAGGAGAGGAGAGGAGAGGAGAGGAGAGGAGAGGAGAGGAGAGGAGAGGAGAGTTATCAGGAGCCAGGCACAAAGTAGTAGGAGGAGGTCTGAGATAAAGTCATCGAGGTGAACAAAGGTCAAAGGGGGAAGAAAAAATGTTTTCATTCTAAGAGTGAGGTGTCAAGAAAGTAAAGAGGAGCTGGAATGGGGAGAAGGGGTTTCACAGGTGTGGAGAATTAAGATGGAAGAAATGTACAACTATCTGACAGAAGGCAAAGGTGTCAGTCAAAAAGTAAAATGGGCTTTTGGATAAAAAGAATGAAGTCACATGTTTGAAAAGAGCAGGGAGGATAAGGATGAGAGGTGAAAGATGTACAGAGCCTCGTTTCCACTGCGAGTGGCTTTTACAACAGCAGTTTCCATCTCTCACATTTCCAAAGTAATGGCCATATGTTTATATTGGTTTTAATGCAGAATGCCAACTGCATGAGTTTTAAAATGTTACTGAGGATCCATCCAGCTGCCACGTATTCTTTAAGGAAACTTTTGAAATGTCACAAAAAAATTGTGTGTGGGAAAGTCATGGAAGTCTGGATACCATAAATGACTGCACTACATTTCATGGCAAGCCATCTAACAGCTGTTAGGATACATCAGCCCTGACCAAAGTGATGCACCAACCACCCAACACGCATGAAAGATTACAACACCGCAGCTGTGTGAAGAATGTAATAGTGTAGATTCTGCAGAAAAAGGGGTAAAAATAAAGGGTACCTGGTGACAGAAGAGGACATGAAGGTTAGGGTGAGTTTGAAGAGATGTAAAAGGGAGCAGAGTGTGGTGAGAAGGTTATTTAAGATGACAAGGTTAAAAGGCGGGTCACTAGGATTACTGCGGAGAGGATGAGATGAAACAAGAGAGGAGGAGAAAAATGAGAAGGAGAATGAGATGGGTGAACAGGGATGGGGAAGGCACAGATTAATTATGCTAGTAGATCACTGGGGCTTACACAGGAAAGTATAAGAGAGAAGAGAAGAGAGAAGAAGAGAAGAGAAAAGAAAAGAGAAGATGTGGTTCATGAATTATAGTAGAAGAGATGCAGTGAGTGAATACAACATTGGAGAGTGTGGGGGTGTGTGAGACATAAATTAATTACAATATGAGGAGGAAAGAGCATTTAGAGGGGAGACAAGGAGAGCAGAGAAGTGTAAGGCTAGGTGAGACAGGGAGAGTCAGGGTGTTGTGTTGCAGTGTTACTGGGTGAGTCCCTGGAGGGTCTCAGTGTTGAGCAGAATTTCTAATGAGAAAAGAACTGCAAACAAGAGCCTGAACTACTCCCGGGAATGGTGAAAACCTCCTATCAGTTAGGCTGATCTTTATCCTCTTTTCATCCTCCTCCTCCTCCTCCTCCTCCTCCTCCTCCTCCTCCCATCTCTGAAGGGAGCACAAATTCACACACACACACACACACACACACACACACACACACAGAGTCATCATGACTTCAGAGTAAATCAAATTAACTTACATTCATTTCCTCTAACCTTAACCATAACCCCTACTTGCCTAACCCCAACGTAACCTATCCTTAACCGAAACCCAACCTTACCCGAACCTTAAAACATGTCTTCACCTTAAAATTCAGTGATATATAATGGGACTTCCTTTGTGTCCCCACGAGGAAGATGAGGCCCCATAATACAAACAAATTTAGGGCCCCACATCATGAATACAACCTGGAGCACACACACGCATATACAAACACACACACACACACACACACACACTCCTCATAAAAGCAACGGACACAAACTATTATTGGAAATACAAACTATTAAATATATTTATAATAGCTCCATGTCAAAAAATGTATAAAATGAGTATAAGGTAAAAATTGGAGAAAAAACAAAGAAACAAGCACAGTATGAGCCTAGGGTCACACACACACAGACAAGACACCCATTACCCTACCCGATCTGACCATAGGAGACAATGTAAGAGCATGGGGCCAGCGGTCCATTCAATAATGGCTCAAATTGGAGGAAATGGGTTCTGAAATTACATTTTCAGAGGTTCTCATTTTAAGTGCATGACTGAGGATTCGCATTCATTTCCTGGGGGACTCGGTCAAGCATCACATCAATCAAACATCACATAGCTTCATCTCACAGTCATTCACAACCTGTAATCAGCCTAACGGGACATATCTGCCGAGAAAATGTTTTTGTGTGCTGTTGGGGAGGGGCTGTCAAGCCCCTGATATGATGTATCTGTGTTGGACAATTACACAAGCCCCTCTGATCTGAAGAGTACGGGCTACAACCCTAAGTGAATGTATTCAGACTCAGGACTAAAAATGGCATGAATTAAATAATGTACAATGACGCCAGCAATGAATTCCCTATTGTTAACATGTCACTCAGTGGTTAGTATAAAAGAGTCTAAGGCCACAGATGCAAAAATATGTCATGGCGATACACTGATAGTCTGTTTATCACACTTACCGTCAGTGAGGCACACATATAACCAGAAATTCACTCCATGCAACACTATTACAGAACAGTATTATTGTGCTTCTGTGAATGAGAACAACAGTCTGAGGGGCCCACCCAAACTACAGGAGACTGTGTCACATTGCTGCCATCTAGTGCTAAAAATGATTCTTTTGAAGCATCAAAATTTGTTTTTTTGGGAAAAAGTAATTTCGGGTAAAGCTGTTTGAACTCTTTTTTAAGTTCTATGAAGTATAAATGAGATTATACTTTTATGGTCTTATTTGAGAAATATCAAGAATTACAGTGTCTTACATTTTCACTCCCAAATATCCAACCCTTGGCTGACTAGAATCCCACAAAGCACATTGAAATGCAGAGACTCACTGACAATAGGAGGCTCCACTGAAGGACAGACTTAAGACGGGAGAAAGTAAAATAATGATTGTAAGAAGTTTCCAAATCACTATCATCTCACAAACTAGGTCATTTTACATCCACAGGAATTGGTTTTGGTTGCATTGATTCACAAAAGACAGAGTTTATCGACTCAAAAGACAGACTTTATGTAAGGTGGTGAGACGGCTCACAGGGAAAACAAACATGCTTCAATTCTGACTTCTATTCAGTGAAATACCATTATGAGATATTTCACATTTTGCAGCCTGCATTATAACTAAGCCATTGTGCAACATCGAATCTGGAAGTCATCTGAATAAAAGAGAGTAATAAGACATGAGAATTAGATTAGCTTGTTGCAAAGGTTTTAAAAAAATAATTCTAGGACATCATGAGATGATTTACAATTCTGCAAAAACATGTTTTTATCATTTTATAAAATGTACAATCACATCTATTTTTCTCATTTTACTCTGACTGTTCTCATGCAATAATGAATGTTGATCTGTTTCTCTGATAACTGAAATGAAAATGTACAGTATAATTGATATCACATAGTAATACAAATTAATATATGAGGGAGCACTGACCTCTTCTATCTCTGTGTCTGAGTCTGATTAGGTACAGTTTAACTGCATGATATTTAAAAACCGTGAAATTATTTATGAGGAAATCAATTTTTCCGACTGATTAACATTGCTATCATGTCATACAATACCTTGCCTATAACTTACTTACAATCTTGATAAATAATAAATGTGTGTAAAAAAACACACCCTTTAAGCCTTACAGCTTGCAGTAAAATGGTTTAATATGTGGCTGTGCAAAATTAGCATAAAATAAGCTTAACCCAGGACTCAAAGCTGTGAGAATCACAACACGGTATAGTATGGAAGAGCCCTTTTAGTCAGGAACAATTTCCATCCTTTCTATTCTGTTTTGTGTTTCTGAATCCTACAACAGAGGTGGACAAAAAACACCAGTTAGAGAAGACTTACAGTGCTGCGATATAAGCCAAAGGCAAGAATTAAAACAGGTATGACTCACTCTTCCCTCTGATTCAGTGCTGCTCAGTCTAACTCATGATCGATGCTGGATTTAAGGCTAATAGCTAACTACGTCTCCTCTACCCACAAATACTCAATTTCTACTTTTTTACCTCTAAAAATAAAATCTATTATTAAATAAACAGAGAGATTTAGATGTTCTACGTGTACTGTTTATATCGGTGATAATCCCATTTATTCACAGTAATTGCATTATGGCTTACAATAAATAGGGTAATAAAGTATTAAAGTTCAAAGGCAAATGTCAGCATGCTACAAATGAAGAGTAATGTTTTCAATTACCCATAGCATTGCACTTAACGGGACGCTGAGTGGATGTACTATTGCTATAGGAGAGGTGGAAATGAGTATGTTTGTGAATCAGAAGGTCATATATTGTCAGGTGGCCTATATAATGGTGTGTTTGCCCCTAAACTATTTGAATTTGCCTGGCGTTCTCCTTTCTGAGTCTGCCGTGCCGGTTCTGGATGACTACAGAGTGGGTTCAGACAGGATTTTGTTCCGCGCTGAAGTGATTCGGATACTTTTAAACCATGCAGAGACACACTGTTATCTCTGTGGCCCAGAAACGCTGCTGATATCTCTATCTCCTCTGAGTGCACACAAAAAATACACTAACACAAATACACACGTGCATGTAGACGCACACACACACACACACATGCACACACACAGGCACACACACAAACGGAAAACAGACACAAATTGGGAACACATGACTGCAACCTGAAGAGACATGCTGACACTCATTACTCATACTGTTAAAAAAAAAGTAGACACTGTGTATTTATGAAAGACTGTTCAAAGAGGTAGACAGCAAGCCAGCATAAAATTCATACATTCTTCGTGGGCGCACAAACACAAAACAAATCCCACTTTCTAAACACTACATCCATCCAACACACACTGAGACATGCTCTTCCTCCACAGCCCCCCCCCCCCGGCCAGAAACCCAGTGAGTGCATAACCAATCAAACACATCTCAAGAGAATGTGGGTGGGTTATAACATCAACCCGCACCATGTCTCACACACACTGTCTTGGCTCGATTCACAGCTTGAGATGAAAATCCACTCAGTTCCCTTTGGGGGAAATCAGCTTTATCTACAGTGTTACTCTGGATTTTGGTCACACAATCAGCAGTGCCCCTCTGTGGCCATCCATCTGTACTGCAAGCCTTCTACTCGGCCTCAAACTGTATGTGACTGTATGTGACTGCATGGTTTGCAGGGGTTAGGGTGAGGACCAATGTCTGTTTTACTCTTGAAGCAGAAGAAGTTTGTAGTGATCATTCACACATTTTAAACAGGTACTGCCCTACATCTCCCAGTCATCATTTTTTTTTACCTTTATATGTATGCAAAATTCTTGTACCGGGTCATAACAGTATGAACAGAGTTTCTGTATTTTTCTGTTTCACTGCATTAGACTCACAAGAAGTTGAATTCACATTTGAATATTTATACTGTATATTGAAACCTATCAGAGGACTAGACTTTGTTTTATTCTTCTAAAGCAGATATGATCATCTGGAATCAAATCACCGCATTTGTTGCACATATCCGATTATAATCGGAAATGTTGCTGGATGGTGGCTTATTAATAGCCCTAGTTATCTCATAGACCCCATGGGCTCACATGAAGGATTAAAAAATAACAATAATTACATTGTATTGTCTCTGTTACACTTCATGGTAGAGCAACAGTTGCAGAGTATTGCAGGAAACCACAGGAGGAAGCAGTGTGAGATTCCTGTGTAGGGACTAAATTAACATCAGACATCATTAATCAAATGACTGAAATTCAAGTTCAACACTCAACTTTAACTTTCACTTCAACAAAGTTGGGTTTTGATTTGATAAAGCCATGACAAGATTAATTTATTTACTTCTGATAGAATTTGATGGTTCAGGCTACGTTTTTTTTTTAAACAACTGAGTTTAGTGAGAATTGACATGGGGGCGATCATACCAGCAGGATGATCTGCTATAATTGCCATTAATGACTGGTAATTAAACAGCGTCAGGACGTCGCAAGGGGACGTGAGCTCCATTAATAACCTCGACTCCATCTGGGCGACACAGCCTGAAACCTCCTCGAAGCTGTGGCCCCTTCAGGTGCTAGTGGAAACCTGGGAACGCTCAGACCCAGAGCAGCAACCGGATCTAGGACAAAGTTGGTTTTATTTATAATGGCATCGGGTTGTACGTCACACTTTTCGATGGGACTGATAGGATTGCTTCACTTACTGCAAATACTACTCAACCTATTATTATTTAGTATTTAGAACATAATGGTTCTCAAAGTCACTTTATATCATATCATGGGATGACATCTCGGAAGTGAGAAGCACAATGTGTCCGTTATCTGTTAAAAGATATGCTGAATCATAACATTGTTCTGATTAATTTATAATAAGCCTCAATTAATAAGACTAATGTTAAAGTACCCCTGCATGTGCTTCCTGTTCTATCTAGTACTTGAGTTGAAATAAAACAATTAAAAAAGTTACAGTTGCCTGCTATTATTTTAAATAGAGTGAATTTAAAGGCTACCCCTTAGCTTCCTTGGCCTTTAGTTGCACCATGGATCCGTGTTGTTGTTGTTGTTATTGTTGTTGTTTTTAATGAATGTGTCCTTATTTCGTTTAGATGACAGACGACACATACTGTCCGCACATGCATTAACACACACATCGCTGCGAGATTCAAACCCATGAGTTTCACACTTTTCTGCAGGTAGACGGTGGAGGAAGGGAACATACCATCAAGTGTTGCAATGTGCTCACAAAGACAGGAAGGGGGCTGCCAGCTAAACATGGAGGTAAACAATGTGCAATCGAAAACTGACTCTGCAAATGTGAAAGGAAAATGCATCAGACACGTTTTTTTGGACCTCGAATGGCCTTATAATGCGCGTCAATACTAAACCAGTGGTAAACTTTTGTTTCTTTCAAAAAAAAAAAAAACAGTCCATAAAGCATCTATAAGTGTGCGTTCACGAAAGTAGATTTTCCAGGGAGCACTTGAAAGCAGCAGCCACTCCGGACAGTTGCAGTAGATGCGTGCAGCCGCAGCTCTCTTCACTGCGCGACCGCAGCGGAGCACAACGCAAAAACAATGTGCGGGGAGAGGACGGACGCACATCCACCGACGGAGTGAGCGAGCGACCATGGCCGGTCGGTGGCGAGACGGTCCCCGCGGCCGTTCGGGAGACCCCGCCGGTGGATTGAAAACAACGCGTATGCACCGCCAAGAAGAGCCGTCCGCGGTCTCGGCGGATTCGCGGCGGGAGCTGCCGCGATGGATGCGGCTTTACTTCTACGGGATGCACGGCGTGACCCTGGATGTCCTGCTGTCGTCCCTGCAGGGGGTTTTCAATCACCGGGACCCCAAACTGCTGGGCTTCTCCTCTCCGTATCTTTGCGTCGCGCATTCACTGACCCACTTCGCGCTTGAGAAGATCTACACGCAGAAGAGGTGTTTCCGAGGTCGGCCTGTGGTTTTTCATCTCGTTTTCTATCCGTCCGTCTACATCGGGCTGCAGATCCTGATCGGGAACATTAACACCCTGACCGAGCAGGTGCGGGTGGTGTCGGGGACGCAGCTGGCGGTGCACTACATCCTGGCCCTCTACTTCGCCCGGGTGTTTCACAGAGGGCTGTCGAGGCTGCAGTATCACGCCTCCTGCCCCGCCGAGCTCCTGGGCGAACCCGACCCGGAGGACAGCGGTGGCGGCCCGGCGCGTCCCCGGGGTCTCCCCGGCTTTGTCAGGTTCCTGTTTTTCGGGATGCACGGCTTCCTGGACGAGGTGCTTTTCACCTCCGCGTTCAACCTGGTGGAGAAGTCGGACCGGACCCTCAGCGGCCACACGTCCCTGTGGTCTTTCCTGATGTACGGCAGCTGTAGCTTCGTGGTGGAGAAGCTCTACCTCCACCTCCACTTCAGGCGAGGCTGGGGGACGTGGCGGCGGCTCCCCATCTACATCTGCTTCATCTACACCTGGGAGTTCTCCTGGGGTCTGGTGCTGAGGCAGTTCGACGCCTGCTCATGGGACTATTCCCATTATCCTCACAACTTCATGGGACTCGTCACCCTCCTCTACCTGCCTGGCTGGGTCTGTCTCAGTCTTTATCAGGACGTGCTCTCTAATGTCCTGCTGAGGATCAAGTGCACTAAAGATGGAGGTGATCTGAGTGGGGGGAATGGAGAGTCTAAGACTAAACTACTTTAATTTTCATTTTTGAGGTTTCAAACACTTGCTCGGGCATAATCTGAACCACATTTGACTGATGGCCGAAACAAAAAGACAAGGAAAGGGAAGCAAAAACTGCATATATTTATTACCCGAACCGATTTAATGAGAAAAGAGACAGCGTTTCTCAACAGACTCAGATTGAAGTGGTGTAAGAGGTAAAATGGTTTATCCTAGGACCAGGCTGGGCGGTCGACTCAAACCACAGTTTTGCGTACACCCACATATCAAACTACTTTTGGTCTGAAAGGGGGGGAGGGTTGCCACAACAACGGAAGTTGAGATGCTGAATGCAGGATACAGCGTTTTGTGATGTCAATTTTGCTGTTTAGTCTGGATTCTGGACACTTGTTACCAATTTGTAGATAAGACATTTTCCAGCTATTAACTCTGCAATGTGGGATATTTCTGGGTCCATCGGTGACTCTGAAACAAAAACAGGACCCTGTTTGTTTAACTAACCTCTTTAAATTCAGTTGACCTACTGCCATTTTCTATCTATTTGATCTAAGAAGTAGTTGTACCATAAACCAGTTTTACAAGTCTCCATGACTTTGGAAGCGTGAGTACTCTTTTTTTTATTTTTTGCATAATTGCAGTGGAAGACTCGACATCTCATACATGCATTGTGGCAGGTTTATTATGTCATTTATATATTCAACAGCATGCTCTACCTGTAGCTCATATCTGCATGTTAAACAACCAAAAATGTAGAAAAAAAAAAAACAACTGGAAGGTTTTGTTTCAGGTTTATGATTTAGGCTTTATTCCCCCAAACACATGTATTGCCACCTAAGATTCAAAAGTCAGTATTAATAAGAGAAAAAAAGGAAAATATAAGAGTTACAGTACAGAGGACATAATCACTTTGCTCCATATTCTTTCATGAAAATCGTCAAATTTTAAATGTTAAGCTAATTTCATTTTTTAAATTGTTTAATGATATATTTTAAAAACATAATCCTATCTTTCACTCTGCTTGTAATAGGATCCTAGATCAATGCATGGTAACTTTTAGAGTAGAGATAAACCCAGTAATATATGTAGCAATAGAAAACCTGTAGCTGAATGGAAAAGAGGAGCCAAGTGAGATTTGACTGTGAATCTTTCTTGAGCCAAACATTACTTTGCTTGAGTGCCTTCCTCTGCAAACTGAGTCAATGTGCTCAAAGAAACAAGGCAAAGTGTCCACAGGTCTCTCTTTATCTGCAGTTGCTACAGTTTGGTGTTGGAGGCACAGCTCCCAACATCCATGTGCGGATGAATGATTATTGCTATTTTTATTATCTTCATATGAAAACAGAGGTTGATAAAATTTACAGATTGCTATGTCTTTTAACCTGATCTAAAACTTTGTTATAGCCCCAAGCTTAGTCAAGTCAATATATCTCTAAAGCATTTTTACTGGGCAAGTTTTTCTCAAACTGATGCACAAAGAACACTTTTTATTTAAATCCAGCAATCAGTGTAAGTTGTAGCAAATATGGTAAAGAGTTCAGGTGGAACAGTTTTTGGTAAAATATTTTTAAAACTCCAGCGGTTTGGCTTTATAGTGGCCTCATACCCTCTGACAAAACACATCCGAGTACCTTGCACTGTGGCATCTTAGTAAACAAGTCAAGTCTATACAAGTCACACACAGTTTTTCGGAATTGGCTCCTGGTGAACTACTGCATTTGCCAGCACTTGTAGCTGTTTCACTCCTACAGTAATATTTTAAGTTAGTCATCTGAAGCTGCCGTTTAATATAACATTTTGTTCTAAATACAACTCTAAACTCTGTTCTTTTACTGATTCTTTTTTATCGACTTACTGTGCGAGGGAGTAGCATTTTCTTAAATTTTAAGGTTGTGCAAAAAGAAATGTTTTTATGCCCTTGTTCACTAGAGAGTTGAATTATAAATTGTTGTACATCATTCTAATAAATTATCTGTTAGTTATTTCTCTAACCAAATCAAATTGAATTTTGTCTATGCATATTTAGATAGGTATTTGGCACAAGTGTTTCTTAAGGTCTCAAAACATATTTTAAATCATGTCCAAAACACAAGTAGTGAGTTTGGTTTTTTGTTCTACTTGGCAGCTATATTGGGGTTCTTTAACATTTGCATTCCCTGAACCACAGCCACATGAGCGAATTACTTTGAACTGTTTAGATCTTTAAGATTTCCCATGGCTAAATACCTGTAATGCAATTATACTTTACTTTTGTGCTGTGTATTTCACCAAGCTCTTTTAGAAAAAGATGTGACAGATTGGAAAAAGAAGCATATTGAAGCAAAAAAAAAAGGATGATTGACTTGCAATGGCATGCACTGTATGATTTTAATTAAACCTAAATATTTCCTTTGACATGACTTGCACTCCCTCATTTCTTTACTTTAGTGTTGAGAAGCCCCGTTCGGTAGAGTTCCCAGCAAATATGTTGCACTCTGTGTGTGTTAAATATTAGTGGATCTTGTCATAAGACAGACAAGGAGAATGCACATTACAGCTGGGGAATCCTTATTTTACCATTCCAGTTTTAATTGAGGGGTGTAACGTAAAATGAAGTAAAGCAGGCACTCAGACCTTTAGCCATCTTGCAAAAAGGAAAAAAGAAATTCAGCCGTCCTTTCTTTATTCGGTGCCCTGGGTATTTAGGCTCTGTTTAAAATCATAGGGTACCAGGAAAAAAGGAAAAAAGGCCTGCAACCTTTTTTTCTGGCTGACTCATAACTGACACGCTGTTGTTAACTGGTAGCAGTTGCCTGTACATTTGTATTCGTCTGTATACTCATATTTTATCTCAGGCATGAAACAAGAATCAGTAATGTCCACCTCCAAAACAAAAAACAAAGTTACACACTCCGGTGCCTGGTGCACCATAAAGCTATTTGTGTCATTGCTGCTTCCTTGCTGAGATATTGTCATGATGAATTAGATAAAAGAAACACAGAGAGGGAGGAAGTGAGAAAGTTCAACAACAAACCAACACTTTAGGTGCTTACGCGATGTCTGTCTGCCTGTCCCCTGAACTCAAAGGGAAGTTTTAGTTTTCTGATGCTAACTGTGCTTTCTGTTGCAGTTTATATATGCAGAGCATTGTAAAGGCAAAGTGTGTTTTAGCGTGCGTGTGTGCGTGTGTGTGTGTGGTTGCTTGCTTGCATGATTTAGATAAACACCCTTGATAGCAGAGCTACACTATTTTGCAATGTGAACAATGTGCATGAGTTTAGGTGCATGTTGTCCTATCAAAGACCATTGTGGCACAAGCGAAAGCAAAAGAAATCCCCGATGCAATCGCACACTTTGCAGCCTTGGTACCTAGAGCGAATACACCGGTGACTCACAGTGTGTGTTCACAACACCACACCATGGGGACAGCAGAGAATTAACTCCTCCATAAATGTAAATAAAAATATAGATAAATGTGGCTGAGCACATGAAAACGCGGTTTCACACAGATGGAAACAAGAAGTGAGATTCGACCATTAGCCCTGCTCCTAAGTGTCGATGGTACTTCACTATTCAAACACGTGAAAAACGTGAAGTTTAGATCCACCGATCAAACTGGTCAAGCATCTTTAATTGTGTTTAATTCACAATTAATATCTTTATGTGTAATATGAAAGCGGCCATTAACGTGTTTATGTGTCTCTTATGTCTTATGTCTTGTGTCTCTCAGCTCTTATCAACCCTTTTGCTAGTAGCAACGGGCTAGCCAAAAACTAGCTACAAGGCTATTAGCTGCTTAAATAAAAAAATAAGCTCTGTTTGTGTTTAACATTACATTTACTGTATATTTATGTACATTATTTACATAGTCGTATTAATGTGGATCTACGTGTGTCCCATCTCTTATCAACCCTGTTTCCAATAGCAAAATAAAGCAGTTTACAGCCCAAAATATACAAAAAAAACCAAAACGCTAAAGTTAGAAAATTAGCCGCTCAAACATCTAGAAAGCTAAAGGCCCAGTCATTTCTCTACGAAGACGTGGAGACCAAACAGAGCGAGAAGATTAGATATAAAAGTTGGACTTGCCTTCATCAGCTGAGCTGGAAAACTTCTCCACACGACCGCTGATGTCGGTCCAGCTCCGCTGGAGGTGGAGGCTGGTAACCGCTTGCTTACGGGCTAGTTAGCTTGTTTTGGCTAACTGGTGGAGAAGGACCCCTCCTGTTTGAAAACTCCGCAAGTTTTCAAACAGAGCAAAAATCTTTCCCAAAATCATAAAAAATCTAATCAAGTTAAGCAAATAAAGCACTTTTCATCTAATGGGACGAATCACATTATCCGGTCAAACCTGTTCACCGTGTGCAAAATGTTTGAGCCGGACGCGAGTCGAAGACATTAGCGACAGCGCTGCTTCGTCTCCTTTCATTTATTTACATATACAGTCAAATCATATACAAACGCCTGCTGTGAATAACGAAATATTTCTTAGATAAATTCTGTGTTATATTTCCTCAAAGTTTGACCTGAGGTGAAGGGGGAATACTTGACTGCAGGGAAACCTCGGTTCTTCAGCAAGACCATGCAACATCATACCTTTTGTTAGTGGTCACGTTATGAAGGGTTTATATAGATCAGGTTATGCAGCATGAGTCCTTTAAATGTTCCAAACAAATGCTATATATGATGGGAGTCAACGGTATTGATAGTAAGAAGAAGGTTAAGGTTGCATTGTGATTGCAATCTGCCTTTGTGCTGCAGCTGAGCAAAGTATTTTCATTTTTAATCACTGGCCATGCAAATCAAGCTATGGGTCAAACACAAAAGAGGTCAGAAAGAAAAACCACAGCAACAAGCTAGACTTACAAGTTTTTCTTAACATTGTCCTTAGTAATACTAGCCTGTTGCATATCATCCAACAGGGCTTTATTCAAAGTATGAGCTTTACCGTTGAGCCCTTGTTTTACACTAAATAATAGAGCCTTGGCATGTTCACTGTATGTCCTGAGAGTGCAGCTCAGTCCTTTGTAGCACTGGCAGGTAAATCTCCTGCTCAGAGCCTTCAGGTCTGCAAAGGTAGGCCTCCCAAGAACAAGGTAGCGATTGCGGGTTCGCACGACCCTGAAATTCTCGGGGTTCAGGTGGAGGTAGTGATTCGAGTTGTAGTGCTTGCGGACGCAGCGGCCGTTCCCCCGGCACAGGAAGTCACTGCAGAGCCGGGCGGCCGCGGTGACGTTGGTGATGTAAGGGTTGAGGGTGGAGGAGAGGTAGGATGAGAGGGATTCACAGGAAGCCTGGCGGGGCAAAGGAAAGAGAGTGGACGAAGGAACAGGAAAAGCAAGAGGGTGAAAGCACAGTTCTCATGTATGTTACTGGGCCTGTTAACAATTAAAGGAAAACTCCTGGTTAGATGAGAAAACCGATACCGCTTTCATATCTGCTTTTAAATAGACTTTAGACACCCAGTGAAAGTCACTATCATCAGGCTCATCTTGGCTTCCCTGCCATGGATTAATTGATATCACCACAGGAGCAACCACCACAATCAATCAGTAGCTGTTATCAGATAAGTTTTCATGTCCCTGAACCTTTTGTCCCTTTCCGACTACCTGCCATCAGTGCACTGTCGTGTCTTTCATCTGTGCAGCTGGGGTCTGCGGTGTGATGTTACCTGGTCGTCATAGTCAGCGCTGGCCCCCCACAGCACAGCCCCAGACGCACCCACTGCCGCGCTCTCCCCAACGGTGCTGACCAGGTCCCCCTGGAAGCAAATGGTTAAACAAGTTCACCGATGGCTCTGTACATATACAAAAAAAAAAAAGACCGTTGGGTTTATAAACAAAAAAGCAGTAACACAAATCGTACAGGGTGAGCTGAGGATAAAGATGACGCATTCAGGTGAGGGTTACCGCCTGGGCGGGGTGCTGTTACAGCAAGGAAACCAAACTCCTCTTAAAAATGGACCTCTGGCTGGAAACAGCTCGCTGCTGACATGAAGAAGTAACCTAAGATATATCTAATCTAGTCAAGTGTGCGATCGCTCCCTAATGAGTTGTTTCATAAGATGCAATCTGTTTGGATGGCGGGTTTAATTATTCATTTACTAAGTAGGACTAGTGAGTGGTTGTGCCCTTGCCTCACTGGCGACTCATGCCGCTGCCATTTACACGACACACCTACAAATTGGGTACGTGTTAAACAAAATCAATATTTAAATTACTTTTATTTACCTGGCTGAGGAAGCGTCTGTTCTGATCGACAAAGACAGGCCTCATGTAAACAAAGACGGGCGTGGTGCCGCTCCCTGTCGGCAGGGTGGACACTCTCAGAGCTTCCCGGACACGGTTTCTCACCATCAGGGCAGCTCTGGGATTATCTGACAAAGAGGCCTGAAACAGTGTAAGGACAAAGGGAAAAATCAGCTGGAGAAGTCTAAAATAAATAATTTTTTTTCTTTCTTTTTTTTTTAACAAACCTGCAGATACACAGAGGGGAAGAGAGCAGTGCTGGACTCCCACAGCCACAGAAGCTTATCATTCTGTCTCCGCACCTCCTTGGAGCATCGCCCTGTGTAGTCTGGCTCCGACCAGCCATAGTTATAGCAGTTGGGAAACAGGTAGAAGCCCCAGAGATAGTTGGGTCTCATAGCTCTGCCCATTGCCAACATCCCTGACATCAAACTTCTGGCTGCCAACTAGAATAGAAGAGCTATGAATCAATATTCATGAGAACGAAATAATCGAGTTCTTGAATCCTCACACTGACCTGGAACTGCTGTTTGGCTTTTTCTGTGGCCTGCTTCACCGTGAGGGAGCGGTTTCTCCTCATGACGTGGGCCACAGACAAAGCCTTGTAGATTCTCTTAGTGCCCCAGTTTCTGTCCCATAGGGGGCGCCATTCCTCCCAGTCTATCACGGCCAAGCCTCGGCTTGTCCTGGAAGGTAGACGGGGAGGACGAAGATGAGGTTAATCAGAGTCAGATGTGTCCGAGGGGGAATTTCTGAGTTTGAGATAGGCTCACTTGGATGGGATGTAGTAGTTAATATCTGTGCTGGCCTTCTTCATACTGGCTTTCAGGTCACCTCTCTGAGGAATGCCGCCATAGAACTGTTTTCTACTAGTGAGATCTACACGTGGGTAAAAACCCAGTCGGTCTGTGTAGAACAGAGACAGGAACTGGCCTGGAACCTACAACAGACATAGAACAAAGTTAATCAACGTACAAATTTTACTTGGATAAGTGTTGTATAACATATTGATTTCAGGAATAAAAGCAGCTTTACAAACTCAAGTTAAAGAGGCCTGCGTGGACATTAACATATAAATATTCACACCATTTACTCTGTTGACATCATGTAAAAAAGACCTAAATTTTCTTTTTTTATACGGACCAGAAGTTGAAACATGTTTTGCAGTATGATCACAGCATGTGTATCACCGCTATGGAAATGTGAATATGTGGATAAAGTAGAGATTAATTCCATTTACAACAGAAAAAATTCAAATCCTTGTCCCATTACCTTAGCAGGAGTGGCCACACCTTTAAACGGTGAGGTGTCGAGTGAGATGTTGTATCTGTTACAAACCAGATCAGGGATGTTCCAGCTAACAATGAAATGCTGCTGCTCGAACAGCGGACCTGCGGTTTGAGGAAGAGATCGTAGCGGAGGTAGTCTGGGATGGCCAAAGCTCGTTCCTTTTGAAGGAGATGGTGAGGTTTCGGGGGGAGGAATGGTTGAGGTTTCAATAGGAGGCGTTTTGGAAGAACTAGAAGGTGCCAAACCTTTTGGAAGAAAAGTTGAGTTTGAGGGAGGAAATAGTGAGGCTGGTGAGACAGCCGATGGAGGTTTAGCAGGCTTAGCAGGCCGAAGAGGAGTTTTTACAGAGGAAGCAGGACCTGGAGACATTTTGGACAGAGAAGACTGAAGCTTTTTGTGCAAAGGAGGTGCCATAGTTTTGAGGGACAGACTCAAATGTTTGCAGGGCTGAGGTAGAAACCGTGGAATTTGTTTTAGGGGTTGAAGAAGGCAGGGAGGTTCAGGGTGAGAACGGACCGAATCAGGAACCGGAGATGCTTTTTTGCCAAACCGAGCTTTTGGAGAAGCTGTGGGTGAGGTTATGAGGACATCATCTCTGGGGGATGTTTGGTTGAACAGTGACTCAGACACTGTAGCAGCAGATGATTTCAAATTATAGGGCATAGAAATAAAAGATTCAGACAAAGAAGACGGGGTAATGGGCTGTTTGGTGGAGGATGATCTCTCGATTGCCGAATAGGTAAAAGCAGTCGAAATGTTAGCCGATAGGATGAAGGTTGATTTGTTTGTGTCAACAACAGGAGGGATCACGGCTGTCGGCGTCCTCAGGGCAGCCAATGCAAGTGCAGGCGAGACAGGAGCGGTAATTACAGTGAAGAAAAAGCAGGGCAGAGGGGGCAGGATTGATTGTGTTAGTGAGAGGAGCAGCAGGACACCGCTTCTGCTCTTCTCGGTGACAGAAACCATCTTTTCACCTGCCTGAAGACAAAGAGTATAAAACAAAAACAAACAAACAAAAAAAAGGCAGAGCTTGTTAAACTCCATACCTAAGCCACCGGAAAATATTTTGCAACAAGCAAGATCATATAAGCCTTTCAAGATAATCAGAGCACACTTTTAAATATGTTTGGTGTATACAAAAGGCACAAAAATAACTAATGCCCCAAAATTATGCAGTGACAATCTGTCCTTGTCTGAGTGGCTGCTGTAGTTTCTTTAGTTTCTATATTTATTTAAATCAAATTTATAATATAATGCCATACCATCCGATATGTTCTTTTACATAAGCTTCATTAATTGGTGGCATCATTTGAAAGCTATGTCAAAGGAGAAAGAATATAATTTTACATCCTCCTGCGCTTTCTGCACAGTCTACCAGGTCTAGTCTCAAATCTTCACTTGTGCAGTCAAGCCCGTTCTGATAAAAATCAGAAATGTGTTGTTTTTTTTGTTGTTTTTTTTCAGCGACTCCAGCACACTCCTCCAAATTTTAATCCAGCCTGAAAAAACAGGCACAATCTTACTCTCCATGATTTGCCAAACACGAACCTCAAATTACAGATCTCGATATCCACGATGTACACAGCAACATAAAACTTACAGCTTATGAGGGAAAAATAAAAGAGGCCACAATACCTGGACATGCCTTCAAGGGAACCGTCATATCATAAGATGTGTTGACCAGAGCAAAGACAGTGAAAGTGTCCTTACAAAAATGAAACTGTCTGATATAGGAGGCGGGGGGGGGGGTGGCATGGTGGGCTGAGCTGTGTACAAGGACGCACGTCTTGTTTTGTTCGCCATGTGCCAAGTTTGACTCGGAGCAGAGGCGGAAGGCACACCTGGGTGTGAGGTTATGCAGCGTGCTCTGTCCTCATAGTTTAGCACATCAGTACTGTTACCGCCCTGGCGTTGACATCGGTGTTTGTCACCTGGGATGAGGTAAACAAAAAAAAAAATGACAACAATGGAGGCCGCTGGGATTTTAAATTTCTCAATAAAATGAAATTGAATTGTTAAAAATTACATGTGCGGTTGATGTCATCCTCTCTGGGCTTAATACCGCTTGCGCATCAACCCATTTAATGTGATTTTGACTGAAGGTTGTGGGTTGAACCCTGTATGGATACAAAGTAGAGTCTGACCAAAAGATATGTTGAGAAAGAAAAATCAGTGGCTCATGAAATTCACAACCAACTGCTCTGATGTAAAATACATCAAATTTGTGCGTCTTTAAAGGATTCAAGCAAACTGAAAGTGTTGAAGATAGAACTCAAGTAACGCTCCTATGGGGTGGCAGAGTAGTATAGTTTGAAAAAAAAAAATGCATAATATAAGAAATGCTATCAAACAACAGCCAAAATTCCATACAGTCTCCCCCGACAGCTAGGAGACAGGACAGTTTGACACCTAGGTGGTAAGAGAAGAGTTGTTTACAGGTGGCAATAATAACAGCACTTCTTCTTTTCTATGAGAATACACCTGAAACGCACAAAACTTTACAGACAAAAATAGCTCAAAATAGAAGAAGAATTGAAGACATAAAGTGTGTGTTGCGATATTACTCACTAACAGTCCAAAGATGAATAACGTTGCCTTTATATCAAGTCTTTTCCAATGTACAACATCACTAAAATAAGAGACCTGTGAATGCTGCCACCAACATAGCCCAAATTAGATTATCTTAGATTATCTTAGATTAGATTAGATTGGATTAGATTGGATCAGATTGGATTAGATTAGATTAGATTTGATTACATTAGATTAGATTAAAACTAGCATTTCTGGCTAGGTCCAGCTCAACACATTCAAATGCCATTGAAGGTTTAATGCATAAAGACTATCACAGTTTTCGGTTAACCATGGACTGAAAAACAAAACAGAAATGCACGGGCACAATGTAATGTAAGCATATTTCTACCCATATTTGTTTTTAAACACGTGAATAATTCATTCCCAGGCATTCCCAGGAAGCTAGAGGAAGCATCAACAACCAAGCCCCGAGTCTGTGTCTACAAATGCATTGCATGGCTGCAGCACCCGCATTGTTTTCTCTTCCCGTGCAATGACAGTGCAACACAGCAACCTCCATTGTCCTGACTCTTAACACTTTGGTAATTGCTACAGCAGATGGATGGTGACTGCTCACTCATCGTCATCCTTAGTGCTGTACGGGGATGTGCAGGCAGCATTATGCAGGGTGGGTATTCTATTTTGGTGCACATGTTGGGCAAAAATGTAATTTGATACATTAACCAAGGTGCTGAGTGCACCTTCCCCTGCAGCATGTTGTGTCATATCTGGCCTGATGTAATGCTGCCATCTTGTGGCTCAGCTGTACAGATGGTTCAAGGATCTGTAACAGTTCTACTGAGTCACTCAAAGGAGGAGTACACCGGTTATGAAAATAGTCATTCAACGGTTGATTATTAGCAAATATTTTCATAAAATACTGTCAATCTATTAATTACTTCAACCATTTCTATACATAAAAATATTAAATATTTCTGGTTTTGGATTTTAATATGTAGGAATTTCTGCCTCTATCTGACAAAACAAGAAAATTTGAAGACATTACCTTGGAAACTTGGTTTCCACCCAATTTTCGTCATATTTTACTGGGTCGTGATAGCTGACATTCCTGCATATGTCTATAAATCACTTTTTCGACATGTTAAAAGCGGTACTCGGTAAAGGTTTTCAGTATTTCTTAGAATGCTAATATTGGACAAGAATTTGAAAACAATAAAGGTTTTGCACAGCAGGAATGGGTCTGTTTTTTTGTTTTTGGATTATAGATCATCATCTGAGAATTATGACATGGACCACATGGTCTCGTTCTCATTCTCTTACATTACCATCATCACTGTACGTACAACAAACTTAAGCACTGTATGCATGTGAGAGTGCATTTGTAGAAAGAACTGCCAGAAAGCACTGTCAGTCAGCAACCTCTGATAATGATCCCTCAACCTTTTCTGACTTTTTTTCTGTGAATCGATTTGTATTTATGGATTAATAAATGTATGCAAACCTGTGTAATCATCTAATCCTTTACTGGAAAGCACACCAATACAATACCTGACCATTTGAATATATTTTCTCTGTAGGTCACCCCAAAATCCACATTGTAGAACATGCTGAAGAGCTGTGGAAAGTGCAACTTTATTAAATATTCATACAGAGGCCTGTAGGGGATGTCTTTCCACCAGAATCCAAAATATAATATTCATGTTGCCCTCTTCCCTCCTTCTCTCATAACCTCAATTCTCTTTTGTTGTGGAAAGTGGGTCAAATGAATGGTAGCCCCACCAGCTTTGCCTACACTGTTACTAATAACCCCCAAAAGAAATACATCATAAACAGTGGGATAACACAGAGCTTTCTATTCCTCAAAAACACATATACAACACTACAAACACATACTTAAACATACATTCACATGGTGTCATGCTTACACCTCCCACATTCTTGTCAGCATTGCTCGGAAAAGTCAGTCAAGTTCCTCCTCACTCAAGCAACTGTATCTGTTCTCAGTTCAGTTCTCTCGTCATTCTGTGAGTAAGTGCATACCAAGCAGAATAAGCTGTCAGCATCATTGAATTTCTTTGAATAGGGCATCCGTATCCTTCTCAGCATGTGGATGGAAGCAGAATTTACTTCCTCGCTTGTATAATAACGTACTTGCGTTTCAACGGCCTTTGGAAAATGTGGGGTTATATGCACTGGACTGAAAGCATCCACAGCACAAGTTAAGAGCAGAAATTTTCATATACCAAAAGGAACTGAACCGATCGAAGTCGTCTTTCGTTCATATTAAAGTAAGGTGGACTGTCTTTATTATCAGCAGTATGAGTTTCGTACCATTGTAATCAACAAAATCCCAATCCTTATAGTAGCTAAATAGCTCATTCCATCTACATTATCTCGAAACAAGAGGCAAGTTCTTGGAATAATAGCATTAAACGTGCAGTAATATTAAGCACACTCCCATTTTTGACTGCCCCCTCTCTCTGGTTGCTGTCTTTTAAAACTTGCTATCTCCAACTTGTCCCCACCCCCACTCTTACTTCCCAAACCTCTGTCTATCTGCTTTTTTTCCCCTCTCTCCCACCCTCTTTTCTCTCATTCACTGCTCCAAAATGACACTTCTTTCATCCCCCCGCCTAAATAACACATGTGCTCTTATAACCGTTTATTTCGGCTGAGTCATCTCAAACACTTGTACGCCTCGCTAAACCGCGGCTAGGTGGAGAGTTTTTCCTGAGGTGTTTCTCCGCCTGTTCATCAGGTTTTTCAGGTTCGACAAGACTAAGTTGGAGAGCAGTGGATTTGGTTGAACCAAGTGGAAGTAGATGGAAGTAAATGTCGAAGAGCATGTACAGGAGACTTTGAGCTTGTAGGTGTTGAGATTAAAAACTGGTTCATTATAAGAGAAAGTGAAGAAAGTTGGAAGACATTCAATCTATGCAACAACGTAATATAATGTTTAGTTAAATACCTGCCCAATTTATATAGCAATGTGGCTGTATGAGTCTGAATCTGTATGAGTGCAGCAAGCTGCCCTTTATTCAATCACGAGTACTTACAATCAGTAAGAAGTTTTAAAAAGTAACTATTGGATTGAGGATATTTTTTTGATTATAAAATGTATCCCAGAGTTTATTAATACAAATATACAAAGAATTTAGATGGCAAAGTAAGAGTTTATTGTTAATATATTGAAAAACGCTTTGAAAAATGGCTATTATACATTTATCAGATCCTAACAAACTGAGAAGAACTGCAAAGGAAGAAGTTATATAGACTGATCAAACGCACATATATTCATGTGTACCTTCAGACAAAAAGATACAGACCTTTACAGAGATGCAAATAGTCACACTTAGGGCCACTGCGAAACAGCAAAGGGCTTTTATTGTGTAATAGGGGGGCAAAAAAACAGGCAGAAAAATATTGTCTTAAATGAATCTCCGAAAGAAACCTCTCTGTTATATACTTACAAACAGCTTGGCTACTCTATATGGAGGGAATTTCAAGAATTTAATTGAAAAATATATAACGCCTTTCTAAGAGCTGCACAGATGTGGAGAGAAAAAAAACACCCCCGGAGTGTATTGATCAAAAGGGAGAGTCTTTTCTTTGTGTTATTTCTCAAAGACTGCCATCCTGCACATAACACCTGTTTATAAGCCTGACTGAGCATGATGCAGAGCATTACAGACACCCTTAAGTGCACAATTAGAATATGTACTAGCCAAGTATGCCATGCATACCTATGTTCAACGTGTCACACATCAAGAGCAGTAGTAGTGTTTTATCTTGACTTATGCGTTGATGAGGATTCCTCATAGGATATGTCAGACTTGGCGCCCTCGCCCCCGAGGCCGTGTTCAGTCGCCGTAGGTCATCTATAGTTTACTGCGGTGACAGGGGAGGACCTTTGTATCAAAGCAGAAGCGTTACGGTTCATGGGGCCGGATCATTTCATATTCCAGGAACTGTTTATCATCTGGGACATGACAGGGCCCCGAACCGTGCCCTGACCCCTCTGTTTTCAGGACTAAAAACCACACACTTCTACCACCAGAGGGGAAATTTATAAAGTCTCCAGCCTTGAGGTGTTAATCTACGTTTAGGCTTAGCTTCGCCTTAATTCCCTTTTCAATAATTCCTCCTACAAGGAGCGTTATTATATTATCTTGGCAGCTCGCACCTTGTGTTTCTTATCTCCTCCCATTCTACACATTCCTGTCATTGAAAGCCACGGGCGGAGAAGACCGAACCATCTCCGCGGAGAACCGTAACTTTAGAAAGGAGGAAATTTTTGTTGTCATCGGGTTGTTTGTTTGTTTTGTTTGTTTGTTTTAAAATCGCGCTATATTATCTAACTCCCTCACGAATACATTTCTAACGCTTTGGCCCTACTAAGACGTCCCCTCGGCGTTTATGCGGGACGGACTCGGGAACAGCGCTCCTCCTCCCCCCCCCTCCTCATTCCCGGAGAGTGGACTCGTCCTCGGGCTGCCATGTTGGATGGAGCTGGCTCCGGTCTCTCCGGCGGCCGGACTTCCCAGGAAAACTTTTTCCGCGTCTCGTCCCGGTCGCCGCGAAGATTTTTGACTTTTATTTGTTTAAAAAACAAAAACAAAAAAAAAAAAAAGGGGATCGGGACGTCGCACGGCGTTTTCCCAAAACGACGGACGTTTTCTGCGGATCCACAGTCTTGCGGACCACCCTCCTCCTCCTCCTCCTCCTCCTCCTCCCTCCCGGGGATAAACCGAGCCCCGGTGCGAGAGGGGTCGGAGGAAGGCCACGGGTGACCGGGGGATTTGTTTATGCATCTCTGCCCCCGGATCTCGTATAACGAGTCAGGGTCGGCGAGCGCTTCGCAGATCGATCCCCGACAATGAGTGGACACCCGCCGCAGCGGCGGCAGATGAATGTCGGCTCGATACTACTGACGCCGCAGGAAAACGAATGCCTTTTCAACCACCTCGGCAGGAAATGCATCGTAAGTTTCCATCAAAAATTTTGCTAAGAGTGGGGGGAAAAAAGAAAGGAAGCTAATATGGCTAAGTTGCACCCTACCTGAGTTGGGAGGAAAAAGAAAAGGGGTCAGCTACGGGGGTTGTAACGCTGTTTTCGTGGCCTGTAGTTTTATGTTGTGATTTCGGTGGTAACGTTTATGTTATTTTTGTGTTTTGTTTTTGTTTTCCCTCCTGGGGAAACATTGAGACTTCCAACTGAAGAGGGTCGGTTTGTTTTGACAGCCGAAGCGACGAGGGGAGGACCGGGGAAGCTAGCGACTGTTTTTTTTTTGGGGGCTTCTTTTATCATCATTATTATTATTATTATTATCAATATTTGTTTTGTTTCTTCAACGTCCCAGTCCAGGACGGTGACAATCGGGGCGACATGCAAGTTTTAACTCCGGCGCCGGGGCCTCCGCTCGTACGCCCTCGACCCGAGAGGCTTGACACACCTGGAGTCGCCCAGGAAATCTTGAAATTCCTCCCGTCACCTAGCTTAACCGCACCGGGCCCCGGCGTGTGCAGGGCGGGGAGTTAATGGTCGGGAATGGGGGGTCGGTGGGTGGTTAGAGAGCTGTTAAATCCATCAGGGGAAAGCAGGGCAAAACAATGTTGGGGTGTTTTTTTTTTTCCTGCACGGGCCTTACATAACAAAGCCGAACCTTTTTGGTTGTTTTCGGGAAGGGGGTGTCCGACGGGAAGGAATGCGGCCACCAGGCTTGGCCCGGCGGGGAGAGGGAGGGAGAGAGGGGCGGCGGCGGCGGCGTCGGCGGCGTCCAGCTAAAAGTCGTCCCGATGCGAGACTCTCCGGTGGCCCGGCCCGGCCCGGCCCGGCCCGGCCCGGAGAGCCCCGCCGTACCCGTGTGACTGCGGCGGAGATCACTGGGGCAATGTCACGACTCGGGTGTTGTGAGATAGTGGGACGTTACGCAACGCGTTCAGCGTTCAGCTGACTCGGTTTGTTTTTCGTGCGTCCGGCCCCGTACCCGACGTTTGCAGCTGCATCAACACCGGTGCGACTTAAAGGCTGCTCCTCGTGTTTGCATGGGTGTTTTGATTTTTTTTTTCCTGCATTTGTCAAATATTAATCAGCTTTATAAACATTTTCAGCAAGAAAAGTTATATCAAATGACTATTGACTCTGACCAATGTGGGTTTAGTGGGTTCAAATCCAGAATGAAACTACCCATTTGACCACAATGTAAACAGTACATAGACTAGTATGATAATGCTCATGCACATGCATACTCAGATGGGCTCTCTGGCAAGTGTTGTTTTGAGTATCTTGCAGCCAGCTATGTATACGCTTCTGGCAATAATGGTATTGTTGCTAAATCAGCCTAATTCCTGGATAAGGTGTGTGTATTTTTCATCCAGGCGTGTAAATGTCATGCAGTGATATAAGCTGGAAAGAATGTCATGTCTTCGCCTGATATTGTTTGCCTTTACAGACAAGGTGTGTTATGTTTTTGCTGTACCAAGGTCCAGTTTGCTCTATATATAACGTGGTTCAGTGCAGGTGAGACCAAAGTGTACAAACCACCATTGCCGTTTTTTAGTGTAAACTTTCACGTAACCTGTTCTCAGATTACTTCCCCATAGTGATCGTAGTTTCCTTTAATTGTGTATGGTATAGGCGGTATGCCTGAGAGACGGAGAAATTGCTCTTCCTCTTTGTCATTAGAGCAAACCTCACTGCAGTGAACAGGTCGTGCACTCGGTTTGTGCGGTACCTGTGTGTCTATGCATGTTTGCTTTGGAAAGGCCAAATTTCCTGTCCCATGACACAATATGTCAGGCCTGTGTGTGTCTTTGTGGTCACATGGTGGGATGTCCTGCCTGACATGAACACAGAAGCTTCTGAGGCGTGTCCTCCTTACACCCCCTGCAACCCGTTTAACAATCCAGTGACAACGTTCTTCTGGCATTCTGGCAATAGTGTCACTCAACATGTGACAGAAACGAGGAATCGGGAACATTCCTCACAGTCCTACGCTCTTGTGTGTCTTCGCATGCAGATTGAGTTTGGGGTAGACCAACTCTGTGTGTGTGTGTGTGTGTGTGTGTGTGTGTGTGTGTGTGTGTGTGAGTGTGAGTGAGTGAGTGAGTGTGTGTGTGTGTGTGTGTGTGTGTGTGTGTGAGTGAGTGAGTGTGTGTGAGAGAGAGAGAGAGGGAGAGGGAGATTGGAAGAGACAGACATTGTGTGTCTCCCTGACCATTCTAATTGGAATGCCCATCAGTGATTTTGTGGCTGACTGAGCGATTGTCTGTTATGTAATACATATTATGCAGATAATGTAAGAATCATGCGGTCACCTTTTACTCTGTTTCTTTGGGCCGGTTTCTTTCTAAGATGCACAGCTCAGTGCTTGCTCTTTGCAACTGAATTCAACCTATTTATTCTAGCTGTGAAAGGCCTGTTCTATACTAATACTTGGAAAGTAGAGCTCCCCCTTGCCTGTTTGTCTGTTTATAGCATCTATCTTTGTTTATCTTTGTTGCCTGTGTCTTGGACTGTGCCCAGAAATATTTTATCACCTCTTAAAATGGAACGTCTGTAATTTGATTAGTAAATGAACTGATTATTCCATTGCTACCATATTATATATTATGTGGCTGTGACTCTTAACAGCTCCTGTGAGCATTTAAGCATTAGATTCATGCACTGTCATTCCGGTGTGGCCAGTAGCTTCATTTTGCAGAAGAAAGGTTAACATAATACAGATGTAGGAAGTTATCAAATACCCTCCAAAACTTTGGAGGTACACACAGGTATTTCATCCTGCATTCTACAAGTCAGAATCATGCTGTCATTTATATGCACAGAGAAAGAGAAACAAATACAGGTACATACAAAGTGGTCTTTACTCATTGGTTTTACTCATTTGTATTCCTTGTGCTGTGTTCACCATCAGCAATGCTGTCTGACTGGGCAAAAGGTGGAAGCGGTCCAATTCCCACTGCGTGTGTTTGTGTGTGTGTGTGTGTGTGTGTGTGTGTGTGTGTGTGTGTGTGTGTGTGTGTGTGTATATGTGTGTATGTGTATGTATGTATGCATGCATGCATGCAGACTGCCTGATCAGCAGTCCTGTCCTACAGGAAGTCCCGTGGTCTGCCTCCTCTGGTGATTTGTGCTGGAGAAGTGGAACATGACTCCTCTTTTCCTCCACTTCTCCCCTTTTTCTAATTTTTTCACCTTCCACTATCCTTTTTTAAGTCTCACCTGACCTCTTTTATTTCATCTGTTCTTACCCCCCTTCTCTCTCATCATGCTCCTGTTCATGCTCCTTCAGCCCATCTTTAAGCCCATTTTTCTTCTCTTCCTTTACTTCTTCTTTCCTTCTCCTTTTCCTTCCTTTCTTACACCTCCTTTTCTCCCCCTTCTTTCCTACAATGCCTTTCCCTGTCCCCCACATATCTTTCTTGTCCTCTTTATCCTCCCACTCCTTTGCATCTTTTCACTTGCTTCCTCTCCAGGAGATCTTGTGAGGAGGTGTAATGCTGCCTAATTTGTGGCAGGATGGAACAGCTTGACCAAATGGTTGATGGACGGCGTTCAAATTAAAACAAGGACATGAGCTTAATTATTTTTCTTGCTTTTGTCACATGTTTTGGTCACAGTTTTTTGCACTTTCAAAGCCTTCGTCAAGTGCCTTAGGAACACCAACAAACTTTCAGGGGAATTGAAAATATGACAGCTCCTGTGGTCTTGTTTTGGACTTTGCAGTGTGTGTGTCCTGGCGGGGGGACTGCACCATCATGTTGTAGCTCAGGTCAGTACACGTGCAGAAACTGAGCCTGCTTCAGAATAAGAGCAGAGCATGTATGAAAGAGCGTTTGTGTCGGGTCTAGATGATGCCATAGACGGAGCTCCACTTCCAGCAGCCTTTGGCCCTGTCAGGAACGATCAGTGCTCCGTGGGCAGATGAAACCTCAGGGCCTCCGAGCCTGGAAACTGTTTCATCCGTATCTGAGAAATTCCATTAAAAAAAGCAGAATTCATGTTATTCTTTGGATCTTAGGATTCAGATCAGCAAATGCCTAACAATCAAAAGAGCTGCCCGCTGCCAAGATGCTCAGTATTTTTATAAGAATATCTTGTACTTGCGGTGCTGAAGGACATATTGCTTCTCTAAGGACATACTTTTAATGTCTATTATTACTGTAATGATGTAGTGTGGACTTGGCTGTAGAGTTGAAATCAATTCCATTATGCTGATAAATGCAGCTAAGGCTGTGGGAGAGTATACTGAGATGTTCTGCATCGTCATTCATGTTGCAAGTTAATAAACTGACTCACAAACCATCACTATGATGCAACAGTCCCTCTGCAAGTGCACGTGAGACTTCCGCCGTTCCCCTGAGGCCGTCGAACCAATTTAGTTTAACTTAACATTCCTATATAAAGAGCTGTTGTGCATTAAATCAGTGAGAAAGCATGGCTTTTGTTTTTTTTTTTTTTTACTCCAGGGAAGAGATGTATGACTATCTCAGGCTCCTGCTGGTCTTTTGGAATCACTTTTCTAAAGTAGTAGTGTAGATGAAAAGTTAAAGATTGCCATAAGTTTTCCCTAAAAGCCTTGTCTGTCAGAGCGGCATAAATAACTGCGTCTGCTTAGAGTAGTTTTGCAAGTTAAAAAAAAGTTTAAAAAAGCTTATTTTGTACAGTTTTTCTGGCTTTTCCTGCATTTATTCTGCAACAGTGACTGTACGTTGTAAAAACAAGCCCGCTAATGACCCACAAAGAAAGCACAGTGTCAGTGTTTGGAATGAACCAACGTGAGCCAGGTCCTGGGAATCAAGACACACATGAGCAGTCCATTTCATCTGAAGGAACTTTTCCACAACCTCAAGTCTGCTACAAGTTGTGTGCACTGTTAAGTCATACTGTAACCTGTGGTTGTTGCTGGTATCAATATTACGACCAGGTACAGGAATTTGTCCTAGTGTTCTGAAAACTGCACTGGAGCTGATTTCTGATGTCCGGTCTAAAAGCAAGCAAGCGAGCTAAAAAGAGACGGAAGTATGAAAGCAGAAACATTAGCAGACAACCTCTGTGTGTTGTGTGCAAAAATTCCCGGAGCTATTGTTGAAAAGGCATTAAAAAAATCACCAGGCATTTCCCCCCGCTGATGCCCTTTCATCTGTGCGGTAATGACTGTGAACCCCCGACCCCTCGTAGGGAGAGAACCCCTGGAGCAACCTGTAAAACCTGTGGGAGTCTGGTGTGGTCTTATGATCATAGATGTGTTGCTGCATACGTTAGAGGTATGCTCTTAGCGTGTATGCTTAGTCTCAGGCTAACAGCCTTCGTCTTTCTCTGCCCGTAACCACAGTTTCATGTCGGTGATATTTAATTAAAGCTGATTTAGGGTGTAAATCACAACTTGACTCTTTATATCTGTCTTGTTCTGTTTGTTTTTTTTTTTTGTAACCTGGTATGTGATAAATATTAGTACAGAGGACAAGTGCTGAGACGTTTCCAATACTTAATTTTTACCATGTGTAGTCAGTAAAGTGTGTGTGTGTGTGTGTGTGTGTGTGTGTGTGTGTGTGTGTGTGTACACTTAATCACCGCTCTGATTCAATGTGGATGATGCGTCTCCTCTCATGCTCGTATTTCTGTCTGGCCTGTCAGGCATCCGGCATTGACGGACTCCTTCCTGACAACTGCAGGGCAGAGCGACTTGACCCCCCATACAGTCACTGTCACCCTGTTGCTGAGTCTGTCTGTGGATGTTGTCGTCATTATATTTTCTTGCTGCCCGTCAAACTGCGGAAATAAGATTTGTGCCCCTCCAATGTTGTCTGTGCTAATAGATAAAATAAAATTTAAAAACCCTTTAAAAGGAATGTGATGGGCATGTAATTAGCCTATATTTTGTGCATTTATCCTGTGAAATCATTCTTATTTCCTGCCAGCACAATGAGATGTTGTAATGTTGACGTTGGCAGGGGATAAAAAACATGCTGCGTCTCCCGCAACTATCATTCATTAAATGTTTTGTGGGAAATTTTCTTATTGAAAAATTCCTGGAGGGTGACTTTCAGTTTAAGTTCGATGTGTAGACCTGTGTTTTAAGCTCGTCTGTGAATTTAGGTCTGTATTATTAACAGCCACATTTCAGTCATTCTACAGATTTTCTTTGAGAAACAAGGTTGGACAAGTCACTGACTTCAGTGGGGTTTTTTTTCCTGAACTTATTTCTTTATAGATTTAGCGTTATGCTCTGTGTCAGCTTCCTGTTCCAGCACTGCCAGAGAACTGTACTTTTATCAATCTCCACTTATTGTTTCCTCAGACCCCTCAAGCACAAAGCATGTAGCTAAAACTACCATGCAAAATGATAGGAATGTTGTCAGACGCAATGATGAGTCCAGTTTCTGCAAGACATTAGGTTTTGAGTTATGAAATCACAAAAATACATTTTCTGCCTACAGACCAGGAGATGATAGGCCAACATATCTCCCTAAATTGAAGCACCTTCTTCACCAGACTTGATTGGCAGAATGGAGACTTTATAGAATTAAATCATTTGGTTTCACAGAAGCCTTGAAGCCTTCATCACCTCAAGCCCACAGTGATTTATAATCGGTTTAATTAGTTTTATATAAAGCAAGCTGTTTATCTATAGTATAGTTTTTTTATCCTCTTCCTTTGTTGTGCAGCTTCAAAACCCCTGTGAGATGCATTTAAATGGCTGGGAAAAAAAAGATACTGCTTATGTACTGTCCATTAAACAGCATAGGATAAGCATCACTCTCCTCTTTCTCCATCCATCCAGACATTGTCTTCAGCAGTGGTCCAGGTGTTCTTGGCAGATAGGAACTCCAGCTGGAACAAGCGATGCTGCGGGGTGGCCTGTCTGGTCAAAGACAATCCCCAACGATCCTACTTCATCAGGGTCTTTGACATTAGGGTGAGTGAATACACAGCAAAAAGCAAATCTACACATTAATCACCACAGTAGCCAGAATTGGCACCAAACCAGATGATTGTACCGGCTTCAGTGAGTATTTACAGCTGGTTACCACTGCTCGATTTTCACAATGACCTTTTTTTGGTTTGTTTTTTGTTTTGTTTTTTTTATAGCCACACCATACAATCTGAGAGATGTCTTTTCAATAAAGGCCTATACTGTTGTACTAACTATTCCATTTACTCTTTATTCAAAATGTGTGTGTGTGTGTACATCCACAGGATGGTAAGATGATGTTTGAACAGGAGCTGTACAACAACTTCAGCGTCTACTTGCCCAAACCCTACTTCATCACGTTTGCTGGAGATGTGAGTTGCCCCCTCTTTTACTTTTCATCTTTCTGTTTTTTTTAATTTATTTATTCATTATATTAATTTGCTGATCATTCGTATCAGTTCATGGAAAGGATTCGGCCCCAGTTGCTGCCTCTTGTGCTGTCATGTTGTTTTCATTAATCACCACATATGAGTCATGGTAAAAAGCCACTGATTTTCGCAAGACTTTTCTAGTCTTCCACAAGACTCCTCTATCCTTATGGTGCAAATATACTTTGTTGCATGTAGCGTAAAGTAAAATTTTTTCCTGTTTCAAAAGGTGTGGCTCTATTCCTCTGCTCAAAGAAACTCCTGTCTGCTATATTATAAATGCCACACACCCGCACCTTCACATGTATAATTAGCCTAGTAGGTCCAGATTTTGCATCAGTGAGAGTCCATTTATTTTAACAAAATTTCAGTTTGTGAAAGAGATTTGAAATCAGAACTGATTGACACCCAACCAAAGTTAAAGTTATTATTTTGTGGACATGATTTTGCTCAATAAAACATACATGCTTTACAGTCTTACTAAGTTGTCTTCGTAAAAACTTCAGCCAAAAAAATAAATGATTGTTTTCCATCATAAAAACAGCATTTATTCGAATCTTAAGGCTAATTTATGCTTTTGCATTGAACCTATGCCGTAGTTACAGAGTAGCCGTGTGCCCTACGTGTTGCACTAATTTCATCAACTCAAACTCCATCAAGAGCCGCTGATTTCATTTGCTTTTGTTTCGAAGTGCGCCAACAAACTCGTAGAAAATAGTGGCGTATAAACCCAACACAGTAGCATATAAACCCAACCCCACCGGTGCAACATAGGCAACAACGCAGAAGTACAAATGCTCACAAAGGTGGAGACAATTTCCATGAGCTACGGCGTAGGCTCTGCGTAGACTCAACGCTGAAGTACACATCCCGCTTCATGTGACATGACCCCTTTTATTTGTGAAGAAACATCTTAGCTAGTGACTCAAACCAGCAGACCATGAGGTATGTGAGATTGCTATCTGGTGATAAGGTTTTAACTGTTCACTGGAAAGAGGTTTGGAACTTGAATATCAGTTTATTTTTTGTCAAGTATCAACAACCTACCTGATATTACAAATGTGTTTGTATTGAAATTATCCAAATGTGTATGTGTGGGTGTGTTTGTTTGTGTGTTTGTTTGTTTGTTTGTTTACAGACATGCCAAGTGGGCCTGAACTTTGCCAGTGAGGAGGAGACCAAGCGTTTCCACGGCCATGTGACAGAGCTACTGGGGAAAAAACAGAGAAAAATCGGTACCAACTTTCTGCTAGTGCCGACTTACCTACAAATCTACCTACTTCTCCTAACACAATTTTTTTTAAAAAGACACGTTTAGTACATTTTTATCTTGTGTTTTTAAAAAAAAATCACTACAATTTGTGTGTGATTTTTATATATTTTTTATATATATATATATATATATATATATATATATATATATATAATATATAAAAGGTGTAGTAAGAGTTTTTAGTCTGAAATTATCAGGGTTTTTGTGAGCACAAGATCAAAATAATTTCTAAACTTGTCGTTTTTACAGCACTTAACCACACAGAACTGGGCAAAAGAGTTTGAAATTTCAACATATATTGAAAATTTATTTGGAGGCACTGGACTGATTTTGTCCAGCTCACATGTGGGATTTAATTTGGGATTTATTAGTTCTATTTAGAACTAGTCTTTTAGAACAGTCTTTTAGTCTTTTAGAACAGTCAAACTGTTGTGTAAAGAAAACAATTTAGGTTTTTTTGCCTGGTGCTGTTTACTACTTGCTCTTCTTCTCCTGATCTGTTACCATCTCTTCACACTTCTTAGAGCTGTTTCAACCCCTTCAGTCTGCAAACCCTCTCTCAGCTTCAGCCATTCAGGGGCTCATGCGTAAAAGAATATGATCAAAATTCTGGCCTTCTATAACATATGTCCCATAAAAAGCCATATGTTCACTATTTCAAGTCACCGTGATGAAATGTGTTGTTGCAAGAAAACCTTTCAAATAGTTAACTGTGCATTTGGCATAGAAACTATATCTTTTGTGCTCTGACCCACAGTTAAGTCAGGGAAGGGACGGTGCATCAATGTTCTTTTCTAAGTTTATAGTAACAGGCAGCCCCAGATCAGATTTTCAGCAAACCTTGGGAGTGATGCATCTAACTCACAAGTTAGAAAAATCATGGCATCTGGCCCAAGGGGGGCAATAAAGTTTAAGGTTAGAATGAGCAAATGAATGATTTGCTAAGAGAATGACTTCATTCCTCCAAGTACATTTCTAGAGTTGGCTTGTAATGAAAATTGTAAATAAGTATGTGAGAGGGCTTTTATATCCATTAGATCCCTAATAGGTATTTTTTTATATATCAAATATACACAAATAGCACTTGAGAAATGCATTTTTGTTAAAATCAGAATTGTGCTGTTAACATTTAAAAGGGTTTTCATCCAGCACCAACATTTATACTTTGGGAATGCAGAACATAATGGAAAGTATACATTGTTTTTGTGCTTCATAATGGCTTCTATGTTATCTCTCCATCTAAGGAAATGAGTTGTGAATGTTTGTGTTCATCTAAACAAGCTGAGGATTCAATTAATAACACATTGTTTACGCAAAGCCACACAGATGCATTCTTAATCTTATTATTGGCACTCAGGCCTTAACTTTTATCATCACTTGCTTGATTAAGACCGTCCGTCTTCCTTTTTCCTCCTCTACGGGTCATATCCTGATCTTGCAAACGGATCGTTCTTTCATCTCCTCCCCTTTAGCCATCTGCATTGGATCCCTAATCTTAACTACAAGGCCTCTTCTGTTTGACCTTCAGCCAATGGGAAACTCAGGCCATCAGTGTTTTTAAGTTCTTGTGTGTGTGTGTGTGTGTTTTTGTGAGCGCGTGTTTGTGTGTGTGTCTGTCCGTCTGAACGTCAATGTCATTAATGTATTAGTGTTAATATTATTCCTAGTACTAAATGAGAGAGAGAGAGACAGATTGGCCTCCACACACTGGAGAGTTTAGCACCATAGAATTTACATTTGGATATAATATTACCTGTCGTGTCTGAGTGATTGGAAAGAACGTCTGATTTACGTCCCCTAAACACACTAACAGAACACTTTGCTTGGCAGTTCTTCCGAATAACTTTCCAATCCCGCCGAGCCCTGCTCTTAAAAGCGAATAAACTCTCCTTTCTTTGCACATCTGCTCCCTCGCACACATTCGCTTCTCACTAACCCAACCCACCACCTAGCTCAGGATTGTAATGGTTTCGTTTTGTCTGTGTGTTCACAGAGAAGAGGCGCGACCCACCAAATGGTATGTTTCCCACTATCTCCTGACCATAACTTCAGAGAAGTGTAAAAGCCGCGTCAGACGTGTGTCTGATGATATTCGGAAACATGTGTGTCAGTCTGTTTGGTATGTGGGATGGGTGGATTTTCAGGATCAATTAGATATTTGTGTTACTTGGCAACCACTCAAGACTGTATTTTCGTTTCCTATTATTGTGGAAACTATGCACAATACATAACATTTCAAAAGAAACGCAAGCCCACAATCATATCGTTCCCATGTGATTACCCATGTGATTACATACAGTTTAACGTAATCTTACAGTGTCCCATAGTGGAGCCTTTATCTGTGACTTACATGCCCTTCATCGCCTCACTCTGCCACCCAATATGGTCGGATGACTAACGGGATAGAACTACTTTGTGTTGTGTTGCTTTATGAACACAGGGCACAAGACATACAGCCCAGCTTGAGGCAGTATGAGCAGGAGATGAACCAGTTTTGGACCCACAGGCAGCATGATTTGACCTAGCTGGCTTATTAATATATATGTGTGTGTGTGTGTGTGTGTGTGTGTGTGTGTGTGTGTGTGTGCGTGCGCGCAGCCATGCAGAGTTATTAACTACACAAGATGACACATCTATGCATTTAGCTAATGCTCATATTCAGAGCAGCTTAACAGTATTGGGCCTGTGTATGTTTTGCTCTGGGTCACATGTGGTCAGATGCCATATATGGTCTAATGTCCCATGTAACTCTGAGCTATACAGTAAACTATTTTGAGCTCACGGTTGACTTCCTTTATAGTGAAGTATTACCATTTTTGACCCTGCGTTGGCTTTCATAGCTTTTCTTAAGAACAGCAATCAGAAGGGGGAATTAAAAGAACTAGTGTTACCTACTAGCAACTTGTTCCATCTGTCTGTGCCCAATCATGCTGTCATGCATAAATGTTTACACAAGTTCCCGTTTTAGATTTGTCGTGCATGGTTTCAGTTCATCTTGGTCTCCGAATTGGTTAGGTTCCAAAGGAAGTCATCCTTGTCTTTGCACAGGAATGTCTTCCTCTCCATCTCCATCTGTCTCCCTCACACTTCCTTTACATCATCATACCTGTGTCACTGATTGATCAGCTCCAGTCTTTCTTTCCCTCTCTTCTGCCCTTTTCTCCCACTGCCCTTTCCAGGTCTCCCTTTCTTATCATTTCACCTCATTTGCCCTCTGCCCTGGATATAATCTGCCTTAATTTCCCTTTCTTTCTCTTGTCTGCCTGTATTGCTCTGCTTTTCTCACCCTTTCTCTCACCCCTCAGATTCATCATGTTTTAGAAACCTCTGGAGATTAATGTGGGATTACGCCATGGATGGGTTTTAATGGTTACGTAAAAACCCAGGGCTAAATCCAGAATAATTTGCTGGGATTAGATCCATTTGTGTATTTTGCAGGGAATGGGAGGAGATAGCTGTGGAGTTGGGTGGAGAAATGACCACGGCGAGCCAATCCAAAAATGATAATCTTGACAGTGCCACCAAACTGAGATGGAAAGCCAGAGGAATAGGAAATGATTTGAAAGTAGATAGAAAATATGCAGAGCCAGGACGCACAGATCCAGCAAAGAAACAGAGACTGGGAAAACAAGATACGTAGCAGAGTACTGTCGTGGTAATGGAAGGAATGTAAGAGGAAGAGTAAGCTTTGGCTGATGGCTGGCTAAGTGTTGGCTGGCTCTTTTCCCTTATGATGGCAAGTCCATCACAAGTTGGCTCCTTTTCTTCGCTGGTACTTTGGAAACCTTGGGGATCATCTTTGTTTTCAGATTTCAGCAGAGAAGAACCCTTTTGCCTAAGAAGACTGGAATCATTTCTGAAAGAAGTCAAGTGGATTTCACTTTTTACATGCTTGCAAAGTTGGGTTTAAGAGGAAGTCCTCCTTTGGGGAAATAGTTATTCCCTGTCAGGGTTGAACCTTATTCATTGTGTTACATCCATTAGAATTCCTGCAAGAATCCTGCACATTTTTTAAAAGACGGAGGACCCTAGAACTATCTAGTTTGAGAGCAGATCATTTTCTTTGAGCCAGATTTTCTTCATTCTCACCATATAGCTCGTGCCTAGCCTTCAGTTACAATGATGTTCTGCACCACCTTCCTGTCTGCGCCCTCTGAAGAACTTAATTGTGAGGGTGGTGGAGGAGGAACAGCAGGACGTGGAGGTTTGGGCCCAGGTAGCTGCCTGTCTTCCCTACACTGCCTTGTTCTCCCTCAGGACGAACTGTACCCATCTCTCTCCGACCCGACCGCCCGACTCTCGATTTGCCAGGAAGAGCAAGCTCGCAGCTTGGTCGGCAAAATGCTTGTTGATGCCGGTGTGACCACCTGCCCGGCCAGAGAGGAGGTTGGGTGTATTTGGGACAGGGTGCGAAGGCGACGCAATCGGTCAGCGTCGCCCTCGCCCAGCAAAACTCCCAAGAGCCCCTGTAGTGAGAGCATCAAAGGTATGTGCTACAGCTGAGAAACTGTTGTAATGTAGCCTCCCTGAATATGTTCTCTTTTGGATGGTGAGGCCGTTCGTTTAAAGAGCAGTGTCTGAAAAATGTGGCAAATTCGTGATACAAATCTACAAACCGGACATAAATGGCATTGACATCAGGTGCAGTGACAGAAACACTGAGCAGTTGTTGTACTGTTGGTGAACGTTTCACAGTGTGCTGGCCTCTGGTTGTTGATGTGAATCCTATTTTGTTTGTCTTAATGTTTATAGTTGAGTTGCTGATAGTATTGGCTCATTGTGATTGGTTGTTTGCAGTTGACAGTATGTTGTTTTTTTTTGTGGTCTATTATATTGCTGGTTTGGTAATTCATTATTATTTCTGCTAATCAGCTAATCATGGCCAGGCCTGGTTGGGAAAAAAAAAGGTTAAATGAATAAAAGCATATCCATTTTCATAGCTGACAGTGTGGATGATTGTTTCAGATATACACCATATGCAAAAGGTAATTTTAGAATGACTGATAGTACAGAATGATTGTCATTTGCAAACGGTAGTATGTCACCAGACTGATGGAGCAAGCTTTCCTACAGATTTACAATCCTCTATATCTCTTGAGACATCATCAGTATTTGTGATGACAGTGTGGTCAGGTTCAGCTTTCAGTCCCAACCAGTTCGGTCATTTTGTTCAAATACCCTGAGTGGCAGTTATGAGATGACACTATAATCGCACATAGAGCAATTTTCACACCCTTACCCTAAAAAAAAATCCCAGTTCCTTTTGAGTCAAACAAAGTCTGTAAAAGCCATTAAATAATGGATTACATAATTGAAAGGACATTGCTATCCCTGAAAATCCCCTTGCGTGCATTTTCATATGGAGCCAAGGATAATTTTTTGTTTTATGACTTGTTAGTCACTCAACACAGCACTTGTGTTTTCACGACTTCACCAGACTTTTATAATTTGTTGCCCTTTTAATATAATGTTTGTGTATTAATTGTTTAAAAATGCTCCCTGGAATGTGGTAGAAAACTCCACAACCAATTTTTGTGTCTATTTTAATAAGACCTATGTCATCTCTGCATTGCACTTGCCATAAAGTGTTATATAAACTACAACTGCAGCCCTGTCTCCGTCACGGCTCCAGGTCCTACGTTGCCCATGGCCACCGTTGACATCAAAAACCCGGAGATCAACAGTGTCCAGCGTTACCATAACAACTCTCAGGTGAACAACATTGTGCACTCCTCCTTTCCAAAGAGGGAGAAAAAGGGCAAAGGGAAGAGGAAGAGGTTGACCAAGGCGGACATCGGCACACCGAGCAACTTCCAGTGAGTCACAGTGCACTATCATGCTTGTGTTTGCTTGAGGTTATGGATCACGATTTGTCATTCTCCTACAATACATGCAAATTTTCACATGAGTGCTTTTCTCCTGTTTCTCCATAAAATTATATCCAGGTTTCAGCAATTTTAGCACACGGCATCTTTGAATGACCCTTCCCTAACAGAGCCTTTATACTCCTACACAGTTTTCTCCTAATATTTGTGATATTGGTGGTCAGGTTGTGACAATGTTAGAATTACAAAAAAAAAAACAAAAACCTTAATGAATATGGATGTTTGAGGTCATTGGAGACATGTTGCCCGTATGACAATACTGGGCCTGAGTCTCATCCCTATATCCCTCTTGTAAATGTAAGTACTGGTTAATCTGGGGGAGGTATTAATCCAGGATGTTTTTACTCAGTTCCATCCTATGGCATATGTGAAAGATTAATAATGCAGAGAAATCTGTTCTGCATTTTCAAGAATGATGTCAGTGGCAGCCTTTAATAATGTTTGATACTGAAGGTGGGGCTATCTGGGTTTTCCTGTTGTTTGCAGTAAATAGTTAAATGATTTTCACATGTATTTCAACCCCCCTTTTTTCTTTTATTTTTTTCTTAGAAATACAGCGTACTATATCTCCTTTTTAGCTTTTACATGATCTCACATCCTCTCTTCATTTGCTCTTCTCACAGGCACATTGGGCATGTAGGATGGGATCCAAACACGGGCTTTGACGTAAGCAGAATTCACATAACCTAATGTCAATGCATGCAGTTTTTTGTATGTGTGACTGCGCATGTCAGATAATGTGACCCTTAGATACTCTTAAAACTTGCCCCTTAAGCCTGTCTCTTTCTCAGTCAGATTTTTAAAAATGTAATACCAGCCCCAAAAGTATTAAGCTGAGCTGCGTGGCCAAGTCGCCAGGAGCGTTACACAAGGAGATTTTGGAGGAGAGTGAAAAACCTGCATCTGCATAATCCATGGACTCATTCCCAAAAAGCATGGCCAGTAATTACGCTGGATGTTGAGTATGAGATCCTGCAGGTCAGAGGACGCACTGTCTATAAATGAAAAGGGATGAAATTCAGATGATTTAGTTTCATAAGTCAGTGCTTTCATTGACTTAGATTGATTTGAAAGGATGACGTAAGTCTAACAAAGCTTGCTCACCTCTCAAATCCTCAGGCTTAACTCTGAAGCTCAAATTAGTGGACTCACAAATGAGCAAAGAATAAATTTAAAATCTCAGCAGCTAAATTTGTCTCTTTTCTGTCCTTATATCATAGATACCTATTTGAAGTGCTTTACCTTTACTGTAGATAAAGTACTTTTTACTTAACCTACCGTAAAATGAAAGCACTTCAGATTGGTTTCAGCTTTACTAAGATAATCAAATACCAATTTGGATTTCAACAGATCTCATGGCTGGGGAGCGGGGACATTATTAAAAAGTACACTGCACATCACTTCGCCTGCTAAGGGGAACTAACCTTCAAAGAAGAAACATGAACATGGTTTTTATATGTCTAGCCTACGTGTCTTTAGGTCAACTTTTTATGATGTGTTGTGGCAAAAAAAAACAATACCAGAGATGGTTGAAGGGGGAAGTGGCCAGACCTGTTCTAACCTGTATTTAAATATCAGATAATGAGAAGTATGTTTCTTTGGGGTGGTAGTGTTACCCCAGACCACCAGGCGGCAGCATTGCTGCTAATATCCTGCTCACATTTTAAGCTATTGCAGAGGGTTAGCTGAAAGTGTCTCCACACAGCAGATACATTACATTAAACATAAGAAACATTCAGCTGCAGAGTGAAATCACTGATGTGGCTGATCATATTTTTAAGAGTCAGCGTCAAATTGCTTTTCTGAACTTCCCTCGAATCCTGAACCAACCTCAACTCTTAACCTGTCAGTCACTTAATGTGTTACTGATCTGCAAAGCTCATAAATACAGATCAAAACTAGTGAAATCACAACACGGATCTTAACATATAGGAGGATGCCATTATGTATCATATGTGTTTTCACAGATAAGCAGCAGGAAAGTGACTCTTTATAGGCAGTGTGTTTTAGTCACAGTGGTAAGGAGGCTGATAATGTTTGAATCCATAATGATACAGTATCAGTTACTGAAGATATTGCCAATTTCAACTACAGTTTAAATGTGTCCCAGCAGAAATCTCAATTGTCTCTCCCTTATTTTATGTTCACCCTGTGGTTGAATATGAAAAATTCTATGTCACTGACAAGAAACTCTGCCTGGTGAGGAAAGACACCGGTATCCACAGTAACTGAAAACATTTCCATTAATACAGTTTAAGTCAGTATCTCATAGAGCGTCCCTGATGATAAAAATTAATGGCTTCTTAATTACCACATTATCACCTAATCTTATGCATTTCAAAATACAGTGTTGTTATAGTGTCTGGCACTCTATATAACCCAATTAGCTAGTCGTGGCAGTTCCATTTTAAGGGTCAAGACTTCAATCATCACTGTGGTAACCAATAATTACAGCGCAGCCATCTCGAGCAGTTCACATACACGCATTTGCCTAATGTCGTGTCTTATCTGTGGTTTGTTTTTTTCTTTAGTTGAATAACTTGGACCCAGAGCTAAAGAACCTTTTTGACATGTGCGGCATCTCTGAGGCTCAGCTGAGGGACAAGGAGACCTCTAAGGTCATCTACGACTTCATCGAGAAGAAAGGAGGTGTAGAAGCTGTCAAAAATGAGCTACGGAGACAAGGTAAGGCAGCGGTGCAGCTGGGAGTACAGATTGTCCTCCGGCCTTTAACAAAAAAACTTGTTCACTGATACAGCACCAAAATTGAACTGGGGAATTTATTAGATTTTATTCTGTAGGGGGAAAAAAAAACCTGCTTATCCTCTTGATAAATTTATTTCTATTTATGAGGGAGAGATGTAGCTGAAGGAGAATTCAAAGGGAAACTCCCTTGGTGCAGCTTCAAAATAGATGTTATTATACTGGCATCAGCGGAGAGTTTTGGTGCCATGATGTACACAATGTTCAGTGAGAATGTCTCATTAAATGTGATCTATGCACCTGTTTTGCAGGACACGCACCATGTGTTTTAATGACCTGATTGTCAATTTAAGACAGTCTAACTAGTGTGGTGATTTTATCCCCAGGTCCGCCCAGGTGGAGTGGTAGGTCTCTATGCATGACCTGCTGTGACAGCTCATGACTTTGCATGTAGAGATGGACTGTAATATGACCAGAGAATTGAATTATAGTGTGTGAGGCTTTTGCAGTTCCTTAAGTCAGCTCAGTGTTTGCTGTTGAACACTTGTTTGTACTTGAGCGTGCTTTTATTACCTGACACCGGGGCTTCATGACTACAACTAGAGACATCAAAAATACAGTCTTCCTATACCATGCTGCTTTGTATCTTAGACAAATTCACAAAATTACTGTCATGCATTGAAGACTGTTCTGCCATGCAACTCCTATCTTAGCCTTACACGAGGCTTAGCCGCTGAACTCTTACCTGTGGTTCGCTGGACTGTGAACACTCTGCATGTGAACTTTCACCTTTTTAACCAGCAGTCAAACTCAAATGAACTAGGTTCACACAATTTTTCAAAAAATCGACAATTCAAATAGAAAATTAAAAATTAAAATAAATAAATGAATAATAAATTTTGTTTCAAAATGAAACCCTGGTTCTTACAAATTTGGAATTAGTTTTAGGTCTAATTTCAACTTATTAATGTCTCTTTTTGGAGAAAAAAAAAAAACTTTTCCGTAACGAGTTAACACTATTTACATAGGACAAGGCTGCCCCCTATGGCTTAATTGTATAACTGCATGGCTTGATACAAGCAAGAATTGGGGAACTGACAAGCATTTTGGACCGATATGCTGTGAAATCCTTTTTGACCATCCAACTCTTCTAGCTGTCTTTTCATGAAAGTAATTTGTCAAATGTAAATAAATGTAAACTGGATGTTCTTCCAGACCTCAGTCTGAGTTCTGAGTGATGCACAGTAATGGCGGCTAGTTTCTGTTCTTAAAATGTTTGCTCCTTTTTTCCCTTTCTCTCCACAGCTCCTCCGCCCCCTCCATCCAGAGGTGGCCCTCCTCCCCCACCCCCACACCATAGCTCAGCCCCCCCTCCCCCTCCTCCCGCGCGGGGTCGAGGTGCCCCGCCACCTCCTCCCCCTTCCAGAGCTCCCATCTCTGCACCCCCACCTCCCCCTCCATCTCGGCCAGGCATGTCCGCTCCACCGCCTCCCCCGCCAAGCCGAGGCTTTCTCCCGCCTCCCCCTCCACCAGCTCATGCCTCAATCCCTGTGGCGCCTCCCCCGCCGCCCCCTCCCCCCTCATCCTCGACTCCATCCGGCACCGGAGTGCCACCTCCTCCCCCTCCTCCTCCCCACCTCCTGGCCCTCCACCCCCTGCTCCTCCGCCACCCTCGGAGGCTAATGGAGGGGACAGCAGTCTGCCCTCACCCGGGAACAAATCGGCACTGCTGAGTCAGATCAGAGAAGGCACCCAGCTGAAGAAGGTGGAGCAAAAGGAGAGGCCAGTGTCCAGCACCGGCAGAGACGCACTTCTGGACCAAATCCGGCAAGGAATCCAACTTAAACCGGTCAGTATTCATTCATCACACATAACTCACCTCTCAACCAACTATGTTTTAATCTGAATCCCCTGCTTTGACTGTGGCTGATGGTTGTCTCTTTACAGAGGGATGAGAATAATGACTCGGCTCCTTCCACCCCGGCCCCCTCGGCAGGCATCGTAGGGGCCCTGATGGAGGTTATGCAGAAAAGGAGCAAGGCTATTCACTCTTCAGGTACACACAAAAACAGGCACATCCACCATCTACTCAGCTACCACACTGGACTGTCCTGGTTGAAATTATGATGCGCCTGAATTAGAAGTACAGAATTTAGAGTACAGACATAAAGTATAGGCTTTACACGGTTATTGGCCCCTTTTAATGAATATGAAGTAGCTCCTCAAGCATAAGATGATAAAACCAAATTAAACTCAATTGTCCTTACTTTTAGTTTTCACTTGACCTGAATTAACTGATGAATGATGATTTTACTGCATAAAAATTGAGCTGATTCAAGTTCCTTTTTACGATGGCGAAGATAAGAGAGCATCAGAAATGCTTTTATCAAAAAACAACAATCCCAAAGGCCACAATGCAGTTGGCAAAGATCTTAACGTCCCTGTTTCAACAGTTCGTAATGTTATCAAGAAATTTCACACTAAAAACGTTCTCCTTAAAAAGTTACGACGTTTAGAGGAAATGGTGCTAAAAGGAAACTCAGTGTGAGAAGTCTGCGAAGGTTGGTGCAGGTTATTGAAAAAACACCACAAAAGATGTCTAAAGAATTTCAGGCTAATCAGGAACAACAACCTGGAGCCGTGTTTTCAGCTCGTGCCATATGCAGCACACTAAATCAAGTAGGGCTCCGTGGGTGAAGGCCAAGGAGGACACTCTTAGATGACACAGTCCTTCTGGGATCAAGTTCTATGGACAGATGAGACCAAAGTAGAGCTCTTGGGGAATACAGTGCATCATTTTGTTTTCATGCCAGATGAAGCCCATGAGGAAAAGAGACCCCTGCTTACAGTAAAACATGGTGGAGGTTGTATCATGCTGTGGAGCTGCTTTGCTGTCTCTTGTACTGGAGGCACTGAATGTATCAAAGGAATGAGCTTTTTAGAGCTAAATGTGTTACCCACCGTCAGAAAACTAGGTTTGAAGCGAAGGTCTTGGGTCTATCAGTAGGACAACGACCCAAAGCAAACATCCAGTGGAACATAAATCCAATTTTTTTTTTCTGCAGTCATGTTCGGTAGAAATCTACAGGAATGTTTACATAATGTTTAGGGTCTGCAACTAACAATAATTATCTATATCACTTAGTTCGCAAATTACTTTCTAGATTAACAAACAATTTACCATAACGTAACCAATATATTACAGGAGTATTTTTCAACTACATTCTACTTTAGCTTAGATTTACATTTACTTCCTCAGCCTCCATAAACAAGGCCTAGATGTCATTAATAACATCTAAATGAACAAATAAAATTCTTTTTTTCTTGCCGATTGCATTCACTCATACAAATCATCATGATATTAAAAACAACATTTAGTTAAGAAGATCAATCCATACTGACTGCTTTTTCGTTCACCGTTGGCCTTGGGAACAGTCAAATATTGATATTTAGAAGGCTTCCGATTAGTGACTTCCAGAAATCCAGTCTTATAAAAAGAAACAGTTGCAGGTGCTCAGTGTGTCGGCTGGACTTTAAAACTAGACTTTGCGTCATTTTCCGTTTGTGTCAGAAGACACTTTGTCGCCAAGATATAAATTAGACTTTCACCACTTCCTCATCGGCCTCAAACAGCCTTGTGATTCCTTTTTTCCGATTCAAGCCTCTTGTTGGAGCAAGTGTTTCTTTCCTGCCTCAGAGTAGTTCTTAAAATGTTCTCAGAGAAGGTGCACAGTGAAGGTTGACTCTCTCAACCCACAAAAATGTAAAACAAAGTGAACATTTATGAGTTCGTGGCTACTAAAAACAGAAACACATGAATTTGTTTGAATCATCCTTTTAGAAATCATTCTGTGTAATATTGTTATTGTTTCATAGCCTGTAAGAACATAATATCCAGCTGTTTCAGTTGGCCTCACGTGAACATCAACTTCTCTTCCACAGATGAGGATGATGACGATGAAGATGATGAGGACTTTGAGGATGATGATGAATGGGACGACTAGTGATTTTTTTTTTTTCCCTTCCCAACCCCTGGATGATTATGACACTACAAATTGTTCTTGTCTTTCTGAAAAGAAATCTTTAATTTCAAAATTATAAATGTAAATGTTCTATCAATTTGCTGTATATTTTTGTTGCCTTTATGCTTTTTTATTAATCTGTGCAATACCTCATTTAATCTGTAAATGTTTGTCATTCTTATATCTTAGGTTGTTGTTTCTTGATTTCCGTCATGTCTCTGCATCTCTGTTGGCTCAGTTTCTGTCTCTTGATAGCAATATGTGTCATCTGTCATTTTAACTATGTTCTCCTTTTTTCTTTTTCATCTTTCTGTATCTTTTTCCCCTACTCCCACGCCCCCAGCTCTCCGATGTCTATCACCTCCATCTGTCACTCATCAGCCCATCACAGTCCCCAGAGTAATGTGCAATTTTACATCAGTTGTCTCCTTATTTCTTTTAATTTTTTTTTTTTTGATTGAAGGGAGGGCTTAGAAATCAAGTTGCCAGAAATCCTCCAATAATCATGTCATCATTGTTTGTCAGGAGGGGGAAAAAAATTGAACTATTTTCATACCCTATTGCTCTGTAGTTTATTTTTACTTATTCAAACAATGCCTAGTTTAGCACTCATATTTTCCTAAAACAAAGAAGAAAAAAAAAAGAAAATGCTCTTTTTTGGAATATTTAGCTTCATTTGCTGCCGACTGTAAATTAGCTCCAGAGAGTTTGAGTCTTGTTATATTTTTGCACAAATAGAAAGAGGAGACTCGCTGCATCAGTACAGTACAGGACATTTTCAGGTCTGTATGATTATGGAACATGCATATGCTTTAAAAGACTGAGGCACAGTACACTTGGACATTAAACGTTTTAAACCATTAACACACCATACTTCATACAGTAAATGCATGGAGGTAGCCTAAAGTGTTATGGCTGGCTATCTGTTGTGAACTTTGGTTCTTTTGTGTGTCTGTCACACTACAGATTCAATAGATATTTTGCTTTTCTTTTCTTTTTCTTTTCTTTTTTTTTACAGTAGCAAGCAGATTTTTAATAAAAGCGTGTTTGTTGGAATCAGGTCATTCACCACGTAAAACTTGAGGAATAAAGAACATTCTACTTTTACGCACCCGATGCTTATAATGGGTCCATATGCTAAGTTACTGTACGGAAACAGCTGGATTAAAGTAGCATTCTCCTTGTTGTAGACACTAAGTGCTGACATATAATAGGGACGAACATTAGATTCATGGCATTTTTAAACAAGTATCAATAATGTCTTGACTAACTAGCACATAATGAGGTGAAAACATAGGAACATAGGAAGTGCTTATATAAAACCTCATTTTTTTCCCTACAAAGGCCAAATAATCAGATGTTGACACATGTATTATCCACAAAAATATTATTTCCCAATAATTTTAGGAGTATGCTTTGTTCAAAGATTGATTTTGCACAAAGGAAAATACAGGCGATGCTAGATTTTAGATAGGATTAAAAGAAACATGATTGACAAATGCCCTGGGTATAAAAATTGGCAAAGTGTGGTAAAACCATCTAGTCATTCACAGTAAAAGTTAGAGAAAGTAACATGTATGTAGCTCTTATTTCAGCAGTTTCTTACAATATGGCCTCATGTGGATGCCTATTTTTGCGTTGCTTGCTATGCAATCAGAGTAGACTTGTGTCTCTTTAAAGCAAGAGTGTGCAACTTTTGCTAAAATCCATTGTACTGCTAGTAAAAACGGAGATGTATGAGCAGTGTCTGTCATAAAGCAACATCTATCTAAAGTTTGCCAACGTTATCCAGCATATGCTAGCTGGTCATACCAGACCAACAAAGGCTGTAGCAGCAAAACCTCTGAGTGAATTGAAATAAACAAGGGTGAGTTATATTGAAAAATGATTTCAATTTTTCATTTGCAAGAGGAAGAATGTGTTATTCCCTTTATTTCAAAAGTTGTGTAGATTTGCTGTAAATCTCCGCATTGGAGGGAAACAGAGGGCATGGTAGCCATTTTAGCACGAGAGTAGGCCGCTGCTTCACACACTCTTGTAATGTAATCTGCATCTCAGTTAGTCGTTCGACCAGACTAACGGTCTGTGTCTATTCTAGACCCGTTAATCCAAGACTTTGTTTTCTAACAGCGTAAGCATTGAATTAGCAGTACAGTAGGTCGAGTTTTTTAACGTGACAGCACTGAAAAGAGTTGTCCCCAAGGACATTTTGTAACAACTCTACTATTTTTGTCAAGTAAATAAGCTGCATAGCACTCTGCAGCTGGACCTGAAAATTTAATATTTAAAAAGAAAACAAATCCCGTGCTAACCAGCAGTATGCTCATACTGCTCAGATATTTCCAGGCTGTAGAAGAGCCAGTTCAGACACTAAACTATCACACTACAGATATCCAGAAAGGAAAACTGATGTAATTACATACTGAAATGTATCCAGATTCCTTTGTTCTGTTCTTTTTTTCTGTTTTCCAGTTAGTAAAATGAAGAGTGTCGTGTCCTCTTTAAATTCTGTCTTTGAGAGACAAATGGCCACTTGTTTGACGTAAGAACTGACCGGTCAAACGTCACGATACTTCTTTTGGGGGGGGGGGTAAACCTAGCCATGTTTACGCTGATGTTAGCTTCTGTAGGTAACTCGGTAAATAAGATGTTATGGACGCCAAGCCTTATCACATAGGCTGGACAAATAATGAACTCTACATTGTACACTCCAATAAAAGGTTGATATTTACATACTTTGGTATTTGGGTTTCTTTTACCTTGAGACAGCTGACGCTTTTGTGTTCGGGGTTTGGACGTGTTACCTTTTCTTGTCTAATTTAATGATCAATGTTTACAGTGTTTCAATTATCAAGGCATCATAGACGTGATCTTAGCTGATAGAAAGTCCAAGTGCTTTATGCACACAGACTTTGTTGCACTTGGTTGCAAGAGAGCACAGTCGTCTCTGTTAAGTATGTAATTTGAGTTTTTAGGTCTGTTAACGCACGCGTGTGTGCATTTGTGTAGGGAGCGATAAATAAAGGCCTGCCTCATCACCTGCAGAGACAGGGAGTCGGACGGATCTGGCAACAGCTTAGCAGAGCGTTATCACATCCTTTACTGCTACCTTTTCCCCCAAAGAGCCGGGCACAAATTGAAAAACGGGTTTCGAGGCAGAAAGCAGAAGTTGAGCTGGTATTTCTTTGTCACAACTTCTGTGCGTCTGTAAAGTCCCAATTTCCAAAAAGGAGGAGGAAAAAGTGTCTTTCTCAGAATGAGCGTAGACCGCCTCGTGTATCTATTAATAGCCACACGTGGTTATTAAAGTGAATCTTAGTGTACGAGAGACAGAAATAGTTGAACTTTGAGGACATCCCAGTTTGTTTTGAGTCCCATCTGTTAACCCTGTTTCTCCTGTGTACGTGGGACAGACTAGTTAAGATAGAGAGCAAGTTAATCAGACATCTATCGAATCCATTGCCCAGGTACAGTTGAGCACAGTAGAATCAGATACAAACTCCTGCACCAGAGTTTCTTATCAATTACTTTATGTGCAAGTGCCGTAAGAAAAGAAGGCATGAGGCCAAAAAAATAAGATGCCTACAGTGACTGTATTCTGGGAAATTGAAAAAACGGGGAACCGAAAAGTGGCACCGGCGATACTTTTGGAAGCCGCTGCGAGAATTGACCCTATAATTAACTGTAACCAGTCACAACAACAAACACAACAACTCAGTGCCTTTACAATTTATTTTTAGTTGATGTCCACATCAGCTGACACCACGTTGACCCTGTATCACGTCTCTGCTGCAGAGCTTATAAAAGGGGATTAGAGCAGGTATGGCACTTTCCACTAGTGTGGCACCACGACATGAAGACAACACTTCCATGGAGACCCCGACCAACACATAAGCATTTATAGAAGCAACAGCATTTTGTTTTGTGTTGTTTTATTGTTTTGTTTTGCTTTATTAATCTTTATAGAGGAATAAATAATGTAGTAATACAAAAGTGCCACTAAACGATTGTTGCATATTGATAACATAAACATGCATATGTATAAAATTTTACAAGACTTAAGTTTCATTACACATTTTTTTTTTTTTGTTGGTGCTATTACAATGCAGCCAGATGTCCATTTAGCTAGTTGTCATGTAGGATATCGCAAAAAGAATATGTTGTCGCTTAATGATGACATTAACCTTTAATACGCTCGCAGCTAGTTTTGCTTTTCTGGAATTCATCAGCTCGGAAGCAGTGCAGTAGAACAGCTGTCTCTGTAAAACAGTGGGATGGCATGCATACATTAGTAAGAAATGTAAAGGTCAAAGGGCCTGAGTGTTATGACTGAGAAACTTAAAGGGATATTCTCGAGGCCAGCGTTTAAGGAATACATGCAAACACACATATTTGACAATTTTGTCATGTTTCGGAGACATTGAATCTCCCTGCCCAGCTTGAAAACCTCTCTCCGCCCTGAAAATAATGTCTTGAATTGTCTAGGAGCGATGCAGTGACCACCCTGAGTGCACGGACCCCATTTACAGACAGGAAGTCCTCACAATTTATGGATGAATTTTTATGGAAGCGTCCCTCCACTGACAGTGTGCCAGATATGACAAGTGCCGTATTTGAGTAGAGGAAGTTTTATTCTTAGGACACTTGGCTAAAGGAATGCATTGTGCATACTGAGCTGCTGTACTCTGGGCGACCGTTGAGCCGACTGGTTTGCCCTGCACAGGAGCTTAACTCGGTTCTGTCCAAACCTTTCATAGCTCCAGGTTAAGGTTGGATTTTCTTCTATGCTCCTTTTTAATCGTACAATAAACCATGTGAAATATGTACTATGCAGCACTGTCCAATATTTTCCTTCATCCACCAAATTTGTTTACACTAATGAATTTTTTTTTTTTTTTTTTTAACCAGGTATCCAGGAAGAAATTATTGCAAGATTATCTATTTCGTGAAACTTAAAATTATATGTTGATGAATTGATTTTTCTTTCTCTGTTATGGCAAAGTTTTTTAATAATTGCTTGTTATTGTAGGAAAGAATGGATTATTTTGACTAATTCTACGGGTGCTGCATTTGAGTACTGAGAGAAACAGCAATCTGAAAAAAATAATAACAAATTATGGCGTTGGGAAAATCAAACCCACAAGAAAAATACTAAACAAGCACTGAAATCATAAAAGTTATTATTCAAATTTGGTAGATCCCTGTATTGGAAAGGTTTCAGTTACGCAGTCAAATATCAGGCCTTGAATGTCAGGACTTCTCTTTAGCACCTGCATCAACATGCAAGACATCAACGCGCTCTCGGCTGCAAATAGCCAATTTTACAATGCTAATCTGATTCACTTTTCAAGACTCCATACGGATGACTTTTCATACCACACTGGGGTCAATGGAATGGCTGTAATCTGGAGGAAAGAACGTCTGAAAACTTCTGGTACGCTTGGAGAAAAAGGTTTGCCGTGCTGTAAATAGCAGTTGTCTCCTCGTTGTGGGGACTCGTCCGAGACGCACCAATGGTCGCAAGGGCGGGGTTATGCTGAGGGACGCTAACAGGTCACATCGCTCAAGCTCCACCCCTCTCACGCGCCCTCGACCTGTCCCTCCCGACCTGTTACGTCCGTCTCTTGTGTCTGACGCGTCGTCTCCCTCGCTCGGTCCCAGCCTCCCTTTTTCCTCCCACGCCGACGTGTCCCTCTTCGCCGAGAGCACCCGGGTCTTAATTGGCAAATCCTTTCGGTTTTTGGGCCTCCCCGACCTGACGTAGTCCCTCCGACCCAGTAGCCGCTACTACAGAATAGCTCTGAACGGGACCTAGTATCCCGATAACCTTTTACTTGAAATTCTGACCTTTGTCTTTGGCAGTGGTGTAATATTAACCTTACATTTGCAGCGAAACTGTAACTTTTCAAAGAACGTGTTCCTATTACTAATAGAAAGCTGAGTTCATCAATAAAAACCATTAGAGACCGTAAAACTAGTTTAGAGTGGCTAGGTTTAGCTAATGTTAGCAAACGTAATATAGCTATTGCCCTATAACAAATATTTTGCTTGCTTTTCTGTTAATCAGTTTTAGCATTAGCATCACCCACCGGCCTTTCGCACTCATTTTAAATTATGTATGAAACAGCTGTTTCTATATCTCATTCATTACTTTAGAACCAAAGTTTGCTATTATTAGCCATTATAAGCTACTGAGCAAGGGTGTGTTTGACTTTTTATGGATCTAACCTGCCATTTTAAGAAGAAGAAGAAGAAGAAGAAGAAGCAGAAGAAGAAGAAGAAGAAGAAGAAGAAGAAGAAGAAGGTGTTATTTCTTCTTTCACAGTCTAAAGGCATTTTTGTGCTGCAGCTTTTAAGTGCCCCAAAGCTTTTTATTTGATCCTGTGAGATTTGTTTAAAGTCTCTTCTGTGGTGTCACTGGTAGAGGTAGTGAGTGTCTTTTCTTTCCCTTCATTTTTCATGCACCGGGAAATTTGTTCAGAGAAAAAGTGTGCAAAAGCCCCGTTTTTATACTCGCTAACTGGAGTGGGTGTATCGTGAATGCATCAGCGGTGCTTCACCGGTAAAACCGGTGAAAAACAGCGGCTCTTCGTGCTTCCTGTCCTTCTACCTAACAGCTTTTCTTCCAAATGAGTCTCATCCAGTAACCAAAGAATAAGAAAACAGCTTACTGTCCTTTGACAAGTAGTACTGTAAACACCAAATGGCTATATTTAGATATTAACACATAATTCAACCAAAAACAGGTCATATTTACAATTTTACAAGAAAAACAGAGAATTACGACAGCTCATCAGTAAACAGTTCAGTCAGCGCATTTTAAAATTTAAATACAAATGCCATTTTCTATAATGCATAAATATTTAAAAAAAAAACAAAAACACTTAAACATTATTAAAATGTAAAGCTATTACTGCAGTGCAAATTTCCAGTATATTTCCCTTTAAATGAGTAGGAACTCAGTTTTTGCCTCCTCAGACATCCCAACATGTTTTCACCTTGTTCCTTCGTCACTGTCGGTCACTCCATCGTCATCATTATGCAGATTTTCCACAGCAACGAAAGGACCTCTTTTATCTCTGCTTGTATTATCGTAGATGATGTGGGATTTCCACCTGAAAAATGACAGCGGTGCGACAGTTTAAAAAAATGCAGGCCGCAGAGATTTAAGGCTTTCGTGCTTCGCAGGAACTATGATGGTGACAGCAAAGATGGGAAGGAAGGCGATAGTCATGACTATGAGTTATCATCAAAAATGAGAAGTTATGACTTCTGGCCCGTGGTTAAGGGAAAGTAGTTCTCAAAACAATTTGGTCATGTACAGCTTTCTCGTTGTTGACTTTTGAGATTATGGCTTTTGACTAATTTGAAACCTGAACATTGCATCGAGATGCCATTAGTGGTGTCAACAGATAATGTTTCACTGGGCTCTTCTGTCGCGCGTGTGTTGTTTGTTGCGTACTGCTGTTATGTATCATAGATTGTCTTTATCAAAGCCCCGGTGAACAGTGTCTATAAATACCTGCGCTAAGTGGCAGGAATTTCACAGCTAGGAGACCCCGCCATCTGAGGGCAGAGCCGATTTTCCACTCTAACAATGTAACAAGCTCTGCAAAAGCTTTCGGCCGAGGCAACGCTCGTCCCTCTTATCAAAGAAAAAAAAAAAATTGCAAGCGCTCAAAATTACCACACGGGCGTATCCAATTTTCTTTACAGTCACAGTCCCTTGTCTTTGTTTTCCTTCCCTCTTTTCTATTCTCTATCAACTCATCTTCCTCTTCGTGGGGAGAACACGTGACTGGCCTGGCTGACGCTAACATTGGCAATACGTTGGCATTTCTGTGTTTCTCTCTCTGGCTGTAAACAAAAATTGTGATCATTCCACAGTGCATTGTTGGCCAGTGTTTGCAGCCTTTTCGCCTGCCTACCCCAATGTAGAGACAGAACATACCATGTCACCCACAGAGATGACTCAGACGCCACCAACTCTGTGTCATCCTCATCTAAATTAATCTTCCTGCTTGCTGAGTTTGCCTATAAAGGGACTCTTCAGTTTTTTCATTTAGGACATTGCTCAACTGCTTGTGGGGGAGGAATGTTTTTTTTGCCACTTTTCACTGTGTGCGTTTCTAAATAATGCAGCTTCAATGCGATAAAGTGTTTAAGGGGACAATACCACTGATGACAAGGGTGGAAATGAAAAGGCGGACAGCAAATTTTGGTTCGTTAATCCCTCCACTCACCCGTCTCAGGTTGCGGAGGCTGCTGTTGCGGATGGACTCCATCAGCTGGTCGTGGGCTGACCTCATGGGCGTGGATGGCCGGCTGCCCTCCTCCACCCTCCTCTCCACCGACACAGGCCTCAGCGCGTTCTTGAGCTCCTTCAGGATGCTGCCCGTCTCGTCTTTCCCCGACTCCTTCTCCTTTCCCTTCTTGCCCTTCTTCCCTTTTGTCTTTGCCACCTTCTTACTTCCTGCCTCGTGCGCCTTGATGACCTCCGCGATCATCCTGGTGGGCTTCTTCTTCTCGCGCTGCTGGGGAGGCATTGGTGGAGGAGGGGGCGGAGGAGGGGGAGGAGGGGGAGGAGGAGGTGGAGCAGGAGGGGTTTGTTTTCTAGCCAGGTCGCTGCGGGGGAGTTTGGGTGAGGACCAAGGAGAAGCTCTGGGTGAGCTGTAAGGTGATGAACTTGGTGTTCCTCTCTGGAGACCAAGACAATGAAATAAATAAATAAGAATCTACAGACCATCTTATAAACGATCCGCTTTTTTGATATATCTCTCTTTAGAGAAAAGTTTCGTACCAGTGCCGTGGTTCGGGGGTTAACAACTCCCTCCGTAACCCCTTGTTGTCCCTGCTGCTGCTGCCTCTGCTCCTGCAACCGTTTCTGCCTCTGGCGGTCCTGGTTCCTGGTGAGGATCCCCGTCATGCTCATTCTGGGACCAGGGAGGTTGAACTGGTAACCCAGCTTGATCAAGGTGTAGTTTTCCCTCAGAATCTTCACCATCTCCATCTCTACCTGCGGGATGCAGTTTTAAGGAAGGAAAGCAGGGTTACACCTTACAAATGCAAGGAGAAAAGCTATCTAGGGTGTTGTTTTATTTCTGCAAAGATGGGTTTTATTGGTGAGGGAACCAAAATGAGAGGTGAGGGAAGAGAACCCACCTGTCCTCCACACATATGTCTCTGATTGTGGAACCGAAGCTCAGTCAGGGTGTTGTTTCCTGGAAGCGCTTGAACCAGTGCCATTACGCCCTTCCCAGTCACGTAGTTGGACTCTATATTCAGACTGGTGATGGACGAGTTCTCCCTCAGCATCTTAGCGATGGCCAGCGCCACGGGGTCATCGGCTCGGGTGTTCGCAAGGCTAAAGACCCGCACATGTGTGTTGGATCTCAGTGCCTCGGCAAATCGGATTAGGGTTTCCTAAGAGGTAAATTAGGATGTTTACATTTTCCATAACGTCAGAAAACTTGAAACAAGAAAGCATATAGAATATCATTTGACCCTTTTAACATCAAGATATATCCCATCGAAACTTTTTTAAGCTTTATGGTTAATCTAATGATATGGGTGATTACAATTAGGGCCATTGCAACCACCACCACCACCACACAATGGTCAGAGCAGCCTGAAAAATATGTAACACTTCAATAAGGCCATTGTCTATCAAGTCAACACTTTAGCTTGACCCCAAGTTGCGATGCCAATCCACATAATGCTAAATTGGGTAAAGTAACCTCCTTAGCTACTGTCTGACACTGAGTAAACCATGAGGTAGATTTCAACTTAAGGTGCAGACAGAAAACAGAGACGTCGTCAAAGGACACAGTGTTTTCGCTTATTATTTATTCCAGTCATATGAACTGTGTGTATCAAATAATGTAAAGTATGCCCTCGCATAATCATGGCGAGACGCCTCGTTCTAAAAATAAGCCGGCGCACAATCGAAAGTGACTCAACAATGAGTCGCAGGATGCCAGCGAGCGGGAGGCTAACACGTGTCTACCCCTGAGGAAACTCTGCCACTGTTTAGGTGAAAAATATAGAAATGAACTAGACTTTAGCTCCTTGAAGGAGGTCATGTGTTCACCCCTGTTGTTGAAGCAGTAACTTCATTAGAAACTGGTCGTATGTTACATTTCATTTCTTGATATCTACAGTCTTTTCTGAAAGACACATTCTAGCTTCTTGACAAATACAGTAGAGTTATTATCATGACTTATTAAGTTGCTAGTTGCAACACTAAAGTAATGAGTCTACATCAAAGGCATATTTCTGGATTAAATTGTGCCTGTCAGATTTGAAACTGATGATGATGAAGAGTTATAATCCCTCATGTCATAGAAAGTCTATAGACCTGTTCTTACTGATTCACCTATAGACTTCCAGACAGAGATAAGCCAGGCTTATGTAGCTGCTAACATAACTTCAAGGATTTTAACAGTAAGAAAGCATCAATGAATCTTGACCTAAGAAAAATCACAAATATTGGGAGAAACCGAACAATCCCTTTAGTGTCTTTTGCGGTTCTTCCATGACAATGGGGCGCCGGTGTGCGCTAGTACCTGTGAGACGTCGTCAATATTGTTGAGATTGACCTCTGTGAGGTCAGGGTCGTTGCTAAGGGCTTGTTGGAGGGCTTCCTCGACAACGGTGGGGTTGCCGGTTGTGCTGGCGTCGGCAGGCGGAGGGGGAGGGGTCAGCCTGACAGGCTCCACCCTCTGAGGTTTTAGGAGCCTTGGGGTGTCGGCCCGCGATGTCCCGGTATCATTTGAGGGCTCAGGTTTTGATTTATTATCTTCTTCCTCTTCCTCCTCCTCCTCCTCCTCATCTTCCTCCTCCTCAGTAACAGCTTCCTCCTCTTCCTCACTGTCCTCTTCCTCTTCCTCTTCTTCTTCCTCCTCCTCCTCATCCTCCTCCTCCTGTTCTTCCTCTTCTTCCCTCCCCTCGTACTTCCTCTGTTCTTTCTCATTTTCATCGTCTTTTTCATCCTCTGCCTCACTGCTTCGCTCTGTCACGCACTCATCCTCTTGCGCTTCGTCCTGTATTTTGATAAAGTCTTTCAGTGTTTGAAATGCAATATTGCAATCACAAGTATTTGCTCTCTTTAAAACTTACACATTTATCGTATCACAAACATAACACAGATGGTTTTACGGCAGCTATTTGCTTTTAGTTCTCCAAACGACTTGTGACTTTTAGCTTTTTTGAGTAATCTGTCTAAATCTGATACAACTTCAAACAAGCTGACATTGCTTCTGGCACATTTTACAAATGCCAAGCAAATCTAATTAAACACCACTGACCAGTTTGGGGCTCCCTCCACTTATCTCGTCCTCCAGCAGTCTACGCGTCTCATTTTCCCAGTACTTCATGAGGGCCTCTCTGCTGAAGGTGCCCGTAGGGGTCTTGTCCGTCTGGTCTCTCTGTCTGAGTCCTATGGGCACATTTGCGTCTGGGTCGATGTCTGCCAGCTCCTTTTCCAACTCAGCAAGCTCCTCGGGGCTGAGGGAGGCCAAAAGCTCATCCTCGTCGACATCCTCGTACTTGCTCAGCTCTCGACGGTACCCAAAACAACTCATGGCCGAAGCGTGAATAGCGCAGAGCAATCGGAATCAGTTTAAACTAGCGTGGAGAGACCTGCCTTTGAGTCGCATACGACCTAGCGTAGACCCCAAAATAAAGAAGGCTGGGGCTGGAGATTTCCGCTGTGAGGTCGCTGGAGATCCAAGGACATAAGGGGTCATTGGAAACTGAGAGTCCAGTCAAGGAGATCTTTGCCGGGGAAGGTGTTTGGACGCAGTCAAAAGGTGCTTCTGATGGAGGTCCACTCCGGTCTGAGCCAGATCTGTCCCTGCTGGCCGTCTCGCTGCGAGGAAGGGTCTGTGTCTGTCAGTGTCCTCTCCTCTCTAATCTCCCCAGCTGCCGTTTAGGCCTTAAGAGAGGGATCAGAGGGGAACGTAGCAAAGTGTGGGCCCCATGATGCAGCGTCTTTTTTGGGAGGCAGTGCTCTGAGAGACAGAGCCACAAAAAGCATGTGAGCTCAGACACTGTGTGGCCTGTCGACGTAGCAGTCTGTCACCACGGCCTGACTGGCTTTGTTCATGGCCAAAAAGAGCAACTGGACCCAACAGATAGACAGAACAAGAAAGATAAACAGAGATAATGTATCGCGAAGGGCTCAATCTCTGCATATCCATCAGCAAAGAGGTGTTGGCACATCTTCCATTCTTATCGTGGGTTGATATGGATGATTATAAAACTCCCATAACAAGGCAGGGATACATTACATATGGAGGCAGCTGACAGGTTCATGGCTGTGTATTTTAGATTTTTTTTCAAGATTATGTGTCTTCAGGACAAAGGCATGAGCTAAGATATGTATTGTTTTCCTGTGGGTTTTGTTTTTTTTCTTTTTCCCCCTGACTCGTCGACTATTAAATCAAGCCTGCTGGGTGTCATCACGGCTCAAGCGATGGTCGCGGTATATTGGCCGGTCAATCCAAAACTTCGGTCCCGACTGAAGTATTTAAACAAATACTGGAGGAATAGAATAACAGAGGCGTGAGATCAGAATTATGTCAATTGAATAATGCACAGGAAAACTAAATAGGGTTTCAGCATTAGGAACTTTGAGGACGTAAAAATAGCCGTTGCATCAAAGGATTTCTTTTGGAAAGTAGCTTGTCCTCACAAATAGGTTGATTATTTGCAGAATTTTTATTCCTCAGTTTTTTGTTTTTTTTTTAATGTAGGTCTGGTTGAGAACATATTTACTCAGCTGGAAATTTTAAAAATGCAAATCTGCAATGTGTCACTCATGTACGAATAGAAACCACATAAGTAAACGTACTCCAAATACAGACACATGAGCTACATGCAAACATAGCTTATCATCAGCATCATCACTCCAATCTCTTCTACTCTGGCACTGAGAACTTAATGAACAGGAATTACAGTATACTGATATTATTATGGGCTTTTAAACAGCTTATAGAATTAGAATCACTAAATATTGCCGTGTTGATGAACTCAGCTTTAGTCAGTAATCTCCAGGATGCACATCATTGCATTTTGAAACAACCCAAGACACACAAGTTGCAAAACTTGAACCTTTTTTTTAAAGGTAATTTCTTTTTATTACAAAATATAAAACACTCCAATCGATTTTTTTTATTTAGGTAACAATACTATACAGTTATGTTTTTTTTTATTTTCATACAGCATATAGATAATACACAAAGCGAACAAAAGCACATCATATAGTTAACTATTTTTGTACATGCCATGATATACTGCATCTCTTTAAATCTGTTTAAACTAGGATTGCCTGTTCACAACACGGGTGAAATTCACAGTCAAACATTACAAGCAAGACTCTCTGGCTCTTAACATAAAAATCAAATGAAATGAGAATATATTCTAGGAGGCAAATATTCAAGAGTGCTTTTTCATTATGAGAGTTTTAATCACACAGGTAAAAATGCAGTGTGTTTCAGGTAGAGGAGAGGTTCCCGTACAGGTCATACTCTTTGTAGGTCAGGTAGTTCTTCACTCTCGGGGGAAAAGGAACAGCAGCCATGGCTTCAGGGTCATTCAGCGTCCTAAGGCTCATTCGACCTCTGATTACCAGTCGACACAAGTGCTGCAGAGACCTCGGCTTGCCTGGTGAAACACAGACACAGCCTCGAGTTTTATGTCAGGGCAAATTTAACTCTGCCTTAACATCATGTATGTTTTATTTCTATCCAAAGCAACGAATCGTAAGTTTTACTCAGTATGTCAGAAATCTCATCCCACTCTGGACTCCTCTCCAGGACGCTGTTGAGGATCGGACAGATGCTGACGTGGCTGACGTAGTCCAGGAGCATCTTCACCACACTGCCCGCCAGATGTGCCAGCCAGGTAACCGACACAAACTCGCAGAACTGATAGAGGAAGAAAAAAAAACAGGGACATGATTTATTGTATATGCGAGTTATTAGCTCATTAATCTGTGTGGCTAAATCTGGCTAAATGACGCGAAGGAGGACAGCTCTTACTGTGATGACGTTAGGTTGACAGTAAATTTGGTGGGCTTGGTAATGAAGGTCAGTCAAGGTACTTTCCATTTTTTCATTGTTACCATGGCAACATTGGAAACACCTAGCAGAGAGGGTGTTGCAGAGATGAAGTGTTAAAATGCCCTTTTATTCATTTCATGTTATTTTCAGTGTGTGAATGTATTTCACTCAAATTCCTAAATATGGGATCAACCTTAAGAAAAACTGGTTTTGGAGCTGTGTTGCCTCTAGTTAATTCTCTGAAACGTTTGTGCTCTTTTCACTTCACAGTAGGTCGACATACTTGTACGCCTGATATCCACTGTTGAGCAGCAGTCGCAGCATGACATGGTCCCTGAGGCAGTACTGTATGGCTGTGGGGAACACCGTGTTACTGATCACCCTGAAGTAACAATTCACCTCCGCTCCATAGGACAGCAACAGCTTCACCAGCTCATAGCTTAAGAGAGAGGTCAAAGGTTACTCCAACATATCCTTTGCCATCACCACATAGATTTTTTTAAAATTTTCTTTTACTAATAAAGAAACACACACATAAATGTATGTGCAGCATACACCTCTCAGCTCGCACAGCGACCAGAATGCATGGTAGCGGGTCCAGGTCGGTTCTCGCCCCGGCTGCCAGCAACATCTCAGCACAGGTGACATCACCGTTGGAAACAGCAAAGTACAGGGGAGTCTTCCTGAGGTCCCCATAGTTCACTGACACAAGATTTACAAAAGACCATTGGGCAACTTTCCCGGAGCTTTTGCAAAAGATAGATCATGAATTTAAATTCTTTTTGCGTGTTTAAGACATTAATAATGTTGCACTTTTGTCATATGTTTCACACTTGAAGGACAATGCCTGTGGTTTGAACGTAGCTTCAGCTTATTATTTTCAAGCGCAGTTGTGTCAGCTTTACATTTTAGGGCCCCACTGGTTTACACTTTTTACAGCAGACAATTGAAATCGGTCAATGATGGCGCGTTCAGGGACACTAAGACAAGTGACAAGGTTAAAAACATACATGCTTGAGCAAGCATATGTGTGTGATACGGTTTGATTGTTTGTGTGTGTTTGTTTGTGTGTACACATCTTCATTAAAGTTCATGCTTGCCTGTGGTAGCACATGTATGCGTTCACAGCTTAGGCCCCACATTTTTTTCCGCTAAAATGCCTGAGTTGAAGATCTGATCCATGATTATAGCCCCCTTCACATTTGTCTGTGCGCATCCAGCTGAGCTCTACCTGAGATGCTTGTATGCAGCAGGGCATTGACATCGTATCCTTTCTGTAAAAGCAGCCCCAGACACTCGGCCTGTCCCCCTTCAGCTGCTGAGTGGACGGGGCTGTGGCCCGAGAGACGGACTGCTTTCTTTCTGGTAAAAGGTAAGAGAGTCCTCAGGGCACTACAGTGAGGGGTGGGATGGGTGGTGGTGGTGGTGGTGGTGTGGGATGGGGGGGGTCGGACAGAAACAGTTATAAACAAATGCTAGAAGAAGAAAACCGGACATAGAGAAAAATGTTCATAGATTGTGGTTTGAGACACAGTGTTATTTAGTGATGAAACTGAAAACCAGCGACTTACAGAAGGCTCTTTGTGAAAATGACTAGAGCGAAAACACTACAGAGCAGTGAGGTACAGAGATACGTCTTAGTCAAGTTTGGTCAATTTTGGCTGCAAAATTGGAGGAAAAGAATGTTAATTTGACTTGAGCAATTCTTCCTATTGGGATTTCTTGACATTGTTAAGCTTTTGGCATGAGAGCATCGCCAATCTATTGAGTCATGATGACTGGCTGAGCCTTTCTTTTTCTTTTTCTCAGTGCACAGTCACATGTCTGCATAAATTAAAAAAAAAAAAGGGGGTTAACTCGCAGTATGTGTCCTTCGTACGCAGCCCGGTGGATGGGCAGCTGGCTGGCATAGCTGGCCACGTTTGGGTTGGCGCCGTGGTCCAGGAGCAGCTCGATGCAGTCCAGGTTTCCAGAACCGGCTGCATCATACAGGACCGTATCTCCGTTGATGGCCTGGGCGTTCACATCACCACCTAGTGGAGGACGGGGAAGATGCAACACAGCGTGACGAGGGGGAGAAATTGTTGGGAGGTGTTATAGTATCAAAAGCACGTATTCCGGCATTTCACCATGTTTTATGAGTATGTCCAGGGCCTCGGTGTTGCCATATTCAGCTGCGATACCCAGAGGCGTCACCCCGTGTACATCTCGAGTACTCAGGTTGGCACCGTGGCGAAGCAGCAGCATCAGAGTAGCCGGACAACCCACCTGGCGCAAGCGAGGAGAAATAAAGCAGGAGAGGTAGAAGAGATGAAGACGGGAGGGGGAAATGTCAACTTCAGCCCGGGTGTCGAGTCCCGATTCTCTCATGCTTTGGGCCACTTTCAATCCCACGCTGTTCACCTTCGCAGCTTCATGGGTGGCCGTCCACTTAGTGAGACACTTCTGCTCCACAAAGGCCCCACCCATGATTAGCGATGAAACCATGTCGTGCGAATTCTGTCTCACTGCTACAAAATGGCGAAAACACATAGTGACATTGTAAAAAGCCAAACGAATGAAGCACGGTTTACCTTTAAAAAAATGTTATTGGGCTAATTATACAGCAATAATCGAAGTTTTAAAAAGGAGTTAAAACGTCAGTGAGTGTGCAGCCATCCTAGGGACTCCGGGGCACGGCTAAATGCTAATGTTAGCATGCTAACATAATTACGAGGCTAATGTGCACACGTTTAGCATGATCGTCTTAGTTTAGCATGTTAGCATGCTAAATTTGATAATTAGTGGTTAACGAAGATATTATAGAACTTTTGATGAATTTTAAAGGATTTACTAATGACTTAATATATTAGAAGTTGGTATCTTTGTAACAATAGATTTTTGTAAAGTGTTAGTGACCGTTAACTCTGTGGGAATGGCTGTGTTTGCGCTACCAATGAGCAGAGGGGACTCGTTCCTGCCGTTGACGCTGTGCGGCGAAGCTTCGTGCTGCAGCAGCATCGCGACGTTCCCCGTCAGTCCAGCCTCCGCCGCCAGGGTCAGGGCCGTGTCCCCGTCGGCCGTCTGCTCCTCCAGGGTCAGGTCCGTGGACGCCGTCACCACTACGAGAACGCCGTCAAAAAGAAAGAAAAAGCTGCATGTGTGCACGCCCTGCCGCTCATCTGTTTTGTTGTTGTTGTTGTTTTTGTCAGATGATGGATGCTCTTTTTCTTTGTAGACTCTAAACCCATCCACCCCGGATCCCCCCTCACCCTGCAGCACCACCCGCAGGACCTCCAGCTGTTCCTGCACGGCGGCGGCGTGCAGCGGCAGCCGGCCCCTGCTGTCCCGCTCTCTGAAGGCAGACGCACAGGCCGAAAGCTCCCGCAGGGCGGACACATCACCTGAGGAGACCAAGGCAGGGCCCCTTACCCGGACACTCACAGGAAAGCGTTTGCAATATGCATGGGCAACAGTGAGTTCAGGCACCAACACCCACAAGAACAAACATTTGTAGGTGCTTCTGGCTTATGCAACTTAGTGTAAATTTTTGCCTTTTCTGTTTACTCCACTACCACATACACATGTGTTCTTAGATAGACCAAGTTACACTTGAACTTTACCTTTGTGAATGGCTGACATTATCTTCAAAAAGGCTTCACTGTTAGGTTCTTTCCTAATGAGCATGAGAAGAATAGTGGGTCAAATTAAAGATTTTACTCTAGAGAGACTGTGATAAAGCTTCATAAAAGTGTTGGGGTTAATTGCCCTTTAGTTATTTAATTTGAGTTTTACTGTGAATTTGGAATCTACACATCTCTTCCACACCTATCATTAGTTTTAATAATAAAAGGTCAAGGAATTGCACTTGATTAGGGAGACAATGACATGTAGGCAAGTTGATCTCTCTCTCACCTGTTTGTCTGCAACAGACATGGCACCTCGAGGGCATCCTGAATGCTCTCTCGAATGGCAAATTCAATCAGTTCCTCGTTTATGCCCTCCTGCTCAATGTTGTCCATTTCTGTACACAGGGTGAAATGATAAGCACGGATTTGCACGTGTTTCCCTGTAAACACTGCGCTTCTTTCATAGCCGTCATCTGTCTGTAGTTAATGCTTTGTCCAGGGATGCAGACATGCAACTTGTTTATCAGCAAAGGGCCGCTTGCGTCTGATGGGATACCACAAATCGAGCAGCATTTCATCGTCGTCACATAATTTTCTCTCACCTGTTGATCTGAACGTGTGCCCTTGAGTGCTCCTGCTCGCAGTTTGTGTGTTTTTGTTTTTGCTGGTGTCCTAAGCTGTCATGGTTATATTTAGACGTGACCTGCTGTAAACTAACTGACTCAGCCCAGAGAATACCTGTCACATTTTCACTTCCAACTCCAGTGAACAAAGTGCTCCTTTCCTTTTTTTTCTGCAATGTATATTTTAATCAAATGGGATCATTTCATCACATGTAAACAAAACACACACTACATGTTTGTACCTATCACACTTTATTGCAGACTACAATAGGTACAAAAGATTCTTACTATTGTTGATACTATGTTCCCACATTAATAATTGCTTTCTAACTCATCTGCTCCCCTGTATTACCCAAATTAATCCTTTGTGACTGATTATTGATTTGATAATGGAAATCAGTTATGATAATAGCGTTTAAATGGATTCACTCTTCACTGAGAAGATAATGCAAGTAAACCTCTCCACACGCGCACACACAGGCTCAAGCAATCTAATAATAGCATAAGTGTATCTTTGAGCCAAGACGTGGACCAAATAGTAGAAAAGACAGAATAGAAATGGATTATAATAACTAAAATTGATATAATATTCACACAAAGAAAATGATTGAGTATCTGAACTACCCTCAGTCTGGTGCAACAAACCCTCCATATAATATAGACCTCTGATGGTTTTATTTTCACTTTGCAAACAATAGCTTGGGGAATAACTTTGACACATGCTAAGTGAAATATTCCCTTTAAGAGAACAAGAGCCTACTTTCTACCGATGAACAAATTGATACGGGGGAGTTTATGGAAAAACTCTCAGACAGCGTCAGCGTGTGACACAGTGACTCAGCCTGTAGGCGGCCTCTCAACCACGTCAAAAGACCTCACCAATCTGTCTGGAGTGAGAGCAGAGCGCCAGCTCGTCCTCAAGTTTCACTGCACGCTTGGACGTTAGACACATTACATACACACATCACACACCACACACCCACCCACACACACACACACACACACACACACACACACACACACAAATACACACACACACACACACACACACAGATGAGTTTTGTCTTTGAACTGACAACACTCAATTTCATGCACTGGATTTGAACAACCACGGATTCTTGCTCCATATGAGGGAGAAAGTAAGTAACAGAATTTTATTTTTTATGTTTTTTTGCACATGTAGCTGCAGTACTCGTGTGTTGTAAAAATGTGTAGACTGATGTATTGATACAGCTTTTGCCTGTAGCTATATTCTTAGTTGTGCTGTGCCCTGCTAAGAATATTTACATTCGGTTGCAGAATTTTCAATTTTTTTTGGTATATTCTTTGTACTTCTATACACTTAATAAATACACAATATTTTGTACTACTGTAATATATACCATACATACATTTTTCAGTTGAGAAAAACAACACAATTCATACTTTAATAGTATACCTGCTACAACAAAATAATATCCCTGTAGTATCTAAAATGGAGTTTGGTGTCAAAAATAAAAACTAAAGATTGTTGCCCTAAGTAAGACATATTTTATTGTGTTAAGAGGTCTACAGTAAACTGCTTCATTTACTGCTGTTATTTCACTGTTCTAGAAGAGGGGGTAAACTGAAGAGACACATTAACTAATTTTGTTTTCACTCAATATATTGAATAAGGAAGATTACCACGTGCCCCACAACCCACCCCCTCCCCCATCCCTCTGCATATTCACATCATCCTTCTGCTAGAAAACATATTTAGGAGGCTGAAAATTCCTTTGAAGCAAACGCATGCCGGGCTGTCCAACTGGCAACTTTGAAGTCTTAAGATTCATCACTTTGAAACTTATTGTGCCACTTTTCCTTTTTTGCACTTAAAATCTATACTCTTCAAAGTAACTATGAGTCATTACAGCTGTTTGTAGTATAATGATGTTGAAATGGTACAATACATGGAGTAAAATGCATCCAATGTCTGAATAGTCTATATTTTGATTAGGCTGCAACTAACCGTTGTTCACAAAGGTTCATTTTTGAGATTCTTGGATAAGAGAATATTTGGTATTTTTGCTTAGAAAGCTACAAAAACAATTAACTGATCATCAGAATAGTTACCAATTATTGTCTGTATTTGACTCATTGATTAATTGACTAATAATTTCAGCTTTATTTTGGTGAGATGGCTGAGTTGCTAATGGAAGACATTTGATATTTAACGTGAGAAATGTAACATCACACCAATGTGAAAACTAATTAAAAAGTAATATAAAGAAACTCTAGCGCTTTTGAAAGAAAGAGTCAATGGTAACTATATAAAAGCACTATGATATAAATTGGATGTTCTATTTGAGACATATATAATGCATTAGGTTATGGACTATGCACAAGTGAGTGTTTCTACTGCTTTGGATTTGATTGTTTCTTAATGAATACTGGGCAAATATCATGTTTAAACTGGAACTGATGAACAGATACAGTAGTCCGCATCCTTTTGTAACACAATTAATACACAGTGACTATCAAAAGATTTACTCAGTAATTACACTGGAAAATACTTTAAATATTTGTTGGATTTTTTTTGACACACTATCTGCTTTAACAATATAAATATATATATATTATTTAAAAAACAAATTTTAATCATATTTTTGAAAGTTGTCATTCACAGCCAGTATGTTTAAGAAAGGCATCAGAGCGCTCACTCCTGCCTGGGCGGGGAAGTGAGTGTGCTGTCCTAAAAAAAAATACAGCTGTGGTACCACTGAGCAAGGCACTTTGGGTGTCAGTGTGGTTTCATTGGTCAACTTCAAGGTGTACACATCACGACGTCCTCAGAAATACAGTATTTAAACACTACAGGCATTACTTCATTTGTTATACTATAATAAATACAGTACACTTTACCTACTATATATAAAACACCCTATATGATGTTTGCATGCTTTATCTTTTTGTGTCCTTCAGATCTTGAAAGCACCTTGTCTCCTCTTGGGTCTGTTCACAAGTCTTAATCTCTGCTCTGGAAAATTTGGGACGCCAATAACTGATGATGTGAGCAAGCTGTCATTACTGGTAAGGTGACTGAGTTGCTACAGGCACTGATACATACCAAACACAGTATATATTACTGTCACATGATCTTTTTTTAGCGTACATGTGCTGGATGTTAAATGGAGATTTTGTATCACTGATATTTCCATGCTTCCTCTCCATTGTAGAAGCAGAATATCCCCTCTGATTATGAGATTCCTTTTACTTACATTCCCAAAGAAGTGGTAGGTGTGAAGCTGAAAAACCAGAAATAATGTGATATAGTCGAATAGAGATGACAATTTAATACTGACCAAATAATATTGATTGTTTTTATACCTGCTTCTCCAGGCTGGTACGTGCTGGGTGGTATTAAATATCTATCCTTTAGAGCAAAGTCTTCAGAAGCTGGCCAATATGTTTGGTGCCATCTCCTCCAACAAAGAAAACATAATGGTCTTCATTGCAATGCTGAAGAGTTTACGCTTCACCTTTGACCACGAGGAACTGGTATGTAATCTGCTACTTCTTGCGCCTGAGTGCAGTTAGTATTTGGAAGCGATCTAACAAATAACAGGCCAGATCTGAAACGTGGATTCGCCAAAAATACTGTAGCTCAGTTTAGGCCATGGGTGTGTAATATCTTGGACATTCTCTGACTGTTTTGCCCATTTAATTGCATAATAGAGTTATTTCAGGATTGCTTGTTGTGTGATCCCCCAGGAAACTGCTATGCAAGTCTTCCAGTGTCACTACCGGGAAAGGAGCTTAATGTCTGCTCTTTACTTTGACTACATCAATGACGTCTTACATGCTGCCACTCAAGAAACATCTGGTTTCTCGTGCAAGCCACCACCATGCTTTGATCAAACAACAGGTACATCACTCATTCACATTTATGATTTTGTACAGATGGCTTGAAAACTGAAGCAGCTAAGTAGCCTGTTAGTGGGAAGATACTGATTTGGGGTCAAGCTGTGGACAGGAAATGTATATGTAACCTTGAACTCATCGACAAATATGCGTCCAGAGGAACTATATGATCAAAAACTGCATTAAAAGCAAGTTTCATACAGCTAGTACTTGTAATGATGCTTGATATCTCAAAAGGGAAGCAATGGCAATAAAAAAACATCCAAACTGAAATTACTACTACTTCTGCAGCACATATGCTTGTGACTAAGCACGAGTCCCACCAGAATCCTCTCTACTGGCTCAATAAATAAACCACAAGGGGATTGGACGACCCACTATCGGATTTCTGAGGTGTAACTGTATTCAGTAGAATTTCCAATAATATTTCCTGCCTCCAGGCGGCCAGGAGGACAGTCGTAAATACAGCTGGTCAAAGAGAACGCCCTTGCTCCTGGCTCTCATACCCTTCACGGCCTGTGTTGTACTCATAGTGTGGCTGGTAAGTACACGCACCATCACATTTTCACCTTTTCATTTCAATTTCATTTCAATTTCAATTTCAATTTCAATTTTTTTCAATTTCATTTTAAAATAATCTTTATTTAGACCCAAACAGAAGGAATAGAGAGACAAACAGAGGGTAATTTGTATGTAACAAGGAGAAAAAAAAAGTAACTGAGTTTTTAATGAAGATCATCATCGGGAAAATTTTAATTTGTTGTATTAAGATCGAATACTTGAAAACTATTGACATTCTCATCAGTGTCAGCAGCACTGTGCGTTTATTGCTCATTGGGAAACGATAGCATCCTGACACACTCAGCTACAATGGTGAAGATGGTAAAAATAGCTGCTAAACATTAGCGTGTTTCTATTGTCTTTCCAATCACGTTAGCATTTTGATGTTAGCTTTAAACTGCCTCACGGTGTTGTGAGCATGGATCTAGACTCTTATTGTTGTAAGAGTATAGTAACACAATTATCAAACTATTCAGGCCAATAATGGCAGTTTTTGTATTTATTCGATCAATAACATCAAACTCAGGGGTTATGAATAATTTCTGTACCACAATGAGCACTTCTCTTGTATTCCTATTACCAGCAGTTTTCAGCACATTCATCATGTTTCCTCCTCTTCAGGGATGGAAAAATTCCATTGGGAGTGATTTCATAAGTACTTATTCAGAGAGGAAGCTGTCCTGGCTGTATATAATAAACTGTATATACCCTGAATTATAGCACTTTGCTCACTTTTTGCAACATTAAGAATTATGAGAAGCCTCCATTAAAAAATGATTGTCCTTAGTACTAAATTTTCCGTCAGCCTCATTCACTCTGGTGCATTCTGGCCTCTGTGGGTCAGTCTTGTAAATCCTGCATGTTAATGTGCCCTCGTTTCAGTATGCACTTCCAGGAAGGCAGTTCATATGAAGTTAACAAGTGCTCATCAAATATTCAGTAGTATTTTGAGACTCCATTATTACCTTACGTAATGATGTTCCCTTTGGAGGTTTATTATCAGCTACTTGTCCAGATTGGAAAACATGATAGAAGAAAAGTGTTCAGTCCATGTGAGTGATCGTCTATCTTTCTTTTTAAAATTTTTTTTTTAGGTCAGGTCTGGAAGGGGTTTACCAGTGTGCAGCGCTGAAAATCAGCAAATGGCATCTTCTGACATGATCCCAAGTGTGTCTGTCTCCATCCCACTTCAAACACTCACCCACGCCGCTGACACTCAGCCAGCGGGGGAGGCGATATCTGAGCATGAAAGTGGATGAAGGGCAATTAATAAAAAAGAGAAGTGAAATTCAGACGCCAACAACTCACCCTCCAGGTTGTTCTGTTATTGGCAGGGGCCTGCTGGATAAAAGAGTGTAGTCTGACACTCCTCCTCTGCTTTTTGAGTTCGTGGACTTGAGTTGCGAGAGAAAAATCACCTGCCGTGAAGACGGGTGTATCACAAACTTCCCCAGGCATTTCAAACACTTAACCACCCAGAGATATTTTTTTTTTTCAGACCAGAGGAAGAACTCTCTACACAATGGCTGGTTATCTGAGAAAAAAATGGCTGGTGAAGTACATTTTTTTTGTCTCGCCCTTGGCCGGCGTTTAACAGCATTTGGCTGGCCTGTGCTGAGCAGACCACGTTGATTTATTTTTCATTCCTGCCACACTGCACTGGTGCCATTCAGGGTGTTCTCAGGCTTGTGTTTGGCGCTGCAATCAAAAGTATATCTGGAGCCTCAGGTCAAAATGCTTTCCTACTGTTTGGAGGATGCCATTTCATTCTGAGATTGGACTCCTGTCATCATCTTGTTGGCTGTGTCCTGGTGTTTACAGAGACCATCCATTCACTGCTGTGTGATCAGCACAACAGCCAACAGACTGCATCCCATCCTGCCTCTGTATTCTGACTTTTGCTGAAATGCATTAGGTGTGTATGCAAAGAAGTACATTCCTACCAATCCTTTCTTTAGTAAAATAATTGAAATGCAACTGCAATTTGTCCTTTGCTTGTTGTTGACATTATTATGATCTGTGATCTGTCAGAAATTGTGAACCTGCCAGTGACAAACAACACACTGAGCAGTTCAACAAGCGTCCTACTTTGTGTATGAAAGATCTGACCAGATGGCAGATAGCCATCGCCAGAGGCACTTTCAATCCCGTCATTGTATCTCAAAGCTGTTGCCCAGTGATCTATAGCTGCTGCTTGGCCACAGTGAGTGTGTTTTTAATGCCTTATTCACTTAGTCAATCATGTTCAGTCATGAGAACATGACTCCCCGAGTGTGAGTGCTTGCGTACTGTATGTGTCAGAGAGAGGGAGTGAGAGGCAGGACAGGCATGATGAGAGGAAGTGAGGGAGATAGGGATAGATGGATGGATGGACGGATGAGCTCAGTGAGAAGCATAAGGAGGGCTTGTTCTCGCCACAAAGGAACTGGCCGTAGGCTGGAGGAAATGCCAGTTACAAACACGAGTGATGTCGGCAGATCCCTATGAATCAACATGCTAAGAATCTTTCCAGACCGCAGGCTATGCAGCCCCATCTACAGAGGATGGTTAATAGTTCAATAACAATTTTCGGTATTCAAATGATTTACTCCCAAAACACGTCAATGAAATGCAGAAACATGTACCTTTATTAAAATATTTTCCTTTTGTAGACAAAGTCTAAAAATTATACTGTTGTTTAATGTTTTTTTTAGTGACCAATTTGTATGATTTCCATTTTTCTATTGTTTGTGTGAAAATGTGTGTTTGTACTGTATGTGAATGTTTAAGTTATTTTGATGAACCACTGACCAAATTTTACTTAACATTTTCCTCAAGTTGTTACTTTTAACTACTATTCATTCCAATAAAGAATGTAAAGGAGGTAGACAAAATACTGTCAAGGCGCAGGGGCAGTACACAGAACATCAGGGCAAATATTTTGACACCAGTGGGTGTGATTAACTTGGATGCCGACAGATGTGCCCCCCCCCATATACATGCCTCCTTTGATTTCAACTTTTGGACACCGTTTCTCTTAAGTTTCTCATGATTCCTGACCCTTTCTTTGCATATTTTTCCATTTGTTCTGCCTCTTGCAATACAGTCAAAGACTTGGAGCTCTTGCTCCATTTGCTGTCTCATATCATTATAAAGTTTTGACTGTTAGATGCTTTATGGCAGGCTAACTGGTATCCAAATTAATTCCAAATGACCCTCATTTGTAAGAATTTATTACAGCAATTTGGTCAATTTGAATTGTGGACATCATTTTGTCTTCTGCCTGCAAGTGCCCTATGGGAAAAATTATTTTTTTCAGTTTTATGTGTATATTCTGTTAGTATTTTGTGAACAGTTAAAAAAATTTATATAAAGGTTTGAGATGCTATTGTTTGAGAAACGGACCACAAAATGACTGAATGATTCCCTGAGGCCACATTTTGGGCTTTGTTACTGATATAGATATTAGAACAGAAGAAAGATCATACAATCATGTAGAACATTGTCAGGTCAACTACTCAGGTCTCACTGACTTTCAAAGATAAACAAAGTCACTGAGAGGGGATTTTTTTTTTTCATTATTATGGTTATTGATTGCACAAATAACAATGGCATTAATAAAAATTTTTGGTGATTAAATCTGTATAAGTAAAATTGTATTTGTGGTTGTAATTCATCACAAGGAGCAATGTTTTTGAGCTGAATTTGGTATACTTCCTTGTTTTTAATTGCACGTGTGAATATGTCGTACTGTATCAGTATTTGGTGTTGCAACGGCAAAGCTTGAGACATTGATGAGTATAACTGTACCATACCACTCAACATGGTCAAATGGACATTATTAAACCTCTAACTAAATGATAAGTATTATAATTCATATGGCTTATTTCTTTTTTTTTCCCCCCATTCACCATAACCATTCGACGGTGCTTTTATTTTGTACAGAAACATCCGCCGGAAGCACTCGGACTTTTGTTTTGGAAAACCCGCTAAACGGCGGTCGCCATTATTCTTCCTGGCTTGACGTTACGGATTAAGACGGTTAATTACTTTTTAAACATCACCTTTCGCCCTAAACTGCGACCTCGCCGCCTCCGCTCGCTGCGCTCGGTCGGCTGACTCGCGAATCGGCCGCGTATCTCGACCAGAGGATGGAGAAGCGGTCCGACGCCGCAGGTAAGTTGCTAAAGCTAACGCTAGCGAGCTAACAGCGGCCGCCGCCGCCGCCGAAAAAAGACGAGATGCAACATGTGCCGTGAGGAAAATGCACCGACTTCTGGCCCTCGATCGCCGGTCGGCGAGCGTGTAGCCGACCCTGGTCGCCTATTTGTGGACTAAGTGCTGTAGTTATCGAGGTAACCAGCTTTAGCCAGAACCGTCCGAGGCTGTTAATTTTTTCTAAAACAAATCATTCATCCAGCGGAGGCACCGAGCGGCCATTGCATCGTGCGGTATCAACCGCGATTCATCCGTTTGCTAAGACCGAGCTTCCTTCCTCCGTCCGCCTGGATGTTTGAGTCTAAACTCGGCTGCAGTTTTTTTTTTTTTGGCGCTCATTCCCCTTCGCGGCTGCACACGCACACGCAAACGCGCACGGCGAGCTTTCGGTCGGTCGGTGTGGTCGGCACCGCACCGCACCGCCCCGCACCGCACCGCACCGCCCCCCTACGACCGGGCACCCCGACGGCGGTGTCTCACCAACACACGGACCCGCCGTCGCATCCCTGACAGAGGGGACTGAGAAGAGAAAACACTATCCGACACCTATTATTATTATTATTATAAGACGTATAAAAATGACTAAGGCTCCGATGGGGTCTGTAAATCTGCCGAGAGATCTGTTGTCTCTCGTCTGTTTTGTTTCTCCGCACACACACAAAAAGAAAAAGACCCTGCTTGGTATTTGGGATAGATCGTGCTGGTATCGTTGCTAAAGGTTAACTTACTGTCTGTCAGGGTGCACAAGTACCTAAAGGACTCAACCGTTTCCACCATTAATGACACTATTGCCTGGTGTGGTGCACTGATTCCTGAAATCAAAAGACCAACCTGTTTGTTGTCACGTTTTATTTCTGCATTCGTTACCTGTTGCCAACTCATTAACTCCATTTGACTTCGTCTCTTTTAACAGGTGCCGGAGGGGCCCTTCCGCTCGCCTCCCTTCGCTTGATGGCCTCCCCTCTGCAGCTGACATATTCCTACATATGGCAAGTCATACGGCAGCGGAATGTAAAGCAGTACGGGAAAGTGGAGGAGTTTGTGACCATGGTGACCCAGACTGTCCCCGAGCTCATGAGTTTCAAGCAGACTGCCCAGCTCCTCTTGGGGTTGAGAGCAAGGGTGAGTTTCATCTATTGTGTGAACATCCAAAAATATAAATTACTTTATGAAAGCAAGAGATTTCAAAACGGCGCACTTGACTGGAAAGAGATAAAACATATCAGTGATCCACATCGCACTGCGTCGACAACCTCTATATACTTCCTACTACATATCGCACACATTGAGAACAAATTGAGCATTTGACACTATGGGTTTACTCCTTACAATGAAACTGAAGACTTCATATGTTCTTCAAAAGATGATATTGTTTTTGAGAAAAAAAGAAGAGATTATTTTGAAAAAACTTAAAACAGTGCATTGTGTGAGTTTTTATTATATCTCCCAGCAGTAACACTCTTTGTTTTTTGCTTTTTTTAATTTCTAAAAACAATAATCTGTGTCTTGTACTATAGATCATTTTGGATTTGCTTCACAAAGAGGGCCCACCTGATTCTCGAGCTATTCAGACTCTCATAAACAAGTTGAAAGTCTCCTCATCTTCAGGGGTAAGGATGCAGATGTTTTATTTTTATGTTTTATTCCTTAGAAACAAAAGCGGCTGTACCAGTTTAAAGTGTTTATGGGAGATTCAAATATATCATTGAATCTGACTTTTAGTATTTCTTTTTTTACAGAAAGACTCAGAAGTGGAGAAATCTCAAACAAACTTCATGGTGCTGGTCCAGAATCTGCTTAAGAACCCTACTGAAAGGAAGCGCTTCTTCCAGGTATCCACATCCATCCTAACGTGTCAGTAGAGAGTCATAAGTTGTCACTACACAAAGCCATTCAGTTCACACTTGCAGCTCATTTAAAATGGTAAACAGATGTTTTGTCTGCTTCTTACAGTGTCAGCATCTTTTGTTTCACAGCACAACACACATCTGGTTACATTTCATATTGCTCCATTCCCTGCCAACAGAAATGGAATAATATGTAAATGAGCACAACTATACTGAGAATACAGCTGCGTCAAAAGACAGTGTATGAGGAGCTATGATACATTAAATTTAGATATCTCTCCTTCTGTGCAGTGTTTGGTCCTCATAACTTTAAAGTCACGATGCTGTTTAACTCATAAACATTTCTCTCCCTGCAGGAAGTGTTCCCTGTTCAGTATGGCACAAAGTTTGACACAGCACTGCAGGCTCTGACTGCAGGCCTGGTGTGCAAGCTTGAGCAGCTTCTTCCTGTTCCAAATCTATCCCAGGTAGGCACATGTTCTATTCACTGGATTTTGATTCTGGGGGCATATCTCTTCGACTGGATTGATTCCAGACATTTTACCTTAAAAACTGTGTTTCAGACATCTTACAGACTATAGTTAAAGGGATTTTGAGACCTTTTCCAGAACTGGATTCAAGATTTCAATTTAGATTTATCACACATTGGTTAGCTGTTATAAGTAGCAGGGAAAAGCTTTATGAAGTGACACCATCTACATTCAGTTTCATTAAAAGATATTTGATGTTGGACAATGGAAACGGAAAACTCAAAATTGCACTGCAAATGTATTCATTACTTTCACTTCTTGCCTCTCAACATCAGCTTGGTGCCATGATCTCAACCGAGCCTAATGTGCTGGAGGCATGTGAAGGTTTTATCCCCGACCCCGGGGACCTAAAGACTCTTCTCCTACACCAGCAGGCCAAAGGACTGCTCGGTGTTAAAGGTATATTTTAGGTTTTTTTGCATAAATACGTTATGAAATACAGAAAAAAAGAGTTGCTTCCTTAGTAATAAAATTATATATTTATTAGCTTATAACAAAAGTCATTTGTCTTAAGATGGACAAGACAGTAGACAGGTTCACAGGTGGCTAAAGTTGTTGAATACTTTAAATAATTAAATACAGTCAAAAAAGAAATGTACAAAACCCTTTCTGTTTGTCCAGCTACCATCTCGTCATCAGTGGGCGACTGTGTCCTCTCTTCACTCGCCTTCCGGCCCAAACCAGTAGAACCACCGCCACCGCCTCCACCACCACCAGAATCACCAAAACGATTAGAGGTCACCGTTGCCGAAACAAGCCCAGCCTCCCTCAGCGATACAGAGGACCTAGGAGTGATATCGGATGAGTCAGACAGACCAGCAACCCCTGCTGCTAAACCGCGTGATAAAACAGGCGATGACAGCGCTGCAAAGGAAACAAGTGTCACAACAACAGCTCAGAGCGAAAATGTGCAGGAGAAGAGTTCTACACAGGAAATGTCTGCTACGACAGGACAAGATGGGGCACCGGCAACACCAGAAAAACAAGAACCACAGCGACCACCGATGAAATCAATCCCTTTCAGGGTAGTTCAAGTTCCGATCAAAACTACCTCCACATTACAGAATGCAGGAAATGCCACTACTAAAGATGGCCAGAAGCCCCAAACTCAGCGAGTCACATTGCATCAGTGGGTTTCACAGATAGCCACTAATTCACTCTCACTCCCAGCCTTGCCACCACTCCCACCGCCCAGTCTGAGTGTAGGAGACGACACGAAGCCAAGCATGAGAAGAAAAAAGCAAATTAGGCCTCCAGCTGACAGATTTACTTGCAGCGTGTGTGATAAGAGCTTCCCTTATCAGTCCAAGCTGATGGACCATGAGCGCATTCATACAGGAGAGAAGCCTTTCATGTGCACGGCATGCAACAAAAGTTTCCGAACACAGGCGTTCCTGAACAACCACCTAAAGACCCACAGCACAACGCGTCCTTATGCCTGCGGCCAGTGCGGCAAGTGTTTCACCAAACTGCAGAGTTTGTCGAAGCACATGCTCGCCCACAGCGGCCAAAAGCCCTTCTACTGCAACATCTGCAACAAGGGCTTCACGCAGTCCACCTACTTCAAAAGACACATGGAGTGCCACACGAGCCAGATGACGTTCCCCTGCAAGCACTGCAACAAAAGCTTCCCGACGGCTTTCAAGCTGTCGAACCACGAGCGCTGGCACACCAGAGATCGCCCGCACATGTGTGAGCGTTGCGGGAAAAGATTCCTCGTCCCCAGCTTGTTGAAGAGACACATGGGTTACCACATCGGAGATCGTCAGTATCTCTGCTCCCAGTGTGGAAAAACCTTTGTCTATTTGTCTGACCTGAAGAGGCACCAGCAAGACCATGTGCCCAAAGCTAAGATCCCGTGCCAAATCTGCCAAAAGAAGTTCTCCAGTAAATACTGTCTGAGGGTTCACCTGAGGATCCACACCAGAGAGAGACCCTATCGATGCACCATATGTGAAAAGACTTTCACTCAGGTCGGGAACCTGAAGGTTCACATCAGGTTACACACCAACGAGCGACCTTTCAGCTGCGACGTGTGCGGGAAAACCTATAAGCTGGCGTCCCATCTGAATGTCCACAAGAGGACTCACACATGCAAGAAGCCCTGGACGTGTGACACCTGCGGGAAGGGATTCTCCGTCCCCGGCCTTCTAAAGAAGCACGAGCAGTTACACACCAGGGAAGCTAATCCTGACTTCTCAGGTAAACGGAGGCACAGGGGGAAGCACAAGAAGCACTCCCTCAAGAGGAAGTATGATGAGGAAGACGAGGGCAGCGATGATTATTAATCACAGAAATATATTTTGTAATAAATAACTGATCAGGGGTTATGTTGATCACAGATGTAATTAAAGGGGGCTTGTCCAGAAGGCTATAGCATAAGTGAACCTTTGAACTATGTAATTTTCAAAGTTTGACTTGTTTTGGGTTGTGAAAACAGATTTTGAATGATGTTATGATATTTTTTCTAATCACTGAGTATAAATACTACCATTCTGAGTTATAATTTGCATTATAGTGGGTATTAGCTGGCTCCAGTCTTTGTCCTGCCAGCTGGGGCATCTCTACAAATAAAGTCCATTGTTTTATTGTACATCGGTGATGTTCTTCATACAATTAGGTGATGTGACAAAATGAGTTAAGGTTGTGTTATCCGAAGCTGTAAAATTTGAGAATAATAATATTGCAATGGAGCATTATGATCATTCTTGGTCTATTGTGGAGTCTTGCATTGTTGATAATCATTTTCATTACAAAGAAAGTAACTGGTTTTGAAAGTTGAGGTAAAATATTTTCTAAATGTCACGCTTTTCAAGAGGCTACCTTAATTTTGCAAACATTGAAGACATTGCCATCATGTTAAAAAAAAAAGTTTTTCAGTGCATGTGATGTTAGATGATTTGTCTGCTGTGTACTAAAATGTTGTAGTGTCACTAGGAAACATTTAACTTTGTTACGGTATCCTTGTGGATATTGTATTAATTCAGAAATACTTTCGACATACGCTTTTATATTTAACCTCTTACTGTACACGTTACAACTGCTTTTTTTTTTTTAGATTGAAAATAGGCTGATTTAGTTTTATTAGGATTTCACTTTTTTTGCAGAAGTAGATGGAGTTTTATTGCTCTATTCGTGTTTAATTAGCACAAGAAAATGTTGGGAATTCTGATTTAGGTTGAGCACAAGAATCATTTAACATTTTTGCAAATGTGTGATGAGATTGTGTTGTGAATCTTATCTGTCCTTTACTTATCCCATTGTAAGCAGCCTTGTATATAAGCCATACAGTAACAAACCTGTTCTCAGTATTTTTTTTGGTTTGATGTTTTACAGAAAAATAAATCATCTTAGCCAAGAAATGTTCTCTCGTTGGTTTGTTTTCTTGTGAAGTTCTTGTCCTCTGCTCTCTAATCTCTGAAGTGGGACTAAACACATGGGTTTATGTTCAGTCAGTAGATTTATAGGAAAAATTCTTACTCTTGACCCAAGTGAAGATAGCAGCACTGCCAAGTCCTGTATTGAGGTGTGTGAGTATGATTGGAAAAATAAACCAGCTCAGTATCAGGTAAAAGTGCTTTTGATGAAAATGGAGAGAAAACTGACATTATTGGATTATTGGTGTCAATATGTGAGCAGCATTTTGCAGTCGGTCGAGCCTGAGCCGATTTCTACGCTATTTTATAGCATAGTTAAATCATCATAATGTATATTGCAGCTGTCAAATGTAATAGGTTCCCTCTGAATATCATAGAAGTACAAGTAAGCAGCACGAAATAGGAATAATGAGCTAAAATCTGTTTTAAAGTTAAGTTATTCTCCATGACTCGGTGAGGACCGTCGTTCCCGCGCTCGGCCCTTCGTCATCTGATTGGCCCAAATCACGCGACGTCACGAAAACCAGGAAGCGGAAGAGGCGCCATTTAAAAAACAAACACGTCAAATCATTGCATATCCACCACGTTTTCTTAATTGCTCTCGGTTTAAGTCACTAGACAGAAAGAAAGGACGATGGAGCCGCCGGTAAATTGGTCTCACGAAGAAACTCGAGGCGGTCGATGCCGTGTGGAGGGAGGAGAAATGTCGGGGGGTCGTTTTCGGGGCTGTCAGGCAGACCGGCCGCCATGGGGCCGAAACGCTCGGCGAAGGAGATGAAGAGGCTTAAAGGAGAATAAAGAAAAAGAGAAGTGAGAAGTGAGGCTGTCGCAAAGACCCTCAGCTGTTGGAGACCATCGTGAGCCAAAGACCGGCCATGACAGACGAGACCGAAGAGCCAGCCGCTATGATTCAGGATCTCAGATAAGGAGGCAGGTGGCTCGTCTGTGTTGTTCTGATCGAGGGAAGTAAAACGTTTAGCTTATTTCACGGCTTTTAACTAACAACAAGTCATCTCGGTTTCTGTTTCAGAGGATGTGAGTCAGGAGCCATGCGTCCAACATTACTGCCAGTCAGTTGCAGTCGTTGGCGTTTACCTGCAGTTTATCGCCAGGTAAACACAAACAGTCTGGCAAACGATAAACACAAACGCAAAATACTTTGATTACTAACCGCATTGTACGATGAGCCTCATCTTAATGTTTTAATCACATGATAAAACCACCATCGCCACTCATCAAGGTGTCTAATGCAGATGTGTTAAATTATAAAAGCGTAGATAACTGAAGTCACATAATCGCTATGTTTTGGGTTTTTTGATGTTTGTTTTTCTTTTTGGTTATTGCCAGTACCAATTATTTAAGACCTATTCATTTTGTTGTTTTTCTCCCGCAGATTCACCCACTACGAGAGACACTCGTGGAGGCTTCAGCAACACTCGCACACCCTGCCCCACACCGGCTCCCTGTCCCATAGAGCAACAACAAGACCCAGGGTTTCTACTCTATTCCACTGGAAGAGGGTGGAAGCAACAGCACCCGTACAAGTGTGTGGTTTACCATTATGGATGACGTCCTCAGTTCCCAGGCTGCAGCAGCAACGTTCAAGAACAACAGAGCCGTCCTCCACAGGGTCCTCCCTGCCCACACGGGCATCTGTCCTGGACGTGGATACTGATGATAAATGGAAATTTAAACTAGAGACCAACTCAAAGCAGGTTTAGCATATGTTATCATCAAAGATTGTTTCTATCGTATACATGTTTTTCTTTCCTGAAATTTTAGACAATCTATAACAGGTGCTGCTAGAGGACATGTCAGCTACTCTTGTGAGAGAGTTAATGACTTGGTGATTCCTCAGTCAGGCAGTGCAGTACAGTGCAGGATCTGCTTCTTTCTTCTTCTACAAGAAGGGGAAACCAGCCTCATCCTCCAGCTCATGTTATTAACTGGGAAATAAGAAACAGCAAGGAGAAAGCATCAGAGTACATGTCAATATCTGATTGAGTAAAAATATAGATTGTTGTATATTGAATGCTTTATATATATTCATTCATATCCAACAACAAAATAAGAGTAATCCTTTATACTGTCAAGCCTGATCATTTAGATCAGAACATAGTGGAAATATTGTAGCTGAAATATTTTATCAATCATTAATAACTTTCTTCTATGGTGTTTTTTTCAGCTTGTGTTGGAGTTGTGTCGAAACGGGAGCAAAACAAAGCCACAGAATATTCAGCTCCACCTGAGAATTATTCAAGACCTTACAAAAGGCTCCACATGTGCTCAGGAGGTAATCCGAAGGTGTGGTCAAATAATGAGCCGAAAGCCTTTAACTGTCTGATTGATTTGTTGATTATTAGATTGGCCTGTGCTCATAGAATCCTTTACAAGTTATAACATTTGATAACTATTTCTAAATGGCCTTTTTAAAGATCAAAAATTAAATAAAGTGGCCCAGCTGTTTCCTGCTGAAAAACATAACTTTTGAGTCATTTTAACATTTTAACATATTTTACAAATAGGAGCAAAGAATTAGAATTTCAAACATCGCTAGTGTTCCCCAAAGGTCACTCATCTTGTTGAAATTCTAATGGAAACAAATAACAAAATGAGCAGAGTTCCACACACCAGTCACTGCTTAGCCCTCATATTCTGATCCCTGTTTGCAGGCAAAGCTGAAATTTGAATGTATCTCACCTTCGTATTTCTTTGTTTACTTAATTGTCATCCTCTGGACCTCAGCAAGGCTTTAGCCGTGTGTGTGGCAGACAACGCACTGGTGCTCTGTTGTTGTTATATAGTAGTACAAGCCCCTATTTTGTTCTTCGTAGTGGCAGACGGTCTGAGGTGTAAGTCAGACTCTTCAAAGTCCAAATTAAGCAGCATTCCTCTTTTAACTCTGTCAGACCTTTAGAGATCAATAGGGACAACATCCATGGATCTCCGCCTCCCTCTGCCCAAGGCAATGATCACCGCCCCTCTAACACTCAGTGAAGGCCTCATGTTGTTTAGTCTTTATCACTGCACTTAACAGTAGTTCTTTGATTTTTTTTTTTTCCTCCCTCCTTTTATTCCCTTAGGATTTCAGTCCATGCATATTTCTCTTTGATATTTAATAGCTGTTTCCTTGCATTGGTTTATCCGTGAAGATGCAGGAAGAAACAATATCGTCAAGACATTTCAGGCAGTTGTGTCATTTATGACAGATCTCTTCTCTTAATCTCATTATAATTCATTTATTTAGATGGCTACTTTGTTTGCTCCTTATTGACTCTTGTTTTATGTGCAAAATGTTCTGCCTCTGTTGTTCTCTATCAAATGAAAACACATAAGAAAAACAATATTAGACCATTTCTAATGACATCTGTATACTTTAGAATAAAGTGATGTGCTGTTTCGAATGAAACTTAGAATTACTGATTCATTTTGTTGATTGGTCAGAAGGGTCCTTGAATCATTTATGGGAAACCAAATTTTTATTTTTATCTGTTTTGTTTGTTTGACACCATTTTTTAGGAATTGGAGGAGTTGGAAAATTCAAAGTCAAACTTTGTGGACGTTGTTCAAACTTTGCTCAAGGACCCAGTTTTTTAAGGTCAGATATTCTTAACACAAGTACCATAATCACACTTGTATCTGATAATGGACTGTTTTATGGTTAGGAATTCATCAGTGTATTCATGCATTTGTACGTTAGTGGTAAGATGGAGATACAAAGTCAAGTGGCTGATATCTCACCTTTGTTAGATAAGAGAGTTAATTTTTTTTTACATAATGTGCAAGGAGACCAAAACCAGCTGTTTGCACACAAGTCTGATGTTTCATCATCCTATTTTCCTCAGGAGCTCAGGAGGTCTTCCCTATCCACTATGGCCAGCGTTATGAAGCCATATTGCACACTTTATTTTGGAGATTCATCACCAGACTATTCCTGATATTAAAAAGATAAGGTGGGTTTTAAATATTAAACAGGGTTTCTTGGTTTAAATTTAGGTTTTATAAAGATATAAAATAAATAACTAAGTTCCAATCAAACTTTTGAGAAATAAGCTCTGCTCATAGTAGCTGATACTAATCAAGTTACTGAATAAAAAATAGATCAATGATGTTGAAAAAATATGGTCTTTTGTTGCCTTTGCTATACTGTAAATTTTCATTCTGTATTGCATCTGCTCTTGAGACTGCAGATTGGCTCAGCATCAACCCATCTGTCATGGAAGAATGTGGACACCTGGTTTTGGAACCAGATCAGCTAAAGGCACTAAAACACTTTAATGACCAACAGTCAAGAAACCCAAATGCATATAAGTCATACTCTTAAGAGTAAATTCAGCTGTCCTAGGCTACATAAAACCATCCTATAATACTTACAAGAGAAAAAGTTTATATTTCTTCGACCATTTATTGACTTCAAAAGTGACGTGATGATGATATAGAAAGTTAACATCATCTCAGTAACCAAATTTTAAGGCACTGATTGTTGAAAAATTTCTTGAAATTGAATAAAAATGGGCTGAAAAGCAACAGATTCTACTGTGAACTATGAACATTGCAGGGGCAATACTTGCATCCAAAATAGTGAGTAACCTATCAAGTCCTCTGCTGCTGCTTCGGCTGTTGAATATTATGCTAGATAAAATGCAGAGAAATTTCCTGAATTTCTTTTTTAATTAATAAATGTATCAGGATATCAGGATACGGAGGTGAAAGAACTTACCGTGTAGAGAGTGTGGAAAGGCTTTTCTCTCCTCCAGGGAGTTCAGGCTACACTTGAGGCTTCGTACAGGCTAGCGGCCTTACACCTGCAAACACTGCGGGAGAGGTTTCAACTCAAAGTGCCTACTGACAGTCCATATGTGACAACATACAGGAGAGTATCCTTACAGGTGCTCAGTGTGTCCGAAATCCTTTCACACTTTAAGAGCACAGAAAAGGCACATGGCGATCAACTCAAACAAAAAGTGTTCCAGTGAGCTGTGGTAAAAGATTCAGGCAACATGACGCTTTTAAAAATCATGTTCAAACACAAATGACAGTAGCAGTACATGATGACAGCCATGGTAATAGTTTCTAGTAATTTGTGTGTGTTTTTTTTTTTTGTTTTTTGTTTGTTTTTTTTTTTTATTAGCATTGTTGCTGATTCATTTTCTGTCGTTTTAATCAGTGGACCAGTCATTTCAACTCCGAACTAGGGATAGAGAATCAGCTTCACCTTGCCTTGAAAATACCACTTCATCAGCATAAAGGTGCACCATTTTTGCTGTTTACAATACAGAATAAGAAGAAGGCCTTAAAATTTGACAAAGGATTGAAATACCAGAAGAAATGCAGACAGCCAGCGCAGAGGAGATATCCATGACCACGCTTACTGTCCCTCCTGTAACCACAAACATACAGTGGGTAAATTAAGTACTGAACACATCAACATTTTTCTCAGGAAATATATTTCTAATGGGGCTATTGTAATGAAATTTTCAGCAAATGTCAGCAACAACCCACACATGCAAAGAAATCAAACCATAGATTTCCATAAATTAAGTTATGTGTAATAATGTGAAAGGACACAGGGAAAAAGTATTGAACACATGAAGAAAGGGAGGTGCAAAAAGGCCTGAAAAGCTGAGACACCAGCTGAAATCTATCAGTGATTGGAAAGCAATCCTGCCCCTTGTCAGTGCAAATTAATATCAGCTGGTTCAGTCCCAACTGATGGTCTATAAAAAGGTGTCTCATTACCAAGATGTCACATAAGAAACACGTTGAAGCTCGTTTAAAGTTTGCTGCACAACATTTGAACAAGCCTTTGAAATACTGGGAGAATATATAACTCTTTGGATGCCATAATGTTTGGAGGACAAAGGCACTGCACATCACCCCAAAATCACCACACAGACAGTGAAGTTTGGAGGTGGGAACATCCTGGTGTGGGGCTGTTTTTCAGCAGACGGTACTGGCATATTTCATATAATTGAAGGAAGGATGAATGGAAAAATGTACCGAGACATTCTTGATAAAAATCTGCTGCCGTCTACCAGGATGCTGAAGATGAAACGAGGGTGGACATTTCAGACAATGATCCCAAACACAGTCATGGAAACTCTCTATTGGTTTCAGAGAAAGAAAATAAAGCTGCTAGAATGGCCCAGCCAACCACCTGACTTGAATCCATCTGAAAATCTAGAAAAGAGAAACTTTAAAACTTTAATTAGTCTTAGGAGTCTTAAATTTCTCAGGTTCTAGTTGAATAAGACGGTTAATATTTTGTAAAGATTGCATATATACAATAAATATTTATTAGTAATTAGTAGAAAAATAAATTCAAGCTGCAAAAGCATGCTTCGAGTATAAATGTTTTCTGAGCCTTAAAAATTCAGGAAATGTATATTTACTGTAAATATTCTGAATCCACGCAACTGCTGAGGCTGAATTTGCATTTCTGCAGCTTTGGTTTATTGTCCTACCAATACTGGTCTAAACCTTTTGCCATTGAACATTAAAAAAAAAATCACCTAGAAAATACTAAATTCAAACACAAGGCAAAAACTAGTTGTCCAAAAGAAAACCCTGTTACTTGACATCCTTACTTTTTTTATACCACAAGACATAAAGAATTATCATTATTAAATTGTTTTTTTTTTAATTACCTGTTTTGCCTTTAGAAAATGTTGAAGACGATGCAAGTTTGAGTAAAGATCCTCAAAGCTGACCCTAAAAACAGCAAGAAGGAGGCGTGTTTACCTTCTCTTGAGAGAGAAGAGGAGATCCTGTCAGGTGAAGTTTTAACCTCTTCTCCTCAACAGGTCACTAAAAGTTGAACAGCCTGTTTTCTCACTGATTTCCTCGGGGCCTACGATTCTGATTTTTTTTTTTTTCACCTCAAACACCTGACCTCACAGTGTGGTCTAAAGAATGCTCATTTGCACTTGCTGCAGCTCCAACAAGAATTACAGTTGTCCCTTCATAGCTCCACCTATTATCAAATGTTGGACATAAAAAAATCATGTCAGATTTCCTTTATATGGCTGCTTTTTTCCATTTGATCCAGCGTAAGACAGTCTATCATGCAGCTGTAAAAAACAACTGTACTTTGTGTCAGATATACACTGGTAATGCGTGATATTATAATTGCACTTAATCTGTGTAAACATTTAAAACCTGACACACTACTACTCCAGAATCAATATGTGGAACTTTTGAGTCTCAGTTTCTGTACCGTGAAGCTCACTTCCGTCGGTCCCCTCCTATAAATGATGTCTCCCGCCTTTTCCTCTCCACTTTTGTAATCACACTCCATGGGAGACATAAGGAACATTGTTGTCTTTCTGTTAAGACACGGTTATAAGTTTACTGGTTACCTTAAACTTGATATGGAATATGCGAACATATTCCTGTTAAGTTATATGTCACAGTTGGCTGGAGGATTTTGTTATTTACCTCTGTTGTCAGAATAGACACAACACATGCAACATCAGACACCACCATTTACAACAGCAAATGTAACATCTTGTCAAAGTTGCCATCTTCTACTTGCTCATCTGTAAAGCAGATGAAGTCACAAGGGAAAACATACTGCAATTCAGAGGGGTTAAAGTCCAATCACCAGTTACACCGCTGAGCCCTCACATGGGCAACACCTGTTGCTTCTCAATCGGCAATCACAGCGGTTATCGGGCTCAGTTCCTTGAAACACGATCCCCAAGCAGTGGATAAAGCATGTGGCACTACTGCTGTAGAAGAATAAAAAGGCTGGGTTTTTCCTGTCCTGTGGCCAAGAAATAAAAGGCATCCTTACAGGTTAATTGTCTTGATTTTTTTTATAGCCTATAGAAACTTAGGTCGTCTGCATTTAAGACTCTGAAGAACACTTTACAAAACCAAAAGTTTATCATGTCGTAATCAAAAATATATTTAATGCATGTATTAAAAACCATTTAATGCATTTTTGGTGCTTTGTATTTTAGTCTTAAATGATTCAGATGAGCTAGTATGTAATGTAACCTTAAACGTAGTAGACTTAATAACTGGGCAATGCAAAATTATTTTCTGCTTAGTGTTTACCACTGAAACAGGCCTTTTCTTGATAACAGCAGTTAGATCATTGGTTGATGGCAGGAATGTTTCCTGTCTTGCACCACTGCTTGCAGAATTTACTTGTACAATGGAATTTGAAAGACAGTAACTCGGTGACTATGGTATCTGTTTATTTGTTTGCTGTTACAAAATGACTCTGAAGTTTGCAGATCCTCTATTTGCATAAGAGCCCTGAGGGGATATAACTGGATCACACAAAGAGTATCAACAGAAAGTGCTGTAAGTTCTTTAAGAGAAGAGTCTTTACTGTAGCCCTCCAGCACACTGGCTGATACTTACCCAGTTTTACCAAAGAAGCATGTTGTGATTGTCCTTCGGTGACAAGATTTACTGTACTGGAAAAAATAGTTCTCACAACTTAGACCACATCAGTCTGTGTGGAACTTTTTTACATTCATCCAAACTTGTTTTCAGTTTGCAGTTCCTAGGAACATATAAAAAAAAACTGGGCTTTTCACCTCGAAAATAAAACCTCTTGTAGAAGCGACAGGCTTAAGTGAGTGAGTATCAGAGGTCACAGCAGAGACACACCGTTTAGTATTTCTGAGTATTTCTGGGCCGCACAATTAAGTTCTTCGCTGGTTCAACCCTAGCACACATCAGCGGTCAGGAGTCCTCGGCCGACACCGCTCTCTCGCCCTCCCTGCGCTGCCACCGACCCTGGCCCCTTACGGCGTCACTTGCACGCCGACACATGAGGCCGCCAACGGGGAAATCGCACGCCACTGGTCTGACCCCCCTCCCGACCTCATCTGAAGGAAACCTCCCTCTGCGCTGAACACCGCAGAGCCAGCGGCACTGACTCAGAAAGCCAGCCCACAGTGAGCTCACAGGGTCAGTCTGCTGCTGTCGACTCCTATATGACTATATGGGATTGTTCCTGGTGCTGACTCATTCCGGTCATATGTTGGGATGACTTGACCTTGTTTGCGAGGGAGCCCACAGCTGAATGGAGCTCAGTGGATGCGTGAATTGAGGAACATATGGCCTAATGTAGTGATGGAAATATGAGAAGCTTGGATGACGAGAAAAACAAATGACTGTGTTAGAGTGTATGCGATGTTGGGGCCACAAAGAAATATAGAACATAGAATAATGACCAGCAAAATGACCACAAAGCTATCATCACTGGCAGTTACATCTCTGTAAGATTCAATATTGAAACTAATACAACCTATAAATATCATTTTTTAAAAAGGTATACACGGTTTTTTATCTAGTTTCATTTACTTTTTTATTAACTGCCCCAAGTACATAATAATGCAAAAATATCTAATTTAAGCTATTCAAATGTGCAACTACAGGGCCAGCAGTGGGGTAACCAGGCCTCACGATGGCTGTGGACCACGGGGGGCAAACCGTCGTCCAGTGCTCCTTGCACACAGGCTGGGAATTGATCACTCCTGGTTGCAGAGGGGGTCTGAAGTCGAAAGACCTGAAAACCCCAACGACAGGATGAGTGCATCTCTGGACGTATGTAAACACAAAAAAACATTGGGTTTATTTTTTCCACTTTATAAACTACATGTCAGTGAAAAGATGGCTAGATAGATGAATGAATGGAAAATTAAATTACATCCCATAACAACCGCTGACAGCAAGATTGGTATTTTTATCTTTTTTTTCCTTTTTTTGCATTTGAGGAACTCATATTTATCCACTGTACTGAATGGTTACATATTTATAAGATGCACATCATCTTTAGGCAACAGCCTACAAAAGACTACAACCCTGTCAAATCCACACTCTATAACCTCCCATGTTTTTCTCATTCACCTCTATCAGATAATTATGATCATGTCCTGCTACTGAAACTCCAGATTAAACCCAATGCAGTCAGGAAATATAAAAGACAGAGAGCGTTGAAGTCCTTGAGTTAAATTGTATTGTGCAATAAGAGGAAAGAAGCAACGGCATTAATTACAAGGTCAGTCTTCTCTGTAGCGTTATTATTTTTTAACTTGTATATCTGTGTTACAATGTATTTATACCCAGCAAACAGCCTTATCTGCCCCTTGCTTGTGTGCACACTTATATCCTGACACGTTGGAAGTTTCTAGCAGTTTCCACATTGTGTCCTTGAACACAATGTTCCTTCTTTCGAGATAAGACAAGTCACTTCTTCATTTTTTCCCAGGAAAAGATTGAAATCTGGAGAAACCTGTACCTCATTAACTTACGAAACTAAAATTCTCTATAAATGAGAATATACAAAGTGGTTAAAAAAGACATTATTACAACATTCAGGTGCGTCACAGTTTAGTTTGTTCTAGAACCAAATACAGACACAGGAGACAAGTGATGTGGTGAAAACACTTTTTGTTAGGAACAAACAGGAAGACAAAGTGAGCAAGTTAGCAGTCAGCAACAGAGGAACAGGTAAAAAATAAAAGGCAGTTAGCAGTTACTTGGGGGAAACACAGGAAACAAAAGCAAGAAACAGGAAACACGCATGCAAGTAAACACTTGACAGACAAACAAGGTAAGAAATTTGAAAGCACAAGAGGAAATTATAGCGCAGTTCAGGCAGGAAGTCACAAAGAGGGATAGATCATGAAAACCAGTCACCAACCTCATGTTAATGACAGATCAATTATCAATAACTCAGCAAACTGGGACAAATCAACATCTGTCCCCAACTTCCTCTGGGATGAATCAGGATGTTGATGTATCAGCTAAATGTAACAACTCAGGGACGAATCATCGACCACATGAACAGGTCAACTGTCTGGACAAAATCAGAATCAGAGTCTTGGCTCTCAACATTCTCGTTGGGGCCCTCAGTGACAGTGCTCACGCCAACCTCACCCTCTGAGCTCGTCTTTTTTGTTAGTGAACAAATTGAGACATCTGATGCCACAAAACTGGTATTTAATTTGAATAAGCCCAAGTATGATTTACCTAGTCCTACTTTTGTAATCCAAGAGCACTGGGCCAGTGACTGATTTTGATCCAACTGCTCCCTCTACTGCTCAGGAGCAACACGCTACATCTTCCATTCATCTAATGCGGAGTCTAAGGCCTTCATTCCCAGGATGTGGTCGATCTCTGGCAAAGGATCATGTGAATGCCAGTGGGTGCACATCACCATTTAAACGTGCCTACACGATGGAGCATGTTCTGTCCTTTTTGACAAGTTATTCACATGATGGATGCGAAGTAATTCACATGATGAGAAGTACTGGGTGGCTTTTCCATCGCAGATAAAGACAAAGCTCAGTCCAGCCACCAAGTTCTTCAGCCTCTGTCTCGAGTAAGCACCAGTCTTCGTTACCAATGAGCAGGGCATTTATATTTCATTGCACCAATGAAACAAAACAAAACAAAAAAATGTGAACATGTTATGTACCAGAGCAAATCAAGAGAATAGATACACTGCAAGTATCGATTATATTCATTAGTGACTTCATCTTTTTGTCTATAAAATGTCAGGCGATAGTGAAAAATGCCTGTTCAAATTTCCCACAGCCAAAGGTGATCTATTTCTATGGCTGGTTTTATCCCACCAACAGCATGTTTAGCTCACTACCATGTGACCAAGAAAACTGGCAAATTCTAACAATCGAAATGCTGGAAGAAAGCAAAAGTTTAGCATTTCTGCTTGAAAAACGACAAAAACGATTAATCAGTTATCAGAACACTTTCGGATGATTTTTGCATCTCAAAATAGGAACATCAACACATTGCTTCATAGGGCTACTAGTTTTTTGTTTTGTTTTGAATATCTAAAAAACAATCTAATATGCATGTCAAATTTTATAATAGCAGATTTACGTTTTTTTTTCTTTTTTTTCCCATTTCACATACATCCTAGTTTATGTCCTACCATAAACATTTCTAGATCCAGTAGACAGTGAGGCAGAGGCTCTTTCCCTGGAGATCAGGTTGATGGATGGGCCTCCCCTCAGCGAGGGGACCTGGTTTCCCCTGGATGGTCTGGGGCTTTGTTGCATTCCTCTGTACGTGGACATGCTGTCTGCCCCTGCTCCATCTTCCATCACTGCCACAAAGTTTAAACTCCTGCTGAGAAAACTGTCTCGCTTCTTCAGTAGCTCTAGCAGCCACCACCTTTCAATTGCTTCCACGGTCCACTGTGCCGTCTGCATCTCCCTTGAGATATGGTCAAATTAAAATAACAGGTTGCCACGTTGATCAAATAGAGAGCATGTGATAAGCAATGAGGTCTGCAGATGGATCAGTCAACCCTGAATTCAGAGAAGCAATGCTTCTAGTTCCCTCTCATCAAAGTTGGATCTGTTGGATCTCTCTCCCCAATGTCGTTGTCCTCGCTGCTGCAGTTCTCCATTTCTGCAGTGGTCGGGTAAAGTCAAGAACATTTGCCATTTGACCTGCAAACTGCCTCTTATCTCCGCTTTGAACTGAGTTCTCTCAGTTCAAAGCGGAGATCAGAGAGCGATAAGACCAAGAGCGGCCTCTGCTGTTCCAACTACCCTGAGACGGTGAATTAGCCTTACACAAAAAGACGAGGGGCCATTTCCAATAGTCTATGAGCAAAGACAAAAAAAAAAGGCTTGAAAAGGCACTGAAGGCTCGATGTCCACATTGATTTCTCAAGTATACAGGAAAAAAAAAACTAAGAAAACTGCACTTGGAAATTTCCCTGCATGGTTTGTAACAACAGAATCTCACAAACATTATTGACATTCACTACTTTTAAATGGTTGATCATTCGGGACAATTTTGTAAACTTTTCTAGTGCACTGTCTAGTTATTTTCACTTTAAAAAAAAAAAACAGAGCAGCAACAATACTCTTTTACCACTTAAATGCTTGATTAAATGCTCGGTTAATTCCAAAGGTTTTTGTCTTGGTTCAAGAGAATGACAGACTCATAAAAATTCATCACTCGCCCATTCAATATAATTTGTGCAAAAGCCAACAGCAAAGTTCTCTATTGACAGCTTTTATTTCATTAACACAATATGTGAATGACATATCTACAAAATCATGGGTAAAAAATTATAAATTCCTTGTTAGAATTAACTGTCTATTTTATTTTGATGTCCTTGTTTTGGGAGTATAAGGTGGCACCAAAGTCTGAAAAACACTGCGGTCCACAATCTCATCCTCGGGAAGGGATTAAGGGTGATGTATCCATGGAGACATCATCTGGAGGCCTTGCCATTTTCGTGAACATCCATCCTGTGAATAAGGAAAATGTCAAATTTGACACTTAATTGAATAAGTTTCAGATGTAATGTTCTTTGACATTCAAAACAAAGACTGACACGTACTTGTTAAAAGGCACCAAAAAATGATTTTACCAGCTTATTTGTTACTGTTATTTGTTACTTGTTATGTGCATATGGGTTGTATCAGTGTACATGTACAGGGTTAAGACACAGGAAGCAATCTGGACCTGTTCAATGTGAGAGGAATGTTACAGCCTTAACAGGACGGATATTTCACAATAACCCACCCATTCTCATCTTTGAGGTGCTGGTACAACTCGAACTTGTTGTTGACAGAGCTCGCTCTTCCGACAAACTCCTGGTGCTTCCTGGAATTGGCCACAGTGATGCGATTGGTCCACATGGTGAGGAGTGAGACAGGACCTGCAGCAGTGGGGAGACAAGGACACAGATGAAAACATACCAAGTGGGGTCTCACTTGTCATCAGTTGATGCATTAGTTTATAATGACAGAGCCTAGAGCACTATATATAAATATTTATGGTGCATTAATGTGTTTGATTCTAACAATTAATAAAGTAAATTTATCTATTTAAAAAAATACTAAAACTTTGTTAAATTTATATAAACAAAATGTTTAATAAAACTAGAAAATGTGATAACAAGATCAGGTTGACCCATTAAAACCTTGTAAAACACTGTAAAAAAGACAAAACTATAATTATTCCTGTGAGACACATCAGGCTAAATGCCAGTTGGCATGGATTCTGATTCAGATATCATCAGGGCTCGGAAATCCTTTCAGGTCACGATAAATTGTGGCTTAAAAATATACCGGTATAAAGGAATATCAGTGAAGGTGAAATTTGTGTCATCCAAAGTTTTATAAGCAGGACTTCCCATTTAGTTTTGTTAGTTATTTATCAAACAAATCTCTATGATCATTACTGAGAACAATAACAGAACCATTCTATAAACAGTGAAGTTCATTGTGATTGCTGGTTCTTAACTAAATGTGAAACGTTTATGAATGATAGGTTACTTTTGACTAGGGCCAGACTGATCTAATCCACAAGACACTTTAGGGGAGATCTACAGAGAGAGAGCATGGTGATGAGCATGGGTACCTTTCGCTCTCTCTGGGGGCTGAACCTCCTCCGGGGACAGGCGTGGTTTCTTGTTGAGCGGCTCTGGAGAGTCCGGGGAATCCTTTATCACTTCCGACTCCTGATCTTCTTTATCCAACATGCCCTTTAGCCTTTTAGGGTTAAGAAAAAATGGAAGGCTGAGTGACCGATCACACCCAAAAGCCACAGAAAAGACTGTTTTTGCCACTATATTTAAGCAGCTTTTCTTTTTCCTTTACCTGTGATAATATTTCCAAGCGCTCCTTACCTCTCTGAGTCCTGCCAGCTTTTGTCATCCGTGTCCTTGTTGCTATTTTTCTCTGCCCTGTCCTCCCTCTCTTCCCTCTTCCTCCCTCTCTTCTTTCTTTCCTCCTCCTCAGGAGGTTTGCTGCGGCAGGCGATGATGCAGTCCAGAACCCGTTGGTGTCGGTCGGTGGCTCCGGCGTGAGTTTTCACTAATGTTTCCAGCTCGTTCCACATTATACGATACTGTTCATCTCTGGAATTAACAACAATACCAAAACATTTGTGAGCCTGTCTTTTTTTTTTTCAGCAACTATGGTGTTCATGCTTATTTCTGCTGGTAACCAAAGGATGTTGTATGTGAAGTATGTTATTTAGATAAATACCTCTTGGGACCTTTGCCTCTGGATCCCACGGTGGAGATAGGAAGTGGATCGTTCTTCCTCTCCATGTCTACAAGGTTGTAAACAGTCTTCTGGCAGGTCAGAACATCCTCTTCCGTCAGAGTCTCCTTCACTATCAGGTTAGCCAGAGGAACCACCTTGGGGAAAAAAACAGAAACACACAAAGACAAAAGACTTAGCTGAGGGATGATGACATGATACAATGTGGAATACATCAAATTCTGTCATGCACACACACACAAAAAAAAAGCAGGCAGATTTTCTTTTATCATCATGGAACGACAAGCTGGATATTTTGGAGTGTGGTGGAAACTGCTCATTTAAGTGTGAAATCCATAAAACCTATCTGCATGCTGCTTACTGCTTGCATGTTAAATATGGTGGTCTGGGAGATGATCATTGGCCAGTATCGTGTGTGACGCTCCAGCTGCGCCTTAGCCCTCTCAGCTGGCAGCTTTCCCGAGGGATCGTGGGAAGACTCTGACACTGGAGTCAGCCGATTTTCCCTCATAAATTCTCCAAAGTCCTGTCAATGACGCATAAAATTTTTTTTTTTAAAAATCAGTTACTATCAGAAAAATTTTGCAAAATATTTCAGCAGAGTTAAAGTGAGCTGAACTCACCGTGATTCGGTAGTCTGTCACTCGGCCTCCACATCCCTCGCTGATGGAGGGCGGGTCCTCCAAGGTAGAGCGGTTGCTGTTGAGCACATGTAGGAAGATCTCGCCGCCATGGCTGCTGAGCATGTGGCTGATGACCTTTGACCCTGACTTCCTGGGCTGCTCCAGCAGCACTGATCGACCTGTGGTCAGTCAATAAGAGAAGAAATCACTCAACAAGCCAAACAGTTAGTGTGTACATAAATTCAGATAGAGGAAATGTTGGTGCTCATAAATGAAGTAATAGAATAACAGAACTTCTTTCTACAGGTAAATCTTAAATATTGACTTTTTTAAAATCATTCAGTATCTCAGGAACATTAGTGAGTTGGTGAATAGTTTAGATAACTTAGAATAAACAAATACAGATTAATGAGTTTATCCATCTTACCGTTAAGAAGAAAATTTGTCAAACATGACGATGGACGACTGTTTACGTCTGTGGGGGAGATGCGATAGGCTCCGGTACAGTAATGCAGTTCTGAGGTGGGGAAAAAGCAAAAGGACATTCAACTAAATGAGGCATTTTTCTTCACAGTTCAGTTACGTTACATTACAACTACTTCGAAACCATGACTCTCATGGGAGTATATTTGCAGAAATTTTAACCAATTCAGAATAAAAACTGAATAATTGTCACAGCACTTTAAATCATACATGCATAAACAATAACATTTAAAAAAAAAATCTTTAACTAGTGAAAAATGTGCCCACCTATGCTGTTGGTTCGGGGAGTGCACCATTTCAATGTAACCGTCTCTTTGAGTCCATTTTCGCGAGTGCTGGTGCCAGCCATATGCAAGTCTCCTGCACAATGGAAAGATGACATGTGAATGTGACAAGTTAAATTCTGATGAAAAATAATGACTTAATAATAAGTTGGACATGAATTAAACCACCAAGGACATTATAAAGAACCTGCATTCTTGTTTCCCTACATGGTTGTTATATAATGTAAACACTGAAACTATAATAGCAAAATAATACTTTACTTTATTCTTAGAGCAACGTTTTGCCTCAAGTATTTCTGAATAACTTTATTTTCTAGAGTTGTGCCTGGAGCTTTTGACATTAACTATTTCATTAGGCCTTTGCCTCTGGATACCAGCAAACCTTTCAAAATAACTGCCTTGCTCAAATTTATATTACTTCATTTTTCGGCATCATGCACTCACCACTTTTAAAGAACTCCAGGTGAGCGTCTCTGTGATGCAGGAGCTCAACGTCATAATTGGCAGATGTGTTGGCGTGCTGCTCTTCCTGGCCGTCCACAGAGACAATAACAAATACAGGTCAGCGTGAATTTGCAAACTCATGGACACACATAAACAAACACACTAACACGTGCACACACACGATCATACACAAACGCACGATAACACTGCTGATTTCATGTTCCAGAGGGTAAATGATAATGAACAAAGGAAAAGGAAAATGTTCACTTGCTGGATTTTTTCTATCTACATCAAATACTAAAACTTAATTTTAATGTACTTTAATCCACACAATGTTCTACTGAACCTATGCTTGTTTGACCATTTAAAAAAATGGCCTCTAAAAAAAAGCCATGGCCCAAAAAAATGGGGCCTGGCAACCACTTACCTAAAAACAAACTTTGATCACAAGCTTTGAATTTGATTTTGAATTTTCTACACATCGAATAGGTGCAGTTTTAGGAAAGCCAAAGATGGAATCATGTTTAAATATTAAGGGGATGGTCAGGTTTAAAAAAACTAGTTATCAAGACAGCACAATGGACCACACAAAGACACTAAAGGGGGAGTGGGTGGGAAGTGATGAGGGAAACAAAGACGTAGGGAACGTTTGGACGACTTGTAAGGTGAAAACACCTGACAGACACTTATAGTATTAAATGACTCAGAAGAGGCAACACTGGTCACAGATGTCTCGACTTATGCAACATTCATATTCTGTGTTTTTTCTTTTTATCACTATTTGGCCGAAACACTATAATCAAAGCAGCCAAAATGGTTGATTGTCCCATAGCAATTTGAATTATTTTAAAACAAATTGTGAGTCCATCATTTAATTGCAGAAAAAGTTTATTTCAGGTGAGCAGGCTTTACGCTTTTCTCACAAACCCCAAACTCTGCATTCTCCAATTGTCAACATGAGACCAGAGTTGCCCGTCCTTCACTGGAACCTCACCAGCAAATCTGTAGACCAACTGTCACAACAAAATAAACTATTGACACTGTGAGCCTGTTTGCAAAAGTAGAGCTCAAAATATATACTGCAAACTACATGGTGTAAACTCTGCCCCTTCTTCACTTGCATGTGTGTGTGATAAGAGTACTAACCTGTTCGCAAACATTTAATGTGGGCTAGCAAAACAGAAAATACAGCATGAAACCAGCAGCAGGTTCACAGTCATATCAACATGCAGATGAGAAAAATAAAAAGATAAGACTGTATGGTTTCATTAGGCATTAGAGGTGATGAGGAATGGCTTACACATAAAGATTAAGCAAGCAAAAAGAAAAAATGTAAAGGCTGTGAGAGAAGAGTGAAAATAACCAAAACAAAGCAACCATCAAGAAAAAAAGGAAGTGGTGCACTGCATTCTGTACATGATGAAAATTTTAAACTAGCACAAGAAAAAAAAATATTTTCAAAGTTTATGTGAGTTTTAATTTTTGACGAGGCATGTGCAAGGCCAGACTGAAGGGCAGGAAGCCCCTTACCTTCATTGGGATGTTTGTTATGGTGGTTGAGGCCAAGTCAAAGTGCTGCTGGACCAGAATGTTGAGTTTGGTGGCGAGGTGCCTCCCAGCACGAACACTGTGAACCTCACTGGTGAGCAGAGGAGAGATCTGACACAGAAAGAGAGGGATATTATTATATGTAGTTTACGGTTAAAAACCAACAATACCTGTTTTGTTCTCACTGCTTATTTTTTGGCCAATTTTCATTCTGATGGTTAATCGTGGAAAACTGAGCTCTGAGCAACTCCTTGGCACCCACCTCTTTCTTGGGTCGGTCGGACACCAGCGTGTCTTCACCCTGTGGGAAGATGTGAACTAAAACCAGCTCACACTGCTGAATGGCCATTAGCCTGAAATACACAACAACGAGTTAGACATAGGAAAACAAATTTGAGTCATTTATTACACCACATATGTGTGACTTTAGTATGAGGGCTTTAGTAACACCATATATCAGCCTAGTTCTCCCTATTCCAACTACATACAAAGCAAAAATCATTTGAAGAAGTAAACAAGACATTTGTTTGGACATTTTCTGACAATGACCTGTCTGAGCCTGCTGCCAGCTTGTTCTGTTCTAAGATGGTCTCCTGGATGCAGTCTTCCAACATGCGCACATGAGTATCGCTGTATGAAAAAGACAAGAGGAGCACTGTATTGGCACAACTTCAAAAATATAATGCATTCTGAGAGCTTATTTCATAAATATCAAGTAATAGGATAATTAATTACTTTTAGATAAGATCAAATATGTACTGAAGTACAAAACTGACAATTCAACAGTCTGAATACTATATTTCTGAACATTTTAGTTGTTGTTGACTCTTTCAGTGAGGTGCTGATTCAACTCCACAGTCAATTTTGAGGCTGTTTTTATATTGGACTGCATCATATTGTAAAGTGTTTGATCCGTTATATAAATAATTGAGGTGAACAAAATGTTAGAAGCATTAGACATACTGATTTAAGGTGAATTTAGCAACATCTGGGCGATGGCTGCTGTTGATTTAGTTAATGACAGAGTTTACCTTTTAGCATTGGTCAAGCAGATAATACGACCCCTATTGGCCACTCTCTCAGCTGTGTCCATCAGAGCTGTGCGCCTCTCGTGCTGCAACTCTGTGATCTTGCACAACGACTCCACTGCGGCAACCAGCCCATGCAGAATGCTGCAACACTCCGGGTCCTCACGTGGATTAGGCGGCCCGACAGCTGCAAGAGCTGACATGAGCTGCCAGCAGACAGGTAGAGAAACCACATGATCATATTGTAAATCAAATTCTGAAGAAGACTTGTGCAAAAATTTGATCACTGATGTTTTTTGCACTTGTTTGCTGAAGACACTGCAAAGGCAAATATAGTACACTGTCCTATTGAGGTTTAACAGGCGCAGGATTACCTCATGAGTGCTCTGATCTTCCTGCCTCCAGCTATTCAATATGTGAAACTCTGAATCACTCACAATGTAATTAACCTGTTAAAAAAAAAAAAAAGAAATGGCAAAGAATATCAATGATATTAGTGTTTATTTATAGTGTTTATTATGACTTTATTTTCATTCAGGTCTAAGTGAAAAACAACAACAGAAAAATTAAAGAAAAAGAACCTAACCAGTTTGTCCTTTGGATAAACATCATAGAGGATCCGGCAGTACTCCATGGAGCACTCCACAGCACAGGTCCACAGGGACTTGGACACAGGGGCCAAAGGAATGACCCCTTGAGCTCGACTCTTCGTAAGCACATCACACTCTACCTGCTGACGACTTGACTCAGCCATGTAGGGACAGTGATCCACCACAAAGACCGTCTTATGGGACACTGAGAACATCTTCATTTTGCAAAACTCTGCAGTACGTTCTGATCTGTAAGGATAATGAAAAATGACACCACTGTTAAACTTTGGGCAAATTTATGTTTCAGTGATAATTGAGTTGTAATTTTTAAACTTAATTTACCGGTAAAATTGTCGTGCTTAATGTAAACTGACAATCTGCTATTCCAATTCATCATAGAATTTCAGATGGCATTAATATTTGTGGAACTGTACAAAAAAGTGAGTGGGTCAACTGCTTAAAAAAAGTGAGTGTAAATTAATAAATTAATTATTTTAAAATTATTTAATTTTTGATAATTTACAACACTGATACGATCTTATTTAGACACATATTCAGCAACATGATATGTGAAGTATTCCCCTATTTTATACAGCAATACACTGGTTAAAGATATAGTGACAGTAACTCAGAACATGGGATTTAAATAAATACAAATCCCCAGCTAATATAGCTATTTATAAATTATGCTGTAAAATTTACAGTAAACTGGTTTCCTTACTTTGTCTGGATCTATAGACATAAACATTTCTAAATATTCCCTGGTGGTCAGTGAATGTCAACTCACCTGGAGAAAACCTTGAACGTTTCGTGGTCAGGAAATAATCTGAACCGGCTGAAAAATATCTTATTCTCTCCTTTAATAAAGTCAGAGCTAATAAACTAAATACCTGGCTACAAAATGATGAACCTGATCAGTCTCAGGACATGTTTATCACCATTAGCTCCAAAAGCTACAGTAGCATGTCAATCCACCGCTTTAGCCTGTTAGCTAAAACTAGGCGGAATCATTTGTTTGCTGATTCACGTTTATTACCGGCGACACGAACATTTACCCATTATGGCGCTTGTGTAATACCAAGATGGGTGTTTTCCATTTAATCCACTTCCAGATCAATATTACCAAACGATGTTTACACACTTGGAATAACTAGCACAAACAATGCACTTGTGAGTCGTTGCGGGTTTGTTATTGGCGGAAATATGTCAAGTGGTGTTCCGTCACCGATTTCCTTCCCCCCCCAGTTACCGGGCCGCACCGCTCGTAGTTCCTATCCCGCATCTATTGATACTTTACATCGAGGGGAGCTTAGTTTTAAGTTTGATGTTCGATAGATAATCGCTTTTCTTATCAAGTTTCACCTTGTGGTTGCGATATGTGAATTGTTGGCTCACTTCCCGACACCCCCGCTTAACCACCGGGGGGAGGGGGGTCCCCTTTAGTTACTACCACTCTTAAACGCCCACTTAGAGTCATGTAGCCACACATCTACAATATATTATAAACCACCGGATCTCGCCAAACGAAAGCTAATCGCGACGTTTACAGATTCGCGTTTTTTAATAATTATTCAACAGCTTCCCTTCATACGCCAAGGAGAGTGAATGTCTGTTGTATATTCGACGTAAAATGAATGTTGGTCTCGCCTCTAAAACGCTTGTCTCGCCCTTTTCCTTAACACTCCGGCTAGCTAACGATCACATGTGGCGCAACGAGATTATAAAAAAACATCCTGCAAGTCGCGAATCGCTTGTAGAAAACGAGTTTTGTTTTTTTGTTTGTTTTTTAATTACCTTTTCATTTTCCCCCTTAAAAATCCGCGGCCTCCGTATGAATGAACGAACACAGAAACGTACGCGCCGTACGTTACGTGACGTGCGCCGACGTCACAGACAAACAGCAAGCGTTGCTAGGTGACTGCGACCCCGAGGCCTTAGTTTAGAAGTCGGGGGAGGAAAAACTACAACTTTTTAAAGGTAAAAACACTAAATAATACGATATTTTCCCTACGTAAACTCATTAGGCACTTTATTAGGGACAACACAGCAACACTTTGCTCTTAAAACAGTCAGTTTGGAGTCACGTTGACGAAACTATCCGGAGACGACTTTAGCTAAAGTGGCTGCCGCCGGCACCGAGAAGCGCAGACGCCGGTAAACTCACTACGCCCCTCGGCCGGAGTTCGGGGTCTGTAACGCGGATGTGTCAAACGTCGCCCTCCTCCTCCTCCTCCTCCTCCTCCTCCTCCTCTTCTTCCTCCTCCTCCTCCCCCGTCTCCTCTCTCCCCATCCCCGCCCCGCTCGGCTCTCTCAAGTCTCAACCTGACCGAGGTCTCCGCGCCGATGACTCCGTCGTTGGGAAACGAGGAAGCGCGGAGGCGCCGGCGGCCCCGCGTTGAAACCGCTGTAGCGGCCGCTTCCCGGGGACCATGAGCGAAAACGACATCCTGGAGATGGACTCGGTGTCCGACGCGGAGGGGCCGGACGGGGACGCCGAGCTCGACATGATAGACGAAGAAGTCGGTGAGGGAACGACTTGGTTTGTTTTTTGTTTTGTTTTAGGTGCGTGTTGCGGATTTGGTCCCGGTTTCCCCGTCGACGGTGACAGAGTAAAGTCTCAAAAACAAGCTCAGACTAAACTCCCGGGGGAAAGTTTTCCACCTACGCGTTCGTCGCTTTTGTATAGTTTGCTCTCGGCTGACGCTTGAGTGGGTGAAACTTTTTTAAAAGTCTGCTGAAACTACGATCAGTTCCTTTTATCATAATAATATCTAAGTCCAGTTTATGTACAGTTTCTATTTCTTTCCAAATGTGCTTCAAAGTATACATATGATCGTCTTATAAAGTATGTTGCAGTTAGATTAAACCACCCAACAGTACGTTAATCACAACTACCTTCAGTCCACTTGCAGCTTTAAATACAGGTTAAATGCACTGGTTACATATAATTCACATATAACACTTAAGTGCACCATTTTGTCGCCTAATTTCACTTTTTTGTACATGCTGTGCTCTTGCTACTATTACTGACACAAAGAGATCTGCTTGAAGTTAATACTTCATGATTTCCCTGCTAAACACAAATATTGTTGTCCATTTAAGCCACATTGAAACAGGAGTGTCGTGGAGTTAATTTTTGTTTTTTAAGTGCAGAGACACTTGAGGTAAGCGATTAAAAACCTAAGTTGTTATCGTGGGAGTCTGGGTATGGTTCAAAAAATTCACGATGCAATGTGTGACAAAGGGATTTTTGCTAAGCTCAAATGGGGGTGTGGTGCACACATTTTTGAACCAGAGGCACAAGCCCACACCAGCATATCCGCAACATAAAGTAACATCGATTCCAGATATTACTTCATTGCCAGTTAAGCAAATACCGCAGACATCTAAGATTCTTGTTTACTTCACAGATGTGGTATGATCATTGGTAGCTAGAAGTGATGGCTGCCTTCCACGGTCTTTTGTTTCTTGCATGTCTTACATTCCTAAACCTACAAGCTGAAGCCACAACCTAACTGCAGCATAGATAAAACTCTGGCCTGTCATTTGAAGTACATGTGAAAAGAGGCAGCGTTGGGAATCTACACTCACAGTGCAGTGCAGTATGTTGCAACTCTTGCATTTTATGGGAAAGATTACCCAGTCTGTTAGCACCTTTGTATTTGTCTTGTCCACAGTGACATACTGGCTGATGTTGCATGCAGTTTCTTTCACTCACAGTTCACTTACAGACAGATGGTCCTCTAAGTTACCATTAATAGTTTTCAATAACATGGAAAAGGCCCTGACTATATGGAAATTACCACTCTTTTCACACTGGTCCACAGAGTATATGCCAAAACGCTCTCTGTTTAGTTGGGCATCTATTCTATTGTGGTAAATTATTAATGTTCACACCTTGCAGCCTTTGAAAACAACAGAAAACCACAATGGACTAGCTGTATGATTTGTTTCAACTTAATAACATATGCAGTAAACACACAATGGTAATGCAGGAAGTCATGTTTGACAGCCCCGAAAATTCTTTTAAGACCTGTCTTAACAGAGATTTGACAGGTTACTATAGGTCAGTGGAGAAATGGAAACAGCAAAGTTTCGTTTGAAGATAAACTCACCCACAGTACTGAGCCACTTGTGTGGATGACAACCTCTGGTGAAAGCATTACACTGTGAAAATGCATCATCAGTGATCCTATTTCACATACAAAACATAAAAATACAGGCACTATCTGCTATTGTTGATGCAAGATCTTAGAGTTGGCTCTATTCTGAGGAAAGACACAACAGTGGACCTCTGCCAAATGTCGTGAAATGTCCCCATGCTTGATTCAGAGAAGAATTTACCTGTCAGATAGGACACTTGGCAGTGGCTCGCAATTAACCTGACAAGTTAACTTTTAAAATGTTAGCCCTTAGTTTAAATAAAAAGCACGTATTGCACCTAAATGCTGCAAAAAATCGAAAAGAATCTGGTTGGGGTTGGCAAGTCTTTTTTCCCCTGTTTTTTATTACTCAATGTGTTGTTACAGAGTGTATACTCATGAGAGGAAGTGAGGGCTGGGTGGGTGGGTTGTGGCGAGAAAATAGATTCTTACTAATGGCAGCACATGATCATAGATTAAGCACGCTCTTTCAAAGAATTAAACTGGCTGAATCCCTGTAGGATGCAAAGGTTTCGTAATGGTGTTTCTCTTGGGTTTAATGAATCAGTGGATGGTGCACTTTTTTTTCATTTTGCAGACCAAGGTTATAACAGTGGAAAATAAAAATGTGGGTACTACAGCGTGGTATCCAGCCAGAAGCAAACGGCTTAAGCAAATAAACACCGGGCAGGGGGGAATTTATTATTGATGATTAGCAGTTCATTTGCTACTAGTTCATTGACTTTCTATTATAACAAGAAGGAGGTAAAAGGTGTTGCAAAAAGAGAGTGTCATTTGAGTAACTGAGATTCCACTGTTAAGATACCCAGGGTGTTACTATGGCAAGTGTTTTGAAAACAACATCTGTCTTTAGTTAGTTTCCTCATAGTGTTCCACCTCAAATGGAAATTTTACAAGACTTTCCATATTGGATATTTTGTCATCTGTTCTGTGCAAAAAGGCAGTGATGATACAACTATGAGGTGTATAACAGCAGCCGGTTGGTTTAATGTTAATGGGGTCAGAGGTGTGAATAATCAACACCGATTTCGTAGTGAATTTTTTTGGGAAGCACGGCAGTGGTTGGAGTGTTGATCACGCTGCAGGTGGTTGTGACCTGTTTCTTTTCTTTCTTTTTCTTTTTCCAGGGAAAAATATGATGTTGTGATGGGGCGATTGTCTGCAAGTGACCAGGATAGTGTGATGTTTATGGAAACAAGTTTGTAACAGGGGAGCCACTGGTTCAAGAGAATATTAATATTGTCCTGGTCAGCCTGCAGGTTAGAGCATAGTCATTTAAAGTAGAGGAGGGACGTAAAGAACTTGTAAAGTCAGCAATCTACATCCATGCTAACCTTTTTTAATTGGCACTGAAAATCAAGTAGCTGAGCCTGATGGAAATGACATTAATATTGCAGATATTTGGTCATAAAAATTTGACAAATTAAAATTTTATCCAGATGTGTGAGTGTCTGCACCAAATTTCATCAAAGCTCAATGAATGGTTGTTAAGGCATTATGCTAAAAAAAACACATGTTCTGAAGGAAAGTCAGGGAATTACCGGGGTCAGTAGGATTTATTCCCTGGGGATCATGAACGTCTTCACAAAATCCAGTGAAATCTGAATTACATGGTATTCCTAGAGCCACATCACAAGCGTGGCTAAAAAAATACTTGAAATTCACTAAGAATCACCTTTTTCATGAAAATGTTTTGGGGAAAAAGATAATATTATATCATACTTACAGTGTTGGGGTTTAATAGCCCTTGTGCATGAAGAAAATCTCTGGAAAAAGTTTAGAAAAATATCAGAGCCTGACCAAGCTATTCTTTTAATTCATGTAAACACATAACATAACCAATTTGTACTTGCTGTGGCATGTAATTTGCTTAGTTGTAGGTCCGGATGGGTTCAGATGAACCAGAACGTTCAGGGGTCTTAAATACGGCTCAGAGATAATTTGAACATGGTTGCAGAGAAATGCCACATAATTTATTTCTCAGAAAATGGTACTTCAGGTACTTTTTTCAGCTTTCAGCTCTGGTTTTCCAGTTCAGCTGGCCTTGTTATGTAACTTTTAAAAAACTGATTCAGAAATACCACTGGAGCAATATACAGCTTGTGTTTTATCAATCTATTTGCCCTTGGTTATCATAAAAAAAATACATTTTCATCAGTCTGTGATACAAATGTAGACCAAAATCCAGAATATTTTTCCCCTACAGTAATGACTTTTTACAATTCAGTCCAGAGTCAATACTTTTATAGATTTTTTACATTAAAATTAATGAGTTTATGATTCTTACAATACATCTGTGATTTTTTAATGGCTTTCTGACTTTTTTTTTAAACTCAGGTAAGTAAAAAGTTCACAGGTGGCTCAGCTGCCCACGCTGCCGTCAGATAATCAGCGACCCTCTCTCTGTGACTGACGTGATTGAAATGTTTTTACACAACACTGTTATGCAGTGTCGCCCTCCTAAGATCATACTTGGTGAAAAATGTAATTTTAAAAAATTTAATATATTATCGGAGTTGTGGAAATCAGCATATGGCAAAGCAGTGGCCCTTATATGTCGGTAAACAATAAACAACAATAATACAATAACAACAATAAACAATAAACAATACATTTCAGTATCACAGATGTCTTTGAAATTATTATTATACTAAATGATTATGAATAAAACTATTAAACAAATATATATTTGTGTATATTTATTGAGTATAAGTTTTGCTTTATATATATATACACACACACACACACACACACATGAATAGAATGCTTATATGCCAACAAATCGGATTTCTATGATTATTATCAGGTGTGTTTTCAAATTTATGTGTCTCATCTACTTTTGTTTTTCTTCCCCCCACAGTTTATCCTGAGGAGTTTTTACCAACATATCACTCTATAAAAGAAGGAACAAGAATAGCCAAAACACAACTGGTGAGTCAGCACAATAATGCTGGTATCAGGTAGCAGCTTATCAGTCAAATGTAATCTATGTATATTGGTAGTAGATTGACATTTAGTTGAAGTAAAACCAAGGAGTCAAGCCTACATGAGGGAAGAAAAGTCATTTTGTATCTTACAAATATCATGCACACATATACCTGTATTTGAAGCTATCATAATGAAAATTCCCAATCCTAATCGGCCTTTATTTATGCATTTCTGCTGCTAATGTGAAAACATGAAGGTAGTTACATATTCTTGCAAGGACCTTATTAAAACCTAGTGGTGTCACAAGTCTGATATTGTGGAGGGAGACAGAGGGAGACAGAGGGAGACAGAGGGAGACAGAGGGAGACAGAGGGAGACAGAGGGAGAGAGAGGGAGAGAGAGTGACACAGGGCGGGTGTTATAATGTTTGTTGACTCTTCCCATTTCTCCTGAACTGGCCCACATCCCAGGTTAAATCGGCTGGTCAAGGTGACTTATTTAACGCAGTATCACTGCATAGACTTCCCCGCACACTGGCCTTTCTCCCCTCTCTCCATTCAACATGTATGACATTATGGAGGAAGAGGAGTACGAATTTCAGGCGGCAGACTTACCTGATGAGCCTTTTTTTTGCCCTCAGGCAGAGTTCAACGAAGAACCCGACTCCTTGTTTTTCAATGACGGTGTGAGGCGCATTGATTTCATCTTGGTTTATGAAGATGAGGACAAGAAGGAGTTTGAGAAGAGGCACACGTTCCAGCGACGCAAGGTAGGTCTTTCATTTTTAAATCTCTTTAAGCTGGTTGGTTCGATATAATATATCATATTAAATCTGCAGGTATTTTAAGCATTGCAAATGGTGCTCACATAAAACTTAATCTGAAGTAATCTATTCATAAATAGTAAGCATCTGTGTTTTAGTATGTTTTGGCCCCAACATACGGTTAAGAGATGACAGGAAATGTGGGGAGACAGAGGCGGGGGAACAAAGGTCCACAGCTGGACTTGAACCAGAGGCGGTTAGATTACATGGTCAAAGCCAAAAATCCCAGCACTACTGGAACACTGGAACACATTGTATGTTTAATGACACATACAAATTGTATTGTCTCTTGCCTATTTGTAAAGGGAGTTTTTATTTGCACTAGGATGGCAATCCAGTTGTCCAGGACATGGAACAGCTGAACATACATAGCTTTTTTATTGCCTTGCTGCTTTATTTCACATGGTTTCAACGCATGTATTTTAACCTAGATGTGTTCAGTACAGTTGCTGTTTAGAGGGAAGATGTGGAAACAGAGAGCATTCCACCTTCACTCAAATCAGATCAGCCTGGTCATAAGTCTCCTTATCTAATCTTGAACTCTTTAACCTTATTAGCTTTGCCAAATTTTCCCAGTTGGGAAGCCTTGAAACTTTTGCAAAATACAAGATAACTTGGTGTTACTGCTCTGTCATTAATATCATGAATATTTAACAGGCCACCTACTTTTTTTTACACACCACAAATCTTGATTTCAGTGATCTGTGCAGGGATTGAATTTTACAAACACTGAGACATGAGCTGACATACCCTGGTGGGTTGTTTGTTCACAGTAGGTTGTGTATTATATTGCTTTGGAAATACTGTTCATCTGCAGATCTTAGTTACCTGCCGTGTTGTTGTTGTTGTTGTTGTTACCCTCAAGTGGCTCTGAAATGGAGACTGTGCCCTGTGAGGGCTAAAATCATGAACCATTAATCGGTGAATGGTAAAAGTAGTGGATGGAGGTAATGGTGGCAGGCAGAAGATCTGCCCCGGTGCCCGGAACGACATCTCTAGAAAATGATGTGCAAATGGTAAAAAAAAAAAACGGTCAGTAGAGCCGTGAGCAAATCAGAGCTCAGGAGCTTCTTCACCACAGGTTCTCTAAGACTAAGGCAATTCCTTGTTCATAATTATTGCAAATCAAACGAAATCCAGAGAGGGATGAGGAGTGTGGCAATCTCTCCCAGGCGCACCCTTTACTATGGCTTTCTAAAACCAAACCTGTGTCTAATAGGAGTTGCAAAACCCTTTGAACCTGCTCTGAATCTTGTCTCCTGGAAGGGTTTGGTTCAGAACAGGCATTGTTGGCTAAATTGTTAGCTCATAAAAATGCTGAATGTACTCTGAAATATTCTATTACGATTGTAAAACTTCCGTACACTCATGGTGGAGGAAATACCATGATACCTGTTTTCATGAATATAAAATATAAAATCATGAATATAAAATTCATGAAAACAGGTTGGGCAAAAACAAACAGCAAGAGTATCTGAGTTTTACTTTGCCAGCGGTTCCTCGAAGGTTTACAGTATAACGGAGCTGATATAATAGGGACATGTGAAAATGTATGATGTGTAATGTGCTTTTTGTTTCTGGGAAAGCTCCATAGCAGCTCCAGGCAGATCCGGGATTAGGTAAAAATGTACTACCAACAAGAACCTGCTCAGACTTGCTGGTGGTATTTCCAGTCATGGGGCTTATGTATAGTGTAAATAATGACAGTGCGGTGGAAATGGAAAATGTCCAAATAAATGAGCTGCTAACTCTAAAATTGACTTAGAGATCATTTCAAAACGACAATATTGTGATGAGTCTTCCCTAAACATCTCTGTATACAGTGACAGGTGATTACCCTTGTTGCTCACTCACAGTATTTGCTCTGCTGTCTTGGCACAAACAGTGAGTCATGAGTACAGTATAACTAGAGTAGATCCGGTACAGAAATCAAATTATGGTGTCCAGAGAAGAGGGTGACCTTTTAAACTCTTTTCTGTGTTCTTCTCTGTAGAGACGGCGAGAGTACTTCGAGGCCAGCTTGATGAAGATGGGGATGGAGCTGGAGGCCACACGATCTGTACGCAGACTCCACTCAACAAGCCTTTGCACGGTTCCGCTTCTCCTCCTGTCTCGCTTGTCTCAACTCAACTCCCTTTGTGTTTCTGCAGGTAATAGACGAGAAACTGATGTTCGTCAAGGTCCACATGCCATGGGACGTGCTGTGCACCTACGCCGAGGTCCTGCACATCAAGCTCCCTATCCAGCCCAATGACCTGGCCTCCAGCCCCTCCCCGTGGCGCTTCTTCTCCTTCATCACCAAGCACTTCTACCCCAACGAGCAGCTGATCAGCAAGGAGACAGAGTTCTTCACCGCCCCCTTCGAGAAAGACCGCCTGGACTACTTCTACATAAAGGACAAGGATGTCTTCTTTACTCCGTCCATGAGGAGCAGGATGGTGAGTTGTCACATGTTGCTGCATCTAGTTCAGTCTGCCCGCAGGTTCCTTTTATTAGTTTATTATTGGGAATTAAAGATCTAAGATTGATTGAAGGTTCTCTGTAGGGTTTTAAGCATCCTTTGCGAAATGGATCAACTGTTTGTGTAAATATAATAAGAGCAGCTCAAGAGGAGCCCCTCATGTTGACGTTACAGAAAGTCATCTTATCCATGCCACACTTATATACTGATTTTATAATAACTTGTGTGTTAAGTATGTATAACTTGACCACAAATATGTAAAGTCCTTTTTCATTTCCCAGGCATATTACATCCTGAGTCGTGCCCCATATGAAATAAAAGGAAATTTAAAGAAGTTTGGCATCACCAAACTGCTGGATGGTGGTGTGTACAAAGCTGCCTATCCTCTCCATGACGTAAGTGGCACTGTTTTTTACTCTGTGTCTAGCTAAATGCATACTGTAGTGTTTTGGTGAAATTACGGCCACAGTAAAGTAAGTTATATTGTAATTTGTATATGGTACGTATATTCCGACTTCCCTCGTTTGAGTTATTTCGTCTATTGGCTGCTACAGTGCAGGTTCAATGTGAGGTCCACAGAAAAAGACTGCCCCAATGAGAGATTTCTACTCTATCAAGAATGGGCTCATCCCAAAAGCTTCTACAAGATGCAGCCACTCGACCTAATAAGGTAAACACGAGCTTTTGTGTTCTATCCACAAAAATGAGCTGAAAAATGCTAGAAATACTCTTTCGTGACAGTGTTTAAATTCAGTAGAGCCACAGTGGTTAAAAAACATTTTTTTTCCCCCACAGGAAGTATTATGGCGAGAAGATCGGCATTTACTTTGCCTGGTTGGGTTTCTACACAATAATGCTCGCTCTGGCTGCTGTTGTGGGACTGGGTTGCTTCATTTATGGATACAAGACTCAAGAAACCAGCACCTGGAGGTACACATCATTGTAGATACCTCCTACAGTCTGCTCAACATTTTAAGAACTCATAGATGAACTCATCATAAAACCTTTCCTTTTTACGTATAATTATTTTAGCCATAGGGTCAAAATTCATTCTTTATTGGAGAAATAGTAGTTTGACTGAAAAGATATATATATCGAGAGAGAGATAAATAGTCAACTTGCTACTTTTTTGCATCACTTTCAGTCAATCTCACTGTCTTCATCAGTGAAAGGAGTTTGCTCAGTTGTTATTGAGAAGGCTCAGTCATCACCATGTGACCAAGGCATCTATGTCTTGTGTCCATGGCAGCTAAGCAAACTGATGAAGACCCCATTATGTTGTTTGAACATTTCAGAAAAAGATAGTAAGTGGACCTCAAGTTTTGTTTTGTTTTGGGGTTTTGGGGTTTTTTTTGGACAAAATTAGCAATGTAGGACAACATGCAACATTATTTAGCAGTTTGGTTTAGTTAGGAGGGAAACTTTATTTTGTCATTAAAGTTCATCACATTCATGATAAACCTATTTATCTCCGTCCTGCACGACCATTTCTTTACGAATGCTTGATTTCATAGATTTCACTGTCTCTATTCTGCAGCAAAGAGGTGTGCGACCCTAAGATTGGAGGAAATATAGTGATGTGTCCACAGTGTGACAGGTTCTGCAATTACTGGAGGTTAAACACCACTTGTGAAGCTTCAAAAGTGAGTGCTGTTTTATTTCAACATGACCTGCATCTCAATGATGTCACTCAGTGTGCCCTAAAAAAAAAAACAAACCCTTTTGATTATACCCTGTGAAAATGTAGGATTTTTCGAGCAAAGGGCTTCAAAATATAGTATTTATTATATCACAGTAGGGGTAATTTATCTTTACCAGATATTTCCGTCATACTACATTAATAAATTAGCACTGCAGTACAATAAAAGTAAGTATAGGAGAAGATCCAAGTGATCAGTTTTTGATTCGGAAATTGGAATGCTTCACTTTGTGGAGGCATTTCTCTACTACACCAGCACATGAGACAGTTACAGAATTTACATATTATATGTGTGGGACTGCTGTTGGGTTTTGAACTGATTTGCGTGTCAGCTGAGTAGAACTGTGACGTTGTTTCTGTTTTTTCCCCTTTTTGTCTTAGAAACTTTGTATATTTGATAACTATGGAACCCTGGTGTTTGCAGTTTTCATGTCAATCTGGGGTAAGTTTAATAAATGACTAAAAGATCAATTTTTTTTTAATGTATTCACAACATTTCCACACAGTGTGCGCAGGTATTCTAATATCCCCAAGCTGTATTTCTAAATAATATTTTGTAATATTTATTTTGTCCTCATCTTTGTCAGTATTAAAGGCAAAACAGTATTTTTTAAAATATACAGTACTGTGATAATAGTTTTGTTTAATTCTGTCTTGTTATTGCCCTGCTTGTTTTTTCCTGCTTCCTGCTTCCTGTTTATATCCCGGCTGTAGTAACTTTGTTCCTGGAGTTCTGGAAGCGTTACCAGGCACAGCTGGATTACGAGTGGGACACTGTGGAGTTTCTGGAGCAGGAGGAGCCGTCTCGCCCAGAGTATGAGGCCAAGTGCATCTATGAGAGGAAAAATCCTATCACAGGGGTATTTAACACACAGGCTCTTTTTATTTTTTTTATTTTTATTAATTTTGAAGTCAATAATATATCCCATAGCCAGAATACTGTTCTGTGAACTAAACCAACCAAAAAAAATATGATTGTTGTAAAAATATGGATTCAAACAGGTGTTGAAAGTTTTGTTCAAAATGTTTAATAAAACAACAACCTATAAACTACTTAGAGAAACTATAATCACATAAGTTAAATTTGTGCCACGTTGTTGTGAAAATCCAGTATTTCATAGTGTCCATTTTTGATTTAGGTGAAAGAAAAAGTGCCCTATACAACCTGTGGACGATGTGCTCGGGTGTCATTAGGAATTGGGACAGTCCTATTCTGGGTAAAGTAAATAAATGCTCTTTTTTTTTTTTTCCAATTTACTTTTTCTTAAAGCTTTTTTTTAGTCTGTAATTCCGTAACAATTTCCCATGAAGTTTGTGTGAATAATTATTCAATTTGATTCTAATTATAGGGAAAATAGAAACTTCTTTGAAAGAATAGGTCAATTCAAATCAGCGTAAATTCTCATTCATTACTAATTTATTATTGGAAACTCAACTCTTCATATGTAGTAAATTATATTCATGCATGTAGAAAAATATATTTCTGCATAGTCAGCTGACGTGGTGTGTAGTTACTTAAAGACTCTTATGTTATTCTAATTATTAACTGTATTAATTGGAATTGTCCTAATCGAGCATTGTTTCTATATTTAGCACCAAATTCTTAGTTCTTATCAGGAAACGTCTTGGAAAAGATTATGAAATAAATCGAAATATGATCAATAAAATAAAGTCTTATTTTTCAATTACGAAAACACGATTTGCATTAAACTGTATAAATGTTCTTTACCCATTAGATCCTTTTGATCGTGGCATCCATCATGGCCATCACCGTCTACCGCCTGGCTGTCTTCTTCACCTTCTCAACGAGACTCCGAAATCAGGAGCTGAAGGAGTTGGAGCCATTAAAGGAGTACGTGACACCTCAGATGGCCACTTCTGTCACAGCTTCCCTCATCAGCTTCGTTGTAATCATGATCCTCAATATTCTCTATGAGCGCGTCGCCATCTGGATCACCGACTTTGGTAGGTTTGAATTGCACTTCCGCCCCTTTCCGTACTTGAATTTGGTTTAATCCAAAACCCCTTTCTTTTCTGACACACGATAACAGAGCTCCCACGGACCAAGACAGACTACGAGAACAGCTTAACCCTGAAGATGTTCCTCTTTCAGTTTGTCAACTACTATTCCTCCTGTTTCTACATCGCCTTCGCCAAAGGGAAAGCAGTTAGCTATCCTGGACAGCCCGTTTATCTTTTGGGAAAATACCGGAACGAGGAGGTACTACCTGTCCATTTGGCCGTTACATGACAAACTTACTCACTTGTAATTTTTCTCTTAATCTCTTAATCTCTGTCTTGTTTCTGCAGTGTGATCCTGGCGGTTGTCTGTTTGAGTTGACGACGCAGCTCTCTATCATCATGGGTGGAAAAGCCATCTGGAACAACATCCAAGAGGTCTTGCTACCGTAAGTAGCTAAATCTGAGACCTCTTTTTTTTTTTCCAAATCAAATATAAAACAATTGACAAAACACAAGTAATAAAATTAAGTAACACAGAGGACCCCCCCTCCTCCCACAGGTGGATCAAGAATTTAATCTTCCGCCACTGCACCCGTGCCTCCGAGAAGGTGATTCCTCGCTGGGAGCAGGACTACCAGCTCCAGCCCGTTTCAAAACTAGGACTGTTCTATGAATATCTTGAAATGGGTAAGATGGAAAAAAGAAAACGAAAAAAAAGTCGTCTTCATTTCCTTCGTCCTCCACAATCATGGCTGCACAAGCTATGCTCAAGTTCAAACTTTATATGATTATAATGCCATTGTTTCATTACAAAAAAGCAGCAGTGACATCACTTTTCATAGTTGATTTCTTCACACCGCAGATAATTATCCTTAGCGGTGTCCAGTCAACTAGAGTCTGATTATTGTTAAGATCTTTACAAGCTATGACAATCTTTATGTTTACATGATGCAACCCAATTTATTGAAGAGATTTTTAAACAAGTTCTAAATTAACGAAGAAGGTATCAAGTAATTTACACACCAAAAGTAATCAATATACAAATACCTGGTGCAGCTGAGTCCTGGGTAGTCTCAACAGTCTTTCTTTACATGTATACTATTCTCTCTCAGTCATCCAGTTTGGCTTTGTGACATTGTTCGTGGCCTCCTTCCCTCTGGCTCCGGTCCTGGCTCTGGTCAACAATCTGTTTGAGATTCGCGTTGATGCTTGGAAAATCACCACTCAGTTTCGCCGCATCATGCCAGAGAAGGCCCAGGATATAGGGGCCTGGCAGCCCATTCTTCAGGGCATTGCCATCTTGGCTGTTGCCACAAATGTAAGTTACTGTTGACGCCAAGTTTTTAGTTTATTATGTATAGTTGTGAATAACACTCAAGTAAAACCCACTTTGTAAAGAATAAGGTTCAGTGAATGTTGAACCTGTTTTTCTTTGTCGGTTTGCCAGTATAATGCTGAAATACGGCAACAATCAACTGTAGCCTCAAAAATAACCATCTGTTTGAATCTACACCTTTCTGTCAGGTGTACCTTTTACCTGTTTAAGCAATGACTCACCATAGTCTAATATGATTGTGCAGAGGCACATGCCAGAAACCATGAAAATCACATTGACCATGATGGTTACAGTAACGTTTTCTGCTCTCACTACATTTACTCAGTTTTTCTGTTGTTTCCAACAGGCCATGATCATTGCTTTCACATCAGACATGATCCCACGGTTGGTCTACTACTGGTCTTTCTCTGTGTACCCATATGGAGATCACTATAATAACACCATGGAGGGCTATATCAACAGCTCACTGTCTATATTCAACACCAGCGATTTCTCCAACTCTAGCAGGCCCATTGCAGATAACAGCTCACTCATTGAGACCTGCAGGTACAAAGACTGGCCCATGAGTGGGTGCTCTATTCAGTTTTCCCTTGTCGGAATATAACGAAAACACCACATCTAAAGTTTTCACTTTAAATCTCACCCATTTGAAAAATGTTTCTTTTTTTGTTTTTGTTTTCTGAAAGAAGCTATTAAAACCTTTCTTTTTTAGGTATCGAGATTTCCGGTATCCTCCAGGGCACCCAAGACAATATGAGCACAACATCTACTACTGGCATGTGGTTGCAGCAAAAATGGCTTTTATAATTGTTGTAGAGGTGGGTATAAACATAACCAGAAATCTCCCTGACACAAGGAAGGTTATTATGAATAATGTCTTCTTCTTCTCTTTTTCCTCACAGCACATTGTTTACCTTACCAAGTTCATCCTGTCCTACATGATCCCAGACGTCCCGTACGCTGTCAGAGAACAGATCAAACGAGAGAAGTACTTGACCCAGGTTATCCTCCATGAGACCAACCTCAAGCTGGTGACCAAACGTTTGAAACCCTTCAGTGACGAGACCTTCGAGCACATGGAGGTGCGAGTGCCAAAGGAGGAGATGGAGCTCGATTTCTGACCTTACCACCCAGCACCCGCCCACTTGTAGTTAGATACTGATCAGTGCCTTGTTAACCAGTGACAAAAGTAAGACCCAAAATAAGGTGTGGACTTTCGAGATGGAAAATATGTTGCGACCAGCAAGACTTAAGAAGTTTCTCAGTGGACTGTTAGACAAGGAAAGGAGAAACCACTGTTGTCTGCTCTTCATCCCAACGCCAATGGCAGCTGACAGCACCAGCGCAGAAACTATGGTTGGGAGGAACAATCGATACAGAAGCCTTTTGCACTACCTTAACGATACATTGGTACTAAGTGTCCCGGTTTTAGGATTAGGCTCAGAGTCTGATAATAATCTATCAAATTTGAAACCTTGGTCTATTTAGCTTTGTTTTTTAGCGCTAATACCGAAACATTGCCGTTAAGAGAAATTGAACTTTTAGCAGATAGGTTACATATTTAGGATAAAACAATCTAGCTGGATGTTTCATGTCTCCATTTTTTGAAACCATAGGTTCGAAGGTTAGAGCAATGGGAAGCAGGGAAATGAGTGCCTTACACTGTGAAGCTTCACACTAAATAACACAACGACAACAATTGGTGGATTAAGCACGAAAAAAGAAAAACACAAAACAGAACAATCTCAACTCAACATCCACTTACTGATTTTTCCCAGGGCCACCAATCATAGCTCATGGTCATCACAAGCAGATTGAAATTTTCTCAGTTGTCATAAAGATGAATTTGTTGACATGCGAGCTTGGTAACTGTTAGATATCATCCATAACACTTTAGAAGCTAAAAAGTAGACCTTGAGTTGAGATTTGTTACTGTTCTTTTTGTTTTTTTGAATTTTTTGTCAAATCATTTGATGTATATTTTTACCCAAAGTGTCTTTCAGTTTTATGACTACTTAAAAATTATAGCTAGGCTATATCAATGTCTCACAGTGTTGCCCCCTGTCCATTAAGCTACATTGGGGGGGGGTCAAAGCTTTAACGTGCAGGCAGTCCACTGCTGGGTAAGTGCCACTGCTGGGCGATTTTATCGTTAAATGCTGTCCTAAAATATCAGTATTATTATATGCAAAATGTTAAACCTTTGAATGCAGTGTTGATAATGAAATGTTCTTTACACTTCCATCTGTTTTTCTAGAACTAAAGAGCTGTAGATTTGTCAGACAGCTCAAAGACATGGACAAACCTTTGACTACATCTGTTGATTAAATGTTCCTGAACTTTTTTTTTTTGTCACTTTAGACAATTCACTTTCAGTTCAGTTGATGAAGGGAGTTAAACCTATTTCACAGTTTGAAACTAAAAGTCAAGTTAAAGGTTTGATGAGTTCAAGTTTATCACATACTCAAGGCTAGTTTTATCATCATGCCTAATGCAGTTCATGTTAGACTATATTTTGATTTAAATGAAATGATCACAGCCATGTGAAGTGGTTTAGTTGATGATCTGAGTACAGTCTGTCTCTTTCTTTACATATGTACTCACATCTCTTGTTCTGTTTTGCACTTTTTGGAGTTACAATCCTGTGCCATGACCACTATACAACATTTTGAGAGCAGGTCATAGCCTGTGATATAGAAATATACTGAAATTCAATCTTCTCCTCTGTCATTGCTCATATATTAGACCAATACCTCTGCTGTATAATAGCCTTGTAATTTACAATGGTACTATAACCACTATGTATGTAAAAAGTATCATATCCCAGCTATATCTGACAATGCATGTCTATGTTGTATTTTGTTTTACACAGTGCCATTAAATTGTTTTATAAAAAGTTTCCCTCATGTTTCTAAATTCTTACTTTAAAGTCTTTAAAAACTCTATAGATTATTTAGGGATTATTTAGTGTTTCTAAAGAAGAAAAACCGAGTTCCAATTGGTTACCTTTACTTCTACCGGAACACATCACCCAATAGGGTAGAAATTTATATAACGTTCATGCACCGTCCATGAGCTCGCTATGAATTAAACATACAACACAGCATAGCTTTGATTATTTCCATTCATGGTTTGGCGGCATGCTCTTTCCTATGTAGGCCCCTCTGAACTCATAAGACGTCTGTCCAAGGCCCCTTAGGGAGAACTTGATACTTCTGAAGGAGTGAAAAAATGATAAACTAACCTTTCGTTCACAAGTGACATCACAGCGTCCTGGAGTACACCTCTATATCACTGCAGCAAAGTGAGAATTAACACCACTGGAGTCCAGCAGCTTACAAGTTTGTATTTTAAGACTAAAGTTTATCCTCCTTTAAACATGCTCTTTATGCCTATCAACTTGTGTCATCCGCTCTTTATTCCACTCCAGGTTGAGTTGAGCCAAGAGCAGCTACAGCACATCTTTACTTTTGACTCTGATGATGTACTTTTTGAATGTCAACGGTGTGAGCACTAGTAGTCGGCAGGAGCTGAATGAAATTGGATCAATAATGAGATCTCCTAGAACTGACTCCAACAGTCAAGGCCAGAACAGGTGTGCACAGAGATGTTAAAAATATCTTACCAATGTCAAAAGTCTGATGGTAAGGGAGAAAAATGTCGGTGACCTTTACCACTTCCCCCGGATAACCTAGATTACATGTTAAATTTGTTGCTTAAGGTCGGTTATTGACAGTATCTTTGCACAGACTATCAGTACGCTAGCCTCTTTCCCCTATCTCACCGCACATCATGTACGACATTATGAAGGAGGCGGTTTACCCGTATCAGACTAAGCTGAAGAACTTTGTTTTTTGTTATTCTTCAGTTATGCATGAGGGGGATTGACTTCAACCTTAATTTGTTTTTTCGGTGAACCGCTTGAGTCACACAGTTAAGCTGCTGACTACATTCCCTGAGAGAAACAGCAGAAATTACACTACCAAAATGTAGCCAAGCAAATGGAAACGCAAAACACTTTGATTGCAAGTGTCCTTATCTAAACTCAAATTTTGTTAAACGTTATGATCTTGGCATATTTTTCTGTCAAGAAATCTGAGCCTTTCAGGTTATATTTGAGTAGTAATATTTGTTATGTGATGGAAGAGAATAAAACAGAAATCATTTATGTTCCAACACCAGCAAAGATATCAAGTTGAAACAAGATGTGCGTCGAACACATTTGTTAAGGATATGTACTGCGGCATTGGCGACAATACTTTGAGGCCAGTCTGATGTTATCAACCACTGGAATGTGCTTGTTGCCAGTATAGCTTTTGGCATTGTTGCAGGGTTTGATATAAACAGATAATCTCCTCTAATTTATAAAATAATCTTAGCCCCCATTACCAAAGGAAGCAACCCAGAGCACAATAAACGACTAGTCACCCAAGAGGTCAGATTCCTACTTCTGCCATGGTTTGATCCCTGTGGTGTGCCTAACAGTCACATTGTATGTCATACAGTGTTTTTCTTTCTTCATATACTCACAGTGGCATGTTTCTGTACAGTTTATTAATTGATCATTAGTTTTATCCTATTATGCACCCTTATTTGCACTTTGCACCTCCCTTATTTAATGGCTTAACTTCAGTTTAATTTTAGTATATATATATCTATGTTTTTTGTTTGTTTTTTTCATTGAAACTGTATGTAAGATTGAACAAGTTAATACAGAGAATGTGGGATTTTTTTTTCTAATTACTTACATCTCTACTGCAGCTAAAACTAAAATCTGTGACTCAGATTACAAAGTCATTCTTAAGCAATTAAAACTATAATCATAAAAATGCTACCTAATGTTTCCTTTATTCTCACATTGTCGTCTGTGTAATTTATGAAGGCTTAATTTTGTTTAGTAAGACTCATTTGAGGATCTCTACAAATGTTGGTGATACTAAGAAAATTGTTTCTCATTTTTTATGAAATTTGCTTTTTGGTTTGTTTGTTTGTTTATGCCTGTTCTGTTTTGTTTGTTTTTGCTCTCACATTTAAAAAAAAAAAAAATAATAACTCCTTAATCTCAAATGCTCTCTTGCAGAAGGTGTCGTTACTTTCTGATTAAAATGAAATTAAACATTACACATTAAATAAGAGGATGTATTATTATTATTATTGGATTAAAGGTTTCGGTGGGATTCTACCATCGTGTCGCTGCTGTGTTTTTGATCAGGCAGCGTTTTCAACGGTCTCCACACGTCATCTGGATGCGACACGGGGCCCTGTTAGACTCACATGTACGCCCACTGTGTGCGTCCCCGAGGCGAAGCAGTTTGGACCCTCGTGTGCCGTTTTTATCGCATTTCTCTGATAAATCGCACGGTTCCTTCAGTATGAGCTCCCAGATTACTTGCGTCGGGTGGGTGAGGCGAGGCGCTGCCAAGGAAATCCCGGACAAAGTAAGTAGAAGGCGAGCCAACGTTAGCCGGCGGCTAACGTGTCAACATGGCAGCTATACCGTGTGGATTTGTTGATTTATGTGTCCACAGCTCCGATCCTTTCGGGTTTAATTAACACTTCTAGGCACAGGCTGTTTGCCACTTTAGATTGACAGCACAAAAAAAGTCGTGTATTATAATGTGACACGTTTTGTGCAGCTACTAGCTGCAGCTGCTGTTGGCAGTACAGGTTACAGCTGATGGAGATAGACGAGATATTTTTTGAGACTTGCATCGTTTTTGAAGACTTTTTGAACAGTAGGACCAGTGTAAATTGTAATACAGAGTATCCTTAAATAGTCAGTGCTACAAAGAAAGAAATTAGCACAAGTGACGAGAGAAAGTTTTACTCTTTTCTCTTTTAAAGGTGAATTACAAACATGTAGCAGACAACACATAACATGTTGTAGTTGTACCTACAACTGTTATAGTACGTAAGGAATGTTTTGAAACATACAGTTAAAACTATGGGAAAGATCAGGAAAATTAGCTTTGATTTTACTTTTGCCCTTTTAATAAACTTATAAAGCTTAAGAGAGTAATGCATACAGGTGTTGGGGGAAGTTTAACAAAAATAATAAACATAAGTAACTGATCCTTGCTTTTAACCTTTTTTGACAGTGTTCATCTTTAGATCCTTGATATAATTACAACTTTTCTTTTGTTGTAAGGTGACAACAATTATTAACCTTTTTTTTTTTTTTAACTCCACTTCAGGTTGAGTTGAGCCAAGAGGAGCTTCAGCGCATCATTACCGAGGCAAAAGAGGAGTTGGGGTATGTTGGGATAAAAGACACATATTACAGGAGTTTTTTGTTGTTTGTTGTTTATAATCTCCTCTTCTAAACCAGGGAACTAGCAGCTGAGGATGAAGAACAGGATGATGAGGGCATGGCTCCAGAACAGGGTCCTAGTAATGTTACAGCCGATGTTGCTGAAGTTCCAAAGGATGAAAATGAAGAAAGAAAGGAGGAAGATGATGATTTGGCAGAGTATGGCCTGGATAAATATGATGAAGAAGATACAGGTGAGTCACGTGTTTGTTCACAGTTTGTGTATTATGTGGTATTTACTGTCCAAACCAATTTATTACCTCTCATTTTATTTTACCAGTTCATTTGGGTCCATTTAAACTTTGCTGGGAGTCTTGTTCAGACTGACCCGGTATGTTCTGTTTGTGTCTCTACAATTTAGTGACCGCTAATCTTGGGGACAGTCTGGCTGGGCTCACAGTGTTCAGCTCTAATGAGGAGGATCCTTACATCACCCTCAAAGATACAGTGAGTCCCCTCAGTGCTTACATTCATACAAATTCAGTATAATCCCACTTTTCTTAATACCAAAAGCCTCATATCAACCACCAGCACATAGCTTTGAAAATCCTTCCTAACTGAGGTAGAAATTTACATTCCAGTGAGGAAATGTCATGACATTGTCGCGCTGGTGCTAAATGTAATATATTAACAAACTTAGAAAAATGTTTAAAACCAACTTTTATTACCTGTTTATCATGCTTAGTGTTGTTTATTTTCTCTCCATCAGGACCAGTATGAGCGAGAAGACTTCCAAATCAAGGCCAGTGACAATCTCATCCTAGCAGGAAGAGCAGAGAAGGACTGCTGCAACCTGGAGATCTATGGTAAATATCTTTGTATGTGACATGATAGGATTACGGTGAATATTCTTCCAACACAGGAAAATATCATCTGTTGTTTGGAAATATGAGAAATTAAAATGTATTAACTATGAATCCTGTCCCCCAAACATATATATATGTATATGTATATATATATATGTATATATATGTATATATATGTATATGTATATATGTATATATATGTGTATATGTATATATAAAATAAATAAAAATAACAATTGATTGCTTACTTACAGTTTATAACTCCGAGGAGGACTCCATGTATGTTCATCATGATATTCTGCTCCCGGCTTACCCACTGTGTGTGGAGTGGCTGAACTTTGACCCAAACCCCGGTGAAGGACCAGGTATGAAAATTATTCTGTCAGCGTTGGGAAAATGTGCCTTGCTCTGATGAATATCAATATCTTGTGCACAGTCCACTGTGCTTTCCTAATCTTAAATGTTTTGGATAGATTCTCTTGTAAAAGAGGCAGTGTATCTATATGACATTTCCCAATTTTAAATACAAATTTTAAAAAAATCTGCTCTGTGTGTGCTGGCTGCAGCCAACTACGCTGCTGTGGGCAACATGACCCCTCAGATAGACGTGTGGGACCTGGATGTGGTGGACTGTCTAGAGCCAGCCTTCTCCCTGGGAAGCAAAAAGGCCTCAAAGAAAAAAAAGAAGAGCAAGAAGGTATAAGCCTGTTCAGTGTCGCATGCAAGGATCTGTATAGTGAGTGTGGTGTAGTAAAATTCTCACTGAATATTTTAAATTATTAGAAAAATGAATTAATACATTTCTCAACTAATTTTGCACAGATTTGTTTAATTAATTTTCATTTTTTTAGGAATTGTGAAAGAAATTTTTAAGTTTTTGACAGAATTATTAAGGAGGGGGGTTATAAAAGGCATTTAAACCATCTGACAAGCAGTTCTCTACTGACGTCTTTTAGTAGACTCGCTTGACCGGCTCTCCTGCATAATTTCCTGCTCTGTGAGACACCATTAACACAGTGTTCTTGGTGACACCAGGGGGCAGCAGCAGAGCCTGTCGAGGGGCACACAGATGCAGTGCTGGATTTGTCCTGGAACAAACTGGTTAAGTAAGTACTCTGTGGCCTGGGAGCATTCACTGATATAAAAAAATGATCTAAAATGCACCCAATGATAGTCACATATATTCAGGATTTTGTACATATTGTGTTCATGTACTGTAACTGTGTATGTGTACACTTTTGCATCTCAAATTCAGACTGACTTATAAAACAAATACAACTTGTCTTACTTAGAAATGTATTGGCCAGTGGATCAGCAGATGACACGGTTATCTTGTGGGATCTAAGTCAAGGCAAACCAGCCACAACTCTGCGCAGACACACTGATAAGGTATTTAATTAAAAAAAAAAAAAAAGAGTGATGCTGAATGTAATGCACTGTGGTTATCGGGTGTTGCAGACCCAGAATTTGCAGGCTTCAGTTTCTAGAAAACAAAATCGTTTATCTTACAGGTTCAGACAGTATCATTCCACCCATTTGAGGCACAGACTCTGTTATCGGGATCATATGACAAGTGAGTGTACTCCATTGTATCTAGTCTTGTCATTACTTTATAGAATGAGGTGAAAGTGACTTAAGAGTTTATATTGTAAACAAAGTTTTACATTCACAGTGGATTGAGGGCTGAAATTTTTCTTTCAGGACAGTTGTTCTGTATGACTGCCGTAGTCCAGACAACAGCTATCGGACCTGGAGGTTTAGTGGTCAGGTGGAGCGTCTGGTCTGGAACCACTTTTCACCCTGCAACTTCCTGGTAGGTACTCAAATTCTCCGGCTGGGATTTGACTGGAACACAGTATTGTTTTTCAAAGAGTTATTAGCTGTGTGTGTCGGCAAAAGGGACATAATTTATATTGATAGCATAATGTGCTGTCAAGAATAAAGGTGTGTTTTGACAGAGGCTGTTTTTTTTTCTTTTTACTTTTCAATAAATACTTGCATGTGTACATTTTATTAAACCGTTAACAGTTTATCTTGAGCTTTGTGTTGCCGATTTTGTTTCCAGCTTCACCCCAAACACAAACCAGTGACAGAATTTGTGGATCAGCTGCATCACTAATCGTTGTCTTTATACTGTGCAGCAATCTGCTATTATCTTGATGTCTGTTATACCACTTCCCAGCAGTGCTATTTAAAAACCTAATAATGTAGGGAGGAGGAATAATAATCCTACAGAAGCATGGCCGGCTGAAAGGCCCTTTGTCAGACACACTCCTTTTGAAACCAGGTGATAACAGTTGTAAATAGCAATTATGATTCTAGCCGGTCACTGGTCAGTGGGCAACGGACCATGTTTCTCCTTCTCTCTGTTATTTTCTTTCGCCAGCTCAGTGGTTAACTCGTGTTTGTGTTTCAGGCCAGCACAGAAGATGGTTTTGTCTACTGTTTGGACGCACGCTCAGATAAACCTGTTTTCACACTGAGGGCACACGATGAAGAAGTGTCAGGTAGGTGTGCATGTGTGTGTATGACGATCAAGGTAGAAAATTTATCTCATTTAAAGACATTGTTCAGATCTTTGCAAGGTTGGTGCAAGGAAGTGGTGAGGCTGTAGTTTTTGAGTGACCAAAGAAGGATGAGTTGAGATGTGGGCAATCTTGGGGGCAGGCCCCGGCATCCTGCAGCCATGAACATGAATAAATGGCCCTAGAAAAAGAACATATAGAAGGATGGAGAAATTGTCAGTGAAATCCTGAATATGCCTGCTCCTGCAAAATGCTGATGGATGACCAAGCTCCCTACCCTTTGCTTCAAGTGTTTTGGTTATAGGTTAACTCACTTGACTTGATGATGGACCTGTATTGACCACAAAATGGTAAAAAAAATCTGATCTAAATATCTCAACATTTCTGCAGGTTTGGATCTCAGCAGCCAGATTAAAGGATGCCTGGTCACCTCATCAGCCGACAAACATGTTAAAATTTGGGATATTTTGGGTAACAAACCCAATCTGGTGCACTCACGGGATATGAAAATGGTAAGAACTAATACAGCATGTAGTTCTCAGATTCCTCAGTTTGTTGTGGAGGTATTTTACCCTGTCTGAGTCAGGAAGTTTGTGGTACATGACAATGTACTTCCTCATTTGTAAACAGGGAGTGCTGTTCTGCGCTTCATGTTGCCCCGATCTGCCCTTCGTCTATGCCTTTGGGGGACAGAAGGATGGTTTGAGGGTTTGGGATATAAGCGATGTTACAGCAGGTACAGTTTACACTAAATTAAATATGTCTTCTTTAACACTTCATTTGCTCTGTGCATTGAACACATGAATAAGTTAAATATTTTGTTGCTTAATACTTGAGTAACATGAGCTAAATAAGTAAGATATTTATTCAATTTTTTTTGTTGATTGCAAGCTGGCAAATCTATTTCATTTTTCCTGTTTCAGTGTATCTGTATTTATGAAGTCATTATTAAGTCAATAATACTGGCATATTATCGTGATTGTTTTCCATTAGTTGCTGAGGTGTTCGGGAGTCGAGAGCGTTTAGTTGTAAACGCAGGATCCCAGGCATCTGGCAGTGCAACCACAGCAGAGATGGACGTATCCCAGTGACCCTTCGATTGCAGCAACCGCCTGTAAACAAGAATGAACTGAGCCTCCCTGGGAAGACATCAAGCTGCTCCGCTTGTTGCTGCGTTTCCTCACATTGCAGCACTTCGTTTCATGGGAAAAGGATCGGATTAAAAATTAAGCTGCACTCATCAAAAGACTTTGAAGATTGTTCAGTTTCTCAAAAATAACAACAGTGGCTTTTCACACTCAATGACGTGCTAAGAAAAGAAAAGAAAATCTTTCCTATATTCATATTAATGAATATTTCCAGCAAACTATTTGTGATTTTTAGATGGAAGTAGTGATTCATTTATTTGAATTACTGTTTGAATTGTTTATTTGATATCCCCTTCAGTTTGCTTTCCTTTGCACAAATGTACAACTGTATCATGCTGAGTCTTTTCACATGAAATATACAAGGAACTGAATTGCCTTCTGATATTGGGTTCCCTGGTAATAAATAGTAAAATATTAATAGAAAACAGTGTACAGAAATCTGGGGCCAAATATAGACTTTTCAGAAATGCTGTGTATTCATTAAATTAATACATTTTTTTTTAAATGTATAAACCCTGATGTCCTTGTGATTCTCCTGCTCTTGCACAGTCTACTTGCAGCCTTCGCAAATTTGTTTCGGTGGCTCATCAGCTTGTGGCAGATGTTTGGGCGTTTGATTCATAAAGATAACATATGCATAAACAGCAAGGGAAACCTAACGAAAATGTTAACAGTGATTTCTCATACTAAATGTCCTCAGGTTAGAATCTCACAGCGGATGTTCATTATCTCTTTTCTGTCACGGTCGCCGTCAAACTCGGAACTATCCCGAGCGAGTCGCAGCGCGAACACGGAACCGTTGCAGCGACGCACACGTTAAGAAAGGAAAAAAATAATCTGAGCATGGCGTCGGCTCATCTGTGCAAATTGCACAGTCTTCTAACGCGGTTTTCTACCGGCACCACACTGCGACGAGTACAAAGTAAGAAATGTTGAAGTGCTTTTAACAAATTGTTAGTGTTAGTTTGACCGAGTTTACCGTTTATAGCCGCGAACGCAGGGGAGATGGCGGTGAAAGCTAGCAGGAGCTAACCTTGAGAACATGTATAGCAGGTTAACATTTATCTGGCCAGCGTCGTTTGTGTTTCCATCGTCAGAACCGTATTTCATTTACTTTTTTCCGATATATTTAAAGTGTAGTTATTTATAGGAAAAGTTAAAGGGGTTGCACTAGTATTTAAACGGTCAAATGCCTTTTATACGCGTTGTCATAACTTCTTCTCCATTTCAATGCCATTGGGTCCAGTATAGTCAAAAAAGCAACATGAACTGTGGTCTGCGGCGGAGTTGTGCTTTCAAGTGGATCTTTAATTTTAAACGTGTGTATTTTCTTTACTAATTCTGTTAAATATATGATATCCATTTGTCTCTGTTACAGCATGTTTGGTGCCAGTTCGACAGAAGTCCGGTATCGGTGGTCCCTCGCCTAATGTCCCAAACTGGTATGATAACAGTTTTGATTTAAGATAAGTAAAGAGTGCATCTATGTTTAGACTACCTATGGCACCAAGCCACATTTAAACCTCGATATTATATTTTGATGAATTAATAATACATTTTCTGGAAAACAGTATTAATAATTAACCACATTGTAATGGATGAAAGGTAAACAAAGTAAAATAAAGTAATTAGTGATGCATTTTTAGGTTTTAAGCTGAGCTGCAACGCGGTTATGAGGAGACGGTTTCCACTAATTTGAAGGTTACGTTTGGTCCTGCTGTATAAATGTAACTGTATTTTTAATTGTGAACCAGATCAATGCAGGAGAATCATTAAAGGGTTTGTAGTATTTATGTAAAAATATTACTCAGAATATTTAAGAGGTAAATGATAGGATTAGACTTATTACATATATTGTTTTGGTCTGCTCTCTGCTGTAGGGCAGCTGGTTGGCAGCAGTATTATAGTTCAGTCAGGTACTTTCTCCGAAGGTTTGAACTAGTGCTTTGTTACAAAATGTATATTTGTGATCAGACAATAACCTTCCAATCTCTTGGATTTAGTAACATGGACATTGGCGTTACTTCAGATGGGAAAACCATAGTGTGCTACCACCCCACTGTCGACATTCCTTATGAGTTCACACAAGTAAGAGAGTGCTTTCTGTCTAGTCTCATACATATCAATGTGTCTGTTGTCTGATTACAGAATCTGTATGTGAGGACTGACTGTGACTTTTTCTACCAAAGAAAAAGAGAAGTGAGAGGCTCCAGGTGTCTTTTCTGATCTCTGCAGCTCATTTGCCTACCTTTGTCCTTGATGCGATACAGTTTAAAAGCTAGCTAATGGCTGACAGTGGTTTCCCTTATACACTTTGGTTCTGGAAAAGCCCATCACTAAGGCAACTGATAAAACCAAAAGTAGTCCAGAAGTTCCAGATGGGAGAAACAAATGGCTTGCCAGGGCATACAGGCAAACACCATTGTCTAAAAGTTTAAGGGGGTTTGTAGTTGGTTTCTGAAAAGAAGGGGGGGGGCTAGAGTTAAAAGATAACATTTGATAAACAATCAAACCCAGTAAAATTAAGAGGCAGATTGTGTGGATTGATTTACCGCTATTCATAGCACTGCCACAAGATGGAACCGTGAGGCTGCAATGACGTTAGTTACCGACACTTGAGAGCTTTAACAAAGTAATCACACATTTCTCAAAGCAGATATTAGCTAACTTTTAAGATCCCCCACAAAAGTGAGATTTGAAGCGGTGTCAACATGAATGCATACTGCCATCACAGATGTACATTAGGTAAAAATATCAGTATTAGTAATTAGTAGAAAAAGATTGCTTGAAGTGTTGCTGGACTATTGGTAGTTACTGTATAAATTCAAGATGTGCGAGAAGAAATCTAGCTCATGAAAGTAAATCTTTGCAGCCTATAGAACGAGCTGACCCTGTGACCAACCCGGTTGAGACCCACGACCAGGTTTTAAAGGCCCACCTCAGCAAGGAGGTGCTGAAGGACAAACAGGGGCCCACTATAGAGGAGCTGAGCAAGATGTTTTTCACCACCAAACACCGGTGGTATCCAGTCGGACAGTAAGTACACAAATAGCACACAGCGGTGACAAAGGCCTTTGACACCAATGTTGTTAAATGCTAGCTTTATAATACAGGGGTTTGTCAGGGCATTTTTCCCTATGATTTTATGTATTTGCTCTTGAGTTGCCCTTCAGTAGAAAGTGCCAAAAAAAAACTGGAACATATGTGGTTGTATTGGTTGTCACTGACACCTGACTTACTTACAATGTGAGAAATGAGAAGTCCGAGATTCAAGCAGGAGTGGGTTATTCGTTCTTAATTCTTATCATTGATTTGTCTATCTTGGTTATCAGCTCAGTAAATTACCTGGGCAGGGCTGTAGGGACAGGATTATTTGCCAGATTTGATAGAGACACTCAGTAGCCGCTCATAGTCCCTTTTGTGTGAGTAAGAGTGTGTGAGCTGGAAGAAAACATGTCACCCCAATTAAAAATCCCTCCTGTAGATACAGTTGTAAATGAATTTCCTTCTGTTTCACTGTTCACAGGTACCACATGAGGCGCAGAAAGAAGGATCCTCCCAAGGACAGATAGTTGAAAGCCAAAGTTACAAAGCTGCAAATGTTTGTTTGTGTTATAGTCACAGTGATGTATAATAAAATGTTATATATTGACTCGGTTGTCATGAGTCTGTGAGTCACTGCTGCTGAAATGGAACAGTTGTATGGTACATATATTTACTGCACTAGGTTTTAGGGCCTTTTATTAATTCCCCTGCAAATATATTGTAAATCTAAATTATTTATTGGATTGGCCCCAGTATACCATAATTAAGTATTATATAATAACTGCTCTGGTCTCATTACTCTATCAACAATCTCTCTGTAAATCTTATTATGAGGTTTATACTAGAGTTTACTGAGCTTTAAGTTGTGTCGGGATACAATCTAAATCTGTTTTATATCATATTTTGCTTTCATACATCAAATAGTTTAAAAGAAGTTCAATTGGTGAAATTGATTTTTGTCTATATTTCATTAATCTTAATTGTTCCTTCAGCAAAAATGAAACATCAATTCAAGAGAGACCAGAGTAGTGAGACAGTAATAAGCGTCAGCTGTGGATATGAGTTGAATGCACTTGATAATTGATAATCCCTTAAATGTAAATGCATCCTACATGTTGATATACATTTGAGGCATAGATTGAAACTGACTTGGAGGAAACCACCAATGCAAGTGCAGTTCTTCACCACAAAATATGAACAGCAACCACGGTGCTTTACAGCGTCTGCAGGAAAAACTTGAGAAAAGAGCACTTGTGTAGGGCGTTCAAGTTCATGCACATCGAGATGTGGACAGAGGTTAAAATCATTTTTTTAGGTTAACCCATGGAAATCATGTACCTCCGAACTGACTTTTGACTTTGTTTCGAAGCACAATGGAGAAACAAAGCAAATTTTTGAATTTAACTACAGAAACAAAGGAAAGGACTTTCATTTACATATAGAATCTTTTTTTTTTTATCTATCAAAACATGTTTTCATTCTCTTTTTATCATGTACTAAGTGTTAATGTAAATTGAATGCACCATAAAGGATGATGAAAGGGAATTTAAAAAGTATAACAAAGGAGAAAAATGAATAAAGGCAAATGAATAAAGGCAGATTAAATTGCAAGTGCTGATCGTCTATACGCTCTCTCGAACTCTCTTTTGGAAAAATCAGCATCATGTGAATTATCATGTTATACATTCATGTCATGAAATTATGGGCGCTATCAAGGTATATTATAACATTTAAGAAGAAGCTTTGAATTGTGTTTAATGTTGGAAAAGCTCACCAAACGATTGAGGTAAAAGTATGACTAGTATTTATATATTTTTTTTTTATCAGATTTGTCTCTATGGTATCACATCGATCAGTCTCTACATCGTCTTGCTGTTTTAAGTATTTATACTTCTATTACTCCGGGGTTCGTATTTTTACACAGACAGCTGCATACTTCTTGACGTCATCTGAAACCACCGGAAGAAGCGAGTTATCTGTCCCCGCCCCGGCAGCTCAGTCAGTCCAACCTGAGGAGAAGGCGAGTCCACGGCTAAAAATATAATAGCTAACACAAGATGGCCGGTTTGCCTCGTAGGATTATAAAGGTACATTTTAAACCAGGCGGTGTTTACGCGTTATAACGAGTTAGCGTGTTTATACTGTGAAGATTATTCGACGCGAATACGGACGCGGAGTTGCTGCAATCCGGCGTGTAGCCCGACGTTAGCGCGGCTAACGCAATTAGCTCTTATCTAGCTAGTTATCGAGCTAGCTCGCTGGTCCGTGTCTGTGCGAGTGTTTTGTTTGCCACTTCCGTTTACTCCCTTTCTGTTTAGTCTCTGGCCGATTTTTTTTTTTTTTTAATTTTCTTTTCCCGTGCGAGTGGACTCCTCTCGGCGCCTCCGACGTGGTCACCGACGCTCCCGGGCCGCGAATTAAAACGGAATAACGACAAAATTTCGTCCCCGGTCGCCATATGAATGGGTTCGCTAATTAAGCTAGGCTAACGGTTGTTAGCTCGGCGATTGGTACACATGTCCGGGGCTGAGGCGAAACGCTGCCCTTGTCGCGTCCGGGCGTTTAAATGGCCTCGGGGGAAGCCAACGGCGTCGTTGTCGCCGATTTTTGTGCGAGGCGAAGGGAAAGCAAAGGAGAAACCAGCAGGCCCCTTGCGCTGCGGTCTCCTCCCTCAACCCTCGCTGCGACTTCCCCTCGTCGGGCAGGGCCCGGCGGTGGGCGCGATCGCTCCCTTATTTTTTTTTTCCGCCAGATCTAATAGCTATTTCTCAGGTTCAGCTGGTTTTTGTTTTTTCAGCAGTAACTCGGTGGCGACGGGATGGAAAACAAGAACCAGTTTTCATGATCGAAATCTGTGCCCCCCCCCCCACACACACACACACACAGCCACCACCACCACCACCAACAACCAAATCTCAAGATAAATAAGTCCATTTATAACGAGATTAAATCAGTTTCCTTCCTGTGCTTCGGTGCACCTGCTCGGTCAAATGTTGTAATGTTGGAATGTGCAACTTCCTTCTTTTCATTTCCACTGTCCCACGGTGTTGCATTACACTGTGTTGGTTTTTGAGTAAAACTCATAATCCCGCAAGTCCACTTTTTTTTTTTTTTTTTAGAAATTAACTAAAGTGCATTCATCTGTTAACTGAATTCTTGTAAGAAGATGGATCGTGAACTAAATCAGAGCCCGATCTGTGTATCGATTGCTTGGTTAGTCTATTGGCAGGAAAGGAATTGGTAATTACCCGATAATTCATAAATCATTGAAGTCATTTATTCCTAAACATGCTTAAAAAAATTAGCTGGTACCTGCTTCTATGTATTAATATTTAAAAATTCATAAAAATGTGAATTATCTCTATCTTATTTATTAATAAATACAATACATTTAGGTTTTGGATATTTAGTTGGTCAAAACAAGTCATTTATAAGAAAAAAAAATTTGATGAGCATTTTTCACTCTTTTCTAACAGACAATGATTTGTTGCTGAGTTTTAAAAATAGTCATTATTTTGTCTGAATGTGGATGGGTTTGAAATTGTGTTTGTTTGACAGGGTAAATCATCTGTGGTCATTCATTACACACCTGAAAGTCTGTTTCCGTCTGACGCATCCACACTTCTTTCTACAGCACTGTTTTTGTGTGTGTGTGTGTGTGTTTGTGTGTTTATTTATTTACTTTGCGGCAACATCCATATTTGGAGGGTGTAGCTGTCATGCCCACAACTTTGTGTTCTTGCAGAATTGACTTACTTTGCCAAGCAGTTGATCATATACAATGAATTTGACTCTTATACATTAATGCAGTAGACATACAGCAGAACAACAACAACAAAGCTTTAAAAGGTCTTGTCATATGTATTTTTATATATATTCTTATATCACAAATCAAATAATATAATTCATACCTATTTTGTTAAAATCCTTAACTGCATAGAAGAGTCTGGACAGACATGGTTGTAAACTGCAACTTGACCAGTCAGCAGAGGCATACAACAGCAAGGTAGTAATTCTAGTTGTGTGTTTCTCATTTTGATCACGTCAGGAGACACAGCGGTTGATGGCGGAGCCTGTTCCAGGGATCACGGCTACGCCTGACGAAGGGAATGCACGTTACTTCCATGTGTTCATTGCGGGGCCTCAAGACTCTCCTTTTGAAGGAGGCACTTTTAAACTTGAACTATTTCTTCCAGAAGAGTATCCCATGGCAGCTCCCAAAGTGCGATTCATGACCAAAATCTACCACCCCAATGTTGACAAACTGGGAAGAATATGTTTAGACATTTTGAAAGGTAAGAACACACGGCAGAAAGCCACTCGATATCAAGAATTTTTGTCAATATACATGATGGGGGGGGGGGTCTTCCTTTTTTCCCCCTTGGTGTGTAATCATACTTGCTTACTATGCTTGTAGTTTTGTTTCCAGTCTTGAAATTCTGCGTATCTTAAACAATTAAAGCCCCAATAAGTAATTTCTTACCAGTTGGAGAAAGAAAAACGTAATGGCCTTTATGCTTAAACAACATTCACAGGCTATCGAGTTATTATTGCTAATGTGTCAGAAACTAACTGCCAATTTACACAACGTGTCCTGATTAAACCGAACATCATATGCATTCTGTTGGAGGGTTTTTTCATCTACCCGACAAATGGAAGTTCAATATTTGGTTTTGCCCCAGAAACTCCTAAGAAAAAGATGTTTTTTTAGCGTCTCCAAACATTCCTTTACTTTGGCTTTCTGCTGTTTAGTGCTGGACACATAGCAAACCCCAAACTCATCAAAGCTTATTTATTGGAAAACCTGCCTGTGAAAATTTTTTTTGGGGGGGGTAGCTATGAGCCATTGGAAAGCTACTATATTCTCTAAATTCATACTGGCAAGTTAAAACAGTGATATTATCAATCAGGCACGAGTTCATTGAGTTAATTCTCAGCGGAAAGTAGTGGGACATTTGATTTATTATTTGATTAGCATTTATTGATTAGCCTTTGATTAAAAAAAAAAAAAGTAGAAAATGTGTGGTCTTCAAATCACTTGTTTTGCTTGACAAACAGTCTAAAACCCACCAGCAACAATTTTGATAATGGAGTTTTCATTTAATGTTAAAAAAATTATTCATTAGCAACTCAAGTTGTTCTGTTTAATCAGAGTTGAACATTTCTGTAAAAATTCAACAGTTTTTGAGTCTAGATGTAGGAAATATCCAAACAGGGGTTATCTAATTAGAACCAATAAATATAATATCAAAATAATAAAAATAGGAATATTAAATCTCAGCTGTTAACTCAAACAGCCAGAATGACAGCCAGATTATGCAAAAAAAATTAGCACATTATTACAAACCAGCATTGGGAGGCATAGAATTTTATTGTCTCAGTCAGAAGTTGGAATCAGATCAGCTATTACCTTTTTTATTATATGAGATGGCTGAAAAGCAGCCAGCTGCATTTGCGGAAAGCACTTTCACTAGACCGAGCTTCAGGAAGTAGATGTGATTTAAAACTATCAAATCAATTTTTAAGGTTAAATAAACTCAAATTTATTCGGCAAGAGCAGAGGTGCGGCCAGACTTGTTTTGAGGTATTACAGAAAATATTGCAACAGGCTGTGGTTTACACGCACACTGATCTGCACTTTGAGCTTGTTACTACTTCATATTTTATTGTTTAGATTTATTAGATTCACAGGAGCCAGGGCCATCTCCATTATCAAGTGGCTTTAGGAAAAAGTGGATCTCAGCACAATTACTGGTTGGCCCCAGCTGTCAGGCATGATTGGTGCTGCTCAGTGTCTCTTACACTGGTCTGGGACTCCACATCCTGAAGTTCCCTCATTTTCCCGTATAGACTATCATTTTTGTTTCTCCTTGCCCCTTTTTCCAATCTTTCCCTCCTCTAGATAAGTGGTCTCCAGCCCTGCAGATCCGTACAGTGTTGCTATCTATCCAGGCGTTATTAAGTGCCCCCAATCCAGATGATCCCCTGGCAAACGACGTCGCAGAGCAGTGGAAGAAAAACGAAAGCCATGCCATTGAGACAGGTGAGGAACAGATTCGTTGTTTTTTTTTTCTTTTTTTTTAATGAGGTCTCATTAAAAGAGTCATGATCAACTGCACTAGACTTTATTACAATCCCCACACATGGTCAAGATCAATTCCACACCTTTTCAAATTATATCAAATTATTCGAAATGCAGTTTTCCTGGTTGGAGAGAGGGAAAAAAAAACCCAGTCATCTGACTGTAAATACATACAAATATGGCATTTACCATGAAAAATGGATGCATTTCCCAAGTATGTTAGTCATAATTAAATAATCATGAAATGACAACTCATAAATCAGAGCAGCACAGCTCTTCAAAGGGATTTCTTAAATCAAAAGATTTTTTGCTGTTCTTGCAGAATTAAAAAAAAAAAGGATAATCTCAAAATCAGTGTTTATAGTTGTTTGTCCCATGATCACCTTGTTGGAGGATCAGGTAAAAGCTTTGGGGCCTTGTAGGCTGTGCAGCATGGATTGTATGAGGACAGTGATAATATGTTATATACACATTAGGCACATAGAAAACCATTGCTAGTCAGTGGATATCATTTAAAACTAAACTGTGGTGTCATTTCTTTTGGGTTTTCTGTTCATGAACCTCAAACTGTGGCAACTCTGTCGTCTTCTGCTGTCTACATCTGTTTTTTTGAAGTCACTTGAGAACTTTGTTGAACCAGGGAACCAAAATATTTTTTTCATTATTGATTAGTCTTCGATTTAAAAAAAAAAAAAAAAAAAAAAGTAGAAAATGTGTGGTCTTCAAATCACTTGTTTCATTTGACAAACAGTCTAAAACCCACCAGCAACAATTTTGATTCTGGTTCTCTTGGTCTTCTCTGATAGGAAGCTGAATATCTTTTGGTTTTGAACTGCTGGTTGAAAAAAAAGACAAGGAATTAGAATATGTCAACTTTGCCTTTGCGATGCTGTTTACCGAGAATTTAAAGAACAGGAGATTAGACGATTAGTCAAGAAAAAATGGGTAGACTAACGGATAATGACAATAATCCTTAGTTGCTGCCCTAGCTAGGACCAAAAAAAGTTTGGCATTACATTTTGAAACTTTTTTTAAAACCATTAATTGTTCAATATCTTTGGTAATTAACTTTCTGTGGCCTAAATGATAAACTGAGAAATGACTTTATATGTGGAATTCCTACGGTTTTTCAGTTACATCTGGTTGCCAATTACTTGGGAAGTTTGATTAAACGCATCTGTGAACACTCTCCAACACTCTGTTATCTACAGTCCTGCTCCCTCCACAACTACTTTTATCTTTCTGTCCCCCCCCCCCCCTCAGCCCGAACATGGACCAGGCTCTACGCGGGCAACACTGAAGTATAGAAGAAGAGAGACGAGGCGTCTGAATGTGATCCACAAAATGTACTCCTATTCTGTCAACATATGAATTTAACGGACACAAAAAAGAAAAAAAAAAAAGATTATAAGTCCAAATCTATTTGAAAGAAATGACAAGATTTACTGCTGCAGACCTCTGGGTGACTTATTTTCCTCTCTAAGACGCGTTAAATGTGTGTTAGTCTTTTTTTTGTCTTTTCTTTTCTTTCTTTCTTTTTTTTTTTCCTGTGTTGCTATTTAAATGCATGGACAGAGAATGACACCCTCCCCACTACAGTCTTAAAAATATCATGCAATATGTTGTCTTGAACTAGGCACATACTGGTACGTTTGCAAAATATATATTAAAGCTGCCCTTCTTTTAACACATGCATGATTTGTCAACACATCTGTATGTCTTTTTGTGAGAGATGACAGGTTTTGTTGTTTCAACACAGAGTGTACAGCTGTCTTTTCCACCCACTTGTAGTAAGCAGATGAAAAATTTGAATGATGAGGTTTCCCTTTATTCTTTTTAGGGAAAATGACGAGTAAGCCTGTAAGTTCGACAAAAGAAGGTTAGTCTAATTTCCCCACATGTGCGTGTCTGTGTCCGTGCATACAAACAATTCACAACACAGAATGTTTAGTCAGTGGTGCAGCTACTGTAGTTCGGCATCATCCCACGGGGCACTTAATACTGAACACAGGGGAAGCTTATCACAGAATTTTCATCCCACAACAAAGGCAATCGTATTTATAGAACTGGAAATGCTTTCCACATAGAAAATACATCCTGACACAGTTCTTCAGTCCTATGTAAACTATAACTTTGGCGAATGTATAGCAAGATTTTTAAGAGGCTGTAATTGGAGACTTGCTCATCTGAAATTAAAACAAAACCAGAAGGTCTTTTGATCCACAGACAACTGAGGGAGGGTAATATTTTATTTAAAGACATCCTGAAAGATGCTGTATACCTGCCAAATTTGCCGGTAGAGACTAGACAGTACTTTATAGTCACAGCTAACATGTACGAGCGTTTAGTTCACGGCCAGTGTCAATTTGTGGCCCCAGGTGATGTAATTTTAGCTCTTTTCATTATTCACATCTTAACATGGGTCTTAGCATGGTAGAAAAGACAGATTATTGCGTGATTAGATGCCCGAGCCCAATTAGATGAGGACTACCCCTAATAATCCCAAATGTACCTGTATAATGTAAAATTTTGCTCTTTCTGGGTCATTTCAAGTGGTGGGTTTGGCAGTAGTCTGAAATATTGCTACATGTTTTTAAAAAAAAAAAAGTCCTCAGAAACTGCAGATGTAGTGTCTGTTTGATCGGTTTACTTCCCCTCTTATACGGTTTGGGGAGGGTGAGCGAATGACTTCAAAACACTCACAAAAAAAAAGACATTTCAACACATCCAGAAATGTAGTAGACTACAAAGATGTGCTGAAAATGTCTTCTTTTTTGTAGGAACTTGAGCTGTTTTAACCCCCCCCTTTTTTTTTAATCTTTTTTTTTTAATGTCTGTCCATGCAGTCTATGTTGCCTGTTCTCATTTTTATTTTCAGTTTTAATTAAAAAAAAAAAAAAAAAAGGCATGTACAGTAACCAAACTGACACCGGGAAAGTTCAAACTAGTTTTCATCTGGGGTGTTTGTGAAGTCGAGGTGCTTTCTTTAAAAGGGATAGTTGAGGCTTTTTTGAAGGGCTTGCCGTCAATTCAGATGTTTTCCGCAGCGACCTTCCTAAATTGGTCTCATTCTGCTTCTGCTCTTTCTATGATAAAGATCTTAGACGATTATGTAAGTGGATTTAATTGATACCGCAGGGAAGATTCTGGTCTCTGTGGTAGAAGGACAAGTGATAACACAAATAAAAAAGTATTCAAGATTAAAGGTCTTCATCATGCAGATTTTCTATAAAACTATAGAAATCAAGAGTCCCATAAAAGCACTCACATGAAATCTTCTGTCAAATTCTGCTCTGCGGTTTATTGTTGACCTGTAGAAAAGCTTTCTAAAAATCCATACACTTTCCTTTTAAAAGATACTCTTATTACGGGGTTAGAGGGATCAGTGCAACATGTCATCCAGTAACTTAGACCCCCCCCAATCATATTGCTTCTGTATGGCTCATCTGAGGGAGGACTGTAATGTTATGTTGTAGTAAAACTATTTTTGTTAAGCGTTCTCTTTTGATTGATCTCCTTTTCTTGCTCTTTACTGGAGTATCGCAGGCTTGGTGTCGCTTAGGTTTTTTTGTGCCCTGTCCTCACCCAGAAATGTTAACTGTTTCTAACCGCTGCATTTACTCAAGTCTGGAAGATGGAGCACGGCTTAAAACCGGGTTAATTTATTGTTTCCCTGAGGAACTTGACAGCAAATCTAAACCGAGAAACAGTCACTCACTGGATTTTTGAAGCATCTAGATCAAAAATATTTAGAGATCAAACTCTGATTAATCAGCTCCCCATGTGTAAAGAAGAAGAGTTCTGTCGGTAATTTCAGTACATTTGCATACATGGCTCTTCAAATACTCTGTAAATAAACTGAGTTGAGTAAGTAAGTAGAGGCTCGTCTGGTTTATGTTGTGTGGACTTTGTGTTCCCCTCGAGGCCAAAGTATACAGCTAAGGTTTCATTCCATTCATTTGTCTAGTAGGATGCTTTCTTGTTTGCTGTGACAGTTTTTTAATGCACAGCCTTTTGGTATATTTAAATCTGCAGCCCACATAATCAACTTTTGGTCTCTGTGGTCAAAGAGTGGCAAAATAAATTTGCCACTCGTGGAGGGAAGTGGTGAAACATCCTTGAGACACCCACACATACATGAAAAAAACAAATTTTTAACTTTGATTTTTTTTTTTTTTTTTCTAATGGAAAGTATGTACAAAATCTGGTCGTCATTTTGTCTGTTACAGGATGGATATTTGAACTACATAGGTCTAAGCCCATATATAGCACAACAGGAAATACAAACAAAATAGAACAAAACCACAATATCCAAAATAAATATACATGCTGGACGAGATGGCTGCTTTATAGTTCCCCATAGATGAACCTGTTATGATTTTAAGAGGATTGAAAACCTACAGATTTGAGGCTTGATGACACCTGGGAGACAGTGACTGACATTAAAGAATATTGATCAAGTTTAAGATTAAAAGGCCTTTTTTTTCCCAGCAGACATTTTGACTTCAGCTAAGTCTGAAATTTAATCTCCACTCAATATACTAAGTGTTACCTTTAAATACCACTAAGTTTATAAGACATTTTACGTTGAACTCTGTCCATTCCCCTTTTTAAACTTTGAGAAGGCATTTTTAAATCCTGCAAATTCCAAAGCTTGAATATAAAAGCTTTTTTTTTTTTTTTTTTTTTTTTTTTAGTGATCACAAAGTCGGGTAGGAAATATTCAGTCCAACATTATATTCATAAAAATTAAGTTGCCTTTGAAGCTTGAAACCAAAATTCCTTGTGAAAAAAAATCTGATTTGAACGTTCTGGCGAATGAGAATAAGCGAATGAGATCCAGTGGAATTAATCAGTCCCCTGACCAATAAAGTTAGACTGCATCAGCCGTTTCCAAGAAAGAAAAGTTCCGATTTACGACTGGAAACCGCGGGCAGTTGCAGTTTCGGTCAAGTTTTTTTTGAAATAGCAAAGCCTACTGGACATTTTAAAGATACTCATGAGTGAGTGAGTGGCTTTCAAAGTAAAAATATGCCCATTCAGGATTCGGTTTTCAAACAATGATTATTAATGTAATAAATGCCACCACCTACTTTCCTCTGACATGTCAAAATGTCTGCTGTGAAAAGGTTCATTCCAAGGCCCTGTGCCCTTTTCTCCTGCTGTTCCATATAATCTCACAAGATGGCACTATAGTTAAAATTAAGCTGGATAACTTCATACCTTTGGCCTGCTGTAACCAAGTTTTTTCATGAAATTAAATACGCTTTTATGACAGCTTGTTTATATCATTAAATGGGCTTTGGGATGTGCTCTCCCTCAGGGCTCAGATTAATTTATTCTTGGATCTCTATGAACTGCATCTTCTCATTCAAACTATTTTTGGCAGTCATGATATGTAGAAACTCAAGCAAATAAAAACTTTATCCTCATTCTTTGTCTCTTACCCAATACCTAGATTTCTTTTGGGTCGTCCTTACTACAACGTCTGCCTTCCTGCAGGAGGCACCTGTGCTGGATGCTCCTTGTTTTTAATATTTCCTTTGCTAGAAACAAAGGTTTCACAATGTTTTATGGACACGGCTTGGTTTTTATGGCAACAGTGAGTCATTAGGGTTGGTATGCAGCCATCCTTCGAGTGGATTTGCAGGAAACGATTCCCCTCGCTATCTGAAATATCTGACAAAACATTAACTAGTCTCAGAAGCTTTTGTCTCCTGAACAAGGTTTGTTTATGCGCTGTCCATCCTCAGAAAATCTGGTTGAAGTGATATTTTTAAGTCAGTGAATATATCATTAATTTGTAAATATGAGCTCATACATGAGACATGCATCAGTTGGTAGTTAAGGTTGATTACTATAATAATGTGTAATAGTTTTGCCATCTTGTTTTCTCTTGTGGTTAACTCACATGACCAATGCTGCATTTGCACATTCACCGTTTGTTGTCGTTATTCATTGAGACCTGATATGTGCAGACTATATATATCAGTTGACACCAAATTTTGAAGCATAAAACAGTCGTTTTAAAAGTAAAAATATTCTGTATTTTGTTTACTTTTTGGTCCAGGTAACTATATTTTTATGACTATTTTATTTACCCACAAAAACATAATATGTGCTGGCTGTAAAACCATATTTCCCTCTGGGATAATAAAGACTATCTTAAGGACTACATAACTGCTGGTGCAAACCTTTTACTGCTATGCCAGGAATTTAATCGTGTTTACAAATAGAAATATATGCATAACATGACCATGTGTGGATTTTTAATCACAGATTGATATTTAAATTACAGGTTATTAAGATGCCCAAGATCTCCCAGAAGAAATACCAAGGACTCTTTCTACTTTCTTAAAGTTTGTGGATTATATTTAAAACTTGGTTTAGGCTAAATGCTGACTTAATGATCACTTAAAAAGAAAATCCATAAAATAACTGAACAACGCAACCCAACACAATTTCCAACTGCCATGATGAAGGCCATGACTTACCGACTAAAAACTCCTTTGAATTAATTATCTTTTTTGGTCAAACTAGTTTTTACAAGGTGAGGAATAAATCCTCACGCTCAATATTTTCGTGATTTTTGAGCATGCTTGTAAACTCTTTCAAACCCACCTCTGAATGATTTCTTCACTAACAGTCACATCTTTTTTTACATGTGTATTATATATGTTTAAATATAAATGGATCCATGTTATATTTATATAGCGTGTTATAGTGTGTTACAAACCCTTTTTATAAATAAATGATAAATGTTGAGGTTAAAGTAATAGGTCAACATTTTGGCATTAGATGAGAAGATCAACACCACTCTAATGTCTGGTAGCTAGCCTTAGCATAAAGACTGGGAAAGGGCAAACATCTAGCATGGTTCTGTCTGAAAATAGAAAATAAGAATATTTCCCCTCATTGTCGAACTGTTCCTTCAAAGTTAAGCGTTAGCATTAACTTTTTACACTAAAAACAGCCACCTCTTCAAATTTTTTTCTTACTTGAAAATAATTTTTTTGTAGCATTGTCTTTTATTGTTTGTTCCCCACTCTTTTCATGCGTTTTTTCTGTTTCTAGTATTCTAGTCTGCTATAAGCTGATAGAAAATAATCAGCTGTAATCATAGCAGTTTCAGTTCGTCATGATACGGATCGCTAGCAAAAAATTTCCTCCTTGAGACTGAAAACAACAAGAAAGGGAAATTATCTTTCCAACGTTGTACATGTGTTATTTTCCTCAGCTTTAATACAGTAGAATTAGATGTGCTTGTCATGGAAATACATGACAAGCACATGACAATAACAAGCCACAACTGCAGTGGTGACCACCACAGATGAGCCTGCATCCTAAACATAGCCCTGCTCCTCTGACAGGGCAGATCATCTCTCGCTGCGATTGCTGACTGCAGGTTGAAAACACTCCCGTCAGATACCGGTGATGCTGGACTGACAGGCGACGACAAACATCCTGTGTTGGCCGCCGTGTCTCGTCGGCATCAGCAGTTTATTTGAAACCTGACACCCGCGTTGGCCCGTGGCTGTGGACCACGGAGTGGTTCTTGTGGATGGAGAACGTGTTGAAATAGTCTGTTTGTTATGAGAGCTGATGGGTGTGTGTGCTGATTCATTTGGTTTTTGGCTATTTGTTTTTTGCTGCTGCTGTTGTTCTGTTTTCCCCTTTTTCTTTCTCCATCTCTCTTTCCCCTGTTCATTTCCTTCTTTTTATTGTTTCCCCAGTCTGTCCATTTTTGCTTAAACTTGTTTTCCTCATTCCTTCTCATCTACTTTCCTTCTTTTCTGCAACATCTTCCTCCTCTATCTTCTCCTCTCCTCTTCCCTCTTCCCATGTACCACTGCAGATGAAGTAAAAGGAGGGCTGCAATCAAAACCCTCGTACCTGCACCCTCCTCATGTTATGTAACCGTCCTCACTAATCTCTCATGCGTGAAAACAAAAGTCAGCAGGCAGAGAGGGAATCCCTCCTTTCAGACAAAGGCAGGTATCTGGAGCGACTTAAGCCTCATTCTCGCTGTCTCTTGGATCGCTAGAGGACAGTCTCTGTCACAGATGTTACACAACACAGCTGCAGTCGAATACTAATGTCCTTTTACTGTGAATGCAAATTACAGCTGAGCCTTTTATTAATTCCTATCGTTTGTGGTTGGAGCTGATAGATTTCAGTCTGATGCGCTTAACCCCTTGAACCCGAGGCTGCTGTTGTTGACCTTTAACTTCCTTAATTTCTTGGCTTACGGCATCGTCGCTGCATGTCTCAGCCATGCATGATATATTTAGCCAGGTTATGCATAGAATAAATGCAATACTTCGGCATGTTATAGTTGTTATACATGATCTATATGACTTATAGCAAAACAACAAGAGAAGTGAAATGGCCTTATATCCCATCCCAGTATATCTGGACAAGAGATGTAGATATTCCACCTATACATACATGAGATGCAGTTTTTTCTTTTCAAATTTATATGTCTTTTAGCAAAAAGCCACGGTGAGCTGTAGACGTGTGTGTGTGTGGTAGGAATTCCTCCCCTGCTCCCCTGGGTTTTTCATCCATAGTGAGAACAGACTGTCCTGGGCCATCCTTCCATTTCCCTGCTCTCTCTCTTTCTCTCTCTCTCTCTCTCTCTCTCTCTCTCTCAATATATATATATATATATATATATATATATATATATATATATATATAGAACAGCCATTGCAGAGAAGGAGAGAAGGGCTTGTTTTTGTTTGTGTGTGTGTGTGCATGTGTGAGCCTTTATATGCTTGCAAAAGCCCCTATGTGTAAGGGAAGGGCGCTTCGGATTGAAATGGCCACCCAGTCAGGTATCATACCCCAGAGACCCGTGTGGTGCTATCCTTCCGCTCTTATGCCTGGTAGCAGAAGTTTTGTGACTCTTATCATATCATTTTACAGTGAGAGAGCAACATGTTCTGTAAAAGTCACTAACTGATAGTGAAAACACGGGATCACTCCTCCCTTATTCCTCACACTTTTCTGCTCCTTGACGTCAACAAAAATACTCAGAAATCCGCCTGGACTCATTTAGGTGCCTCATCTTCTCCTACCTCCATTCATCCACTGATGGTTGTTATGATGGCGCACGCTCTCTAGGCACATAACAAAATCAGTGTGCGGTTTTGGAAAGGAGTCTACGAGCAGGGAGTGAGTGTGTGTCTTGAAAGTTTTCTAGACGGTGAAAGTCCTTCTGTTCCCACAGAGATCTCAACCTGAGGATACTATTTGATTAATCAGTGATTCAAACACTCAGCTCCTTGTGTTAATGAGGCAAATAAATCAAGCCTGTCATGCTCAACGGCTTTGTTTTGCTTGAATCAGTGATCAGATACCGCAAATCTTGACAGCTGTTGAGAAGACACACCCACACACACCCCCACCCACACAGGCACACACACACAGACATATACTATAGATACATAGTGGGGGTCTTGCCCTGCAGAATGTAAATAATTAACTCATCGCCTCTATTCACTGAATTTCTGTATAGGGCCCGAGAAGGTAGGCCACTACCCAGACTTCAGAGTATAACTCACGACTTTGCTCTGACAAATGACATGTTCCTGTATCAGGGGGAGTCACACCTGTCTAAGTCATGCTTGTGCTGACAATGCTGATCAATAACTTGTCAAACAGTGTGCTGATAGCAAGGTGTAAGCACTCAGTTGACCGAGCTGTGGATTTCCATGGAGAGACTGAATTAAAACAGACAAGAGACTGATTGCATTATGAAACATTTATAAGACATTTCAACTTTTTCGGGCTCAGTAACACCAGTGGAGATCATTGTTTGGATGCCTTGGTGGCTGAGGTGCTGACTCATGGCCTTTGATTTCCTCGTAGAGCGGGACTAAGGAAAAAATACAATTTTTATAATTCCCCGCAGGGATTAATAAACGGTGACTCTGCGATCTCCAAATTTAGAATTTCACATCAGGCATTTGTCCAGTAGCGATATTATTTAGGGCAACAACTACTATGTCTCTTAGTCTATTTGCTTAAAAATTGACTTAAATGATGGATCCTTTATCAAAACATTAGCCATTTTTATTATTTTTCCGCCAAATGCCTACTTGTTTTAGCTTGACCAATATCAATATTGTGGAAAATAGTCTGACTGATTGATCTGTGGCAGATTTCACGTTGTAAACATTGCGCAGGGAGGACGCCCAAATGAGAATTCACATAGACAGCTAACAGAGATAAGGTAAGTGAGATGGGTCAAAGGTAACAGAGCAGGCAGTGCTTGAATAAGATTACAATATGTAACAGTAAATAAACTGTTACACAATAGTTCCAGCATTTGTTTCATTTAATTTCATCTAATTTTTGAGGAAAAAAATAATCCTCTTTTTAGATGAATCACCATCACACATTTTCCCTCTCACACTCAAAATTGGCCTCAGCCAAGAAAGGAAAAGGCTGACGTTGCCAGAGATGTAGGGTGAAATGGATTTACTTTGCAGAACTGCTCACAAAGTTCAAGCGTTGCCCTGTGAGGTTGTGAGTAATAAGTTTTAACATATACCTGAGCCCTGTTTCCGTGGCACACTGTGACACTGTCTGATAACCACAGCATGGGTGCCGGCTATTATCAGGTTATTATGATGATTATAGCCTAAACGCCTCGATAAACACAAGTAATCCCCCACAATTAGCATGAGTACGCTGGTAAATACAACACGTATATATAGCAGCATCTGATATGACCTAATTCAAAGCAGTTGTCATTTAGCTGCAAACATCCGCGTGAAGGATGATTCACTTCATTTGGGACTCCCCCCCCCCCCCCCAACACAGTGATGTCACTTGAATTGCTGCCATACAGTACTGCTACCCCCCCCCCTCTTTTTCTCTCTCCCCTCCCTCCCTCCCTTTGTCTGTCTCTATTCAGGTCATTTTTCCTTGCATAACAGCTCATTCATAAAACAGCACCACACCTCAGGGAAGGGATGAGGAAAAGACTGTGGACAGCTGCTGAGACTCACAGAAAATGTCTACACAGGGAGGGTTTTGCTGCAGTGTGAATCGTTGTGTGAGGTCACGTCAAGCCATGGCGCAATGTACTTACTGTAACCGTCGGTCGAAAGACCTTGTATCTCTAGTCAAGTCTGAAGGAGTTCAGCAAGTGCTTTTTAATTTTTTTTTTGATGTTGCAGAATCTGCACTTCCAGTACGAGCTGACCAGTCGAGGGTGTGGGGGCAGCTTTGTTTTACCATCTATATATCCTTTATAGAATATTAGCAGTTCTACGTGTCAGGAACATATTGATTTCAGTCATTTCAGGTTGCATATGTCCTGTTGTGGCTGTTATAAAAGGGCATCTGCTAAAGATAAGTGAAGGTGATTTTGAAATAAATAATATTGTCATAATATTGTCATTTTACATAATTCCAGAATCCGGTAGGTGATTAAAAATGTAATGACTGACCCAGATTATTGTGTTTAAGGGGCTCATTCTTTTTTTAAATGTAGGTGCAGGGTTTCCCATTGTGTTTTGAAACAGAGGTTACCCGATACGAAAGTGCGCTCCCATCTAACGTCGTAAAAGTTTAACTCACTTTTATGTAGTGGAACCCTAAACTCCAGGGGAAAAGGAGCAGCGATGCTATTTCCAATAGAAAGCACTATATGTTTAATGGAGTTGGCTGTTGTTTGGGCCATTTTTCACTCACAACATTGATCGCTAGACAAGATGCTTCAGGACGAGTTCAGGCATTTTTAAGACTATTGATCAGATTTTGAAGATTTTTAAAATAATGCTTTGTCAGCAGGGCCTCCGAGTAACTTTGAAGATAACAAGGAAATGAGCCTCCTGACGGCACTAAATCGTTCAATAAAGTAATTTTTCTGACAGGGGTGGTTGTTTTGCTCACATTCAGCAGGGGTAGGGAATAAACCAAGTGTTTGATCTAAACAGCTTCAGTGAATGATTTTTCATGTAGTTCAGCCCTACTTTATTTCTGGCCCTTTCACACTTCAGTATGAGAGAACAATAAAAAAACAAAAAAAAGCCCTGTCAGAATGGAAATGGCTGAACACCAAAATGGCTGATGGTTTCCTCACCTATAGGGACTTGTCATAGGGTTCTCCCTTGCTTTGCTCTTGTTCCACCAGAACCGATGATGGTCTCTTAAGCAGAACGTTTCCTGCTCCTGCACTTTTGCCTTTTTGTTTTTAACACCTTTTCGTCACTTATAGTACGTACATGATACTATATTTTTGTTCCATATTCCATATTCACCTGCGCTATATTTTTGCACATTAAAAAAAGCAAACGGTGGACATCCTCTTCCATCAGTTAACTCAACGGTATTTGTTCACTCTGTAATAAACAGGTCAACCTTTTAAGTATCTCACTAGAGCACTGCAGTCTAAATAAATGCAAAATGAACAGGTTAGCATTTTGACTTTCCTAGAAGACCTTTGAAAATGTGCATTTATCCTATCACTGCCCTTGAGCAGGGCCCATAATCCTCAGATGTGCCCGTAAGCGTATACTCTTCAGGTCTGTGTGGAAGTTTGATTCATCTCCCTCCATTAGGCCTCACCACAGTCACATTTCGAGTTTTAACCTACCTGCTTTTGGGTGAACGACATCGCTTCCCGCTGCTGTGTATCATCATCACGGTGGAGTTCTGTTTCCAGACTGCTTTCCCACAATCAGGCAATCACACTCTCACTGTCTGGCTTTGTTTATGCCCCTTAAAGCCTAATCTTCATATGATTATAGAGTGCCTGTGTTTTTGTTCTACCTCAGGGAGACAGAGGCATCATTGTTAGAGAAACTTTTGCCCGCAGTTAGCCTCAACATTGACAACAGCAGTAGTTAAACGTGACATTACATGGTAAAGTCTTTATTATTTATGAGGCTTTATAGTGCCAATCAGAGCATAAAAAATAAGCTACACCTACATTCTTATTTTATGTTTTTTTTTAATATGGAGTATTTTCTCTTTTTTATATTAATCTTCTGACAAAAAAACATAAGCTATGACCCCACCCTATCCCTCCCTGTCTTGCTGATTACACCAGATAATTCATACCTAAGTGATGTTTACCCATGTTGAGTCTATTTTATGTTCAGCTATCATAATGACAGGTTTTAATATGCACCAACAAGCACCCATTGTGTCCTTCAGCCCCAACAACCAAGTCATTGTAATTCTTGCATCTGCAGCCTAGAGATCTGTATTTAGTCTGTTGTATAAACTGTTAAGAGATATGTTGATGTGAGTTGTTTTCCACTGTGATCTCATGGGGCACAGACTGGAAAAAGGCCTGTGTCTTTTAGACCTCTGTAGATTGAAACTGCACTGAGTAATGACTTTATTGCTGATATACTACGGTTCAGTGGCACTGTAAGTAGTATATTAGTAAATTAAAACTGCAATATTGGATATTATATCATCACTGAGTCAAATTATTCTGTGCAGTGTATTAGGCATCGTTTGAGGTGACAAACCCACAGATAGTTATGCTTGACTCTGATCGTTTTATCATCTTTCAGCTCTTTTTTTTTCTTTTTGCGGCCTGCCACTTTTACTGTTTTTATTTACTCTTGCTGCTCTCATTAGCATTGTTTTATTGTATTAGTCAAATAGCTCAGATAAGCCCACTCTGTGCTGCCTACACAGCACCAAAAAAACAAACATGCAAAGTTGGGCGACGAGCTGGTGAACATAGTGGAGCATTTAGCAGCTTTGCGTGAGGACCAATGGTGAATATTGGAGAAAAGAAAAAAAATACAACTCCAAACAACTGCTGATGTTGCACTATGTCTGCCAGATGTGTCAATTAGCGACTGCTTGCTACGTTAACAATAGGGAGATGTGGTGGTCGGCCCTTTTCTGTTGTTCCAAAGTGGCATGAAAAAAAATAAATCTATTAATACTGCTTTAAGATCAAAAAACATTAAAGTGCAATCTCTGAATATGTTGTGCCATTGTTCTTCTGTGTGTAAAAATAAATAAATAAAGGCTCTCTAAGGTGTTGTTTTCCATGATTAACAACAGGACTGACACCAAAAATTAAACAAAGGAGGATTTCCAAAAAAAAATATTTGGATAATTGGCATGATAATAGACATCAAGATAACAGGAATAGGGCCTAATGTTAATATTTACTAATAGTGGAATCCTGAGGTCATAAGTTTAACCACCACATAGGCAGCTAACAATAAGATAATATGAATGTACCATTAGCTAGCTAGTGTGTGCTGTGGTGCTGGTCCCTGATCAGGGCTACCAGTTACCTAGTGAGTCATCTTCAACTGATACTGCCAGACTTTTGGGCTAAAAACATAAAGTTGAAGATATTTTCCTTATTTATTTAAGTTTTGCTTAGGGTAGCGCCGGGCTCAGGACGAAGCAGAAAGGCTCAGGCTCTCTGAAATCTCTCTTGTAGAGGGCGTAGATTAATTTGCAGAGACGTCACTGGCTCTATGTTCAACAGTGACAGCAGCTCCCGTCCATCTTAGCGGCCTTGCACAGCTGTCAGGAGCTCACTTCATCACTGGATGAGCTCCGTCCAACGGAGGCGATCACCTCACCCTGAATGCCTGCAAACGGCTGCCCTATCCCGGTTTCTCATGATGAATATAAGGCTGAGTTTGCTGAGGCTTAATTCTAAACAGAAGTATCTAATAATGGAGACCTTACAAGCAAAACAGATGAGCAAATCAGAAGTAGCCTAATAGATACTGCATGATTACCTAAATTAAGGACGGGATAAATGGTGCCTTATTGTCATTATCCTGATCTGAACTTTTAAATCTTTGGTGTCATTTAAAGGATCTTTCTGTTTGTTTTTTTTGTTTGTTTTGTTTGTTTTGTTTTGTTTTGTTTTGTTTGGTTTTTTTTTCTTTTTTTTGTTTGTTTGCGGCTCTAATTTTCCCTGTCTGGCAAGCAGCTATTCCCTCACATGCCTCGTGTCCTGAAGCTCGGCAGCGAGGTCAAAGAGAAGACTTGTGAGTGAGCTAATCAGCTCAGGATTTTATATGCGTAATCAGTTGAACTGTGATCCACTCACGGGCGAATGAAGAGGCAGATTAAGCTCTGTGTTCAAGTAGGAGAGTGCGGATGTCTGTGCGCACGAGCGTGCATATGTATGTGAATACACGACTACATTCAAATGTACTGAATAACTGTGGCGTATGTATTTATGCATTTGCGCGAGTGTTTCTGTTATGCAAAGTTTGAGCTCGCCCTCTTTTCCCGTGACTCTCCTGACAAAGCAAGGACAGCGATAGTAAGACGTTCATTTCTGGCCTCTCTATCCCTCCATCTCTCTCCATGTGAGCCAGGAGAAACTGGATCCCTCTATCCCCCTTGCACCTCGGCTAAAAGGGGACCTCCTAATCGCCTTCCTTTGCTATGAAGGAAGATGATAATAAACCCACCTCAAGTGGCTTGATGACAAAAAGGTTTATTCTCCTGGTGACTGATGCCTTTATTGCAATTCTATGTATACATTAATTTAATAACATGTCTCCTTAATCCTGACAGCAGTGATACAAACTAAAATCCAATATAGCCATATATAGGAATCCATGCGTTCATATAAGCACTTGCTATTATCTAGATCGTCAATTTACATCTGTTAGTGTGTATGTCTTAAACATACTCGATAAGTAACTTGTTATTTTATGTAATTATAACATTATCACTTTGTTTTTTCATTTGTAATGACCTTTTGAGCAGTCAGATCATAATCAGATCAGCGTATTGCCAGTCTAAGCCTGCTAAAACAAAAAGATGATGCCTGTATGCCTTCTAGTTACAGGATGACCTGAATGCAAGCTTATTGGATTTCTGTCAGATGCAGGGGATGACTAGTGCGAGTAGAATGATAACATGACATGTGCTCGTAGAGATTTTTTCTCATCAACGCTGAGGAATTTCAGACTTATCAGCAGAGCCGTTATCAGGAACTGTGTGCAACCAGGGGACAATACGGGTGAAATAGGGTTGGTGGACATTACAAGACATTACTACTAGATGCACAATAAGAGACACACCAGAACAATGTAAAAGACTGATCTGCCACTATGCTTAGTAGTTCTGAGAGGCTGTACTAAGTAACAGCAGTGCAGGAGTGAGCAAAAAGGGAATACTGGCGTGCTAACATGCTGATGTTAACCGTTGCATTTTAGCATGTTAGAATTCTAACATTTGCTATTTAACACTAAACCCAAAGAACAACTGAAGCTGACGGGAATGTCATTTGTTTTATAACCGTAAGTCAAACAAGCAGTCAAAAGGTAGCGATCGACCAAAGTTGTCAAGTCATTTCACTGTCAGCGGGTCACCAAGGTCAGTAGGATTCATTCGCTGAATGAATTAACGCTTGTAAAAACTTTGATGGCGATCCACTGAAAACTTGTAGAAATGTCTCAGCCTGGACAAAATTGGTGGAATAGACAACAATGACAGACTAACACTGCCATCCATTTCGCTAGCATAGCTAGAATTACTTTTCCAAAAAGAAATACTTCATTAGATTAGATATATATAATAATTTAGTTTTTATTGTCTATCATATACCTCCTAAATGCATGCACAAAGTCAGCTACCAACCTAGATCTTACAGAAATTGTGAGGCAAAGGGCGGAGTGACACTACGGGCGTTGATCTGTCACATTTTGCCAGCACATTGTCCTCTACAGCCTTACAGGAATCAGCCAGATAAGACTGTCAACACTAGATTATCTTTGAGAACAAGTGGATCGTCTCACTCTTTGACCTACTTCGATCAATCTCATTCTTTGATTCATCTTTGTCTCCCGGGGGTCACTAGTCGGCTCTGTCAGGGAGGCTATCCGTCAGCTGAATTTTCAGCAAACTTGGTAGAGGAGTGGGGCGAGGGCCAGGGACGAAAATATTACATTATGGTGTGTTTCTGGTTGAAGGGGTTGATCCAGGAATTTTTTTTTTTTATCACTTTCCTTAATATTGCAAAATAACCTTCGGAGGAAGTGTGTGCTCTAAAGAGCGCCATTCTGGGTTTTTGATGTGATCTGGGAAGTTACGACATGTGGATCCTCCTCAGCCTGGAGTGAACTAGGGTTGGAGGAAGATGATAAAGCAGATGGTTAAATATAAACCCCTTAGACAAAACCAGTACATCATCACATGCACTCTGCTATATCACCAATAAACTGTCATTTCATCATCTAATTTATCCTATGCCTTTTATAAACCGGGTTGCAGCAGTGAGTACATTTAATCAGTTTGTAAATTATAGCCGCCTACAGTTCAAACTGCACTTTCTAGAACCTCACCTGTTGAGTAGTTGCAGAGTTTGACACAAATTCCATCCATAAAATGGGAGTGCCATCAGATATGATTTGAGAAAGACCTTACTCTGATATGTATAGTAAGGAGGAGCAGTCAGGAGTGGTGCTTATTCACAGAAACATCTCCCCACCCCACCCTCTCTAACAGACTGATAGACTAAAAACATGACCTTTTGACCTGGACTTAAAAGACTTAAAAGTTTAGGGAATTTTTTTTGTCAAAATATGTTCGAGCATTTGCTTAAATGATTGTGCAAATACCACTTCCCTATTTTTTTTCCACGCTAATCGGATCTCACACTTTTAGAAAGTGATCTGAGAAACTGTATGATGTAAATTCAGTGAAAGATGGGAGTCAGGGATTGATTTCTCAACACACTGGATTTGATGTAACAGTCCCATTAACTACCAGTCATGTAGAACGTGATCTTGTGCGCATTTTGCTGAAATCCACACCCCACCATCCTCAAAAGACACCTGACTCAAAAACTAAACATTAGCTGGTGCTAGAGGTAACACTGGAGTGCTCAGTTTAAGCAATGAGTGGGCTCAAGCCGCTTGACTCTTTAAACTTGTAGAAAAACCCAATGTAGCAGGAACGTTATAGCTTTCCTTCAGCAAATACAAGGAAAAACATGTGAGCTAGATGTGTGTATGTGCCACAGGTGGAACTTGGAAACTCCCATGAGAAAACTCCCATAAATATGTCATGGGCTGACAGAACAATGACAAATAGATTATAACCGGGCTGGTTTTATTTATTGGCTTTGATGGCATTAACACGGAGCTGAGCCTGATGCTTAATAATTTCTTTTTTAAGGAGATGTGGGGTAAAAGGCGTGGTGCGGGTGGGGATTGCCTGGTGTAGGAAAAGCACAGGCATTGCTAATAACATTAACAATAGCTCTGCTCTATTCGAGTTTCCCTTTAAGCCATGACAGTGTGACAGTGAAGCAGAATGAACAATAGGACTCTTTAAACTAAATGGAATTCAGCCATCATTAGTTTTATCATTTTCACCAGTGCTTTTCTTAACTGTGACATGTCAAAATGTCTTCTCTGAAAAGGCCTCAAATACAGTGACATGTGCTGAATCCAAACTTTAACGTCTACATCCTCCCTTAAATGCACAGAAGTGATTTGTGATTTTTTTTTTTAAGGGTCTCTCATCTACAAGAAAAAAAAAAATTCAGTTTGATTTTAACACAACTTTTGATTTAATTGAAAAATAATCAGCTTCTTCTCTCCTTCATTCCCGTGTCCTGATTCTCGCTACCATTTACATTAGCCACTCTAAATTTAGAAGTCCTACTAAGGATATTTAGAATGAGTGATTATTTTTTTTGTAATGATACTAACATTTCTTCTTTAGATCCTAAGCTGTCTTGGTTGCACAAATATCATTGCGCTGCCTATTTTTTTCTTCATCCATAGTCAGAAAACATTTTACAAGTGAGCATCAAGGCTGTACCTACTGAAGACATCTTGATATCTATTTTTTCCTGAGAATGTGTGTGCTGTAGCAAATACAAGAGTTTAAATTTGACAATTTTGTCTCTGTATAGCCTGATTTAAGTATTATCAGTCTCAATATATGTCGATTGACAGCCTCTGGACCAGCGGAGAAACTGTGATTTTATTCCTGGTGGTGTTGAGAGGGCTCTGCTACAGCCTTTAGTCACACATGTGGGGAAACGGAATGTACTGAGGATGTAAATGGACATTTAACTGAATAGCTTGGTATCTTGCCAGATTTTAAAAATCCGGTTTTAGTATATTGTGTCGCCACGGTCCTGGACGACAGACCACTGATCACACTGAATGGCACAGGCGGTGCCACACGAAACCCGCCGCCGCGCCGCTTTTTACGCACAAATTACGCATCGGTCCGTCTCTCGCCGTCGGAGGGCGGCTCGCCGGCGCCGCCCCCGCCGGGGCCCGGTCCGACCAATGAGCCGCCTCCTGCCCCCCCCCCCCCCCCCCCCCGGGAGGAGCGACCCCCCGGATAACCGCGGCTCCGTCCGCTCCGCCCGCTCATTGTACTGAGTCGGCGGCCATGCGCAGACGGGCCCGGAGGACGGCGGCGCGCCGCGAGGCTGGTCGCCCACAGAAGATCGCTGCCTGCGGGACTTTCTGCACTCGCGCCTCCCTGACGCGCTGATTTTTCATAGAGGGAGAAAAGCAAAAATCGACAAAACCCCGTAAATCCAGGAGAGCCTGACGGACACCTCGGGATCATCTCTCCGGCGGACCCCCACCTCCTCGGCTCTCTCTCTCCCCCCTTTCCTCCTCCTCCTCCTCCTCCTCCTCTCTCCTCCTCCTCATGACTTGACCATCTCGGACCGCGGATGCAGAAAGCAGCAACGATGCGGCGGCTCCGCACCTAACTCGCTGTTACCCCACCACCACCACCACCTCCACCCCCTTCTCCTCCTTCCCCCTTCCCCTCCTCGCTCGTTTGTTTGGTTTTTTTTTTGCCGGTTCTCGCTGAGGGGGAGCAGGATAATAATAATAATAATAATAATAATAATAATAAAAAACCTCCCCAGGATGAAGCTGAAACCGAACCAGACCAGGACATACGACGGCGAGGGCTTCAAGAAGCGGGCGGCGTGTCTGTGCTTTAAGAACGAACGGGAGGAAGAGGTAAGAGGCCCCGCAACCTTGTGTGCGACTGGATCTTTTTCCTGGACAAATACACAGCGGCTGTCTGACTTTGTGGCCTAGTCTCTCCCCCCTTTCCTCCTCTTCCTCCTCTTCCTCATCTTCCTCCTCCTCCTCTTCTTCTTCTTCTTCTTCTTCTTCTTCTTCTTCTTCCATCTGCACCCAGTCATTCAGGCAGCACAGAGGAGGGGAGGGGGGGGTGTAGAATAAAATTGACAACACGGGTTCCTATCTGCGGCATGTCCTCCTAGATGCGGCCCCATTTCTACTGTTTTTTACCCCCGTTTCCACCCCCGGGGGCCACTGTTTTGCCCCGTTTAGCCTCGGTCTATCCAGTTTAAGCTAGTTTTTAAGGAGCAGCGTAGAAAAGAGGAGGAAAAGGAAAAAAAAAAAAAAATCAATCGACCGTCGTCAAGGCGATGTCACTTAGCAACACCAAAACTTCCGGCCGCGGCTTTCAGAATAAACCCCCCCCTCCGGAGGGGTCCGCTGGAAGCGGCGCCCCGACGCGCCGCGGGGCTTTTATTTTGACGCCGCTCTTCCCCCCTTTCTCGGCCTCCGGTTTTACCTTGAGGCGGAGGAGACGTTTCGCTTTTAGCGGCGATGGTCGGTTCCTCCGTGCGGGGAGAAGAGACCGAGGGGAACCGGGCGATAAAGTCCGGTTATTAAAACGCGTCTGACGGACGCGGGGCCGCCTCGACGCCGTTTAACGACCGTGGCGGGTCGGGGGGGCATCGGCCGCCGCTGACGATGAGGCTGCGTCCCGCCGGCCCGGAGCGGGCGGCCGCGGAGCGACTGTGTGGATGAGGATTTAAAGCGGCCTTCGCCGTGTAAATAATGAATATTGATGGGCTTTTATTGTTGTTTTGACTTTTTCTCGGCGATAAACAAAACTGCAGACGCACATTAAAGCGGATTTCTGTGTCCTTCAGCTGCACCTTCCACCCCAGACTTAATTAAAACTACATCCCCAAAGATATTAACCTATTAAAATAGGTTACATAAGATATTGTTGATTATTTTTCTTTTGCATAATTTGTTTCACTCGCCTTTTTGTTTTTTTTTTTACTTATTATTTTGCATGTAACATGCAACATTCAGAAATAACGGCCAATAGTAATATCTAGCCATCTCTAGCTACCAGCGTATATAACTGCATAAACTGAACAAATAGATAAATTGATTTTTTTTTTTTTAGCAAAAGTTTTGCCTAAGTGGGTCAGAGTGAATCTAAAAAAACCCTAACGCATGTAAACACACACACACACACAAAAAATCATTTCACATCAGATAAGTCACAGAAAATCTCTGGCAAAAGCTGTAGCAAGCCACTTCATATGTAGTCAGTTGAGACAGAGCTAATATTACTTTGAGTACTTTGAGTTTTGTTCTGGGTTTCTCGTTACTTATTGCTCCCTGTTTGTTTGCCTAGTAAGTTATCATCTTACCTTGTGGGACTAAAATAAGCCATGTATCCGTATTACATGGAAATCAAATTTATGTCACCAAAAAAAGAAAAAAAAACAGGACCATTTCTCTTGTAGACATGCATTATTCTTTTAGACATGCCTATTCTTGCATGTCTAAACATAGCCTCCTCTTTGAGAGTGGCATAAACAAACTGTTACACAATATATTGTGAAAAGAGCCAAGTCCAGTGTCACTACAGAGGCACAAAAAGTTCTGCCCAGGCCCTCCAGTGTTTGTCTGTACAACACACAAATCTGGGGATCTACACGAACAAGCATATCCGCCTGCTTACATGTGTGCAGACGTTATGTCATCGTTGTGTCTGAGTTTTGCGTGTAGGTATATAGATATGGAGGTATGATAAAACCGATCTTATGAAATTAACTAGATTTGTATCCCCATTTTATATTTTTCCCATTGCCCGCACTTATCATCCCTGTCTAATTTTACTCGGAACTTGTTTGTACACTGTCCTGCTTTTCTTAAAACTCTACAATTACAGGAGAGGACAGTAAGAGAATATTGTGACAACAGAAGTGTGTAGGTGTGTACATCCCCCTTGGGATACTCCGTCTCTAACAACCACATCTTCCAATGTAATCACAGAGATGCTTGAGATATTGGGCTTTGTGGTATAAATACTTTCCTTTAAACACATACCTGCTCACGCACAATCAGTTCCTAGACACAGGAGACCGAACTGTGGTGAAATAAGAGCCGCAAATGCAGCTTGAGTGCTTTGTTTTGGAGAGGAAAGGAGAAAGGTGATCCCCCCCGGGGCCAGGTACTCTGACAGCAATTAAGGTCCTAACAAGGGAAAGCGGGAACCTGACAGTGTAGAGGGGCCACACTGATAGCTGAGTAGGATGTTACTCGCTTGGGGCCTTTGTGCCAAGAGTCTCAAAGTATTGATAGGCTCTAGAAACCCATCATTAAATAAGTATTCCTAAATTGTTTTTGTTTTTTGTTTTTTTTTTTGTTTTGCTTACACATACATTTCATTCAAATTAAAACAGGTGAGCCTTTGTACAAATACTTCTTAGGGAATCTCCCCAGCTTTATATTTAAACACCTATTTAAACAGTATTTTTATTTGAAACTGTGAGGCGCCAGTGGAAGCAACAAATTTGTGCATGTGTAGCTGATCAACATCTTTTGTAATATGATTTCATAACGGCTTTAATTCATTTCTCAGAGGTAAACACCTGCGTTCAAAAGTACGGCTTCAAAGCTGCTATACTCAATACTTTTATTTTACCAATGGATTCTAGGACTTTGTAATGTGAAAAGGGTCACTAACCCACAGCCATTTATCATTCAAGTCTGTAATTTCCCACAGTTTTCCAGTTTTTTTTTTTGTTTTACCTTCATTCAGCTCATTGTTTTGGTTTTATGACACGCAAGTTTTTTTGTTTGGTCGACTGTAACAACTTTGTTTCCAGCAGCAGGCAGCTGTTTTTTTTTTGTTTTGTTTGTTTTTTTTGTGAAAGCTCCAAAAAAACTAAAAACAAAAACACACTACCTTCCTTTTCACCAAAAGGTAGACAAAGTTAGCAATAAGCTGCTGAACATATTGCAGCATTTAGCAGCTAATAAGTAGGTTTTTCCCTCAGGAGTTGGTCTAGAACAAAAACAGAGCTAATAGGAATGTGAATACTGGACTCGGAAATGCCAGGTGGCCAAGAAGGTGACCCCAAGTGAATGATAATGCTGCTCTGAATCTGCTGGATGCATAAATAGGCAATTAATTGCTGAAAGGTTCATAAAGGCAACAAATCAATGACTGCAGGTGTAACTGTAAAAATCCTAATTTAAAGAGGCATTCGATCTCTCTCTATTTCCACCAGCTCTCTTATTTTCTCTAAATGTTCCTTTTTATGACTCGCTTTATTTGTGGATTCCTGTATATTACTGCCCTAGTACTACTGATCCTCCCCCCATTACTTGTGTACTTAAGTGTCTAAACGTTCCGTCACTTTCTCCTCCCTGCCCCCGGCCTGGCCTGGCATTTGGGGCCTTCTTTATTTGACAGCTACAGGCCTTCCTCCTTTGGGGGGCGGAGGTGTTTATGTCCTACAGAATATTCCTGCCTGCTGTCCACAGTGTGAGGCCATGCCAGAGGACTTGCTGCAATAACCCTCGTTTCACTAGCAGCAGCAGGTCTGAGAAACTGAATTAAGATTGACTGTTTTTTCTTTTATAAATCAGCTACAGGAACTATGTTCTTGCGTAACTTTGTATTGTTAGATGGATTTTTGGATCACAGAGAGGTCAGCTTACACCAGGTGTAACTGACAATTGTCCATAGTTTTATTATTATTGTTACTGTTATTATTATCATTATCATTATTATCATGATACACAGAGGAGATTTATTGTTTGTTGCCTCAGACTTTGTCCACCTCTCTTTTCTTGATGAGGCCCCCTGGGAAGTGGTGTGAGTTGCAAAACAGTAAAATGTCACTGGGAAACACTACAGTATTCCTTCTGGGGTTACTGCTTCACCCTGCCCCTCTTTCCAAATATAAGTGGATCTTCTCAGAGTTCAGCTGTCAGCTGCCCGACGGTGTGAGTTTAGTCCAGGGTATAGACTATTAAGTGTCAGTGATTACCAACCAGGAGTTCTTGCTCCCAAGAGTAGTTCTACAGTTGCCAGGGATTCTTAAAAAGATTGTAGAGTAGACTAGCCAATTTAAAGAAATAGTATTTACGATTTGTAGTTAACTACAAATACTGTCTTTTTAAATTCTCATTTCAGTGAATTTGCTGGGCTTAATCAATGACTTCGTACATGAAGAGATGAACAGGTTTTTTTTTGTGTGTGTCCTTTGCTGTCCAAGGTTCCAAGGCAACACCAAACCCCCACTTCACCCTATAATAAAACTAATAGCTTTATTCATTTCAGCAGCACATGTGAAGAAACAAATACTTAATTATATACAGCTTGCAATATGTCAATTCGGTGCTCTACATTCCTAAATTCATTAAAACAAAACTAATTGTAGCCTGTGCTTTGTTTTCTGAGTATGGACGACGATCAGGAGCTAAAAATGGAACAAGCAGGGCAGAAATCGGCTTCGTCCCCACTGCCCCGGAAGCTCTCTGGCTTTTGTTTTGTATACAATCCTCACTGTCGGCTTAGGACACATTGACACCAGTGATCTCCCTTTAAGCCTTGCTGGCTGCAGCTCTGCACACAGACACACACAATCAGACAGTGAGTGCCAGGGATGGGAACACTGAAATCTCCAACACATCCAAAAACACAAAGAATGAATGAATTTTTTATCACCATTGAAATAGTCCCCCTCCCCCCCAGCCCCACCCAAACCATCACCATCACCACCGCCACCACACACACACACACACACACACACACACACACACACACACACACACACACACACATTTCTACCCTTCTCAGTGTCCCAAACAAAGGTAATTAATATCTTTTTAATAACCCTCACTCGGATTGTGATCGAGGTACTAAAGTCCACAGTCTTTTTTTGTTTTTGTTTTTTTAGTTCTAGGCCATTATGTTTCTCAGAGTTTCTCAGAGTTTGCACTCTACTGAGAAGACATCCTGTTCTGCACCGGTGCTGCCTCAACAGTTACTGTAAATGCCCTTCACTTGCTGTAAACTATATGAGACATACACATGTAGTATAGGATAAGCACCTGTTGTGTGTTTCTTTTTCTCAAACCATTTCATCTCCAGATGTTCACTGAGCATGCGCATACTCAATCCACAACTTCATCCTTGACATTTGTCCTGCATAGCTACACATAAAATCTGTCCATCCCCTGCCCTTCGTCCTAACCTATATCATCTGGGAATAAGCAGGTGGCTGAGTTGGGTGAGCACGGCACGTGAGAAAGGCAACAGCCGACGGTGCTCGCTTTCAAGGCCCCAGGCATGTGCCGTTCAATCGGTTTGGACGTTAGGTGTCGGCCCTTAGAGATGCCGCGAATGGCCTCTTCAGTCAAAATCCCATTAGAGAACGTAAGGGAGGCTACATGGCAGCCAAGTTAGGATTAAGTGATAGGCTGACTCCTCTGGCAGATTACTGGATACGGTGATCAAATCGATGGCAAAGGTGGATGTCACCGTCTGTTGCACAAGCTGCTTAGCTTCTCTCTTGAATGCATTTTTACACTTACTAGTTGTATAGAATGATTTCTGAACTGAGTAAGATGCATGAAAGGTGATATTATGATCATAAGCAAAAGATAAGAGGGTTGAGTGTCCTCGAGGAAGAATGCTCATTCCAAGGGGGCTGTTAATGTTCTCTTTTTGTGGTCTCTGGTGTAACAGATTTGTTTTTATGTTTGTTTCAGATTGAAATGCAAAAAAATGCCCCTAATATGGCAAATTAAATGCTTTAAGATTGAGAAAATGTAGTTTAATCACATGCAAATTAACCACCAAAGAAGTAATTGGATCTTATTTCAGTGTTTTTTGTCCTGTATTGGTTGTCAATATTACTAAGACCTGTGTCCTGCAACAGATTTTGGTTTAATGGTGAACTGCACCATGCAAATGTGTGAATGTGCTAATGTTTACAGCAGGTGTGCTTGTGTATGTTGTGGTTTCTATATGGACACTGCCAGGAACCACAGAGACAGGCACATCTGATACGTGCATATCAGTGTCTACTGCAGCTGTAGTGTAATTCAAACCCTCTGCAAGGCACCAAGGGGAGCACTGATAGAATTGACTGGCTCCTGCTTGGTTTTACATGCATTGTTTGCTGGGGTAATGTTGTGTTAGAACAGCTTCAGTACTGGCTTTGATTGAGCTTCATCACCAAGCTCGAAAAAATTTCCAAATACATTTAATAAATACATGCTAATGCCCCAAATGTGGTTAGTTAGCTTACATTTTTTTAATAAGAAGCACTGCTATAAAGTTTCTTGATGGTTATTTTAAACATGTAATAATGTTTAACTAAAAAGTTTACATATAATAACACCAATAGTACATTTTAATACCTCTATGTACCTACTTAACTCAGAGCATAGTTTATCAGTCTCAGTTAAATGTTTAATGGGACTGTATGGACGCTTTGGTAGATTCAGGATCCTGTAAGCAACAACAGAGAATAAATAGCATAGGCACCACCAGTCATCAGCCATCTGTCCTTGAGATCTGAGTCCAAAACGTCAAAGGGTCATGGCTCTTGTCAAAGTGCTCAGTTTCAATGTGATCTGCTAAGTCAAGGCAACTGAAAAGCAGGGTGAAGTCACTGAGACAAACAGTCGGTGCAAGAAAAATTTTCCCCCAAAACTATATGGAATCTATAATATAAGGTTCTCCTTTTCTTTAGGTTATGGCTTCACGTTTTCCAATGATGTGTCCTCTGAAGTGTCTGAGTCTCCAACAGGCAAACTGAGACACGTGTTCCTTACGCCACAGTGAAATAAAAGATTTAAGATGCTCTATATTTCCTTAAGTCCTGTTTTCTGCGGCAGGTTCTTCTGGTCAGCAGCAGTCGGCACCCGGACCAGTGGATCGTCCCTGGAGGAGGGATGGAGCCGGAGGAGGAGCCATGTGGTGCCGCGGTGCGAGAGGTGTTTGAGGAGGTGAATAAAACTGTGGGTTCATTTTGTTGACCAAGGCCTGGACCCTGGGTTGATTTCATTTTGTTTTGTCACAAGGCAAAGGACATCTATTCAAAGGATTAGGTTTCCAACCAAAAAATAGCAACGCTTGGTTTTGCTGGATAGTATTCTGTTTCTACTGTGGTTGATCTGAACCTACATCCAAAGACCACCTGGTCATTATACTTTTTAACAAGGATCTAAGACAGAATGTAAAAAAAAAAAAGATTTTTTGGAAATGGTGTTAATGCTGCTATTGTGAAAGGAAAAATATGTATTTACAGAGTGACTTGGCAAATTCTGGGTCAGAATCCGTTCAGAGGTCATTTGAGACAACATATTGCTGCTGAGGACATTACACCTGAAATGTTTTGGATAGGAAGCGCTCTTTGTGGTCATCATTATCATTTGAAATCCTGCAAAATGGCTCAAATGCACATCTTTTCATCCTTGTTGTTACCCGTGACCCAATCTCAACCCCTGACAGTGTTCATTTCCAGTAAAAGAAACATGCCTAAATGACCAGAACTGGAGTTGCGTGGTTGGCAGTGGTATTCATGCTAAGGGAGAGATTTTTGAAGGGCCACTGTGTCAGTGGTTGGGTGACTGAGGAGCCTGCTAGTATTCCAGAGGTCCCTGCCGGTTGAGAACCCTGCGTACTCGGCGACGTCAGCGGTCTAAACTTGGCTCCTCACCGGATTCCTGTGTATTCACAGACCCTGCAGCCCAGCCCACTGGACACATCGGTGGGACAGAGTGACACTTGTGAAGTATGCTGAGAAAGGGAAAGGACAAATGTCATATGTCTTGGTAGTAATTTGACTTCCCTGAAATACATTTGAATTAATAAAGCAACTGCTCGGTGTTCATAAAAGGGACCTAAATACATTTCCGCTTTAATGCTGTTTCAGGATTAATGCCAGGTTTTTTATCCAGGCGACAGAACTGTAGAAATGATTGATAATGATGACTATCATTACAAAATGTCCTTAATGCCTTCCTAAAGACTTTTTATATCATAAAACCAATTCTAAACTTGACATGGTTCCATAAAGGCATCATTTCAACTTTAGGAGAAATGACGATTGTAGCTTGACTGACAGTTTCTACAAAAATTGACAAAGTCAGAGGCCATAGAGGACATGGATATATTCTGCAGTTTAGTGTTGTAGAATATATAAACATTTTCATGCTTTGGGGTGTCAAGCATTTCTATATCAGAACAAAGCCTGGGAGGTTACAATTGAGTTCAGTATATAGAATCAGACCCAAAGTTCTTTAAAACACTGAAATGCAATAAACAATACCCATTGTTTGGACACACTTTGTGGTCTGTGGTTTGAACACTGCTTTTCTGTTGCTCACACCTTCCATTCATATTTGTGGCTGGTTTTTGTTGTAAGGACACAGCTACACAAAGAAGTGTCTACTTTCTGTCTGTGGCAGACTAGAAACAGTCAGGAGAAAAAAAGCCCTCTCTTTTAATGTTTTTCTTTGCATTACCTCTTCAGGCCGGTGTCAAGGGCAAGCTAGGACGTCTGCTTGGCGTGTTTGAGGTAAGCCTTTTAACACACACAGACACACACACATATATGAGTTCATAAAGTATCATATGCAATGTGACCTTTTTCACTTAGAAGTGTGATGTGTTGATGGGGGCACTGTAGCACTAACAGATGTGGAAATCAAATATTTAATTAACTGGTAATGTCTTTGTGTAAACTGAAAAAACTGAGATGCAAAAATGATGGCGATGTGAAGCCTCTCATGTCACAGAGCTTCTTGTGTTTATGGTTTTGTATTATCATTAAATATTTATGTTTTCCTTTGATCCCGACAGCAAAATCAAGATCGGAAGCACCGGACATATGTGTATGTGTTGACTGTGACTGAAACCCTGGAGGCCTGGGAAGACTCTGTCAACATAGGTACGGTTTCCTTTCCCTCTCTCTAGACTGTTTGCACATGCATTTGCTGTTGCAGTTGTGTCTGTGCTTGCTGTGGTCGGGGGCTGTTTCATCTCTTACAAAATACTGCATCTTTTTATTTACGTGTGCTGTGCTGCTGTGCTGTGCTGCATGGAGACAACATGGGCAGTAGGATATGCAGCGACAACAGGTGCCTATAAATCTAGCACCACAGATCTGAGCAGCAGTATATTAGAGCTTTCATAGGTGCAAACCAGTGTAAAGCGCAGCCTACTGCATTTGCTCTTTATTTGCTGTGAATTTTGAAAGAGTTTATGTCACGCGTGCTGTGTTTTTGTATATGCATTTACGTTTGTCGTTATATATGTCATATTTCATGTGCATGCATTTCTGTGAGTGGTCCTCAAGATTCAATATCTACTTTCACTCTCCTTTAATTAATCTTAACCAGATAAAAATTAGCTGAGGATAACATTTAAATATACATTGCCTCTTGTCGTAATTTACCACAAAATATTCTAGTCCAGATTCACATTATACTTCTGCATTTTAGTAATTAATATGAATTATTTCTTTCTTTTGTTGTTAAGAGAGAGTAACACGTTAAAGCTGTTAAAGCTGTTAAAGCTTAAAATTTACTTGATCTTTTCTGTATATATACCAAATCGACTTATGGAAAAGGAAAAAATAAATCCAGTCTATTTTTTTCCAGCTGTATTACATAAGTATAATCTGTATAATACACAAAATTGAGAACTTGATTGTTTTGACTGTTCTGCTTTACATTTGGAGATACATGGGAGACCTGATATGAAAGACTCCTTTAGCACATGCATCAATCTCTGTCTCCCTCTGCAGGCCGTAAGCGGGAGTGGTTCACTGTGGAAGAGGCCATCAAAGTGCTGCAGAGCCACAAACCCGTGCACGCCGAGTACCTTAGGAGGCTCCAGCTCAGCTGCTCCCCCACCAACGGGAACTCCATCCTCCCGAGCCCGCCGCCAAACGACAACTACCCCCACTACAGTGCCACCGCCACCACACCCACGACGGGGAGCGTGTTGGGCTCCTCCTGCAGATAGGACTGCACCCTAATCCTTCTGTCCTGTCCAGCTTGGACAGTTCACTGAAAGTCTGTACAGTCTTGCATGAATCTAATGATTTTTTTTAGAGTTACAGCTCTCTTGTATCTATAATTTCTAGTCATAGCTGCAGGACAGACCAAAGCCATTGCCAGGACTGTGTCAAAGACTCACGTGACTGAGCAGAAGAAGCTGGTAAAGCTCACATCTTGGACAGAAACCTGTGGATATGACTAACTCAAGAACAGCTTTCTTCTGCTGGCAAACACCAGACTGATGAACTGAGGTTTGGGAAGTGGGAGATGCAGACTCTGCTGGTGTGACTGGCTTGATGAAGGAATGCCTTACAGGAACTTTGTATGAATGTTGTATTTGGGTTGTTTTATTTCACTAACTGTCATTTTTATTTTCTCTTAGCAGAATGAATATGCTTTCTAGTGAATAAAAAGGGCAGTTGACCCCAATGCACGCCCATGTGGGGAATGTTTCCAGACTTAATAATGTCTTTGTCATCAACCCATGATGATAACAACCAAATATCATATTATACTACATGGATCTAACTATAAAAAAATACCTCCCAACTTCTCTTTTCAACACTACAAATGGGGTGTTAAAAAGGTAACTAAAAGTGAGAGTACTCAAGGATTTTAACAGTTTATAATAACAAATATTTAAAAAAAAGAGAACAAAATGAAATGAAAGTTGCCCTGATAAAAGCTGTCAGTGAGTTGCTACCTCAGTAAAGCGAAAACTGGATGAGTCATGATGCTGTTCTCCATCCTATAACACAGCACTGTGTTTATAGTTAAACTTCAGCCAATGTTTCTAAATTACAATTCAACTAACCTTGACTGATCCAACAAACTGGTCTGTGTTCTGTTTTAAGCCACATATCTTTGATCAACGCCTGGTGCTTCCCATAAAGTCAAAGCGATACAAAGTACATCTCTGCCTTGGGTATTATGTGCTGCCTTGAACCATGGTACGAGTTTATTTTAACTCCATTGATGTAAAAAAGAGAAATGACTAAAAAAAAAAAAATTACCTTGAATAAAAAAAAAATGGTGATAGTATCTTTAAACCAATGCTTAACTGTTTTATCTTATATCATGGTGCTGCAAGGCAATTTGGTTAAAGCCACCACCAAATTACATAATTTCCATGTACAATGTGATTGTTTTTGTTGACTTTCTACAAGTAACTAAGATTACTTGCATCTAGGGCTGCAACTAATGATTATTTTCATAAATGTTTATTCTGCCAAATATAATGATTAATCTATTTATGGTCAGAAATACTGAAAAATGCACATCACAGTTTCTGTCAATGACTAATCGTTTCACCGCTAGTTTGCTTCTCAAAACTATCAGGAAAAAAAGCTTTTATTACCTAAAAAAACTAAAACGTAATATAGCTTTAATTTAAATCTTTTTGGTTTTTTGTTTGTTTGTTTATTTACTGTTTGAGCAAACAAAATTTTGGGAGCATCATGGGTCTGAGACTTGTAAAACCACTCCATCTTTGGTTCAAATCTGGCATGTCAACCCTCCTCTCTCTCCCCATGTATCCTGTCTGCTTCTTGACTATGTATTGGCAATTAAAAGCAAAAAGGCCCACTCAAGAAATATTCTAATTAAAAAAACAAAAAACTAAATTATGAATATGAAGACCAAATCCAAAGAAAAACGACTCACTTCAATGGATTAAGTCTCACATTTCACATCATTATTATTTGCTTATTCATCCACTCGCTCTTGTGTCGACAGCTGAATGACGACTAGTAACCATACAGAGATTTGTAAATAGCTTTGAAGAGAAACATTGAAAATGTGTTTTTAACCTGAATGAATCTGTAAAAAAAAAATTCTCTTAATATTTTATATATTTTTTAATGATGTACAAACGGGGGAAAAAAAGACATGTGAAAGACCTAACTTGAGTATGTATGGTACAGGATGTTTGTATCAACGACAATATGCATATTAGGATATGACGTTCGGTTGGTTTTTGCTTTAGTATGAAATAGGGATGATGGAATTGATGCATTTTAAAACTGAATTTGGTGGTTGTCCATAATGAATCAAGAGTTCACTTTTAGAATGAGACGTACAAAGACAGCACAAAATTGGGTTGATGAATAATTACTTACTGGATCCTCAAAATTTTGATGTGATGGGTAAAGAACTTGATGCTTTTTTTTTATAACTAATATATATAGCATCCTGCTAATTAATTTGTTTTTGTTATGGGCAAGCAAGCACACAAGTCTGAGTATTAATGAGTACAGATAGAATTATGAAATCTGTTTTTTTTTAACAAAGATATACGACACTTTTGGGGGAAAAACTGCAGTTTTAGAGGAGATAAAGGCAGGATGGTTATGATGGGAGCAATGTTTTGGAGGCTTTGGTAATTATATGAAAAATACATGTTCACAAACAGACAAATGTTAATTCATACTGGGATTTTTGTAATAAAAACATATTTCCTCTTTTAGGTTTTCCCATGCAGCACAAACTTGTGTCACTGCTCCATCACAAGGTCTTAGCCTTAGCATCATAAACTGATATGCCAGTTCAGCTGTCATCTACTTTCAACCTTGTTTGATGGGTAGAATAAGGACTCCAACCACCTTAAACTTTCACGTGTGTGTGAGTATGTGAAGTGTGTATTGTGGGATGATGAACGTGAAATATGATGTGCCAAATTAAAAGTTTGTTGGTGTTCAGATGGTTAAAAAAAACATTTTAAGATTATACAGACCTTAAGGTCAACAAGTTTGTGAAATATGATCTTGTTATCTCAGAATGTAGTCACTTCACATGTGAAAAAAGTGTGTGTTTATAGAGACTAACTGCATCTTCCATTACTGAAATTATGAACAGGCACTTAACTCTTTGCCTCATACTTGTTTTAACATCCACCTGTCATGTAACTGGGCTATTTAGGATTACAATTCAAATTGACATAAATTTAACATAAACCCACTGATATTGGTGTTTTACAGCTTGTTGCCTGCTTTGTGCTCCATGAAACACCTTCTTTCTCTAATTGTTGACTGCTGTTTGATGTGCTTAAATACAGAAATGTGAAGCGGCCGGGACATGAGTGTCAACAATGACTGTTGTTTCGTTGGTGTGGACACCTTGAATGTTTGCTGAACACATTGTATTGTCATAAGGAAGTGTCTAACACATCTGAATCAAAGCATACTAAAGACTTGTCACCATTTCTTCATGAATATTATGCACAGAAAAGTTTAATGTGAAAGTGATTTAAAGAGCTGGACTGGAAAGATTGTTTTTTGAGAAAAGTTTGCATTAAAGGGGGAAAACATCTTATTGCAGCTGTTGTTGAATATTTTATATCAGGGTTCATTAATATATGAAATTTAATTAATAATATTATGATTAAGTGGCTTTGTTTCTAAAAGGAGCAACAGGCTACTTTAGTAAATTTAGCCTGAGAGGTCAAGCAGCTGATGACCCATTATGTTTGATTCCAAAGAAATAAACATCTGAGTTATAGTGTATTAATAGAATGAAATTATGACCACAGTAACCTGCTATGGTAAAAACAAATATGGGCCTCTTCCTAACCCCTCCCTCCATTCTCAGCAGGGATATGTATTTGTAAAGGGGCTGTAAAAAACAAATCTTGACTCCTGGACCAGATTCAAGACCAGGCGCAATAACAACAGAAAATGTAATTGAAGTTGGTTTCTTTCCCTGGTGTTCTCACCAGGGAACACGCTGAGCAGCTGCCTGTTGTACAATGTCAGCAGCAAAAAGAGCCAAATTTGGGAGCCTTTTGCCAAATAAAAAGAGTATCAAATATCTGGTGGGTACTTGTGGTTAAATGCATGCCTATAAAAGTTTCCCCCTTTCAACTCGAGCCAAAGAGCACGGTGCTGTTGGCCAATGTGCAAAATTGATCAGACAACTACTGACTCTCAAAGAAGGCTATTACATACTCATCACTATGTGGGGGCAACAAAGCAATTGATACAGTAATCAGTATCCGTATCATATTAGGCGTGTTTATGCAAAAAACTACATTTTTATTAATAAAGGGTTGAAGATGCATTAAGACAGATCCTATACCTTAGTATAAAAGTAGTAATACCACAGTTTAAAATACCCTTATGCAATGAAACATCCAAGTTCCAAAACTTTAATGAAGTAAAAGTAGAAAATTTACGAATTGTACTTAAAAAAGTAAAATTAGTCTACTTCTTATGCAGCAGAACAGCTAATGTAAGAGATATATTATTGTATATTACTTGTATTGGTGTATAACCAACATTTAAATGATGCACAAAGCTGTTTTAACCACCTGTTTTTCTGCACATAAACAAACAAAACCAAACGTTGTAATTGGTGAGTTTTAGCCGTATAAGAGAAATCTCCTTGAGTTTTGAGCCATTCCTTGTTAATTCTATTTATACATTAGCTAAATTAGTTCAACGGATAGAAGTGCATCGTATTTTAAAGTGTTTTGTCCGTGAAATAACCGTTAAAGTCACTTTAAGTCAAATGTAGCTGGGAAATGAATGTGGTGGATTTTATAAGTGGCCTACTGCACAATAGTTCCTCTTAAAGGCAGCGGGAAACGATAATACTTATATAAAATCCGTAAGAATAAAATGCAGCAGTACTTTAGTAAATGCACTTGGTTTTATTCCACTCTGTTAGTTACTCCGAGAGGTAACGTTAGCCGACACCGCCCAGCGGCGACACCTGACACCTCAGGTGCGTCGCCTCTGGCCCCGCCCTCGACCGGCGGAACGTCGGCCGAACCACCTGAGTGATCCGGGGGACGACGAAGCGGGACCGGGCAGTCGCTGCAGCCGTGTGGTTGAATGAACCCACCTCTGACCCGTAAACAAAAAGGCTTTTTGGCTTTTTAGTACCACAATGGAAGCGAGTTTCTTCAAATCAGCGGTCCCCGCCCAGGACGTCTGGCTGCCGAACGACTCCAGCCTGGCTCTGCCGGCCCGGCCGTGCTCCGGGTCCCAGCCGGGCCTGCGCGTCCAGCGGCAGGTCCAGCTGACGCTGGCGCGGAGGCCGAGGAAGAAGAGCGGGGCGCACGGTAATGTTTGGCTTCTTCCTCCGTGACCGGGATCAACCGGTGGCTCGACGCGAGTTGCGGGGCTCTATGATCTCGGGAGGGGTGGTGGTGGTGGGGGGGCAATTATGGTAATAACCGAGGACCGAGACTATTCATTTGCCCCACTTTCATTTTTCAGTCCCTCTTAAATGACATCTATCCTTTAACCTGATCTTCTGCATTGCTCTGCCACTCTATTAAACTAAAGTAATGCTCAGCATCTTCTGGCTTTAAATGAACCCGTATCTTCTTTCAACCCATCCTCAGTGCTTGGATGTGTCCATGAGTTGTGAGTAGCTTATCCTCAGGCGGGTCTACTACAATAAAACATCGTTTTCTTTTTTCATTTTAACTGTCAAAGCCGGAGGAGGTGAAACTTTATAGTGTTTTATGCAGGATAAAAGCAAAGATTACGAAAAAGTAAATCCTGAAACCGATCGAGTGGCAGAACAATATTTGTCTTGTCTCCTGTCCCATTCATTTTCTTGTGACCACCCTGAGGTGTCCTGGTCCTCAGTTTGACTATCAAGCCCTATTAAAGGCCTTTGCTATGTGTTAATTGCAGCCTACTGGAGGTCTAAGGTCATTTAGAGTGCTTTTTCTTTTTTGCAATAGGAAAAAATGCAGCACCATAGTTGACTTGTCCAGCCGGTTTGTTTGTTTTTGGGTTTTTTTTGCAGATGGCTGATGGAAATGACAGCTGGCAGAGCTTGAATTTCACATCACACCCACTTCATGGTTGTATTTCCTTAAGCCTTATGAATTCCAGTAGAAATGATGATAATCAGGACAACATTGACCTTTGTCTTGTCTCTGTCTATTAATTAGCCTGTTATACTGTATGTATTTGCACAATATAGTTTAATATGTCGGCCGACAGCGTAGGTATTACGAGTGAAAGATACTTTTTCGGCTTTCCTTCCTTTGGTTTTCCTCCTGTTGAGACTATTTTCAAAGAGGATTCCCTGACTGAGAGATTAAATTCCTGAACTAAACTGGGCATGAAGATATTTTAGACTGGGCTTTTTCATTCACCTAAGACTGACTAAGCACTGACATGCATAGTGGTATAACTTTAGTGTATGAGAGTCAAAAGTTATTCTCTTAAGGCTGCAAACAACGTTTATCTTAAGTTTCTATTAATCTGCTACATGTTTACTCAAGTAATCAATTCATGGTTTTATTACAGAAAAATCAGATAAAGTGAAAAGTGTCCATTACAAATTTTACCTCCGACAAAGGTGACGTATTCAAATCTCTAGTTTTTAGTCCAACCAAAAGTCGCAAAATATTCACTTAACTACCAACAGATCCTCCTGTTTGAGCAACTGGAACCAGCAAATGATCAAAACAGTTAATGGATTATCAAGGTAGGCGCCGATTCCTTCCGATCAATTAAGTGAGTCATCATTGTTATGGTTATTCTAAATAACCTACTGTTGATCTTTTGTTATCTGACATCTGTAACTGTAAACCGAGGGAAGATAACGTGTAGAAATAAATAAATAATCATTTCTATTGTCCCTTTGTGGATATTCTTTACCTTGTACATACTAGAAGATTATGTCAGTGATATGTCAAATAATGATAAGCACAAGTAATAGACATAGACAATATTTAAAGTATTTGCTTGGTCTGTTTTAATCTCTGCTTTCCTGCTGCTCCCTCTCTCTTCCTCTTGTTAATCCCTCTTAATGCAAACAAGCAGAGCATTTGTCCTGTAGTTGTACAAAGGGGTGGGGGGGGGGGTCGCACCCTCGAACCAGAGGAAGCGTCAGTGTTGCAATGCGTTTGGGTATTTGCAGCGGGAAACCGTACACCCTAAGAAAGCCTCTTCAACTCGTTTCAGGAGGTGTCCATTTACAGAAAGACACAGAAAATAGCTTTGATTCTACAGATGGACTTCTACCAGACAGGAAGGTAAGGGACTCTTTTGCTCTTTTCATTACTCATGCATGCACTAACACACACAAACAATTTCGTGACGTTTATCATCTTCTTCCTGTGTTACTGAAAGGTCCATCTGGCATTTTTCCTGCCAAAACAAACCTGATATGTTTTGTAATACTCTTAATTCCTGCAGTTACTTCATTACTCTGTGTGTTTTAGATGTCCTGTCTTTTACTTTTGTACCCATCCACTATAAAAGAACTACATCAGCACGTAGATGCTTATCATGCTGCTCTTTTAATACTGTGCCCCATAATTTGAATGCAGTAAAATATTCCGAAGCTCCATTATGTTAAAGGTCTCCTGAGTCATTGTGTTCTCACAGTGAGCTCGATTTCCTGGTTAATGACAATTTAATAGTGTTTGCTCCATCTGTAAGGTAGCCCTGAAACTGACAAATTAAAATAAAGGTGATTTCTTTTTATTTTGCCAGTTGATTAGTGGTAAAAATGAAGTTGTGGTTGATCAAATATATTTAATCAACTGCTATCTGGTAAAAGACAAGAAAAGCTTTTTGCTTTTTGATGATTGAGGGTTAAAGGACAAGTATAAAGATTTATATTTCTTTTTACACTCCATTTTAATTATCTAACTATCTAACATTATTTATTTAAGTATCCAGTTATATGTTTCACTTATCTGAGAACGTTTTACTGTATTTCGGCCCCCATACAGATGTAGCAAAATAACTTACTTATCTTAAAAACAAACAAAAAAAATTGTCCACAGCGACTTTTGTAAAAAGGAAAATACATGATTATTTTATTATATGATACACATTTTTTTTGATACAACAGTGTTGAAGAGTTTGTGCTTTTCACAGGCTCTGAATAATAGATACAATGGGATTGAATGGGCCTCCATACCCTTTATCTATCTCAAAATAACTCATCAACTGTACAAGGCATCATACTGGAAATTTAAAGTGAGAATTATAGAATTAATATAGTTCACAATGTCTTAAAGTGCAGACTGTTTTGTTTTTTTATTTTTCACAGGTGATGGGATTTGTCTCCCCGAACCGCTCTCTTTCAAGCAACCACTTGAAGGGACCGTCCAGGAGGGTTGAAGTGTCTCCACCGCTAAGCCCAGAATTATCTCGTATTTGCTTTGATCACAGAACCCAAAATTTTGGGATGCACACCCTCTCAGGACCCAGTCAGTTGCACAGAGCGGGCACTCTGCCGCCCCGCTCGTACGGGTCCGATCCATTTCGGCGCTACGCCTTCTCAGAGGCATCCCGTGGCATTCAGCGACGGGCATCCACACCTGAAAACAGGAGCTTCCGCCAGAGGTCCCTGAGACAGACGGCAGGGCAGCAGCCTGCTTTTGCAAATGCAGCGTTTCAGCAAAGTGTTAAACATGACTCTCCCTGGAATCACAACCAAACCCTCGTCAAACAGGAGAAGCAGGCGGTCCAGGGAAAAAGCGGCGACATGATGCTTGGTGCTGCCCAGCCTGATGAATGGCTGTCCGGGTTGGCTCAGTGGAGGAGGAATGGCCAGGGGCTCCGCGGACTGATTTCTTACCCGCCCTCAGTCACCAGCTTGGGGGAGGACATGGACAGGCAGATGGTAGTAGAACCCCCCGTTGAGCACATACAGGCCCAGAACGTCGCAACACCGTAAGATCGCTTGTGTTTGTTTGTGCTCATTTCTCTCCACGTTCACTTTGCACATTTAATGATTTAATTTGCATTGTCCTGATGTGCGAGTCCAGCCGTGAACAGTGTTCTTATTCATTCGTGGATGGGACATTTTCTCATTCACGCCTGTCTTCTTCACACAGTAAGTTGGCGAACAGGCCTCCAGAGATGACATTAGAGAGGGCAGTGAACCTGTTGACTCAAGATAATGAGGACACACTGGTCTGTGCAGCCAGTTACATACAGAATCGATGTTTCAAGAGCACCGAAGCTAAAAAGATGGTATGTTTAATCATATGCAGTGAATAGTATCATTTTATAGTGATTCAAAATGGAATTTGTTGGCAGCTCAATATGTAAAATTTTGTACAGTTAAATGTACCAACCGACTTCAGCCAAGTTACCCGTCATTCTATTTTTGGTGAGAGGAAACCCACAGCAACACAGGGAGAAAGTGCAAACACCCACAGAGTAATGCACAGTTTTTACACTGGCCAACAGATTTATTTTTTTAACACAAAGGGGTTATAGATTAAGACAGAGAGGGTTTAACCGTAATGATAAAAAAGCTTATCTAAGTCATTTATAGGCAAATGTACCATAGTAAATCATTAACAAATACTATTTTCCACAACTGATGGCTGTCAAAAATTATCGCATCTATAATTCTGTTGGTAAATGATTCACTCTTGTTTGAAGGTATACTTTCTCAGGGGAATTGGAAAGCTCCTGCAGCTCCTCCGCAGCGACAACGAGGACGTACAGCGCGTCGTCGCCGGGTCGCTGCGTAACGTCGTCTACCAGAGCAGCGAAAACAAGATGGAGGTGAAGGAAAGTGATGGCCTGGCCACCATTTTGGGAGCGCTGAAGAGGAGCCGTGACGTGGAGACCAGACGACAACTTACTGGTCATTTTCTGGCTTTGCCACATAAATAGTAGCTCAGATGTTTAAAACTGTATTTTCTACTTTTACGGCATAGATTGGAAACTATCAACCCAACTGACAGCATTTGTTTTACATCGGTTTGAGTCCTTTAAGATCTTACTGGTGGACTATACTGTATATATTGGGCCAGTTTAGCAAAAATTTAAGATAAAAGTCTTTGCAAATAGTACAAAGTATATTTCCATCCATCTCCCAGGCCTTTTGTGGAACCTCTCCTCCCACGACCTTTTAAAGGAGCGCCTCTCCAGAGAAGCCTTACCTATCCTCACCAAGTCGGTCCTCGTGCCCAGTTCTGGCATTTCTGAAGGCGAGAACCCAAAAGACGAGCTACTAACTGATGCTGATGTTTTCTACTTGGCTACAGGCTGCCTGCGGTAGGCTTCTTTCTTAGCTCTGCGGCAAACGGACGACACTACCGGTGATAATGTGGGTCAGATAATCAGCACATGCCAAACTACACAATTTGGGAATTTCTGCGAAAGAAAAATTAAAAAAAAACACACACTTTGTATCCCGAAGAAAATCGACTGTACTATGGCACATAAAGGAGGAGCTGATGGAGGAAGTTAAACGTTCACGGTCAATCAGGATTGAAGAAGTAGCACAGCGGAGCCAGTGCTCACTCACTGTGCAGCATAAGATGATCATTTTATGATAGTACAAAGGACAAGAGTTAACAGATGGCAGAGCTCAAGTCATACACAGTGTCAGTCTCTGCCAGGCTGAGTCATGATTAAACAGTCTCTCCACGTGACGTAAACCGATATCATCCATCTGAATTCTGCTGCCATGAGAAGCAGGGAAGGCTGACTGTAATCCTGCAAAAAGAACCATTGCCTTCTTAAGATTTCCGATGCAAAATTTTGCAAAAATATTTTAACCATCCGGAAAAACAAACACAGACACAGAAAGCCACTTAGTGACGGATTGAAGAAATATCCAGTCTCAGCTTGTATAGTTTATTGATCACAGACAGACTTTAATACATTTGATAGGATCGAAAGATTTTTTTCTCTTTCATTCATCATACCCAATAGTTGAGCGCGATATAGGGACTTTCATCCTCATGAGCAACAAATGATCAGTTCTATTACTACCGTCAAATGACACCTAAATGGAAACGACTCCTGCTCTCTCATAAAGCTTAGGCATCGAAATCGATCAGTAATCACCAGCCTATTCATTATACAAGTACTCTGATATTGTGGTATTGTGTTAAACCACAGTTTATCTGTTGTGGCCTAAGATTATGTATCATGTTGTTGGTTTCTGGTTGAACATGTTATGTGTGCGCGTACATCATCTCTGTTTACAAAGCAGAAGATATCAGACGCACTGTTCCCCTGGCAGCTATAGACGGATGAAAAGAGGGAAAGACTGAATTATTCATCGAGCTCTCTCTTCTCCCCGCTCCGCTGAGCTGAAATCACTCGGTCCTCGCTGTCTCAGTGTTATCAAGTTCTCCTTATCGTGTTCTAAAACCCTTTTGTGGTCCCTGCGGATGAGGAAAATGATGAGTTCCTCTCATTAAATGCCATCAAAGAACCTGCTGTGCAGTTTTAGACTGTTAAATTTTTTTTGTATTTATTTTCCTTGAGAAGTTGGATTACATAAAAATGTTTCGGTAGACTGTGAAACATTCTTTTTCTTATACTGTTCAGTGAGACTGAAAAGTGCTTATCTAATGAAAACACGCAAATGTCACATTACATCGATTGTTTTGACTGTTTTTCTTCCCAGAAATCTGAGTTCAGCTGGACCAGATGGCAGGAAAGCAATGAGGGATTGTGAGAATCTTATTGACTCTCTGGTCTACTACATCCGGGGAAACGTAGCTGACTATAAGACAGATGACAAGGTGAAATGAAAATGATAAGCATCCCAGAGAAAATATTTATCTTCACGGTTGGTGTCACAGCAGACTGCTTGGTGGTTTGGCATAAAGCGCAACTCGTTGTAGGCCCACATGTAGTAATTTCTACATCTGCACACTGCATCAGATATTTTGTAATGTGATGAACACTCTATTTGAAGCATCCTTTTCCCATTGTTTTTGCAAAGCAAAATTCACTGCACTGTACCTATAGCTCCTACTCGAGCCTCAGTATGTTGCATCTATGCATGCGATTAAAGAACATGCCAGACTGTATGTAATATTTATCTGTAATTACATTTGCTGTGAAGTCCACAGAGAACTGTGTCTGCATCCTGCAAAACCTGTCTTATCGGATAGAGGCCGAGCTTCCCAAGAAATACACCCAAGATCTCACAGAGTCTCAGCAAAACCTGGCTCCCGAGCCAAAGACTGTCGGCTGCTTTCCTTATCGCAGTGCCAAGATCATGCAGGTAATCCTTTCAGACAATAATCCACTCTGATGATATAAAAGATGTGGTATAATCACCCATAAAAAACAGCTTCTTTGAAGGTGATAATATTTATCACCCTTTCACCTTTATTGCTATCTCATTATTGGTATGAAGATAAACCTCAAAGCAAAAATATATGTCATTTTACATTCCTGCTCTGTTAGGTACAAGCCCAAAGTCCTGCTCTTAATGTTTTCTTCTTAAAAACTACCAATCACCAAATGTTAGATAGGAAAAAATGGCAGCTAGCTGAAGAGCATAGTGGAGCATTTAAAAGCTAAAGAGCCAGATATTTCCCCCAGGAAGTGGTGGAGACCAAAAACAGAGCTAAAAACAGAGTGGATATTGGACTTTTTTTCAGGGGAAAAGAATCACAACTCCGAAGGAATACCATTGTAGCTCCAAATGTGAATGAGCAACAGTTCAACACAGCTATCTATCTTATAAGTTGATAGTATGTCAGTATAATGTTTCCAGCTTGTTTCTGTTTACCTCAAGTGGCCAAAAAATTCCGGTCCGTCAAGGTCTGAAGATATTTTTGAGACAGGCGTTGCTGTACCTCAAGACTGTGCTAAAAGCTATATTTACCACATATTTTCATTTAATTTAGTCTTAAATTACCAAACGCATGTGGACATCCACGCGTAGCATCCATATTTTATAGCTGAACATCCCTTTGCAAAGCCATAGGCTTTAATCACCTGTTAAAACAGCCTCCACTCTTCTGTGAGGAGATTTTGGAATCTGACTGCAGGGATTGATAAAGTCGGCCACTTATGTGTATTATGTGTTATCTGTCAACTTTTGATTGGATACATTTATATATACACATGCCTGAGTTCAAAAAAAGTCATCAAAAATATTTCATTGTTTTACAGGAGGAGACAGGAGCGGGATTTTTATAGAGTAAAATCTATTTTTTTTACATATATTCAGCACGTAAAGAGACATATGTGACAAATAAACACAGGGATACAGGATTACAGTTTGGAAAATGTATTTTAATAAAAAACCGCTGTAAGGTCATGACCCTGTAAACAATCATCTGCATTGCAGCTACTCAGATGCTGCAGTGTGAATTCTTTATGATTTTGTGAATGTGCAGTAAGATGATGCTGCAAAATGGGGGTTAAGCTCAGCCTGTCTACCCTGGTTAAGTAAACGTTAGATGAAATACACAGACACACACAACAAGGACAGGAAATACATATGGCATTCATTGTTAACCTGCTGCATAATAGCTACCTTTTGTTGCCAGTGCAAACCCAGTGAACCCATCTTAGAGCTGCAGCTCATCACCTGTTTTCCTCCCAGTATCAGGAGCGACAGAGCCCCCTGCTGGAGGAGAAGGCGAACCCCCGCGGCATCGAGTGGCTGTGGAGCCCCATCACTATCCGCATGTACCTGTCACTGATCGCCCGCAGCGCTCGCCACCACACCCAGGGGGCCGCCGTCGGCGCCCTGCAGAACATCACGGCCGGAAACAGAGCGGTAAGACGGGACATCTGTCATATTCAGTTCAGCTCAGGTCATTCTGGAGTTTCAACGTAGAGATGTAGTGGAACTGTTTAAGGTCTGTGTATTGACCACACAGCTTTCTCTGCGCTTCAGGGCTTATTTGGATTTAATGCCTAAGTTGGGGGTCGGAGGAGGTACATAATTACAATTATGATGAGTATGGAACACGAGTCGGCACTGTAAATTAGCATTAGTTCGTTGAAAGCAGTTATCTCAGGATCGTGGCGAGGATAAAGAATTATTAGAATAATCAGTTATTATGATAAATGATTTAAAAAAATGCTCATTGTAAATTACCAGAATCCAAAGAGAAGTCAAGTCTTAAGCTTTGTGATTTTCTCCATATTCTGCTATTGACAAATACTAATCAGGTTGTATTCTACCAGTTACCTGGTCTGTGGATGCATTTCCTACCGATAACACAAAGTGAAACGTTGTTTAAACAAGTCTGATTTTTAATTGGTAAGTAACCAGCTACATGGTTGATTACTAAAATCATCAGATCTTCTCTGACTAATGAATCAATTATTCATTTTAGCACTAGATTATGGAGAACTTCATGCGATGAAAGAACTGTGACAGATTTCCAAAACTTGCGCAAATGTACCTAGAACGTTATTTATAAATATACTGAAATTAAAGCCACAGTGAAAATTTCTTGTATGTCCAATATGTGCAGAGATTCAAGTGTTTACTGAAGAAATTGACCATGATAATAAAGAACCTGATGTGACCCCTGTTTACAGAAGTCACCGATCCACACAAACCTTTAAAAGCATCAGAAAACATCCTTAACATGTATCACGACCTCTAAATCCATAAACAGCAATCGCACATATTTCATGAATTTTTCCTGTGGTCTGGCAGGTGTCTGAAGCCATCGCTTTCACTATTGTTCAGCGGGAAAATGGTCTTCGGCATATCAAGAAGATGTTACAGGAGGGAGAGAGCGACGTGAAGAGCATGACCATCTCGCTTATAAATAACCTCTCACACTATCAGGAGCTGCACCCCGACATTGGTAAATTTCCATTCAGATAACAAGATAGTTTGACAGTTTGAATATTACCCTGTTATTTTTCTCGACAAAGCATTTAGTTTCCACTTCGACCATCAACTGTACCTTTTTCTTAAATTTTCACACTTAAAACTACAAAGTAACATATATATATATATATATATATATATATACACACAGCGGGTAAAATAAGTATTGAACACGTCACCAATTTTCTCAGTAAATATATTTCTAAAGGTGCTATTGACATGAAATTTTCACCCAATGTTGGTAACAACCCAAGTGATCCATACATACAAAGAAACCAAAACAAATAAGTTCAGAAATTTGTCTATGTGTAATAAAATAGAATGACACAGGGAAAAAGTATTGAACACGCTTACTGAAATTTATTTAATACTTCGTACAAAAGCCTCTGTTGGTAATGACGCCTCCTGAATAGAGACACCAGTCGCATGCATTGCTTAGGTGTGATTTTGGCCCATTCTTCCACACAGTCTTCAAATCTTGAAGGTTCCCTGGGCCTCTTCTATGGACTCTGATCTTTAGCTCTTTCCATAGATTTACAATTGGATTCAAGTCAGGTGGTTGGCTGGGCCATTCTAGCAGCTTTATTTTCTTTCTCTGAAACCAATCGAGATTCCTTGGCTGTGTTTGGGATCATTGTCTCAAATGTCCGCCCTCGTTTCATCTTCACCATCCTGGTAGACGGCAGCAGATTTTTATCAAGAATGTCTCGGTACATTTTTCCATTCATCCTTCCTTCAATTATATGAAATATGCCAGTACCGTCTGCTGAAAAACAGCCCCACAACATGATGTTCCCACCTCCAAACTTCACTGTCTGTGTGGTGTTTTTGGGGTGATGTGCAGTGCCTTTTTCCTCCAAACATTATGGCATCCAAAGAGTTATATATTCTCCCAGTATTTCAAAGGCTTGTTCAAATGTTGTGCAGCAAACTTTAAACGAGCTTCAACGTGCTTTTTCTTTAGCGATGAGTCTTGCGTGGTGAGCGTGAATACAGGCCATGGTGGTTGAGTGCACTACTCATTGTTTTTCTTTGAAACAATTGTACCTGCTAATTCCAGGTCTTTCTGAAGCTCTCCACTTGTGGCCCTTGGCTCTCGGACAACTCTTCTGATCAGATCTGTCAGAAATCTTGTGAGGACACCTGGTTGTGGCCGGTTTATGATGATGTTCTTTCCACTTCCGGATTATGGCCCCAACAGTGCTCACTGGAACATTGAAAAGTTTAGAAATCCTTCTCTAACCAATGCCATCAGTATGTTTTCCAAACAATAAGGTTGTGAGGGTCTTGAGCGAGCTCTGTGCTTTCACCCATCATGTTTTTTATGTGACACCTTGGTAATGAGACACCTTTTTATAGACCATCAGTTGGGACTGAACCAGCTGATATTAATTTGCACTGACAAGGGGCAGGATTGCTTTCCAATCACTGATAGATTTCAGCGTCCGGTGTCTCAGCTTTTCAGGCCTTTTTGCACCTCCCTTTCTTCATGTGTTCAATACTTTTTCCCTGTATCCTTTCACATTATTACACATAACTTAATTTATGGACATCTGTGGTTTGATTTCTTTGCATGTTTGGGTTGTTGCTGACATTTGCTGAAAATTTTATTACATTTGCCCCATTAGAAATATATTTCCTGAGAAAAATGGTGATGTGTTCAATACTTATTTTACCCGCTGTATATATTTACATGTATGTTTCTTCCTCCTGAAGTGAGGGAGGTTTTGCAGGAGGTGGTGGAAATGCTGCCAAATGACGACACCGGCACCGACCTGCCCACTGAGGTGACAGCTTCTCTGTGTCGCATCTTGATTAACCTGAGTCGGATTGACCGGCAGCACGTCAGAGCCATCGTCAATCGAGGAGCCCTCCCAAAGATCATAAACATCAGCAGCAAAGACAATGGGTTAGTCAGTGCTCAGTTTATCACTGCTGGTAAATCACTCAAGAAGGATGTTTATTGCTTTCTGTAAAAAAGGTTGATACTATTATAAACAGCACGAGTGGAGGATCATAAAATTCGAAACACAACCTGGAAGAGAACAAAAGCAGAAACGTAATGATTTTTAATTTTTTTTTTTTTTTACTGCAGGTACAGATCTCATTTCAGAAAGAATTTATCTAGAAGCAAAATACCTCTAATCTAAGATATACAGTTATGTGCACTTGTTTTATATGCTCATACAGTATGTAGACAGGACAGAATAATTTCCCCTTTCTGTGTCCTAGTTTTGGACCAACCAGAGCGGGTCAGGCTGCATGTGTCCTGCTGCACACCATGTGGAAACACGCTGATCTCCACGGGGCCTATAAGAAGGTGGGTTCTTATCCACGCAATACATAGCAGTAGAGCACATGCTTTCTAAAAGGATGGTCAGTCATGTGGGTTTGCTCGGCCTGAACCGTTGTCCTTGTGCTCTGCATACAATCAGCATAGGTGGAGACGACTTGTAGCGTGTTTGCACTCTGTCTGCATGGATTGCCGCAGCCTCTTTGATCTTCTTTTTGCTTTGCATTGCACATGAGGCCCCGCGTTAGAAACTTTAATTAGCATATGTAATCTTTGCAAGTGTCACAGCACAGATAGTTACTGCTAAAATTGTAATTTTTATAACTAGGGGATTAAATTAGCTCCTTGTCCTCCTCAAGTTGGTTTATTTGACCACCAGTCGTTCTTGTAAAGCATCACAAACATAACATAACACAGGAATTCAAACGTTGATTACTCTGTGACACGATTAGCGCAGCTTACATTTTTTGAGGTTGGTTTTCACTACTTGTTCACATTAAAAAAAGATACCAATGTGGTTGTTCATGAACAAAAGTAATCTTTTATTTAAGTCTCTTGTTGATGTGTGTTTTAAAACGTTATATATTGTTATACGATAACTATGATGTGATTTTATTGCTTCATGGCAACGTTAAATTCAGTGAGTGACTTCTCAGTTATTCCATTCACTAATTCGCTTCGTTTGCTGCTACCACTGGGGGCCACTAAAGTGAAAGAATTAACCCTTTCTTCTTTCTCGACAGTGCGGGTACAGGAAAGCTAATTTCATCAATGCAAGGACTATAAAGGCTGTGAAGTCTGGACGAAGCTGAGCCGAAGATCCTTTATACCAAACTCCAAGCTGCTCTTTAAGAGTATCGGCACTTGCAGTCACAAGTTACTCTGTGCTCTTTTTAGTAAAAGATACCAGGATTAAACTATGCCTGCATTCCCCTTAAAAGTCTAATGAAATATTGTAATTATTATTGTCCTATTGTAATTTTCCTCTGTGTTTTGATTTGTTGCTTTGACTATCAGTGCAGATGACGGTGTTAATTATTATAAGGATTTTGGTAGACAGATAAAGAGTGAGGCTTTGTTTTAAAAAAGAGACAGAGGTAGAGAAGTATTAGCGAAGAGCCACTTTTCATTTTATGGGACTTTTTAAAGCCCTTTTTAGTTTAACATTCCTCAACAAATGCATCCGATACTTTTGGACGCTGTCTTTGTGCCTCATGTTCAGAAAAAGCTGACGGATGAATGTAGAAACTTTTCCTCAAAGTGTAACATCTCTTTAGAAATGATAATGAATGAAATGTAATGTATTCTTTTATGTTTGTCTACTTTTTTTCTGTAGTGGCAGCTTGACAGTTAATGATATCGCCATGTGTTTTTAGGTACTTCAGGTAATTATACAAAGAACCACAATGGAAAGACTGAAAAATATTTACTTTAAAGAAATTTTGAAGGATGAAGTCATTTTTTTGGCAAACTATTAAACTGTTGATGTAAGTTTAAAAATCTTTTTTAAGACAGACTGAATTTCTATTGTAACACACAACAATCTTATTGCCTTGCTATCGAGTTGCTATCTCAAATTAAGACTGTTTTTGACAAACTTTATTGTTCCTTACACTACCGCTATGATGTATGATTGACTTTTATGTGAATTTTATTTTGTTACCTGAGAAGAAGTTGAGTCATTCAACAATAAAAGCTCAAACTGTCAAGGATCAATAAAAAAATCAGTAAGTTGAAAGCCATTAATTGTTTCAAAACCTGACTTATACAGTGCTTCCTCAACATTAAGCTGTGAACTAATGATAATATATTAAATTCTCTCAATAATTTGCAAAAAAAAAAAAAAGAAATGTGGAAGACAAAGTCTGTGACACAGGATTAGCATCAAACCTCTGGTGTTTGCCTTCGTTCCTGAGGCCTCTCGGTGACTTTGAGGTGAACTGCACTGCACTGCGGCACAGCTGAGGGGGGGTGGGGGGGGGGGGCTGGGTGCCACTCAACATCACATCTCTCCCAGACGAGGGATTGGAAATTAGAGAAAGCAGCATATGTCATGAAAACACAGGTGAGCAGGCCCAGAAGTCACAACTCGGAGATGAAGAAACCCCGCACCGTCACTCTGCCCGAGAACAAGAATCCCATCCTCAGAGCCTCGGTGGCCTTGCTCAGACACTTAAGTTTAAACAGTCAAATTCCCCCAGAGATCCACTTTGTCTAATGAAGCCAGTACCAACAGGGAAATCTACTTGATTTCAGCCGGTGATTGAATTTTTAAAAAAATCAAATTAACAGTATCCCACAACGTAATCACAGCTTTGTATCAGTGATTCTCCCTTTATCTGCATATCCAGCCTGCAGAAGAGAAAGGATGTGTTCTAGTAGAAAGTCTCTATTTGCATGTACAGAGGACATGATGTAGCGTGACTTGATGTAAAATTTGCTTTTCAACACTGGTATATTCCGCCTGATGTTTTCTGGCATTATGTTCAGCTGCTGCAGGATTTCTAAAGGCAGAGACAACCGGATTTGAAGAGTATTTCATATGCAGTGGCATGCGTATTGCAAGCAAGAAAACCCATGGCAATCAACAAAGGAAATAGTATCATATAATGAAACCATTTATCAGATACGATCGTTTCCTGCAAAGATGTAGAGGTTCCTGTAAAAAAGTAGACTTTGTTGTTAATATGTCCTGCAGAGGGCAGTGGTGTAGCATTAAAATAGCTCATCAGTCCCCTCGATCAAGAGCAGAGAAAAGTGTCACCAAGTGGCACTTTGTCCTCAAATAACATTTATTTTCATATTCATAAACTCTCAATCCCACATGTTTTAAGTGGTTTAGCTCTCAGATTAAACGCTAAGCCTTTCTATATGAGGATCTAAACCCTGAACTTTTCCTCTTTTTGCTAATAATCTCTAATTCACCCACTTTGTGGACTATTTTAGTGACAAAGTCCATGAATATCAAGCCTTTGGTTTTGGTGCAAGGAGGGAGAAAAGCTCTGAAGAAGCCAAATCCTTTTAACAACAGCCTTCTTGTCTCTCCACAGCTTATGCTGCTCTGAGAATTGGTCAGATGTATTATTTCACAAGGAGAGCCTCATCTTTTTTTAATAAGGTGACCAGATTTGAGGACGAGCACCACGGGGATTAGCTGATAAGAATAATTAAATGTTCACATTTGTAATTTCTTTCAAAAGTGGCCAAGATAAGTTACTTCCGTTGCCAATGTGAGGGATGAAGTGGCTTGAAGCTTGAAGAATGATATTTATAGCCTAACACAGAAATAATATATGTCCAAAATACCAAAATAGCCAATCGTAACAGGTGCCAGGACACATGAGATTGGATTTGTTTGCTACTGGAGCAGGGCGGTGAAGTGGGCCATACCGAGCTCGCGACATAATGACTGAACATGTTTGATAGACACAAAGAAAGAAAAGATTCTTTCAGAGATCAACAGCAGTGGAAAACAGGCGAGAAGGAAGCCAGTTTTACTTTACACTGAGGCCATTCACAGGGACGTCAGCGCTCAAGGCAAATTGCTATCCACTGACATAATCACTCAAGAACATTTGGGATCTAAAATGTTGTCATTTTTTGCAGAACTTGGTCCAGGATTTCATGGTTTCCTGGGACTGCATGTGTCTTTACCCCCTCTAATCCTTTAAAAATAAGCACCACGCGATAGTGGTAACTATACAAACGCTAACATGTCATTCTGATCATACATTTTTACATTTTTTTCCATGGATTATTTCAAAACATTCGCAAACTTAGAAAGCGCGCTGCATGTCTTCTGTTCCTCTAACTTTTAACTTGATTACGAGGAGATCGCATGAGTTTGGTCAAAGGGGATCTGGTGGAATCTGGATGAGATGCACAAGAACACTGATGTACTAGCAAATGAGGGAATTGTTGTCAATATTTAGACTTCAGGAAATCACTTAAACACAGAAAAACAGGGTTTTGGACTTTTTTAGTCTTCTCTGACCCGCCTGAAAAGACATGAGTAATATGAATAAGATAAACTTGACTGACTCCTGACGAAGCATCCTGTTTCAGCTGCTACTGGTTTAAAAACGGACTTTTAGAAGATTTAAAAACCTGACTCACTTTGGTTTCAGAGGCGCCAATTGTTATTGAGTACAGCTGTGGGCGTTGCTCACTAATCAGGAGACATTGCCTATAGCTGGGCTTAGGTTTTAAAAAGCCTCGTTCTGCTCCAGCGCACCGTCATTTATTTTGCAGCTCAGGGGATGCGTTTCACGTGTCCATCTTTTCTGGCTATTAAAATGTCTTTTGTGTACATTTAGGGCAGTTTTGGAGTCATTTCACAGCAAGTGTCTCTTTCCTTTTTTGGCACCAGCCCCTCAGTCTTGGTTTCAAAGAACCAATGTTTCCCTTGAGCCGAGTTATTTTTTTTTTGCCTTTGTTTTGTCTCCGTTTGAATTAATCCCTTTCTTGGTCAAAGCACAGCTAATTAAAAACACCTAGGTTTGCCAGATAACAAGGAGTCTGATATTCTGCCATCGGTTGGCAGAAACAAAGCAATCATTATGGAGTTCAGGGATGCAGTCTCAGTAGAAAAGATTTCTCCTTGAGAGAGAGGAAGCAGAACAGTGAGGTTTCATGAAAGTGGGACAAAGGTTTTACCCTCCCAAGACAAAGCAGAAATTCTCAAGGCTGTGTAGCCACAAGCTTGCAAATAAAACCACCTGAACTGAATCTAGAAAATAAAAAATGTAACACGAGAACAGAAAACCTGAACCACAAATACAAAACATCAACCAATGGGATTGAAACTTAGAAAATCTCAGCCAACAGTGTCATTTGGGTTGAAACAACTGCCTGGTGTGATGCCCTTAAACAGAATTGGGCGTATTTTACTCTGAGAGAGAGAATCAGTCAAAAGGCCGGACAAAATATGTGGTATATTTTTTTTAGTTTCTTAATACGCTTCATCAGTTGAGAACAATGATTCCCAACTTTGGTCAGGAATCCCACAAGGGGATGTAAGATGAACAACAGAGGAAAGCAGAAAAGCATTTCTGATACTTAAAGTTAAATTAAGTTTCAGATTTTCCTGAAATCTTTTTTTCTTGTGAAATACTGTGAGATTTTTATGCATTTAAATCAAAGAAAAATCACTTTATTTGAACTAGTAACAACTGGCAGACAAATGCATTCTTTGAGTCCCAGGTAGGTATTTTATTGATTTTTAAGGAATCATTAGCAAAAAAAAAAAAGGCTTAGGAACCACTGGTCGAGAAAATTAGTCTAATCTATAAGATCAGCACTTCTCCAAATGGCTCTGAGGGAAAAGGCACAGAAAACTTTGAATTTTGTGTTCTCAACAGCGGTCTAATTTTTACACACTTGGCAGCAAAATACCGAAATACCTTCCACTTTCCTCTTGAGTTCACCAGACTCCCGACTTCAGCTTTACAAAAAAAAAAAGAAAAGGAAAAAAGTCTGTAACCGCAAAATCGTTGCACCAGAAACTCGTTTTAAAATATGTCTCTATCTCTATCTAAAAATAAAAAAAGAAAAAAAGAGAGAACCCAACAATGACATTACTGGTGTTAGATGAGACAAAGCGTTTCTATTTGGTTAGTCCTTGAGTCTCCTGGGAGACCATAACCTAATTTGACATGCCAGGGTCCATCCTTTAGATGTCTTCTATGTCCTTAGGGTGATGCAACTTTCAAGTAATCTACTCATAGGAATTCTGGCTCAGATGTTAGAACTTTGGTCTGGCTTTTGGTCTTGAGGTCAGTGGAAGAAGGATATATCTGTCCGCCTGAGAGTTTCCAGTCTAGCGTAGAAGACTGGGGGTGAATCTGAAATTTTACCTGAGCAGGGAAGATCAATTCACTACTTTGGATGCAAGGATAGGAAGGAGCTGAGGACTGAGCACTGGAGGGATTCGAGCGATGAAACCTTTATAAATGCAGTCAGCCAGGTAGAAAGAGTCCCATGTACAGTTTAATTCTCAAATCTCATGGTCTGCAGTGGTGCCAAGGAATAACTAGTGCCTGACGGTGCCAAACACAGCCAGACAGGTCAAGAGGGATAACGACCAGAAATAAGGCATGAGACGTGTAGAGTGCTTGTATAATTCAGAATAGTTCAATGTGTGTGAGTGTGCGGGCCTCACTCGTGACTGCCCGGGGTCAAGGAGGTTGTGTTGTGGCTGGTACGGAGGAAAAAGCTGGACGGAGAGAGCATGTCGGAGAGCTTGAGAGAAGAATTAAAAGAGCGGTTCGAGCCTGCGGGTCAGGGAAAGTGACCGGAGAAATATGAGGAAGAACGGACGCTAATTTATCCTCAGTCTTCTCAAATATGTCCAAAAAGCACTGAAGTACTGAGAGCTGAAGTAACAGAAGAGAGAAGTTGAAGTTCAAGGCTCGACGAGAATTTCCACTTTCTTTTAAAGAGCATGCCCCTCTTTAGGAGAGGCTATCTTTTAACCTGATGATATGTATGTTTTATTTGACTGTCCATATTTAATGTAACCTTACTCATAAAAGGTCCGGGATGGGTTTGCATGAGCTATTCATGAAGCATTTACAAAGTTTGCATGTAAAGAAAGAAGCCGCTGTAGCATCATGAGCAGTAGCATAACTTCCAAAGATGAGTTTTCTCTGTGGGGGTGTGTTACACTGAATTTGCTAATTATTTGTCCATGTAGGTTCACATTAATTTTATCATTCATTTATGATATTAATGCATAAATGGAGAAATGTGTGTGTTTTCAAGTTGATCACGAGTAGAAATGTCTTTTTATGCCAACCTACCTAACGTTATTAGGACATTTAGCGAAATGGTAGTGGCACAATGTTTAACATCCATCCCAGTATCATTACTAAATAGATTCTAATCAAGTTACTGGCTCGATGTGTTGACCTTATTCCACACTAGGGCTATAGTATGTCTTTTTACTTCTCATCCTAAATGGAGCAGATTAACAGGTAACATTTTGTCTGTCTAGTTAGCTATGCAACATTTATACTTGTCAGTTACTGGGTATTATTAGAACTAATCTCCGCAGAAAAACGAATTGGTTTCTATGAGCGTAATCTATTTTAATTCAGGGATGTTTCAACGTACACTAAATAAACATTCTGAGGCTCAGTCTGAACTCGAGAATAGCTGCTGCATCTGGCTCCTTCGCATCTACACCGGTGCGTTCACTCGCTCTTGCTCCGATAAGACCTCTGCTCTGGTCGATGCTTTGCCGGAGGCCGCGCCAGGAATCGCACCGAGATTTCATCAGCCGGTAGAATGATAAAGGTGAAAGTCGCCTTGCCCTGACAGGTGCAGGGGAACCCGAGCGGGGAGTGAGAAGGACGACCATCGAGAACGGTCTGTAAACACCGACAGTCCCGAGAAGAGGTCTAATGAGGCAAAGTGAAGACATATGTGTTGGGACCTTGACAATTTGGCCCCAGCAGGAAATAATGTGTTTTTGGATCAATTTTTTTTTTCCAACCAAATTTCAATCTCAAATGCTTTATCCATATGACAGAAGTTCAAATATATGTCAGCAATATGTCCCACACTTTAACTTGGTGATGAATAACCAACCTTTAGTTGAATCATGGACGTTATCAGCGGCAGTCGCAGTGCTGTGTGCATTCGGTTTGAGGATAGGCCTTAAATCCTCAAAGCATCTGTAGAACATTGTCATCACTGCCTGCAAGGAGACATCAATCTCTCATGGCTCGATTGTCACAAGACCTTAAACCATATGTTGAGTGAAGTTCTGGACTGATGCACAGAGGGGTGAGAAATCAAAGGAAAACCCTTAATAAATGAACGGAGAAACATAATGAATCTAGATGCTTTTGTTAGGTGCCCTGCATGGTACCATTAAGCAATTAATGTCCGACAATGCTCTGCGGCACGTAAAACGTGCCGAGGAGGCCCGGTTGATTCTGGTTCTGTATGAAGATGGCAAGAGGAAAAGATCTAAGCGACCTTGAAAGAGGGTTCATTGCCGGGGCACGGACGGCAGGAGCCCCAGTCACCGAGGCTGCTCGGCCGGCCTGCGTTTCATCGGGAACGGCGGCCGAAGCGACAGCCCGCGTCTAGAGCCGCGGGGGAGACGTCAGCCAAGAAGAGAAGAGCAGCCCTTCCTCGGCTGACCGAGGAAGATGATGCAGTCCAGGATAAGACTGTGTCGACGAGAACAGACCATCACCAGTTACGTAGAGAGGGGTGTTATAGTAGGGTTTCAGTGCATTAACCCCTCTTTAACAAAAAAATGCAGATTTGGGTAAAAACCTTAGGCACTGGTCTACAGACATGTGGGGAAAAAAGTGATATGGTCAAATTGATCATGCATCATCTTATTCTCACCAAGTGGGCGAGTGCATGTGGGGTTTACACCCACTCTCACAATTAAAGAAAAGTAGACGTGTTCAGAGTTTTTTTTTTTAACTAGTTTACTGCCTTATTTTCCCCTGAGGAATTATTAAGAGCAGATATTGTTGTACTCCGTCTTCAAATATCCCGGAAAGGGAACTTTTTGACTTCCTACATTGTAAAAACTTATAACTATAAGATCCCTGCTGGGATGTGAACCGGTTTTGTTTGTTTGTTTGTTTGGTTTTTTTTTTTGCCTGTATGGTAAACAAAAGAGAAAATCATTTAAAAAGCTGTAATAAACAAAACCCACGATATTGACAAAACAAACTTTTATTAAAAATAAAACAAGAACTGCACAAATGAATTAATGCAGAATCTGCACACAGTCTAACATTAAAAAAAAACGTGCTGCCACTTATATAAGTAATTTATACGAATACACTGCAAGATGTGCAACCTCTTCCACTCAGATACACTTGTGGCAAATTGTGTTTATTTTGTTTTTCTTGCAGACTTGAGCCTTAATAAACGATTTTATTCCACCACCCCCCCCCCCCCCCCCCCGGTCTGGACACACGTGTCAACGCCTCTGCTCCACGATCAAACCCCCCCCCCAGTTTTCAATGTGACCGCATCGGAGCGAGCCGACCGGATCCCTCGGTCCGTCCGCGTCGCCGGCGCGTTGCAGCTTTAACCGGTCCATCATGCCTTGCGGTGTCCCAGCTCCGTCCCGATGTAATGTCACGACGGGCCCCCGCGGTCCCCCCTCGCCGACGGGCAGAGCAGCGGGTCGGCGGGCGGAGCGGTAGACGCCGGGAGCCCCGCGTCGGATGTCCGACGGCCGGACGGGGAGGGACGCGTGTTTACATCCGACACCGGGGGAGGAGGAGGAGGAGCGGGGTGGTGGTGGTGGAGGTGGTGGTGGTGGGGGGGGGAGTTTACAGAGGCGGGGACGTGCGCACACCGCCGACTCCGATGCGGGCGCCGATCGGCTCGGAATAATAATAATAATAATAATAATAATAATAATAAAACCCCAACCAGGATCTCCACGTAAGTTCCCCCTCACTCCTCCTCCCTCTCCTCCTCCGGGAAGTGTTGGATTTTTTAATTTTTTTAATCCCAGAGAGGAAAACAAATGAAAATGAGGCTACAGAACAACTGGGGAGTTTGAAACGCTCCGACGCGCTGAGATCCGAGGTATGTTGTCGGGCTTTACGCGGGGCGCGGACCGCGGGCACCGTCCCCGGCTCTGGCTTCAATGCGTCGGCGGAGCCAACAGTTAAAAGCTGCTGCCATTAAAACGAGGATGTAGGGGTCGGTCGGTTGGTTGGTTGGTTGGTTTGTTTGTCTTTAATGTCCTCGATTGCATCAGTTCATTGCGAATTTCCCTTTTGTTTTATCAGCTGAAACGCATATATATATATATATATATATATATATATATATATATATATACATATATATGTGTATATAATTGTGTGTGTGTGTGTATGCGGATCGATCAACAGTATCTGAGTAACTTTTTATTTTTGGGGGTCAGATTTATTCAAGCTCTCCCTCAAATGGTGTGACACTGGACAGATCTTCCACATGGTGACACACCTGATTCCATGAGCCAGCAGGAAGCGTGTGTGTGTGTGTGTGTGTGTGTGTGTGTGTGTGTGTGTGTGTGTGTGTGTGGATCTGCTGAGCCCTGCAGTGATGTATCTCCTAACAGGAGTTGGGCAGGAAGCGCTCACTCAGCAGGGGTTTTAATCAGAGTTCCTTCAGCTGAGGCAAAAGAGCCACGGCGGAGAGGAAGAGGACCTTGGGGCAACCGTGGGATGGAGGCAAGGGCAGCGCTCGTTCACAGGCTCTGTGTGTGTTTGTGTGTGTGTTTGTGTGTGTGTGTGTGTGTGTGTGTGTGTGTGTGTGTGTGTGTGGTGTGACACGCATAGTGGATGAAAACCAGTACCTGTCTTTAACCCGTGCACAGGATAATAGAACATAAAAGGGATTTTACCAGTTGGTTTGAGGTCACACAGCCATTTCTGCCCCCCTGCCAAACTTTTTGTTACTCAAACTGCATTAGCTCCAAAATTTTTCCTTTGTTCTGACCTACAGTAATTCTTCCTTTTTTTAATTTTTCAAATCCCCTTTTCTTTAATCCCTTGTTAATGTACCATCTTGTACATCGCTTCAAAACCTCGACCCTGTCCAGTAATATAAATCCATCTGGTTCATCTCTTGCAGCCGACTCTCCAATATTTACATGGCATTTTTCGTTTTGACGTGTTGTTTTTCTGTGAAACCGTGTCCTAGTGACTATGTTTGCGACTGACTGATCAGCCATCATGAACGTCCATGGTGGTATCATCAGATGTCGTCTTGTTCTGTCTGACCAACAGTCCCAAACCCCGAAATAATCAGTTTATGATAATGTTAAAAGAAGGGGGAAAGTAGCGACTTATCATATTTGTGAATCTCAAACCAGCAGAGGTCTGAAAACAGCTTAAATGTTTTTTGCAAAATATATCCTGATTAACCTTGTGTCAATCTAATTGATTAATTTGATGAATCAGTGCAGCTCTAGAATAAGTATTCTAATCTTGAATCAGCCTAAATGCCTGCAAGTATTTTTCTCCCCCCTGTCATTCCCACTGCATTGATTCTACTTTTATCCTTAACGCTTGTGACTCCATGTTTCCAATATTTGCATAAAGATGTGTGTGGAGAGAGAAATTCAGATTTTGAAAGATTTTCCTCTTGAATCCAGTCCAGACTCACCCTCCCACCACCTTGAGGTCAGCTAAGCTCAGAGTCTTACAGGGTTAAAGGCTTATCGACTCCGCCAAGCTGATTAGCTTTAACTTTTGAGACTGCGTGGTGGCAATTTGGTCCCCTAACTTCAATATATGGTTATTATTATTCCCAGCACCAGCTGAAATACAATGAATATGATGCTGATTTGGATTTTACACCGTTTTCCAAAATGTCTGCAGAAATGTAGCTCATCCTGTTTCCAAACATGGTCGATGAAATGGCGACAAATACTTGCCCACTGCCATTTAAGGTGTTTCCAGTTGTTTGGATTAAATTGCACCCCAAATGCCATAGGTTGCATCCTTGAAAGACTGCTGTCTGTTTGTTTGTTTGTTCTCGGGAAAATCGAACATTGTTTCCTGCAGAATAGATGACTTAGCAAGTCCCAGAATGGAAAGCTGCTCTGGTTATTGCCTGAAGCTACAATCGGCCCATTCCAGCTTTTGTTAAACCCGCAGCACCCTCGCTCTCCTCAGCTGACAAAGTAGATGTGGAAGTAATCCCTAAGAGGTGTCTCTGAAAACCGAAAGGAACACGGGAGGCTGAAATGTTCAGGTTTGGTCGATGTAGATCAGATGGCAGTTTATACTAACAATAGTTGGAGGAGCGGTGTTTCCTCGTGTGAGCTAGTAGCCAGAGACGGATACTGCTGTTTAATATAAAGCCTGCGTGCCAGCTGAAAATCAAAGTCAGGAGTTTATTACAGCATTGGCGAGGGCCCCTGAGTCTCCCGGGCACTCCATCAAGGGAAGTGACATCTTGTTTGAGGACAAGGGTCAAATCCTAATTTAATTTTCTTTTTATATTAGAAATACCTGCTGACATTAGCGCTTCCTGTGGCTATTTTTAGCCTCCCTAGAGGAATGGCTCTAGGAGTGGCAATGTCAGACCGAAAAGGCTCAACAACTATTGCCATGAAATTTATAGTGCAGCCATTTTTGGTCCCTGGTTGATGAACCCTGATTTAGAAGTTACATCATATGCTGATGACTTTAGGCTATGTGTAGCCTTTTTATTTATTTATTTTTTTAAAATCTGAAATGTATTTAGTTTGCTGGAGTGAAGGGGCAGATTCCCCTTTTGGAGGTCAACGTAAACCCGTACAACCGCCCCCGGTTGTAGAAAGTGGCGTTAATCTCCATCAGCAGATCAGCCCCGAGACGTTTCGGCATCGCCCCACTTAATCCTTGGTTTAGGGGACCCCCCGCTGCAGTGCACACCTCCGTGTTTTCTCAGAGCCCGCATTCACGGGAGACAAAGAGGAAGTGACAGGAAAGCACGGGTTGCTTCTTAATTGTCGGCGATTGTTTGGTTTACTTTCCCAGACCGTGCCCTCCAATCAATCCAGTCATCTGTGTAAGGCTCGGACAAAGCCGGAGCTATGTCGCCATGGTGAGGGATTGTTTGCATCCAGTCATGCCGCTAGCCATGTGGGCTCTCACACACACACACGAGCGCGCACGTACACACACACACACACACTCTAAAGCATGCTCTTTTGTTCGTGCACCACTTGTTTCAGCGGACCCCCTCCTGCTGCCACCGCCTCCTTGTTACTTTAAAAAATTGGCCTGTGATTGCATCATCATCTGTTGTTGAAGGTCTTGTTGCTGCTGCTGCTGCTGCTTCAAAATCATCACATCTACTCAAAGAGATGTTTTGACAAGTAATTGTATCTTTAAGCCTGACATTAATGTTTTGTTTTGTTCTTTTACAAAATATGCTACTGACTGTTTGTATCTCACATTTAGCAAAAAATTGTCATTTTTATTTCAGTTTTACTTTTTTCTTTTTTTCAGTGAGAAATTTTAATGGCAACAATATTCTGTCGGCAGCCTGTCAATTATATGAGGGAGGGTCAGGGGTTCAGACCTAGTCAATCAGTTTGTTAAAGTTTAATTTCGCAATGGACTGAGAGCATTGAGCTGAACAAGGCAGGAAATGAACTCCTTGGTTGGTATTTTGCATTTAAACCCAGGCTCGTAGTGGTTGCGGCATCAGGAGCTTTTCTTTACATTTTCAGTCTTATACTTCTACATTTTAATACTCATCTCAGGGATATTAACGGGGCTTTCAGTGGCATTTTCATGCTGAGCTGTCTCACAAACTACTATCCGTGCTTAGAGGAAACTTAAATACGAAACACCAGCTTGCCACACTGTGTTCTCTCCCTTTACTCTGCCTTTCTGTGGCATCCTGAGAATGAAACTTCAGGGGAGGCAGACTGAAGTCACAACTAACTTTAGCGCAACGCTTCACAGCCCAGACGACACAGTATTCTTCATGTCTGAGAGCTTAAATCACCGCGGAGAAAGTTTTCCGACAGCGAATAATTCATAATGATGGCAGCACCCTTTTCTCTCCAAGGCAGAGGCGCTCTCCACCTTTTCAAACCTTTTTTCTTTTTGTTTTTTTTACACAAAGCTGTTGAAGACACTGTGTCTCTGTAGCTCTTTATATTTTAATATGCCAACTTGCCTTTGTAAATGTGTTAGACTTTTAATTTAATAACGAGCACCATTTCCCATAAGCTCTAGATATGCATGGGATAAATGTCAAGGCTGGAGAGAAGAGGTGCTAAAATCGGGATGATTTCAGTTTCCTATGGACAAAAGCTGTTGGATAGTGAATTGTGCTAAAATATGAAAAGTAAATCCGAGGAACACGTTTGATTTTTTTTTCCCGATAGAAATAGTGAATGACAGATTTGCATCTGGACATCATGACCTCAGCTCTCCGTTAACCATGGTCACCATCTTCAGTAGCCATCAGTGGAGCCTGTTCTCATGGTAACAATTGCTCTGACATCTGACAGGGACTTGTCATTAGGTTTGCCAGAATTTGGTCATAAACAAAAATTTTTGACAAACTTATTGCAACACATTACGGGAGGGGGGGGGGCATTAATCTCTGTACAAAGTTTCTTAGAAATCCATATGAAGTTGTCAAATATTTCATTCAAAAAACACAAACTTGGACCGCAAAAATACACGGACTCACACTGATCCGGATTCACTTTTAAGGTGAAACAAAAGCTTTCTGTAGCTACCTGTAGTGATTTTAGCTCGTCCCTATGCTGATGGTGGAGAGCCTCCCCTGCAGTAAGAGGGTAGCTCCACTGTCCTGGATTCTCTATGAATAGATACGGCTTCAAGTAGGAATTTGGAGCATTGAGTCTGACTGTTTATTAAACTGTGACTAATGGAAGAGGAAATTCCAACAGCTACAGCCACCTTTTCTTCCCACAGGTTCTGAGGTTACTCGCTGTGGAAATGTATAGCTGAGTGAATGGGGCCTGACACTAAATATGGAGGCAATACATTTAAAGTGAAGCCAAAATAGAAGCGCACATGTTGCAGCGTACTAATTTGTGTGTACTCGCGGCGTAGCCTGCATGATTTATTTATTCACACTGTGGTACTGGGGGCTTCAAAGTAACTGTAATTTAGATCAAAGACATAGCCAGAGAGCAATTGTAAGTAGTGTGATGAAAATGTAGAACAATAACAAGCAACTGGGGAAGGGCGGGGGGCGTTCATGGCAGGTATCCTGGTGATTCAAGTGTTGGAAGTTATTAGCAAGGTAAAGAAAATCGAAGATCATTTCCGCAAGGAAACACGCTTTGATGGCCTCGCCGTTGGAGATGCTCAGCGGGGATTTCGATTAGTTTGACACCGATGAGTCTGAAGCCAGTGTGGTGTTGCGCTATCTCTGACGTTAAGGTTCCAGAGTCACAGCCTCTATATCCTCCTCACTGCAGCCCTATAGGTGCAAGATTTTGGTTCTCATAGGAGTCACCCATGGAGGGCAACTCTGTCGTTACGAAAAGGATCAAAGCCTGTGAACCTATAGATCTGTTCGGCTCCTCGCCGCCAAGCCTCTGAACATCTGTTCCCGCGCAGCTGTCGACTCCTATGGCACCGTGCTCTACTTTAACACCTCCCGTCTCACAGTGCGTCGTGATATTTGTGTCAAGGGGCCAGTGGGAGTGAGTGAGTCGAAGACAGAAAATAACTGTAGATTTAACAAAAAATCCATAAGCAACGTAAGGAGAATTGTTAGTGTGGTCTTCTCTTTCTACACATTTCCTCTCCACATATTTGCACTTACACCCACAGAGTGTTTTGAATCATATTAAATAAATATAGCTGCTACCTCATTGGAAAAGGTGACTAGTAGTTCAGAAAAGACACTCAAAGCAGTCTTGGGTGGAACCCTGCGCTGCCAGACTCATATTTCTTGTGAACATTTGTCTTTTTTTACAAAATCAACTTTATTTGCAGAAAAAAAATGCCATTTCTGTGCTGGAATGGCTCATGAACATTTTCCTGTAGCTTAAAGCATAACTGTCTCCTTGATTCTTCAACAGATGCCTGCTAGAGTCTCTCTTCAAGTGAATTTTGACCTATTTGGGCTTCAGTTAAGTAAAAAAAGAATTATGCACAGTTTTGATGATAGGATTATGATAATTGTGTCCCACTTGCTGCACATCTATGTGAATGACTCACATAGATGTGCTGTGTGTGTGTGTGTGTGTGTGTGTGTGTGTGTGTGCGTGTGTATTTATGAATTGTGTGCGAGAGATCAACTTTACGAGCCTGTGTCAGCTGTCTCTTCCTGGACACAATCTCAGTTTCATTTGGATATCACTCGTCATTGAATAAACATTGTATTACAACATTCTGACCACAGCTTTGAAATTTGAAGGCGTGATCACATCATCTGCTAGGATGCTTTGTGTTGCGTGTCACAGACCCCGTGATAACGAGCTGTGTAACTCCTCAAGGAAAGTTTTATCTAGCAAACGCTACATTCAGATCAGCCATGCTTTCACCCAGTTAACCTCTGACAGACGCTAACTAAATCCTTTTAATATCAGAGTCTGTGTGGATAGTTTAGTGTGAACAGAAACACTGTATCTCGGGAGGGGCATGTTCTTATGCTGTTTGTAGGCATATAAATATATTAGAAAGTTATGGGTCCTCTTATGTCTCATTCGTTCCAACTGTGTTTTGCAGTCTTTCTTCAGACGACCCCAACATCCTAGTCTTCTTTTATTCACCTTGTTTACTTGGTTTATCCATCTGTTCCTCTACTGTGTTCTTGTTTCTTTCTTTTCACTGCCCCCCCGTCCCATTCTGGGTCCAACTGAGCCGTATTCTTAGTAATAGTCTCATTTAGTGGGCTGTAACAAGCGTCTGCTCCCCACCAAACGCCGGCCTTGCCCTCGCCAGATGCCTTCAGTACAAAGGAGTGCAATGTAGGTGCAACGTGATGCAGTCTTAGTAGGAAAAGGCCTAGAGGGGGACCAGTAGTTAAATTGCAGAAGAGATGAGAGTCCCACTCCAGCTGTGATGAAGATGGAAGGCGCCTAAATTGTTAAGGGAAGCCTCAAGCGATATGAGAGTCAAGGATCAGAGCAGAGCTGATGGCCCAGTTAGGAAAAAAGGAGGGCCACTGCTCAGTAGGGTTGCAAAAGTCTGAGCACCGGGGCCCCTGCTCCTCCTTCACTGCTCTGTTGCCCTGGCGCGCTGTCGTGGCCTTGCCAGGTTCGTAATGACCGCCTCGCTGCCGAGGCGCCTGTGTCAGCAGTTTGAAATGGCTCTCGTTCTGCGTGTGTGCCGCTGCTGTAAGCTTTCCAGCACTGACACCAGCAAATGAAAAATATAATGAATGAGGCCAAGTTAGTTGTTGCAGCAATTTGTCAGCAGCACAACATGAAACTACCTCTTCAAAGAACAAGTGTTGTAAGTTGTTGTGGGTTGCTGGTTTACAGGAAGCTGGTGCCACTCTGCACGACCATGTGATTTGTGTTCCGTTGATATTTATTCAATTCTTGTTCTCTAGTGGTTCTGGGAAATTTAGAAAAATAACTGAAACAGGAGGTTGAGGAAATGTAAAGTTGGGGATAATTCATCACTGTCATGTAGCAAACTCGGGTGGAATTGTACTGTGAAAATAAGATCACATTGTGTTACTGTTTTACAAAACTCTCTTGACCAAACTGCTGAATCCAAGAAAATTGTAATTAAAAAAAGAAATAACAAAATGATTTATTAAACCTGGATTAATTTCTGTTTTCCAATACTGACTATCGTTTTAGCTCTGGTTCAGTATCCACAAAATCTTGAGGGAAATATTTGACTCTTTACCTGCTATACGCTCCAATATGTTAACTAACTAGCTGCTAACTTTGTCCATCTACTACTTACTGCTGAATAGGTAGCGTACAGTTGGTATTTAGAGCTTTTTTACTGAAAAGACTTGACTGCTGTGGCTGGAAACAAGGTTGAGAGTAATAGTGAGAGTAACCCTATGATACATACAGCCAAAACAATGAGCTAAAAGACTCAAAAACACTTCATAGAATTGAGATTAACTGATAGTACTATTTTACCTTGCCATTATGAGCAACTCCTTTCACATTATACTGAGTTAATCGATCCATTCGTAAAATCCATGAAAATATTGATAAATGCAGCTGGAAGGCATTTGTTTTAGAAGTGTTTAACAATGTGGGGGTTTTTTTGTTTATTTGTTTATTTTTTCAATCTTTTAGGATGGACACTAAATCATTAGCACCCCCTTGTGGTGTGGAAGAATGAGGGCCTCTGGATGAAGGCCATGGAGCTGAAAGTGTGGGTGGACGGAGTGCAGCGCATTGTGTGTGGGGTCACGGAGTTCACCACATGCCAGGAGGTTGTCATTGCTTTGGCACAAGCCATCGGTAAGCCCAGAACTACTTACTACCGCATGAGGAAAAAAGTACGCTCACCTCCCCTGTTCACAGGTGGCAGATTCTTGAAAAAGATCTAATGACAGAAGAATGTGAGCTGTAATTGCATGGGTTGCTTGATCGGGAATTCAGAGCTAAATCTAAATAAACATAAAGGTCTTAGAGAATCCAAAAGGCGAACCAATAACATAACAAAGACCACAACCACAGGAGAACAGATTTAACGATGAAATGAAATCCACTCCATCTGGCTTTCATGCTTAAGAACTTAAAGTGATGTAAATGATATTTTGTGCTACATAAATCCCCAGTGGGATATTCTGCGATGAGGACTCTCTCTCCAATATTGGCCAGGCAGGTTGTCAGACATACTAGACATGATAAATTGCCCGAAAATGAAAAGTGACTTGAGGGCACAAAGAGAGATTCACCATAAATGGGCTGCACAAAATGAGATGAGTCATGCTGCAGACTTTCCCTTATTGACATGTTCTGTTCAATTGCAGAGAAATCAGATCACACTCTGTAAGTCATCGCGTGGAATGTACTGTGCATAAAGCTTTGCGAATCCAAGACCACAAGAATATGATCACTTCGAATTGAGATACGTGTTCTGTTTCTTTAAAATAAAACAGATATATCACTGGATTTCTTACAAACCCCCACTGAAACGCGTCTTTCACCCTGACAGTATAGCAGGAGTTATGGCGTTCACTGTCCTTTGTGTTCCCTGTGCCTTTTGTCCAGGCCAGGGCACTTTGATCTGAATGGATGTAGTGATGAATGTGCCTCTTTTACAAGGACCCTCGCTGTGCAAAAGGAGGGAGAGGGTGCAATGGGAATTGTTTAGCTCTTATCTATATGTGTACAGACAAGAATGCAGGCGCGCGCGCACACACACACACGGCCGTGAACCACTGAACCCAGTCCTTTTCCCAGGACAGTTACTCTTTGAGTTGAATTTTTCCCACTATAAAATCTGTCACCAAACACACGGCTAAAGGTCTTCGAATCTGCCAATGGTGCATGAGTGTGGGTGGGTTGTAAAAGGATTCAATGAAATGAGTCTTTTCTGTTTTCCCATCATTGTGACACATTGAACTTTATTTTAATCATTTTTATCAGAGGGTCATTGGCTAGAAACATTTGTAGTAGATTTGCCTTTGGCACATCCACTTACCATTACTTTTTGGAAATGATACCCATTGTGACAAAAAACAAATGGCAAATGTTTTTTTTTGGCATCATGCTTGACAATAAATGATGTTTTAACAGCCATAAATCTGGTTTCCATAACAAGGACAGTGAATGCTGTTTTTCCAACTAATGTGTTCAAGGAGAAGGTATCACCAACTGAAAGAGAGAGTTTTATTGGACATCTATGAGCTGAATCAGTCTAAGGCTTTATTCCTGATGGAACCCATTGTTCTAAACACTTCATTTAAAACAAAAGCTCTTGTTCAGTAAAACTTTAAGTGTCCCTGATGAGTTCAATTTTAGTGCTGGGGAGACATTGGAAACTAGATATTTTATCCCAGACCAATTTTGTCTTTCCTGATATGATTTCCGATGCCTTAAATCCGGATCTATAATCGATACCAGTGCTCTCTCTCTCTCCCAAATTTAACATCTGTTTAACTCACTTCACCAATATCTTTGGAATATCTATTTACGAAAAATAGCATGAGGCCAGAGATTGTTGTGATACTTCAATGGCAGCCATGAGCGAAAGAATGTAACTGAAAGCAGAAACACTTATGAATCATTTTTAATGTGGACTGATCACTGCTATTACACAATCTACTTCACAAGATTGGTATTGTTGTATCGGATCTGTGGATTTCTAATTTTTATTCATAAGTGATAAATTCAGAGTTTGCCTCTTTCTGCTAAACCTTAAGTTAAAATGTAGTTTAAAGGTAGCATTTGAAATCCAGCTTGGAGGAGTGTAAACCTTTTGTCATGTGGAAGCCAGCGGGAGATCCAGTGAAAAGGGCAACCTGCAGTATGTAAGATACCAGGACCAGAAGTCTTAAAAGCCTTTTATTCAGAACTAAAACAGTGATGGTACAAGATTGTAAGACAAAACAGGGGTTAGCATCCTTTAAAGTGCACTTATAAACAGACTCAATGACTTGGCAAGCCAGATGATAGTGAACAGGAAAGTGTCTGTGCTGTTGGAGGATCTGGAGAAAATCATGTGCATTAGCTGTAAATGCACAGCATTAAAGGCCCTAAATACTTGACTTCTCTCATTCTCCTCTTGTTTATCTTGCTAATATTAAACAGTCAGCATGTTTTAAATATTTTGCCCCAGGACGCACCGGAAGATACACTTTAATCGAGAAATGGCGGGAGACAGAACGTCACCTGGCTCCGCATGAGAACCCCGTGGTGTCCCTCAACAAGTGGGGTCAGTATGCCAGCGACGTGCAGCTCATCCTCCAACGAACCGGCCCGTCCGTCAGTGAGCGGCCCACGTCTGACGGGCAGGCCCGTGTCCCGGAGCGTGGCTTCTACCGGCAGAGCCTCCCGCCTCTTGCCAAGCTCCGCCCGTCAGGGACCGACCGCTCACTCAAACGAAGGGAACCCAAACGCAAGTCTCTGACCTTCACTGGAGGGGCCAAGGGTCTGCGGGATATATTTGGGAAAAGCAGAGATGCTGAAGGTAGTGTTTAGCCAATGTGTTAATTTTTTGTACAGTATATTCACACATTGCGGTGTCATAGATAGATAGTTTGTGTCCTTCCTTTCCTACCTCAACTTTTCGTATCCTATTCATGCATCCATCCAGCCAAACAGCCCCAGCAGCGCAGCGTGAGCCTGAACCTGAGCAGAGTTGTCGGCGGCGGCGGCGGCGGCGGCGGCGGCGGCGGCGGCGGAGTAGCATCTGTGCCTGGGAGTCCAGCCAGAGAGCTGAGCCGGCTGGTTCAGCTGCAGAGAGACAAACTCCAGGCCCTCGAGAGCCGTCTGCTTGGCTGTGAGGCCGAGCTGGGAGAATGGGACGAGGTCACTGGTGATAACAATGAAGTGAGGAAAAACCCCAGCTACCAATGCTGTGACTCACAGAAAAAGTAGACTCTAAACCATCATGTCTTTAAATCTATTAGGTTTTTTCTAGTTGGCCAAGGCTTTTTTGAATGAGCATATTTATATTTCCTCTTTTGGACAAGACTGTTCCAAAACTTAGTCTTTTATCCATCACCAGGGAGAAAATCTAGAGGAGGAGCTGCTGCTTTTAGAGCAGCAGGTGAGGAGGAACGATGCCGAGATGGAGGAGGAGGAATTCTGGCAGAACGAACTGCAGATCGAGCAGGAGAGCGAGCGGCAACTCCGTCAACAGCTAGCCGAGCTGCAGGGCTGTGTACGTGACTGCGAGGCCAAGCTTTCAGAGTACTTAGCACGCATTCAGGTGAGCGCAGTATCATATTCAATCCAATTTCAATTCAACTTTATTTATATAGCGCCATATCATAACGTTATCTCAGGGCACTTTTCATATAGAGCAGGTCTAGACCAGGGTCTTATAGTTATTATTTACAGAGACCCAACATTTCCCCCATGAGCAACCACTTGGTGACAGCAGCAACAAAAAACTCCCTTTTAACAGGTAGAAACGTTGAACAGATCCTGGCTCATGGTGGGCGGCCGTCTACCTCGACCAGCTGGGTTGACTGTGAAAGAGAGAGAGAGAGACAGAGCGAGAAAGGGGGTGCCAGGAGGGGGAGAGAGAGCACAGCATATTAATGGGACTAATACCTATATATACTATAGTTATACCAACAGGGCTAATAATATTACTAATAGGACTAAATGAAATGGTAACGGTAGCAATCATAATAATTAAAGCAGTGGGTGCTGATCAGGCTCATGGGGCAGTAGGTGATCTGCAGCCATGGATTCAGACTCTGAAGCATCAGAAAAAACCTGCAGAAAGCGACAGGAGGAAGAGGAGAGAAACGAGGAGGAACAAAACTGTGGGATAGAGAGGAAGGACAGTATCGGGCATTCTTAATGTTAATGTGCATAGGGAGAGAGAAGGAGGCGGTGGAAAGGGAAGCTCGGTGCATCATGGGAGGTCCCCCGGTAGTCTAGGCCTATAGCAGTACAATGAAGGAATGGCCGGAGCTAACGCAGAGCCAGTTCTAACCATGAGCTGTATCAAAGAGGAAGGATTGAAGCCGACTCTCAAATGTGGAGAGGGCGTCTGCTTCCTGGACCCAAACTGGAAGATGGTTCCACAGCAGAGGAGCCTGATAACTGAAGGCTCTGCCTCCATCCTGCTTGTGGAGACTCAAGGAACCACTAGTGGTCCTGCATTCTGGGAACGAAGTGTTCTACTGGGATAGTAAAGTGCTATGAGCTCTCTAAGACAGGATGGTGCCTGGCCATTAAGGGCTTTGTAGGCGAGGAGGAGGATTTTGAATTGTATTCTGCATTTGACAGAGAGCCAATGCAAAGAAGCTAACACAGGAGAGACATGATCTCTCTTTCTGGTTCTTGTCAATAGACGCTACCTGGTTCCACTGGATTTAGGAACAGCATGGAAACTTTTGGTGTTTTTATTTCAAACAATCTCACTGTGGATTTTCATGAAAACAAGCCATATTATTTATTTTCTGTCATGGTACGTAGAGCACGGAGACAGGCCTGGAGCAGGAGCGTCTGCAGCAGGAGGCCGAGCTTCACCAGAGGGTCAATGAGGAGGAGGTAGAATCTTGGTTTCTTTGGGGTTTTTTTAACACTGGTTTCCAAAAAAAAAACTCAAAACAACATGTAAACAGAGAGGAATGTTGTTTGTTGAACTGCTGAGATCTCCTTCCTCTACAGCTGAGGTCTCTCTGTGTCTTTCGTCCAAAAAAATTTACATTCAACTTGAGTTTTCTTCACATAATCAGTTAAATTAACTAAACAAATAAACAAACAAATACGTGTTGCCTTTAAAGATATTTCTTGATCCCATTTGTGATTCATGCTTTGGTGAAATGTAATACAATCATTTGATTGTAAAGAAATTAATTGACCGGAACAATTACCCTCTTTAATCAAGATGTATTAGGAGACCTCCCGTGAGCAAAGCTCCAAAATTTTCCTCTGATTTCAAACTTGGTTTAGGTGTTGAGATGAAAACAACTCATTGCATCATTTATCATATTACTCATTATAAAGGAACTCAAATCCTGCAACTCAAAATACACTGAGGCATAAAAGAGTCCAGCATTTTTTTTTCAGTGAGGATTAGTCACTTTTGCCCATCTCCTCCTGTGAAAACTTGTGATAAGCGCCGGCTTTCATTCTTCACTTCTTCCACCCCCGATTTTCAGGTGCAATCCCAGCTGGAGAAAGTGAGGGCAGAGCTGGAAATTCAGAGCCAACAAACAGCACGACTGGAGAGCAGCTGCAGGGCGTTGGAACGCTCACTTGGCCAGTCAGGCAAGAGATTACAGGTCGGCTCAGATTCTGCTGTTTAATATTTTTTTTTAATTTAGATTTTTTTTAAAAACCATAACCTCAAGATTGTCTGGAATTTGAAGCACCTTTTGGAAGTTGGCTAAAAATCTGGTGTTCCCCATAAATATGGAGGATTTCGAGGACGTTTGATTTCAGAAAATGCTTAAAAAGTTGGATAAGTTTGGCGCTGCAGTGTGTGTGTGAAAATTCAGACCCCGGCAACCAGGTGAAACCACAGAGATCTAAGCTCATTAAGTTGTGGGCAGTGAAGCGGAGTTTAATCTCTAGCTTGCAGGGATGTGCAGTGGATCCTTGGCTACATGCATCCTAGTGGGAGCTGGAGTGCTTCATGTACAGGCGAAGTCCAATAGGGTGTAGGAAGCGTGAGGTAATGAGAAGGGAAAGGGAGGGAGGGTATTACAGCATTCTTCGCCTGATTAGAGAGGGGCCTGAATAAGTACACAATCCCTCGCCTGTAGTTACGTAACCATCTGGGAGCTGACTCTTCTCCTTAGCTGTCTAAACTGGGTTGTAACTTCTGGAAAGATCCAAAAACATCCCTCCTTGATTTTTCCACATTTTAAATCCACCTCAGGTGATGTTGAGTGAATATAGAAGAAGATGCAAATTTGGGTTTAGCAATCGGAAATCATGCGTGTTCCTGCACAAGCGGCCATAAGAAAACTATTGTTTAAAGAAACTCTGAATTTTAATACTGCTCCTCAGTTTGTTGTCATATGTTTTGGGGTTGTTTTATTGTTTGTTTGTTTTTTTTTTCTGGCAAAGGAAAAGGAGCAGGAGCTGGAGCAGCTGACAAAAGAGCTACGGCAGGTCAACCTTCAGCAGTTCATCCAGCAGACTGGAACCAAGGTCACTGTGCTGCCTGCTCAACCTACAGGGGAGAACAACAATGGCATGTGCACACACACACACACACACACACACACACACACACAAATCCATATACACACCAGCAGCGACTTTATGACTCGTCACATTACCATCGTCTCGTTAATTAGTTCAATTTCATAGCCACCCTCAGTCTGACCCAGGTACTCTACATATTGTTTTTACATGTGTTTGGGCACAGTGCCACCTTGTGGTCATCCCGAGAACCACACGTACCACTGTAGACTTAAAGCTGGTAAGGCAAGACTGTTGTGCCATAACAGCTTAAGTCTGTAACCCTATTACATGGAACAAATCACCAGCAGCCCTGAAATGCTGTAAGAGTTTCAGAGCAAGTCAAAAAGAAAATCCCCTATTTTTATTCTCCAAAGAACCAACCACCCCCCCCCACTATGGTTTTGTCATGTAGTAAACTTTGAGTTCTCACCAAGTTCAGTTTGATCTGTTTGCACTGACAAAACCACACATAGCAACTGTTTATTCAGTTTTATTGATATATCACATTTGTAAAGTAATAGTGAGTCGTCACTGAAATTATTTAGGAAAATAGATCAACAGTTGAGTGTTAAATCACAAGAATAAGGCCCCGCTCTTTGAATAAATTGTGCCCATCCTCCTGTATTGTCGGTAAATCCATTTTGTGATTGGGTTTTTAAACTTTCTTGTTTCAGAAGTGGAGTCCGACTCTCTGACTAGACGTGGCTCTTCGCGGCTCTTACCCAGCGACCTCCGCGCTCTTCAGAGCACTGTCTCCTCCAGCCTCAACCCCGAGGGCATCTACGTTTGACCCAGGAGACATTATTTGGGCAGCAGGGCAGATGTTATAGGTCTGGCCTGTTTTCTGTAACCGGGAGGCCAAAAAATTGACCCCACGGACTGTTTAAATGTTCACTGAGCAAGGCACTGAGATACACTGTGGGAGATGTTGGACAAAACGTCACATGGAAGATCAGTGGGGTGTCATGAAAAGACAAGTTTCTCTGATCTGTTTTGCATTTTTTATTTTTTTTTGCACTGCCTCCTTTTCCATCTCACCAGGACTGACTCTCAAACTGATGTCAAAATCCATCTGCAGACAAACATTTAATCTATTGCCTGCACTATAACGGATGAGTGAAGATTCTAAACTACATAATATGCTAAACTACAAGCCAGCAGACGTATTATTGACAAGTAAGGAGGCTTGAGGCAAAACAGAGTGGAATTTTTTTTTATTTCATTTTTTTTTAATGTTGTAAATCATGAACTGGAGAGAAGTTTGGGCACATGTAAACATATGCATAGACAAAAAAAATAATAATTCATGCACGAGCATGCACAAACAGCGACACCACACCTGTGCTATAACCATAGCCATATCTGATTGCCTTACTCTGGTTTTTTAAAAACCAGATGTCAATGAGTCTAATGTTAAAAACAAACTCAAGGTAGCTACTGAACACTATGCGCCATATAAATTTACTATTGGTAGCAATTCAGGTGATCCCTTGTCACGGTGACTGATGTCAGTATAACTCAACAATGGCTCAACCCTGTTTTCTTTTGTTTGTTTTCAACACGAGTTTGAACTTTCATATTGATTTGAACAGGAAAGTTGCCTCATATTTCCTGTTGAAAAATCTTTACCCATCGTACAAAATATTTTATATTAACGGAACAGAGGTGAAAACGGATAAAAATGGGGCTGCAAAGTAATATCATCAACTATTTGACATTTTTGATGAAACGGTTTGGCTCCAGATAGGCTCATTTTGGGTTTGGATAGTGCAAGAGCCATGAATCTCCTCTGTTTTTCTTCCTACAAAAACTCTGATGTGAATGGAGTAATGAGCAATGACAGAGGCTTTTTGAGCCTGCAGTTAAAATCCAGCATGAAAAAATTTGCCGACGACGACTTTTTACTCAGTTTCACCACTGGGTGGTGGCAAAACATATATTATTTAGCCAGCTGAAAGTTAACTGTCTCAAAGTTACTCCTGCCCTCAGTTGATGTTATCTGTCATTGCTCATATTCATGGGTCAAATATGACTGTGCATATTGTTTTGTAACAAAGACTCGGCACTTTAGCTTTTAGTGTATTACCTGAGGTGCCACTTACAATATTTGCCGAGTGTTTGTTTGACATGTTTCACTGTGTTCATTAAGCAGGGACACAAATAAACACACACACACACACACACACACACACACACACACACACACACACACACACACACACTTCGAAAACATATTCATTTGTTCCATTTGATTTCTAACAACTTAATGAACTAAAGATGTCTCATATGAACCAAAGCTAGAGTGACAAAACATTAATAGTTAGATGAATGTACTTTTTTAAACATGTATGCAGCTTTTGCCGATGAAGTGTAGAAACCTGAATAACTCATGAATAACTGCAAACTGTAAATATGTATAAAATATTTGCAGTTGTTAAAAAAATATATTAATAGTGCCCAAAGTAGGCCTCAAATTTCACAGTTAGATGTGTGTGTGCATGTGTCCCTTCAGTGCCATACACAGTATGGGAACTTTGACAGTGTCACACCCAGTTTTCTGCTTTGAATCTGTACTCAGATGTTGACAAAAGCAGTTCTCTTGACTCTTTGCAACCTCACTGTTGAATTTCTAATTTGTGTACAAATGCAATCTTTCCTACCCATTCACAGACCTGAATTTCTCAAACAAGTTTTTCAGAGTGATATATATTTCAGAGTCTTATTGACCTTTATTTCAGCACATAAGAAGCAGCTCATATTTGTTCTGGGAATGCATAATAACAAAGTGAATTCCTCTCTCCAGTGTGAAGGATCTTGCTTCGTTGTTTGCTCTGAAGTGCAAAAATAACCGGAGGAATTCACATCACAACTTGGCAAATTCACTTTTAAATAATGGCATGCCTTACTGAAAAAAAACAAAAAACAACTAACTGTAAATAATGCCTACATATCACACCAGTCTATGGACTATTTTTAAACTAGATTGAAGTCTGAAATATGCAGAGTGCTAGAGAGGTTAGATTTTAATGCTGCCGTTAAGACAGCTCTGTGTGCATGCAGCAGTGTGTGATTGGTTTATTTTGACTCCAAAGCAGTGGCTATCGGAGGGGGTAACAATTCATCTGAGATTCAGTTGGTTTTTGGTTTGTTTTTTTTTCCCCTTTCTGCCTTGTTGACACTTACACTGATGGGGATATTGGCTCAAGAGCTGACATGCAGGTCAGTGTATACCGGCATACTATTATACTATTTTCTTATCTTTTCATTTAATTTTGGCAAAAATAACATTTATCGACGTTAAAGAGATCCACATTGCTCTGAAACATTACAATAAGTTTGTTGACAATGCTGGCTGTATCTATCCTTGCCAATTATTGGCTCCCTCTTGTGCCACCAGTGGTGCTTTTTCAATACAAATGCATATACAAATAAGACGATGGTGAGCCAGTATGGAAACGGACATCAAGTGGTTATGAATGCTATTTTAGAATTGCTATGGCTCAGGGAGATTTCAAGACACAGAATTACCCAGACAAGAATGGGCAGAAAGTAATAATAAAAAAAAACAACTAAAAAAACCTTACATTTGCTCTCATGGAGAGTTGAGCAGCTATTAGACAAGTTTAACATGTAGCATTGGCTCCCAGATGCAAAACTACAAATGAAACTGAAGTAGCAAATCATCACTGAGGGAAATGTAGTTTTATTTGAAAAGTGAAGTGTCTCCGCTGGCTCACGATTCATGTTGCAGCAAGTCCCAGTCTGTAATTTTCATGTATTTATACATGAGAGATACACAAGAGTGTACATGAGAGCAACAAGCTGGGGCTAGTGTAAGCCGATGGGTTCGCTGTGTAGTGCTGTTCCTTGAAACGCCCCTCAGAGTGTATTTACATGCATTCATCGCTTCACTGTAAACATCATGCTGGCTAGATAAAACTGTGTCCGGCCAACGTCGCTAACCTGCATTAATTCAACATTCTGACAACTAATGTAATATTAAAATGTCGTTATGATTTTTCACCTCCTGTGTTTTTACTTTCAGAATTGACCATTTTCTCCCCTTTTTATGAAAGACAAGAAAATCGAATTCAAGAATAATGTAAAATGTACCAATAATTGAATAAAATATATCCAAAACATACGGAAATGAAGGAAATGAATAAACTGCTATATAATGCTGAATGCTGTGGGGATTTTTTTATATCAAAAAGTCATTTATGAGTGCTTTTATTATATTAAATATACATGATTACACGGTCAGACTTACCTGGCCCTTGACATAAACCGAAACGAAAACCTGTTGTTTGGTATTCTACCATCTCAAGATCCACAGGAAATTTGCCAAACTAACATTTTTAATATAATTATTAATTTGTGGTACTAAAACTAGATTTTGATATCAAACTCCTAGAAACTAACCATTAGCTAAGCCCCATTTTTAAGCGTTTCTAGCTCTCTCTTCTCCCACACAATGTTAATGCTAATGTCAGCTTCGTGGGTTGGTTTAAAATGCCGGCCAGCTTTTAGCGTTTGCAGCTGTCTTGTTTCAGTAAACTTGTAAAGGGGCTGTTATTCACTTGATTACATACTTGACTGAGGGTTAAGCTCTCAAACAAACCATCATCTAGCCTCCTCACCAGCTGTATTAGAATAAGGGAAAAGATGCCACCATTGTGCTAACCCTCTTTAGCTGCTTAGCTCGTATACTTGGTCAGCACCGTTCATACACTTGGGAAGCTTTGCTCAGGTTGCAGGTGTAGAAATTTTTCCAGAACTAACTGAGCGGGCTCCAACTAGCATTCGCAACGGGATTTTCTTCCCACAAAATCATGTAATAATCGTTGCTTGCGTGGGAAGTCGATAAACCGGGTTAACGGAAGTTGGCGGGAAGATGGTAAAGTGGGCACGCCAACTTTTGCTGCTGACATTAGAGCAGAAAAACGCATAAAAAGGAAAGAGCGAAAAAGGAAACTACTGTTCCAACTATTTACGAAGTATTGCTCGACTACAGTCACGAGATCTGGTTGGACCGTCGCTGTTCGGGCAGGTTGTTTAGCAAGTTACCAGTGACCAAAAACTAAGCGAAGTGCAGTAAACATGGGCTCTTTTTTTTATTTGTTTGTTTTTTATGGGTTTTTCTCTGTTTTTGTTTTTTTCATTTCAAGCCCTGCTAACATCAGATGGAAACGTAAGCGACGGTGGATTGAGGTATATTACCGGCGAAGCATGACGCACCCGGTATTTCAGCAGCGAGAAGCCGCCGCTGCATCCTGAATGAGCCCCCCCCCCCCACCCCTTTTAAATGAGAAGAGATGAAAGCGCAGATGACCTTCTCTACATCTATGAAGGATAAAAAAAAAAAAAAGAAAAGAAACAACAGCTTAATTTTTAATATGTTTCCGAGTTGCGGGGAGCGAACCGCAGCAGCCCCTTTACCTGCAGTTTGAAAGTCGAGTAACTGTCAGAATCGCTCCCAACTCTCTGGCCAGTTGACTTTGTGTTGGAAGACGGACAGACTACTGCCAAGACTGAGTGAAATAAAACTTTCACTAAATAAGACCCAATCTCAGATGTATTTTCAAGTTTGAAGGGACACTTTCGATACTTTACAGAGTTGGAGAACTTTGGTTATTACACCAGTTGTTTTTGTGGGAAAAGTCATTTGTCCCTCAGTCTCTCCCCAGTGTATTCCAGCTTTAATACTTTAAATGGAGCTCAACAGCTGGGTCAGAGGGGCTCTGATTACATCTGTGACCCTCTCACACCAGACGATACTTGAAGATTTGCAGCGTTAAATGCTGTCAAGCTCATCCGACCTAGCTTTTTTTCTTTTTCTTTTTCTTTTTTTTTGTTGTTTATAAGGTGCCATCATTAGATTTAATAGTTTTCCATTTTTTAGTAGGCATCACTTTTGGTGATGTATTATGCAGTATATCGCTTTAGGAAATAAAAAATCCTAAGTAAGTGGCAGCAGCTCTTAGCATGCAGGCACCATCCAAGCCTCCAGCCTTTAAAGCACTACAGTATTATTCAGTTTAAATCTTTGTTTGTTTTGTTTTGTTTTGTTTCTTTGTTTGTTTGTTTGTTTTGTTTTAAAATAGAGGCTTGCAGAGGAAATAGGATAAGAATTTCGAGTAACACTTGCAACCTGAAAAAATTACAGTTTAAATGTTTTGCACGAATCAAATACTAGCTGGAAACCACACTATACTCAAAGTGTGAAATGGGTGAACAAGGGGTTGCTTTTTATTACTTTTCTTTATTTTTCCTGTCTTGTTACCACTGACTTTAAATATGGGAAAATACAGCATCTTACCTCCCCCTGACCAAAACATGTTCTGGTAAGAGTCATATTTGGCTCTTTATTGGCTGCTCTGCCACTAAAACGTTTGTTAGGTAAGACTTTACCCCTGATTCATACAGCAAATCGACTTCCCTCCAAGCTATATTGGCTTCTTTCTCTATCCTGAGCTCTGCTGATTCAATCACGGCATCGTCCCAGGGCTTGCAATAACATCAAAGTAGTTGGATTTTTATCTGAAGGAAATCTGCACAGTCCTGTAGTATGACAGGACTTTTGTGAGAAACCGTCTGGATGGAGATCTGAGATTTTATGAGTTGTGATTTATCTGAAAGTCTTTTAAAAGGCACGGTGTGATGGGGATGAATAAGTAGCAGTCTCACACTTACGAGGCCTAATTTGTTAACCTCGATTTGTGAATTATGATGCAAATATCGTACCTTAGATGGATTAGACAATTGTGTTTAGGATGAATTATAGTTGTGTCGAAAGATTGATTAGGCTATGGTGTGTGTGTGTGTGTGTGTGTGTGTGTGTGTGTGTGTGTGTGTGTGTGTGTGTGTGTGTTTGTGCATGTGCGTGCGTCTGTGCGTGCGTGCATGTCTGGTGTGTGCATGTGTGGATATTTGCACAAGCCATGGCTGATGCTGTCATTAAATAGCCCTTTGGCCCCTCTCCTGAATTTGTTTATTCTGCACTGGGCATGGGAGTAGGTGGCAAACAGATGGGCATCCATGAATTATGGAAATTACGGGCTTTGATTAACCACCACACACTCTGCTAGATAAAAGTAACTCCAGGGTTGCCAAGTTATGTGGTGCACTGGGCTGTTCTGTTAGTCAGTCAGCAGTGTGATGAACCTGATGCTTGATTGATGTTGTTTACGGCTCAATCTTTAAAAAAAACATTGAACAAAACTGTTGTATTTTTAATTTATTTCCTGTTAAGATAGGTCCAGAGGAAGAAGAAGTTCTATATACTGGTTGTTCCCGCCTTTTCAGATTTACCGGTACTGTTACTGTTTCACTTTTTCACGCACCTGTATTAATTTATTCTGACTATTAAAAGAATGGTTTGATGTTTTGGAGAATATGCTTGTGTTCTCCCTTGCCGATACCACATTCATGTCTTTATGATAAATACAAAGCTGCAGCCAGCTGTAGCTTAGCTTAGCATAAAGACTGGAAACAGCCAGCCTAACTCTGTCTAAGGTTCAAAACTCCTCCTGCCAAAACCTAAAAACCACATTATTTAGGTTATTTTAGCAATTTGGTCATTTTGGGATGTGGTGGTGGGGGCAGCTAGCCATGGCTCCGGCTGCAGATAACAAAATTGTACAGAACACTGGACAAACGAAATGTTTTGGTTTTGTTTTTTCTAAACTGAAGAGGTGCTGGTTGACAGAGCCAGGCTAACTGTTTCCCTCTGTTTCCAGTCATTATGCTAAGCTAAGATAACTGGATGCAGCCTGTAGCTTCACATTTGTTTTACAGACATGGGATTGGTGACAATTTTTTTTTTTTTTTTTAATTTAACTCTTGGCTGCAATGTAAAAAAATCAATTTCCCAAAATGTTGAACTATTTCTTTAAGTGGCCGTCCCTACCACTATGCATTTACTTGTGGTTCCAGTCTCACCATTTGGCAGAGTTATACTGATTAATACTTATTGTTAATGGTCCTGTAGGCTCAGTTATGAAAATATACTATGAACACAAACAAAATAAGCTTCCTGTTACTCATTTGTATCATTATTCGCCCTTTAAGGATGAGCGTGTGAAACTCTTGACGTGCCGCAGTATAATTAATCATATATCATAATAATTCAACACTTCAGTTACTTTCATCAAATGAAGTCAGATTTCTACAGTGTTTCTTCAAAGCTCTTTTAAAAAGTATTTGATTTGTTTGAAACAGCTACCAATTATCTCAGCACTGGCTTTGCAACTGGCCTGCAACCAGCCCCCCCCCCCCGCCCCCCTTTAGCATCTGATACCTACCCCCAACACACACACACACATACACCATCAGCCATCCCCCCCACACACCACTGTCCCCATCTCTCCACTTTCATAAATGAAGAGAGACAGCCTTATCCCGGAACCAACATGGAAAAGCAATTAAAAAGGAATTAAGGGTGTGCAGGGAGAAATTGGATATGATATCCGACGCCTATTGTAAATGTCACCGTTATTACTATGTTGTTGTTTCCCATTCCTTTGCTGCTTTGCCTGTTTTCAGGAGTGACAGCCCATAGTCTGCTGGGCTTAATGAAGCCATCTCAGCAGCCAGGGTCTTGGTATGTAAGGTAAGGAGTGCTGCTTATCCTCTTCCACATGCAGCTCTCATTAAGATCAGTTTTGCTTATGAATAGTAACAACCTCCTCTTCTCTTCTGTCTCTGTCCACAAGCGCTTGTCTGTTAAACTTATTTAACACTCTTGCCCTAATGCGATGTGAATTGTTACTGCACTATTGGTTTATCTAATTGTATTTTCAGCCTAACTCGCATCATGGAGGTGCAGTGATTACCTCTGGCATTAAGCAATGGGAAGCTTGATAAGCTAATGTAAGACAAACACCCAGAAAAAAAGTGTTTGTTTTTAATGCTTCTCACAGACATTTTTTTGGTCTGTTAAAAAAAATGTCTCCTGTGGTACTATATAGATCAGAGGTGGGTTTTAATCAGTTGATACAAAATTCATACAATTTGAAGTTATCCATAGGCTCCTAAACACAGTTTAATACATTCATCAACAAAACCATAATGTGACTGGTGTCAATTAGATTTTGTTCTATTCTTGTTTAATGTTTATTGGATTAAACCATTCTGATGGCTGTCTAGGGCAGAAAATAGAGGTTGCAATTTAATTTAAAAAAAAAAAAAAGTATGGACACATTGAGTCAGCAAGAGCAAGTGAACACTGCATGTTGCGATTGAGAGTATGGGAAACGTTCGCCGAAAGTAATGGATAAATAGTTCAAGTAGTGCTGGGGCGAGAAAAGCAACCTTCATTTGTATTCGTATAACCATCAACAAACATTAATATGCCACATTTAGTCGCTGTAAAAAAAATATATTCTCTTATTGGAATTCATCAGATTGTTTTGACAAATTGTTAAGTTGACATGATTCTGGTTTCACTCTGTAACAGACTGTATTGTTCAGATTTCTGGGTGGGATATCCAAGCCAAAAAGCTAATTTCCATCTACACTTCCCTAATTTTGTACATTATTTAAATTAATTTGTGAAACGAGCATATAGAACGTATCCATTGGATTTAATGTCATTTGAAGTCTTTTGAAAAGGGTCTTTGCCAATCGGACCCGGTAGTTCATTACATGGGAAGTCAAAGGTCAGGTTGAATGGCTGTTATGGTTCATTGCCTTGGCAAAGGTCACATCAGCAGCAAGGACATTGTCATCACGGTAACTCCCTATTTACAATACCACTATTTACTTTATGTATGGTTAATTATCACTCTCTATAATTTACCGCCTGTAGAATACCATAGGCTGTGTCTGAGCAAGGACGCTGGACATTTTCTGCATCAGACAAGTAGAATTTCTCATGAAATTCAGCCAAGGATTATGCTTGCAAAAGGAATTCTACCTGGAAATGGGAGTTTGGTGACAGTGAAAAGCAATTTCAATTTCTAGTCACTGCTGACTGCTGTCTGAGCTGTCACTGGAAACATTCAAACTGATTCTGATAAGAAAGAGTAAAGGGAATTACACTGGGATCTGGGATATCCAAGTTGTGCACGGCTAGCTGTATTACTGTAATATGTGAATGTCTTGTTTTATCACACTTTAATTTCCCCAAGGGAGTCATATTTTACACCTTGCAGCTTTGGCTTAAATGAATTGCCATTCCCGCGGGTACTGCCTGGATTTAGATTTCTTTAAAATATATCCTGGGAGGGGTTTTGCTGGCTGCTTTTTCAGGCTTGTGCTTGAAATTCGTGAGGAAATTCACTCAGTGCAGGTGCAGTCTGATGCTGTGGCCATTGAGCAGCTCCACTGGAGCGATTTGGGGTTTAAGTGGCTTCCTCAAGGGCACCACAGTGGTGTTTGTTGAGGGAGCCGGGAGTGTTGCTCATTCGTTTTCCACACCTAGACATCCCCAAGATTATCTGTCCTAAAATCTCACGTCGCAAGTTCAAGTAGAAAAGAATAATTTCCTTCCTCTGTTTCTGTGGTTATGACACATCCAACCAGGGCAAGAGAGCGTGTGCGTGTGTGTGTGTGTGTGTGCGTGTGTGTGTGCATGTGTGTGTGTGTGTGCGTGTGTGTACATGCACACACATTTCTCAGTTTCCTTTGTTCTCACACTCCCTTCTTACAGTCTGTCTTGTGTGTCCCATTTCATCGTGCTGTATAATGGGAGTGGGTGACAGCCGCATCTGAAGTCAAGAGATGAAAGACATCATTTACAAGTAGATGTCTGCTCTCCCTCCATCTACCTTCACACACACACACACACACACACACATACACACATACACACACTCACACACACGCGCACACACTCACACACACAAACACACACACACACACACACACATACTCACACACACATTAAATACTCTAAATGGATGTCACCAGCTACAGTAATAACTCAAGATGGCATGTGTTACGTTACCTTTTAACACAACTGTGCATGCTGACATTAAATGGGTTGGTGCGGAAGTATTGAACAGAACGATCCGTGTTACTCTGCTCTGTTCTGACCTTTTGAGGGCAGATTTATTTGTTAGGTTTGAGACAGCGATTCCCTTTTTACTTTCGCACCATAAACAGGAATGTAATAGATGTGACGCTTCACATTATAGGTCAGTAATTCCCTTACAATTTCCATGTTTCTTCTAAAGAACTATGTTTGGTACTGATTACAGGGAAACGGAGACAACGTTGAATTGGTACACCTCTTCTTAAATTGTTATAACTGATGTGAAACACAGTCATTGCACAATAGAGTTCTGCATGAGTCCAGAACCCTGAACCTGCTCTATCCACATCCTTAAGACCCCACCAAAGTCTATCTGGTACACTGCCAATTTTTTCTCTAAACCAAGCTGACATTTAGAGCTAAATAGTTTTTTCCGTATTTCGTCTATTACAGACTGTTAATTCACCTTGCATTAGCTACACTGTCTTTAGAGGTTATAAAGGCTTTTCTTTCAAGGAAATAAGTATTTTTTTCCTGTGATTAATATGAACTGGTCTTTCCAGGAAACTTCCCAGTAAATTACCAAAGCATTACTTGTTTTTAGGAAATAAATAACCCTTAAAATAACAGCTGATGTTATAAAAAGTGAGAGGGATGGAGAACTGGTTGTTCTGGTGTTCCATATAATACTTTGTTATAAATAATTAGGCCTGGTTGCAGGTTTTATCATTGATATAGGAAAGCTTAAATGATACTGATGAAAATGAATTCTTAGGACAGCCCAGGTTGGCGGTCTGGTAATACTGCTTCCTGTAGTTCCACTCAATAACTGACAATGACAAAGCTTTTCATTCACTTCCTGCATCTTCCTTTGTTTCTGAGACCGAAACCGCGGACCGTTTTTTTTTTTTTCTTCTTCCAATTACAACAGACATAACCTGATTGTGTTTCCGTAATCTCTGCTGTTCCTTTTCTCTGCATCCTACCGTGCCCTCTGGTGTGCACGGGCGCCACGAGGGGTTAGAGTACAACCTGCACTGTCGTCAACCCTCTGCACCTTGCCTTGATGCCCTTGAGCGGTAATTGGTTGAATCCCCCCAGAATCTGACTTGAGGGCACAGAAATCCTCGGCTCCCCAATCAGCCGGCTGTCAATCATTCTGCCAACTAAACCAAAGCCAGGGATAACTAACAGGCTGAGATTGGAATTTAGAGTTAGAGAGACATAAATCTTTCCGACAAGTTTGTGCTTGGCCAGGTAGTACTCTTTTATAGGCAGGGCTATAAATTGGATGATAGGGATGTTGCCAACATGGCGGTTAGGGGGAAGCCTTACACCCAATTTGGCTTTCATACAGAGGCGGAGGCTGCACAGTTTTCTTGTTTCAAATATGTAAAAGTGAAAACACAAGGACATCCCTAATAAAAACGACTGTATTGATGTTTAGCTCTGGCTCAAAGAAAAAGCTAAATATATTGGATTTAGAAGAAAGTCTGTCTCTTATTACAGTTTTTGTTCCCAAGGATGCACACAAACAGGTACCATATTTAACCCTTTCATGGCCCTCTCATCCGCAACACATGTTGAGTTGTGATATCTTAGCTCCAGTTAACTCAGTAAGACTGAACCATTTCTGGCACTCGGTTGAAGTATATCCAGTCCTAAAAAAAATCCCCAGGGTGAACCAGACTTTTCAGAACTTTTCATGTGGTTTACTTTCAAGAAGTTTGCAGCAGGAAAGTGACTCTGAGCATATGTCCTGCAAGTTTTTAGGGGCAATTTTTTTGATTTAGTTTATTATTAGAGAGCTTATTGAACAGCATGATGTACTTCACCCCCCCCCCCCAAAAAAAAGTATGGAGACTTTAATAATACCTTATAAACATGTTCTCCAGAACTGTGGAAATTTCCTTCTATGGTAAAGTGTTATTGCGAACAATTTAAACTCCATACTGGAATGGAATACAAAGTATCTTTGTTATAAACTGTTGTCAGTAAGTTAAACCTAATTTTATTCCACTAAATATTGGTTGAAAATATTATTTCTGGGACATGAAGATGTTTTAATGAAAGTGCAGACACAAATCGGGTTAACATAGAGTGATATTGCTAATACTGGTAATAAAATTTCAACAAAGCCAGATTTCAGCACTTAAAAACCAGTTGTGGACACTGGCACCCTTATTCTGATTACTGGAGACAGAGACACATCTGACTAAAGGAGAATTAAATAATCAAAGTATGAATTAAATTCTTAGTTTTCTTGTATTTGCATACAGATCGGTAGTGGTTTGTAGAAAATCACAAATAACATTGATTACCCAAAAAACTGTTGTGCTGTTCCACCAAAACAGAGATAAGCGAGTGTAATCCACCTGTGCAAAGATTGAACTGTATATTATGACATTTTATTGTTTATATATGATTGTCGCTAATTTTGTGTTTATGAATCTTTAAAAATAATTTCCATGTTTATGTTATTTGTTAAATGTTTAAATTCTTGAGTTTGAAGACTTAAGATGTGTATAATTATTAAAAAAATAAGAAGAATGTCTTTTATTACACTTTAATGGGGAAAAAATGTCAGCAGACTTTTGAAAATGCAAGCAACGTAAATGATATCTCTGCCATTTGTTGAAGACAAAGACATTTTTCATTATTAGTGCCCCAGGGAACTAAGACATGCAGAATTTTCCATTGCTTTTTCCACTGTGAGACTGTTAACGGGCTAAGACGTTATCCAAAGTGGTAGCACAATACCCAGCTCTGCTTCTCAGTGCACGAATAAAGAGCTTTTTATTTGCTCTCGGGGGTCGAGGTGTGAATTTATCTTGTGTTTCCTTGAGGACAACAACAGAGTAGCCTTGCAGTCGGAGAAACCATCCTGTAAGCCATAAAGTCCCGCATTCGATTCTCATAACCCCCAGCGTCCACCCCGCAGAAGTGTCCTTTTAATCAGGACTCTAAATCTTTACCGGTACCACGAGCAGCTGACCCTGCCATCTGACCTTCCTGGTGGGGGAAGCAGGCAGCAACAGAACAGCTCAGGGATCGATAGAGAATTAGAAAGTTCACGAGCCATATTGCTGCCACTCGCTGATCACGTGGGGAGGACAGGAGTCGGCGGTAATCCCGTGGAACGGTGATTAATGGAACAAAATGATGATCTGCACCGACGCGATCATTCTCATCCCTCTTGAGCACACTCACTATTATTTCCACAATATGTTATCGCGCAAATTTAACCTTAATTTCAAACGGGAAATGATTCTGGTGTATTCCCCATTACTGTTTCTTTTTTTTTTCCCTGTTTACAACCATGCTAGCCCTAACTGTGTTATTTAGCCAATGGGCTCATAATGACAACGTTGGCATGTTGATCAGAGGTGGGCAAGTTAATGAAAAACTGAATCAATTGCTCATCGCATTTATTGAAAAAAAACGTATTGCTAATTACATTAATTACAGCTCAGCTCTGTCAAAGATGCTTCTCCAAGTTACCCCCCCTATATAAAATCTTATTTATCTAATAAGTGTAGAAACAGAAATCAATGTAGTTTCTTGAGCTGTCAGCAAACAATTTGGCAGCATTTTCTCACTATCACCCTGGTGACTGCAGAAAAGCAGATAACTCCTCAGTTTAGGGTTAAGAAACAAATGTACCCTAAGCTACCGGGGCCTAACTAGCAGCTAAGGAGACACAACATGTGAACAAGACAAGCTTGGAGTTACTGCAAGCACATTGCCCTAGTCCTGTACTGCCTAACACGAACAAACTATTTCATTTAACTTTTGATTTACTTTTCCCTAATGATGGTGCTAGATGAAAAGCTAAGGGGTGAACAAATATATTACAATTCACCCTGTGAAGAATTTGAATGTCTTTACCAAATTGGTGCCAATCTATCTAGTAGATCTTAAGCTATCTTGTTGGATGAGTGAAAAATTTGGCCTGAAGGTGACAGTAGATGAAAAGTCGGAGGATCAGCGAAGCCACTGGAATTGATCTTCTGTTAACCATGAATGTCTGAACTGAAATCTATGAAACGGCTGCCGATTTCACTAACGTCTAAAGCTGTTAACTCCCTTTTGTCGCCAGACTAGTGGTCAGGGGATCACCGAAGTCTTTCGGATCCATCCTCTGGGGCACATGAATATCTGTTAAAAACAAAAGTACTGGAAATCCATCCAAAAGAATGGGGGACCGACCAAAAGACAGACGCTGCTAGCATGGTTAAAGCATTGCATTAGTATGAGTTAACGCTCACATTTAATCTCATGTTTTACTTCATTTTATTCCAGTTGTTTTTACACCATCTCTGCCCAATGCTGAGCACCATTCCCATTATAATTCAAATAGATCAACGCCTTCCCATAATTAATTTCTGCTGGTGGGAGCATTATCACAAAGCGCAAGTGGCCATCTAGTTGTTTGATAGGCTGATAATTATTTTAGCCATATGCCAAGGTTTTCCAAAGCACCTGATCTGAAACCAGCATCAGGCAGAGGTGGGCTCCGACCGAAAAACACTGTTTGCCACCGACAAACCATCTCTATTGACATTCTCTTTATTCATTATTTGCTCCTTTATCTCCTGTTGTTAGCCCTTTTTTTATCGCTCTCATCTTGGCCATACCTTAAACATCCCACCACCCCACACACACACACACACACACACACACACACACACACACACACACACACACACACACACACACACACACACACACTCCCAGCCCTAGTTCCCTCTCTCACCCCCACCCCCCCCCACCCCTACCCCCGCTCACTTGATTATGTCGAGCCGGAGTCGGGGAAAGTGTCACTATGGAAACAGGGGCAGAGGCAGTGGAGGGGTCTCTATGGGAGAGAGGGGAGAAGAGATGAAGGGAGAGAGAGAGAGAGAGAGAGAGAAAGACTGGCTGGTGTTGAGGAATCCATGAGTGGTCATCTGACACAAATCTTATAATAATAGTTAAAAAAAAAGACAGGTAACAAATGAATTTTATTCACAAATTAGTTGTGGAAATGCTCTGCTGGGTGGTATAATTTCATCCAAAGCACCTTTCTGTGCCATAAATACCTTTTCTCTTTTATTTTTCAGTCCACTCTCTTATCAGTTTATTTTCACTGAGACAGTGGGAAATCTACTAGTAGTGTTATGTAAGATGCGATGAGATATGATCAATGAATTTACAATACATGAGCAACAGCCTTTCAATACTGAGTTTCAACGCCGTACATATTGTAGGAATTATCGAAAACCTTGAAAATCCTTGTCTCCTCTGCCTCTATTTATCTTCATCTGTCCGTCTGCGATTGGTATTATGTTAATAAGGGAAATCAATAAGTGATTGGGGCTTTTGCCGGAATTGACCCGGTCTGCACACAACAACTGGACCGCAGTCCACAGTAGAGCTGAAAGAATCAGCCGATTATTCAGTCAGGACAGAAAATTAATAGGCTGTTGGGGTTTGTTTTTTTTGATAAACAACTAATTTCAGACATTTTCAAGCATAAAGAAAAAATATTTGTTGGTTCCAGTTTCTAAAATGTGTGAATCTAATCCTTTTCTTTGTCTTCCATTATAGTAAACTGAGCATCTTTGGGTTTTTGGACTGTCGGTGAAATAAAACAAGCAAGTTGAAAACATCACTCTGGATTCTCGAATCCTGGCTGTTTATAGATAAAACAATGGATTAATTGTGAAAAATTCCCATTTAATGAAAATAGCTGTTAGTTGTGGTCCTAGTCCACAGTGCCACATCACATTAAGCATTGTCATCACAGAGATTTGGGATTTTCTGCACAATGAAATACAGAAATCTCTTCATACCAGATGTTTAAACAATGACATTTTGATTCTATTTTAGCAAAACAACAATCTGTAGAACATACTAAAGGGTGACATGAAAAATTCTTGATTTCCTTTGTCACCCTTGAGTTTGAGGAATATGGTGGTGTAAGAGAAAGGAGAGACAGGAGGGAGCAGGTTAGAAAAGGGGAGGAGTAAAAAACGAGAGGGGGGGGGTCAGCATGGAGGGAGGTATGATAGTGAGAGGGGCTGAGACAGTAGCAGAGCGAGCCAGAGGCGGGGAGGAGGCAGCGAAGGAGCAGCTCTCCTCCATCCCAGTCCCCATCCCAGCAAGGCACAGAGTGGGAGAAGACCGGGAGAAGAAGCCGACGGTCCTGCCTCACCGGTGCCTCTCAGCCAGCAGCTGCCAAAGTTAGAACCAAAGAAGTCCGCCTCGAGGTATGTCACCTCTCACCGTTTCCGTCTGAGCCTCTTTTAATCTCAATCAGCACTATAGACCAGCAGTAGGCAGGCACTGGGGCTGTTAAGTAGTTTGTCTCTGAGCACAGATCCTGCCAAGTACAAGGCTTTTCTGTAGAAGGTTTGCACTGTGTGTGTGTGTGTGTTTGTGTCTGGGCGAGTAGATGGAGCAAAATCAAGCCTGATTTATGAAAATGTCAGCAGCGATTCTGCTGAGATGTGGTTTCTTTGACATTTTGAAGACTGATAACATTTCCTGTACTCAGACTCATTCACGGCACAGTGTGACCTGATGTTCCAAAGGACACTAAAAAGAGTTGATTGCATCATAAACTAGGCTCGGATGTTGTTTCTGTTCTTCTCATCCTGTTACTCGCAGTCGTACAGTTGGTGTGCAGAACAGAACACATCACCAAGAGCTGTGATAAAGAAAAATGAGCTTCTATTCTATTCCTGAACCACCAACGCTTGCTGGTCTCATCTTTTGCCAGGTATTAATTTTACAGCAGATTATTGTTTTTTTTAAAGTTGCCACAATATTTGAACCTATTTTTTTTATAAATGAGTGTTGGATTTTTCTACTTTTGCATTCTGAATGTGCTCTTGTTATCTTAACCTATTGTAGCAAGTAGACTATAGCTTTTAAAATGTCTATTTCTTAAGTGCGATAAAAATCAAGATCAAATACAGTGTTCAACACAGCTGCAGTCGGTAAACAAATGTTGAAATGTGACAACTATCTTAAACCACATTTTGTGTCAAAACTGTCTCTGCAGCTATCAGACTGTTTCTCTGACCTAAATCCTTAGTATGTTTCAACCACTCTCTTCATTAGTGCCATTAAGGACGGTCTAATGTTATCAAGCACATTGGCGGTATTGATCTGCTCACTATCTCCCGGGGGGGCAATAGCCCAGATAGCCCAGACAAGCCCCTGGTCTTTACACCGCCGATACCGTTTCAGAACAGAGTGGGAAATTATTGAGTGGACTAGCGCAGGGACTGCCTTTGTGCAGGTGTCATGATGTCATACTGGCTGGACCCTCTCATTCCTGGCTGCACAGTGAAAAATATCTCAACATTAGAGAGAGGAAGGGAACTGTAATAACAAAGAACACGGCGGAATATCAAAGTATGGTTGTATTTCGGTGAATAGGTGTAATGATTCAAGTCCTTTTTAAAAGCGCTTTGGCTTGTGAGTCTGATATGTTATTTCCAACCGTGGATCATGTCATGTAAAATTCAAGAAGTGAAGAGAGCCTGTCTTTTTTCATTTGCATCGTGTTATAGCAGGAGCGGTGCTGTGGCTGCATAACATATGATGTCATGCCATTTTGGCTGCTTCAGCTGACGTTAAAGCAAACTACTCTTCACAATTCACAAATAGAGGGTGGATTATACTGTAAAAATACATTTTAAATAACAGAATACACTTGATTCTGTTGACTCTTTGTGGGACTGACCAAGAATGTTTCTGACAACAGCAGGTAGTTCTGTAATTTCTACAGCATTTAATGCTTTGCTCCAACTTGTATGATAATTTGGTGGTTTAGCTGTTTTATCTTGTTAGAGAGAGTCCTTCAATATCGATTACAGAGCATTTACTAATATTCCCTGTGTAAGATCAGCTCAGACAGGGTTAATTTCCTCTATGAAAAAAATCAGGGCGTGTTTTGAGTAATACCTGTTGACAATACCGTGAAATACAAGGCAATCCTACTTCATGTATTGACTGAGACGACATACAATTCAAATATTTAGCCTGTACTATTACAGATTTTACCTACTATCCTGTTATTAGGCGTATATACATAAGCATTCTCATTATCGATTCATCTGCCAATCATTTGCCTTATTACTAGATGAATCTTTCTATAAAATGTCAGAAAACAGTCAAAAATGGCATCTAGAGCGCAGAGGTACATCCTCAGGACAACTGTCCAAAACCCAAAGACAGTTACAGGGGATGAAAACTAACAAACAAAAAAAACCCAGCAAGTATTGGTATTTGAGAGGATGGAATTGCCTTTTTGCTTAGAAACATAAAGGCCTGAATGTTTGATCGCTAATTAAATAGTTTTTTGTTAATGAACTCATCTGTTAATCAGCGTCTTGCTCTATATTACAGACTGTAAAGTGCTTGCAGTTGTTGCAGAGTTGAGGTCAGACTGGGAAACTGTAGTCCTACAGTAGATTCATGTATTCATGCGCCTCTGGGCAGCATCTGTGTATGTGTGGACATGCATGTGGATGGCAAAGAAAGTATATGGAGATCAATGCAAGCAGCTGTTCTCTCTACACTTCAAACGCTGCTCTGTTGTTGGCGCAGCAACGCTCCGACAGGGCTCGCGCAAGGGGATCAAAGGCTAATGAGACAGCCATCGCACAAACGCACCCGGCAGACCCATGAATATTGATACGGCTCAGGAGAGAGATGGAGGCAGGGTGTCTTCGCTCGCTCAACAGCGGCCCGATAAAGAGGGGGAGGGGTGCAACCGTACTGTATGTTGTAAGGACTTTGGGGTTTATAACATCACCAGAATACGATGATATCACTTTTAGGATGCTCGAAGTGCTGTAGCTGCCACTTTCCTTACATCAACTTGTGTTGCAGTGAGCATATCATTGCAATACTGTTTGTCCAAAGTCCTGCAACAGCTCCCATGCTGACATCAACCGAGTCCACAAGCTGATCAATGTACTGAAGTTTTATAAAGACCTTGATGGAGGCTTTTAGTTAAGTAGAGCTATAACGATCAAGCCAATTAATCGATTATGCCCCTTTCACACGAAACAAACAAAAGAAAAACACTAACAAGCGCCAACATCTGGCTTTTGTCTTCAGTGGGAAATGGTACAATATATATCAATTCCCAGGTCAAACAACTCTGCAGTCATCGTAGTTACTCATCGGCTCCAGCTCAGATCAGCAGTGATGGAAACATGACACCCTGGGTGGACACGGTCATTTTCGCCCACTTTTCCGGCGCTGTGCTATGACGCGCGTCGAAGTTCCCAGACCTTGACGCGTAAAAGGCCAAGAACATTTGTTGGTTTTTTTACAAGCCCGTGTCCCATCTCGGCCACAAATTCCATCAAATTCCATTCAAGCAGAGCACAAACTTCATTCTGTTAAAGTTGATTTTGAAGACACTGAAGTAAGAGTAAGAGATATAAACAAAATAAGTTCCATAATATCGTCACGGGCCTTCATCTTGCTCTCTGCTGTTTACTATAAACGTTTTCCAATGCGTTTGTGACGTTGAACGTTACAAACCAATGTTTTTAGCAAGTTTTCTTCATTTAAAAAAACCTGCATATATGCACTAATTGACTGGCAGTAAATTAATTGGCTACTATTTTGACAATTGCTTAACTGTTTAAGTCATTTTCAAAGCAAAAATGCTTAAAGTCCCTGAGTACTAGATGGGTATTTGCCTGTAACTTAATATTTATAACAAAACAGGCATTTATCATAGTAAAATAAAAAAACATTCTTAAGGAGATTTTCTAATCTATTAAGAGTTTAACACTTAAAAAAGTTCACTGTCTTTTTCGTTCTCTGTCAGTCTTGTGCTTCGGGGAGTTTGTGCGATGGACCATTTTTCACCATTTTCTGACATTTTGTAGCTCAAAAAAAAAAGAATCAATTAATCCGAAGAGTAATTATCAGATTAACTGATGAAGATTAGTTAGTCATTAATGACTGTTAATCAGTAAAATAAGGCATATTTTGTTGCGCTGTGAAGAAGGGGACTTACGGAACGAACAAGCCTGCAAATTTAAGACGGTTACGCAAAAATATCTTTTCTAACCTCACCATGCAATTTTTTCTCCTTTCACCTGAAATCAGGTGAAATATGAGGACTATGTCCCCATCTAAACTGCCTACATGCCCACTACAAAATCACTACTGCTCCGTTGGTAATCAGAGCCTGTGATCCTGTCGCCGATACAATATTTGTCTTCTTCTCTGTCTAATGTCTGCTAGGAGAGATACCACCAAGTGTACGACCGCCTGAAGGTGACATTTCCTCCCACAAAGTAATGTGTTGTGTTTATTACCTCGGGGTGGTTGTATTGTGTAGCGGCAGAGTTAACCTCATGAGTGTCACTAGTTTGTTTCTCCCAACGCTAGACAGCTACACGGAATTGTAAAATTAGCTCCTTCTCTTGCATTATCTATCTAAACATTGACAAGCGACTTCCCCCTCTGGCTAAGTTTGTAAAAAAAAAAAAAAAAAGAACAAAAAAAACAAAAACAAACCTATAAAAAGCTAAAGGTGACATTTAGCATTTCACCATCCAACACAACTGAAGGTAACACACACACAATTATTTTTTTTTTTATTTTTTTTCCCCCGGTGATATGTCATTTCGACCCATTCCTGCTGTCAACAGGCAGGCAAATGCACTGGAGGGAGGCCGAGTAAAGCAGCAGGCAGACAGGGAGAGGGAGAATGATGCGGCAGGAAGGCCGTCCACAGTACGTGGGCGACTGTGCCTCCATCTTGACTCAGGCTCGTAAATCAAGCCTCCCCTCCGGGGCCTATCTTCCATTCTCAGACCTTCACAACAGCTTGTTCTCCAGCCTGTGACGAGAAGGGCTGTTGTCACAGCAGCCATCGATCGTGTGGGATGAGTTTGTCGGACCGGGGAATTTCACCCGTCTGAGCGCGGTCACTGAAGTGTTCCGTCTTGTCTCTGCGTCTGTGGGCTGCATGTTCTGTCGGATGCCAAGTCACTGCCAGCCACTGTCAGCTGCATCTCAGAGTTTCAGACCAAAATATGATCTCTGGGATTCCAAATAAGTGGTTCACAAACTTTAGAGAAGTACAGGAGCCCTTTGATGAGGGCGTCTAATACACTGGATCCCTTGAAATATTATGTATTTCCCCACCGTTTTTTATGGATTAAGCAAACAAGATATAGAATTTAATTCATTTAGGTTCACAGGTGCTCGTGGGCCTACTATATTACAGCAAGGCTTGTGGTTTCCCTCCGTTTCCAGTCTTTATGCTAAGCTACGCTAACTGCTGCTGGCTCCAGCTTCATAATTAACACGAAGAAGTGAAAGCAATGTCAATCTTCTCTTATATAACTCTCAGCAAGAATGCAAGTAAGCCTAGATCCTAAGACGACCAGCTATCCCTTTAACATTTAATATCAAAGATCTTTATATTAGAATATTGGCAGAGACTGAATATATTTAAAATCTGCCATTCAGTCGGCAAAATTAACGCAATAACAGTAATGACAAAGAACAAACACACCTACAGTGTGTGTGGGGACACTGGCTCATTAATCACCTGAAAATGTTTCACTAATAAGACTATCTGTGGTTTAATCTCTGTGGGTTCAGTGTTTATTGTGCTACAGTGCATATGCTAATGCATTCCAGATGATGTTCTGTCACGGTGAACATGTTTGTTAATGTGCTACACCACTGTGTATCGCAGTAAAACCAATGCAGAGGGGTGAAATTCTGCATAATCCTCATTATTTTCCATTTGACCTATAAAGCAAATAAACAAAGACGAATACACCTTAAGAGAAACCTTAAGGGCAATGATATGGTGAAACTAATTCAGAGTTCGTGATTCGAATCAGTTTGCTTCTTCCAACCTGCTGCAATATAATGAAATCTACAGCTGTATGTTAGAATCTCTGTGGCGTTGCTGCTGGGTTCACGCATGACAACAGACAGACGATATGTGTTAATGAGTTCAGGGATGAGAAACTAAACATAAATCAAATCAAATGCAAATTTAATTTCTGGAAGGTGCTTCTTAAAAAGAAAAAGAAAGTTTATCACTGCACAATAATGGATTTCCGATAATATTCTCACCCAAGTTAGTCCACTTTAAAACCAAGTCGTTAAATTATTCACCAGCTCTCACTCCTCCCTTTAAACGCCAATTAGGTGAACGTTTCATGGAAATCAGGGACAGTATTTGATCTCCTCTAGTCATTTTGAATTCAAGAGGGAATAAATTACACAAATTTGACAGTTCCAAAATTAAAAACCCCGTCCATCTGACACTCCCGTCAGGTGAATACTTAACAAGCTAAAATCCACAATTATGTGATTTTATTTAATTTAATTTTTTTTTTTTTTTTACCCCTTAGGATATTTGACACATGATAGCACCCAGATAGTCTTTCTCCGGTTTCATTTTCATTCAGTTACAATGAGAAACAACACATTTTAAATAATAATATCTGATTCAGGCACGGAAAGGTGTGGTTTAATTATAAGATAACAATTTTAACATAAGGTTTTAATGTCTTGCAAGAAAAAAAAAAGTCTTTAACATAGCCAACCAAGGTCTTTCATCATGCAGAGGAACTGAAAAATAATCATTTTTGAGACCGAAATGAATTTCATCTCACCAGTCTCCTGAAATGGTATGTAAATGAAAATGTATTGGAAATGATAATAGCAGTAATATTGCGCCACCATGTCACCAGTGCCTCCACATTTTTGTCCTCAGGCAGTTTCAAAGCATTTCTTCATCTTGTTTCCTCACCCTGAGAGCTTAGTTTGTGTTACTCCACTGGCGCTGCACACAAGAGCACTCCCACTCAACCTCCCAGCCTGCTGAGAGCACTTGAAAGCAATTTTCTTTTAATCAAGTTCACTATAAAGGCCCCTCTGATGCCAACCTCAGCAACACTACCATTTTGTTTTTTCACCTCCATCTCTCTCTACATCATATTGATTTCTCCATGAGTGCTATGAAATACTGTTTACTGACATAATGAGAATTCTCTTTTTGTTTATTGTTTTTTCCGGACAGATACAAATATAGATACACTCCGAGGTGGAGGCCTCGTTTATACAAATATCTGCATCTAATTTAGGGCAACAAATATTTTTGTTGCTCTGCAACAATGTTCACGCACTGCAGGTCGATGACCCTAATATAGACTCGTTCCTACATTCCTTAAACCTAGAAGACAAGAGATATTCAGAACTTTCCTTAAGTAAAAGTACAAATATATGTAAAAAGCCTGCATTCAAAGGCCTTTTGAAATAAAAGTATTAAAATGTTTTAAAAAAATTTTCAAAGTACTCATTATTGTGGGTACAACCGCAAGTTATTTTCATCAAAGATTACTCTGCTGATTATTTTCTTGATTAATCATTCAGTCTATGAAATGTTCAAAATTTTTCAAAAAAAAAAAGGCCATTAAACTTACCACAGCCCAAAGTCTCCAGCATACCTGATTCTTCCAAACATCAGATAAAAATTCAAAGATATTTAATTAACAATTACTTGACGGAGAATGTTTTTCTTTTTAAATGTAAAATTGTAATCTGAAAAGTATGTAGTAGATGAATGTAGAGTGGTAGAACATACTGTACATGCCTTTAAGCTGCAGGGAAGCAAAGGTATAAATCAATATAAAATGGAAATAAAACTCAAAACTTGAGAACAGCACTTGAGTATATGTACTTTGGTACATTCCACCACTGCTCAAACATCGTCCTTTTGAGGGCAGTAAAGGCAGTTTTCTCCAGACGCAATATGAGCTCACCCCGTGCACTGCAATCCCTTCCTGATGTCCTCAGGCAAAGAAATTTCTGCTGCATCATATCAGCGAAGAACATATTTTATAGGCTAACCACTTAATAGTCAGCGACCTTGAGTGTGTTCCTCTGAAGTGCATATGAATGTTACTCTGCTGCACTATTAATTAAGAGTGTTCAAACAAGAGCACCTCCTCTGACACATCATGACTGCAGACGTATGCTGTATCTAACACTGCCAGACAATGGCTGATATATATTTGATCAGATTTTGACAGTTCAAATTGCAAATGACGCGGGTGTCCTTTTTAGCTAATCTGTAACACGATCCATCATCTCCGACAGCGACGGTGGCCGTTAAAAATTTCACCTTTAACTCCAGCGCGATAGATGTAAAGTTTTGAAACAGAACGATTGATTCGTTGTTTTGATGCTACAGCACAAGTACCTGATACGCTGAGTTTAAATTAGACCAGCGCTGTCAAAAATACCGGTTCGACCACTGGACATAATTGCTGTAATAATAATTTGGGCAGTTTTAAACGCAACACTGCCGTGACATTGAACTTTGAAGTCAATATGTCTAATGTGTTAGCAGATAATTCGCCCATTTGTTCATCCAGCAGACATAGAGCAACATAATCGCTCAGTTGGAGTCGTGAATGTGAGTACAAGATTCACTCTCCTTTTAGCTCTGTTTTTGGTCTCTACCAGTGTCTGAAAAAAATACCTGGCTCTTTAGCGGCTAGCTTAAATGCTATGTCCACTGCTAGCTGAGGCTAACCTTTTCTTTCTGCAGTTTGCTTCTAGCCAGGTAACATATGGTGGATTTTCTGAGCCTTTGCACCAAAGTACTTGTCTGCTATACCCTAAAAAAACAACGTAGAGCAGTGTGAGTGAACCTAGACAGACATTTTGTTTACATTTACAGACATTATACACAATCATTTGGTCCTTTGAAATCATAAATACATTGGCTATTACTGCTTTGCAGCACTTTGCTTACCTTTAAGAGGGTGTAGATGGAATATACAGTATCTTATTTATTGGAATGGTGAAATGCTATTTATATAATAAAAACAGTTTATTTTCTTCGCATGAATTGGTTCTTCAAAGAACTGTAACGTCACAAGGGAACCCTAAGAATAAAAAAAAGGTAATTTCATGAGAATTTTCGTTGTCTGAAACATTTAGAAAATTATTTTAACAAAGAAACAACCTGAGTCTTAATGCACAGACATTAAAGTAATAATTATTGTTCTGTTTTTTGTTTGTACGTTGCTGTTCACGTTATGTGAGCTTCTGGTTGGATGGTTCAATGCAGATGTGATTCCCTGATACACTGGGATAGACCCTGGACGTACAGCTGTGGTGTATATGGTATAAATTATCCACCATAAAGAAAGAAATTAAAAGGCAAAATATTGCAAGTAGCAGGAGCCTGACTTACAGTCTGTCCGAATATTTCATTCCATGAGGCACCAGATGTTGGCATGGTTTGTTTAAACTCCGAGGATCATTTTTCTAAAATGACTGGACCGAAATCTCTGTCTCCAGGCTGAAAAAGAATGCACCATTTACTCTCACTGGAATGAGATGGAAGCCGTTACAGCACTGAATTTTCCTGCCATTTTGTGAATCTTGTCTGCAGGTCAAGAGGATGTGATGTGCCGTGAAGAGTGTTCATTGTGACCGTGCCTTAGAAACTTGTCAGAGGACAGAGGACTGACCGTCCTGAACACACAGGTGAGCCTCATCCTTCTTACCATCTGCGCTCGGAGATTAGTAACAAAGATCGTTGAAATGATGAGTGATAGGCCAAAGTTTAAATCAGACATTACGAAGTGTGAGCAGTATTTGATGTTTCAGGACAAGATAAGTAATCCCTTAATGTACCATATTTATAGTGTTTTAGAACTAGAGTGCTCTGGTTCAGTACTTACCTGCGCTGCTACTCACTGGAGCAAAAACATGATGAAATATCAACATTAATGGAGTATTTACTGCTTTCTTACTCTGTATATAGGGTAATACTCCAGGGTATAGAGTCTAGGGCAAAAGTACATCAAGCAAATGAAAAAAGGTTAGAGACTCAGAGGCTGATGAGCAATACTCCAGAACTGTAGTCATCACCCAGGACGTAGCTGGACAGATCTTCCCATGAATTTTAAAGTGGTCCACGTGTAACTATCCGGGGACCTGCACATTTCGCCTCCTTCTCTTACTCCCCTGCTACTGCACTGATCCCCAAAAGGAAAACCAGCCATGGCTATACATGACTGAAGCCATGTATAACAATTACAACACTGAGAGAAGGAGGAAAGTAAAAGCATAGTGCAGAAATTCACAGGCTACAGACAATTTCTTATGGTATATAGCCTTCACAAACAAAATATAGTATATATCTTCATTGAATACACAAAACTAATTGAGCATTTGTTCACATAAAATCAAGAGAAACAATATTGTTCCTTTTAAACTAAATATATTAAGAAAAAAAAATATGTTAAATGGAAAAAACTATATAGAAAATAGTTAAAACTGCTGAAGTCATTGCCAAGTAATATATAAGCGAACAATCAGGAGTTAACAGTTTAAGCAGACCTATTGAGTATGGAAATTAAATCCTTCTTTGCTGTCTAGTTTTATTGAAACTCCAAAAAGAACTGTCAGCACAGAAGGTACTTTATTGAATAAAAAGGAGATATGAATAAAGCCCTAACTTATCTTTAAATTTGATGTTAAAGTGCATTCCCTGTGAGGCAGAACATTTTGAAAATGTGAATTTAAGTATAAATAGAATAAAAAGCTTAGAAGTTAATGGGCACATTTCCTTGACCTTCCTATTTTCTGCAGCTATCTTCTATTTAAATTTTCTGTGGCACAGTTTATTTCAGGGGAAAAAACTGCAGCGAGGTGATTATTTTCACTATTTGTTTGTATTCTACCTGTTGTAACGATGACGATATCCTGAGCTCAAGTTTAGCAACAGTACTGCAGGCTTGTGCAAAGTTCACCTTCCTGTCTGTGTTAATGAGATGACTCCTGTGTCCACGTGTTGCTTTTTACTTTACAGGCACCTGCATAACGACTTGTGAAAGACTATTAATGCAATCACAGTGTGCATTCAGGCAGCGTTTTATCTGCAGCTATAGAAGCACGGTATGGGGAGGGGAGGTCTAGTAATTGTCCAGAAGTGCAATGGGCCATCCAACCTCAGGTAGTCAATCTGAAAACGATGATGTGACTGGAATAAGTCACTCCCATTACCGAGCATGGTCTTAAATCCCATGTTTTGTCGGAGCTTTAATGATGGTACCCTCACTAAGCTCAAGTTGCATCGTATCAGTGCTGACCCTCATGGGCTGAGTTCTGGTGACACTTTCCAATCTGTGTTAATGAGATGACTCCACTCTGTCTACGGGTCACGGTGATATTTACAGAAACTGCTGTAGCGGCAGAGATCCACGCCTCCCCGTGGTGCTCCCTCGCCTCATTTGCATAGCTTTCAGACTTCCCTTCCTCACTCTCCCTCTTTCACCGCTCTCGCTGTGCTGCTCCATGATCGACAGGCTCCTTCGCACTTCTCTTCAGTTTGTGTTGCACATGTTAATTAAAGCCTCTAATTAGCTTTCCCCACTAAAAGGCTGCATTAAATCAGAGTTGGAATGGCAAATGATTCCTGGCATTAGCATAATTGTGTTTTTGAAGTGTAAAGATTCGGGCATTAGGGATGCTAGTACGCGTTTTTGTTTCAGTGATTTGTTGTGTTTCGGGCTTTAGGCCCAAGGGGCCACTGGAGGTTGGCTGGATGGGTTGTGGGGCCCCAGGACCCTACAGGGGCCACACACTAATGAGACCTGCTACTCTCTGATGGAGCAGATACAGGAAAAACAAACCAGTGATGTGGTACCCTCAGGTGGTCTTGAGAGCCTGACAAAGTGGAACAGGACACTGGTGTGTGGTTGTGTGTGTGTGTGTGTCTGTCTGTGTGTTTTTGAGTCTGACAGATAGAGGAGATAAAAAAGAGATATTGTTACTATTATTTTTATTATTTCTACACATTGGCACTTATTCAACCATTTGCCTGATGCATGATGGGATTGGCGCAAGGCCCCAAGCAAGTAGGAAATACAGATAAATGAACAGAAACGTCAACTAAATGTTATCATCAGTCTTTGAACCTTGTGAAATGATATACTACATTATGTTATTATTATCTTTAAAAAAACTGAATTCATAGATGGTTACAAATTATATAAAAATTGATTTTAAAACTTGTTTTTGATAACTTTTTTTGTAAAATATCGATATTTAGTTTGCCAGTGTTTTAGTTTACTTCTACAGAACATAAAAACCCTTTAGCTTAACTTATCACCTTTCAGAATGACCTACTTTGATTCATAATGCCCTGGATGATACAGTAGACAAAAACTGTAGAGTCACACCGCAAGGCAAGTGTAGCCTTTTGTTTCTAATGAACAGAAGCGATGAGGGATTTCTGTACTGATTTTACAACGCTGAAATGTTTTGTTTTGTTTCGTTTTGTTTTGTTTTGAACCTGAATTCAAGCAGGAGTCTGCAAATCGGCTTGATTTTCACGCAGATCTGCATGATGCATTGTTAAAATAGAAGTAGATGAATGTTTGCAACCTACACTTATCCATGATATCTGTCCTGCTGTACAGATGATTAAATATATCTACAGAGCTATAAATCCAGCCTAATGTGAGATCATACTTTCTCCATTGGTACCTTATATGTCTCCATCAGCTGTATTGAATTATTCCTGTTGAGGATATTGTTGATTTCAGTATTGACTTCCATGTTAGTGTTGGTACGCTCATGCTGCGGGTCATGTTCTTTTATTGCAGTGTGCTATACCTGGATTTATTAGTAATTAGTGCTGTGCACATCCACAGCCATCAAACATGTCACCATCCCATGTATCGTGTCTCCAGGGCAGACATTATGTACTTTTCAGGAACTTCCTTTGGGTGAACTTGCTCACTGACTTCTGTGACTAAATTATTCAGGGTGAACTTGTCCACCCAAAGGCGCAGTGGTGGAACAGTGACAGTTTGGGGGTTGTGTGATAGCTGAGAGTGTTGTCATATGAGTTATTATTGAACCAGCCAGATATACCACGACCAGCAGATTCCCCACTCCGGCCTTGAATCTGCTCCAGGCATGAAAACCCATTAAGATGCATGCAAAGAAGCAGCCAGGGAGTTTGAAGAAATGATGTAAGGGGAAAGAAGCTGTAGACTGAATTATCACCAACTTCTACACAATTTGATTAATTCTAATTAAATGGTTTGTGTGTCAGCAGTTAAATCATTTTTTTCTTCTTTAAAGGGCCACAATAAATTATATAAGGACATACTGCCATGTTCTTGAGGTAACAGAAGAAACTAGGGGGAAGATTTTTTTTTTTTTTTAATGGCACGAAAACATCCTTTGCAGCGATGCCTGTTTTTTTTTTTCTGTGTGAGATTTAGACAGAAAAAACATAGCAAGAAACACAAAGACGATACAGAAAGCAGGAGAGGAGGAGAGAGGAAGGAGGGAAACAAGAGAAACGGACAACAGACAGAAAGTGGGAGAAATATGGAGACGGCCAGCAGCGCCAGACACTGTTTGGAAGACTAACATTCATTATGTCTGTTTCACCGGTGCTGGTAGTTAGAACACAGTAGGAGACCTCAGACAGCCATCAGAGAAACCAAGGGCACTGCCAGTGCCTTGATTTACACAACAAAAAGACATTTCACCCTCTGTGACCTAGATGGGACTTTCCTCTTTCCACAAAGTTTTGCTAAGTTTATGTAGCTGCAGCTGCCAAAAGGAAATATTCTGGCTGCTGTGCTCCCTCTGCATCCGACTATGCTCACTGCATCTGTGCTGGATGCGGATCCAACTTATGTTGTCAACAGGTGTAAAGTTATGTGCTTTACTCAAATTGCAGGAACAGGCAGAGCTCTGCCATATTTATGCAAAAGCACAATGCCAAGCAGAAAATCACTGAAAGTTCAAAGGAATAATTTCTTCCATAAACAACAGCAATAAAAAGTTTTATTATAAAACACAGAATCGCAGAATGCATTTGGCAAAGCACAGGCCATGTAATTACAATATTTCTGGTGTGAATGTGACTCCCTCTCTTATTCTTTTTCTCCAGTTCAGATTCAAATTTATTCCTTTTGCCCATATAATTACTTAAGTACGTACTGTCAAAGAAGGTTGTGTAAGGTTCAAAAAAAGACAACAACTGGTATATATGATACCACATAGTATAACATAATAAATATTAGATTTTGCAAACTTTTGACTCAGCTGTAATATAAAGATGCTTGGACACAATATCATTTAACCGTAATATTTTAGGTAACATTTTGATATTTTAGGTTAATAAATTAGGTTCAAAACAGTTGTGCCTTGACATTAATGAAAATGTTCTACTAGTATATCTGACTCAATAGCATAATGATTTTAAGCGAAGCTAAAAGCTAAATTCCACGTTATTATTCTCACAACCACAATGCAAACTTGCTGATATTTGGCAGATATAATGTTTATCATTATTAACATCTTAGTTTTGTGAGAAAAATATGCAAATTTTTGCTAATTAACACTGAACACAAAGCAGTGTAGCTGCTGGGGCTCATGAGAAATTTCTAAATTTGACCTGACAATGGCACAAGGTGAAAAGTGAGGACCACCAAAGTTTCTAAGATTCAACCTGCAGATCCCATGAATCTGTGTTCCATGTAAACCTATTTAGTAGTTGTCGAGATATCTTGCTCACAACCACAAATGTCAACCCTGTGCTGGCACAAGAGGAAGAGTCAGGGGATCACCACAATTTCATTTCAGCCTACAGCCATCAGCCATCCATGGCTAAAAAAATACCGATTGACCATTTTTGTCACTGAAACCTCAAAAGCAGTTGGCAAAATATTAAAAACCTACTCAATTTAGTTACGTCGTTTAACAGTTAATTTACATGAGATTTACAATAAAAAAATTCTTATATTTTCCTCTTCCTCTCTGACAAACAGGTAGCAATTAAAGCAGTGAGCGTTAAATTGCTTTCACACATGCACTACAACCCTGGGCTCTCATAGACATTCCCCAGAGGAGCTGGATGTGAGAACGTCCAAATTAGCTGAAACATTAGACATTACACAGACTTTTCCCTGCCAGCTCCCTGGTAATGTCCATGTTGAGTCAGCGTGCAAATAGAGCAGCTGACTGTCATGAGAATTCACGCCGAGCAAATGGGCATTTTGATGACGATTCTTGTATTTGAAGAAGAGGCGGAAGGAGGGTTAGTTACAAGAAAGTCAATGAGATTCGGGAACTTTTGTTCTGCCCTCCAAGGGCCGACACTGAAATTTTCAGACGAAATCAAGGAACCTCAAGTGACTTGGCTTTTTAATATGTAACAAAACCTACATTTCTGCAGCAAAGCTTTTTGCTTCACATCCTGCCGCCTGCATGCTCTACCCAGGTGCCATTCCTCAACTAAACCAGACAGAGTATTTGCAGTGGGTGAGAATGGGTCTGACACAGTCTCCTGTTGTGTGCTATGTGTGTGAAAGGGCAACTCCAGACAATTTCCCGAACTAATTCTCTGGACATTGTCGGCTTTACCCCATAACAGGTCTGTGTTTCTACGTTAGATCATTAGACTTTTAATGAACCATGATGTGCTTACAGGTGTGCATTCATTAGCCATTTCACAGCAGCTTGGAAAGCGACTCGGCTAACTAAAACGGAGGGCCGAAGCAATCTGTTCAGTCACCACAAGAAAAAAGTTTGAATTTAAAAAAAAAAACACAGGTTTTTGCATTTTTTCTTCTTTTCTGAGAGATTTAATCTATAAAACAAAGGAAAAAACTCATTACCTGGAGTTCACGGTATAGGTTGTGTTCTTTATAATAATTATCATTTTATTAATCATGGACAATTGGCCTTCAAAGGTGTTTTCATCTATTTTTTTTGTTTATTTTTTTTTTAAAGAGAAGAAAATTTTTTTTTTTTTTAAGCAGACTTTTTTTTTTTTTTGAGAGAAAGAGATGAAAAGTGGTAATCTGGATGAAAAGTGTGTGTGTGTGTGTTGAAGGTTAAGAAAGAAAAAGAAAGCAAAATGAAAGCCATGCACAAGACAAGTTGATGAATATGAATATTTTTATTTAAAAATAAAAAGAAAAGAGTTGAGATTTGAGAGAGGCAGGGGGAGAAAAGGGCCCTGAATATATATGACACAACACAACAACACAAAACACAGACACAGGCACATGCACACGCGCACACGCACACACACACACACACACACACACACACACACACACACACACGCACACACCTCTGCAGCTCTGATTGAGTGTAAGTGTCTGCGTTGGCGGTCAAGGTCAGCTGATAATGGGAGAGATTGAGGACAGGGTGAGGCGGTGGTGGGGGGGTTGGGGGGGGGGGCTCGCAGCAGTCTCAGGTAATGAGATTTACGACCCTGAGCTCTCACTGCACCCCCACACCCCCACACCCTCACACCACCTCACCCATCGGCTAACATGATTTATAGATCTAATAGACGTCAGTGCTCCTGCCTAAGATAGAGGCTTCACATTATCACTGAGGGAGAGTCATCCGTTCAAAAGGGCAAGACTACAGAGACAACTCTACCCAGATGTCCCTCTGTGTGTGTGTGTGTGTGTGTGTGTGTGTGTGTGTGTGTGTGTGTTTGTGTGTGCGTGTTTGACATGCTGATGCATCAGTGCATGCCAGGAAAACATCAGATCGGGTACATGCTAAACATTACAGTTATGCGGATTCTTTACATTATTTTGTTTGTGTTAGGAAAAGTCACCCTTAAAAGTAATTAGACATAAATACAAACTTTAGTGCAGCTTTAAATAGTTACCTTTCTAATCAATACTTTTTTATTCATAGTTCCCCTCAGGTCTAGTTTTAGCATTTTTCAGCCGACTCTTTTAGTAGGTTGAACGTATCAGTGTTTGCCTATTACCCATCACTCTCAACTGTGTCATTTCAAAAGCAACGGATATAAAACTTAGTTAGTAACAAGTTATAGTCTGGTGCTGCCTACTGTGCAGAACAATAGTCAGGATTTTAGATATATTGTCCGATAATAAGTCCATATTCAAGCACGAGAACCCATATAGGACAAATCTGACCACGAACCAAGCTTGCAAAAAAAATCACACTATAATCTTTAAGAAGACTTAAAAAGGGACTTAAAAATCAACTGTATAATGTAAACTCCTGTTCATGTCATTACAGAGTCCCCAGATTTCCCTAGTTTACCTTGTTGTCTCCAATGGTAGCTACATTCCTGCAAAGGTGTTTATTCCAAATGCTTTGAATCCAAAATGTGATTGTTCCAGAAAGTCTGCTTAAAGTATGATTTTTTTCAAGTACAGAAGTGATGGAATTACTCTAACATGCCACCCGCAATGCAATTGTGCTCTAACTCTAAACAAAATTCAAACTGAAACAACACACAAACAATGCTATTGTTCCAGTACACTGCACAAGTCAGCCGAGGCACAGCGACAGTAAGGATGGAAGCCACTGAACTCGCTGCTCATTACCAGTACACAGCAAAACAACAGAGGCAACATTCAGTTTCTGTTCAGCTCTGTTTACTGAAGCTTCTGCACAAAAAAAAAAAACAAAACAACAACAATATGGTGACAGACAGATTGCCTCCCAACAGATGCAGTGCTAATATTTGCACTAGGCCTGCTGTACGTGTTGAAAAAGATGGTAGATTGGATTTCAGGCACACGCTTACACACATAAACACGTATAAACCCCCCCCCTCATTTGTTTGTTCTTATGCAGTCTCCCATCTTGGTGTATTTTGAGAATTAAACCAATAAGCCCCCCCTGCTAAGCCCAGCCTAGCAGTTATTGATGTGCTGCCTTTTTATTGTCTGGAGTTTATTCAGTTCATATTCACTGTGTCTGCCCTTGCTCTGAGAAGCAGTTACTTTAAACAGATTGCCACTGAAGGACTCAGACACACAAACAGCTGTGAAATTTTAGGCAAAAATATGTTACAAAAATTGCATTCAATCTCTGATATCTGCACAGAACCCAAGTATTTCCTGCAACTGTTATTTTGTTGAAAAAGATGTACAAAGAAAAGATTAAGGGGTAATTGAGACTGAAAAACCCTCTTAAGAGACACTGCAGCCAGTCAATGACAAGAGCTTCAAGCTAAGGCCGACTCAAAACCAGTCTAAAGGACTTTAGTACAGCCATAATTCATCTTTATCCAACCCCAGCATGCATCTTTTATCTCTTACATTACATTACTTTTCATTACATCAGTCGGCTGCGAGCATTTGAAACACAAATTTTCTCTGCTCATTTGGAAGAGAAATGCCAAATTGCACTACTAGTGCAGGAAATACAATTCAAAACTCAGCCTGCTTCCATTGTATAATCTAATTTTAGAGTATTAACTGCATATTACTTTTGACCTGAAGAGGAGACACATTTTTAAAACATAAGGCCAGAGTGTCAGTAATTTGATTCTTGAATGCCTTTTCATTTTCAGAAGCACTGCACAGTTTCATTCTTTGCTCCTTACAGCAAAAGGAGTTAACCTTAAAACAACTTCATGTATTTGAAATTCATGTAAACCCAGGAATAGTTAAACATACTCTTCCAAGTTTTGTTTCCATTAACTATCTGGAAAACACATTTTATTGTGGTTTATGTACTTTAATTTATTTTCATGTGCACTGTACTTATTACTATAAAATATTCATACTTATTCATAACTTCCTGCCTCTGCAAATACTCAATAAAGCACCAAATCTGAGGCTGAAAATAGTCCCCAACAAATGCCCTATTTACCCCTGTTTGAGCAACATTTGCTTAAAACTAGAATGTCCAGCTGTTTTAGGACAATATTCCGACTTTTCAAAAAAAATACGAGTATATGTACAGAATATAATCTGTATATTTACAATTGTATTGTAATATATATATATTGTATATACATTTTAAATGCCATCTCTCCAATTTCTTCAACACTAATTCTATTTTTCTGTTTCATTGAAATAGTTTTTTTTATCTCTTTTCTTAGCCTCTTTGTTGTGCTGCTTTGATATGAATTTCTCCTGCTGGGGATCAGTAAAGTCTTTAGATTAATTTGAGAAGGATCAGAGAAACAAGCATTCTACCTTTTTTAAAAAATATCCCACAAAGGAGGCATGAAGCCCCAGATACACCTTGTATTTCTATGAACCAGCTTTTTCAGAGATCATTTCGATGACCTTATTACACGGATCATGGCAAAGAGAGACCGAAAAGAACGGATGGAACCACAAAAAGTTCTGCTCTTAAGACTTAACATTATGTAGACGCCTCTGAGTCTTAGGTGTGTCTGTGGCTGAGTCACCTGAAGCTGCTCCCCCTGCATGCCTAGGAAAATCATACCATATAATCTTTCCTATATCATTTTATCTCATCATTCCCAGTGTCTCTGTGTGGGGTGTGTGTTTCAGTACTGGAGCCCACAGCGAAGTTTGTCACTTTGATCGGATAAGATATGCAGTCAGACAAAAAAATCCACATTTTGCTTAAAACTAGAATGTCCAGCTGTTTTAGGACAATATTCCGACTTTTCAAAAAAATACGAGTATATGTACAGAATATAATCTGTATATTTACAATTGTATTGTAATATATATATATTGTATATACATTTTAAATGCCATCTCTCCAATTTCTTCAACACTAATTCTATTTTTCTGTTTCATTGAAATAGTTTTTTTTATCTCTTTTCTTAGCCTCTTTGTTGTGCTGCTTTGATATGAATTTCTCCTGCTGGGGATCAGTAAAGTCTTTAGATTAATTTGAGAAGGATCAGAGAAACAAGCATTCTACCTTTTTAAAAAAATATCCCACAAAGGAGGCATGAAGCCCCAGATACACCTTGTATTTCTATGAACCAGCTTTTTTAGAGATCATTTCGATGACCTTATTACACGGATCATGGCAAAGAGAGACCGAAAAGAACGGATGGAACCACAAAAAGTTCTGCTCTTAAGACTTAACATTATGTAGACGCCTCTGAGTCTTAGGTGTGTCTGTGGCTGAGTCACCTGAAGCTGCTCCCCCTGCATGCCTAGGAAAATCATACCATATAATCTTTCCTATATCATTTTATCTCATCATTCCCAGTGTCTCTGTGTGGGTGTGTGTTTCAGTACTGGAGCCCACAGCGAAGTTTGTCACTTTGATCGGATAAGATATGCAGTCAGACAAAAAAAATCCACATTTTGCTTAAAAGGTAGTAGATGCTGCAAAACATAAAAATCAACCAAATAAAAAAAACAAACAAAAGCTTCTTCATGAAGATTTCAATAAAAATTTCTTTTAAAACAGATGAAAACAAAGAGGCTCTGGATGCTGTTATTAATTCTGTTTATTTGTCGGATACTGAGCTCTCTTCACCTGAGGTGATGTTCTCAACTGCGAGGACAATAAATAGTGCTGTTCAAGTGCCTCGACAATTTTCAGCTCAATAGAGAAAATGCACTGTTGATTTCTCTGTGGTGTCTCAGCTGCTTTATTAGCACAGAGCTAAAGGGGCTTTTCCCCCCTCTGTGTTAATACCTCTGTTGGTTTAAAAAAAAAGAAGTCTCCTAAGCTCTAAGAGAAGCATGAATATCGGGAGGTTATAGAAGTAATCAAAATGCAGTCCTTGAGGGAGAAAAATAATAAAACTTTAAGGTGAGGCTGAGGACAGCTTTCTATTGTGGTTAAACTATAGAGTATAATGCTATAATCTGACTTTTCTGGTCTAGTTTATCATTTCCCTCAGTCTCACAGCAGCCAATCTGAAAATGTACACTTTACCAAGGCTAAATCTTATATGAATGTGACGCTTACAGATGCCAGTTTCAATTTTGATACGCAAACTAAAAACAAATCAGATTAATAGACACACAATAATGAAAAAAAAATGCATCTGGCCACTTTGAACCCATGCATTCAAACAAGTGCAGTAGCAGCCGTTCAGTGCTAAAACATTACAGCTTTGTTTCAACACAGTGGAGGGCGAGTGTTGCCAGAGACAGCTTAAAATGGCTGCTGAAAGTCAGGATGCTGGAGCTGAACCAAGCCCAGCAGACGGTGGACAGGCTTGCGGTTGGATGGCTGGGTTCGAAGGCAGCAGCTTGTTAGGGTGGAAATGGATTAGCAAGAGGCACAATGGGAGTCTTAGGCGTGTCTGTGGTGTTGTGTTAAAGCCCTGCCTACGTTGCCCGGGCTGCTAGACTCATTTATGCCCAGCGGTGCATGCAGCAGCCAACTCTCACACACAGGGCTTTTCTAATTGCCATGGTTTCTTCTGTGCTTGCAGCGACAGCCTTGATTCAGCATCCATCAAAGCTGTGAATTAACCTGCGGCGCCACACAATTGTTATGTTTGTCACATGCAGCTGGTAGTGGAATTATTTCTCCGACTCTGTTGTGTTACGTTGTGGGAGACGCCGTGGAGAGTTTTATCGTGGGATGGAGTATTTCAACGATGAGAAAGGTTTCCTTCCCCGGCAGATCCAAACGTAACACAGAAATGCTTAAAGTTTTGTTCAAACATGATAAATTTGTCATTCAGTGTATTTATACACCTTCGAAATGATTATTATAACAAAACATTTAAAGACTGAAAGGCCCTCACTTGTCAGCATGTACAGGTGGTTTCTATGTTTTTAGCCACGCTGGTAGCAGCAAGGTTCTAGGAATGGCAACCACATTGATCTAGACTGAAGTTTTAGTACGCTAACACACTAAACATAGATGTGATAGCATTTAGCTCACTGCACCTCTGTTCCTAAATGCAGCCTGACAGGCCTGCTAGCGTTGCTCTGGAATCACATATAGGACAACAGTTATTCAGCCTACAACCTGTTTCTTATGATTTAGATCAAATTACATGAAGCAGTTACAGTCATTTATTTGCTGAGTCTGAAAAATCTCTCTATTTGCTGTCCCATCCAATATATTTAATTCTACTATTTTTTTAAACCTTTTTTGGTTTAATTTCTAAGAGTGTTGTTAGAAATTCCCTCAAAGGAACAAAAAAGGGCAATGTCACTAAGTATCACTGTACTCATCAATGATTCTGCCAAAGACAATTCATGGTTTTTAAGCTGAAACCTCTTTGGATGGCTCACTTTTGAGTAAACTGTCAAGTGTTTTATATGTTGAAATGAGTGAACCAGTAGCGAACTGCTATGACAAGTTAAATGTCTGCTGTGTACAGGGCCCATTCACGCTCACATTGGCAGATACGGAAAGTTTACAGCCTCCAGTTGATGGAAACCTGCGTGTGGTGAACTCCACAAAGGAAGTTTATCAAAGGAAGAGCCAAAAAAGAAGAACGGCAGAAATGGAGGCGCTGTATGAGTGACAGGTGATCCCTGGGAAGTGCAGTGCAGTGAAAAGAAACCACAATAATGATAATCCTAAAAAAAAAAAACACTGGATGTTGCTGGGGTAATGCTCTCAAAAATACACATTTTGTGAATAGAATTTTGTACCAGCAAATGTATTCAACACCGGTATGTTAAAAGACACATCTGGTGACATTTTATGATTTTCTCATTTCAATAAAAGACAAAACAATGAACTGATCCCAACATTTCTAAGCGGAATGTGGCTCAGTCCTCTTTGCCATAGAGCTCCATTGTTGTCTAAGAACTATTAAAAACACATCAGTAAGTCACACTGACTCAGCCGGTGACATGTTCCTGAATTACAATGAACTTGGGGCCGTAGTTGATTTTAAGTCGGTCCCGGATACACCGTCCTGCTTTTTGTACTCGCTAGAGCACCAAATGTGTATTAATCAGGGCTTTCCACAGGGAAATGGAGTAGCCAGTCAATGTGGAAAAGTAGCCAGTAGCCCCCCCCCGGAGAAAACTTTGGCTAGAAACATTTTTAAATGTCGGTGTTGCGTATAATGAAAATGCAGCACTTCCAGTCGACTTTTTCATGCCCATCGTGTGATCATCAAGTTGCTGGAAGTGGTGTTTTCTGCAGTAGCACGTCTAATTTGGACGTCCTCTGCTTACGACGTCAGATATCATGTTATTATTTGTCAAACGCAGAAGAAGACTCTCTGCTTTTTGTTTTGGACTAACTTGGTTGACAACAGTGGGCCAGCTATGGCGCATACACTGTTTAGGAACGAATGTTGAAAAGCTGGTAACATAGTCGTATTGGATATTCTGTAGGGCTCTGAAAGTTGGACTGGGACTCGGATACAATTAACAGATTACAGGTCCCAACTGAGTAAAGGGTGAGTAGATAACGCTTTTTTCCACCGTTTGGACCTTATGTGGATTCACTTTTAGAAACAATTAGATTCAGTGTTCTTATCTTTCTAAAACAGCCCACGGCTTGGAGGGCTTTGTTTTTGCATATCACACCACCAAAGTATCCCGAATATCATCCATTTGTTACTGTTGTTATTTTTATGAGTCATGATGATAAACATGTTCTTTTTCAATTGATTAATTTCTTCATTTTGTGAACCCTCTTCCCTCCATTCTTTCTTCTTACCCCCGTACACATTCCAGGCACAGGAGGTTACCTCGCCTTAAGCCCTGTGTTTGTGACTTTTCTTTTCTTTTTTCTAAGGTTCAAATATTCAGTAGGAACCAAGTGGCCTGGGGTTGAAAGTACTGAGAAATCCTTTTCATAGGTTTTGTTGACCCTCAGAAAAATGTAGCAACAACATCAGCCTTATCCCTTAAATCTTTCAATCAATGGTGAAACGCAACCACCGTGAGGAAAAAAAAGAACAGGAAACGTCTAGTTTTTGTTTGAAGAAATCACAAACTAGAACAAGTCTCATTAGTTTTGTGCTAAAAGTAGCCAACGCCAATTGTCTGTGCGGTCATGGCTCTAGTTCTGTGCAAGTGCAGCCTGAGTAAATGAGGATTGACAGGCCCCTAATGCCCCCTGCAGCGGATAAATGGATAATCGAGAATCCTGTTGTGACGCCCCCCATCCTGTGTCTGAGATGAGACACGTAGCCATCTGAGCACTCCGATGACACAGCCAGAGATTGATTTTGTGTGTGTGTGTGCCTGTTTTTATGAAAGAATGACAGAAAGTTGAATTTATTCTCTGAATTTCATAGTATCAGTCACACTATTTACATATTCATTTCTCATATTATAATGCTGTGACAGTGATGCTATTCTGTATGCTGCTTCCATACTGTCAGTTCTGCATTTGTGCTTCTGCATTTACTGAGGACCCCTGACTTGCAATCCTCACATTTTGTCTTCGTTACTCTTTCCCCCACTCAGAAATAAATGTACTATATATGATGAGAGCTACAAACTTGAAGAGAGCTACTACTAATTATCGTTTTCCTTTCTGACAAATCAATCAGTTAAAAATAAAACTTCACAAAACGTCCTTATGTTGGCCAAAATAGGAAATTGCTTGCTGTTTTCCCACAGTTCCAACTCAGCCAACTACATCTGCAAAGAAAGATTGTGTGATATAATCAGAGGCTTCAGACCAGCTCCTGAACACACTGTGATGAGATGCAGCACTTTAAAACCAATTGTTTAGCCATTTAATAACAAAAAAAGCCATAGATGACATCTTCAGATTATTTATTTTGTCTGACCAACAACCCTCAACTTCAAACCATTCAATTTATAATGATATATAACAGAAAAAGGCTAAAATGTTCCCATTCGAGAAGCTGAGGTTGATAAATGGCATAAATCCATTACTGTAAATAGACAGAGTAATTCTTAAAAGTTTCTTACTCAAACTTGTGAATACAAAGCAAAAACATTAAATCTTAATTATTTGATCTGCGTACAAGCATTTGCATTATGGATTCACATTGTCTTAACTGTCTTGATTAATATTTCTTAGCATAACAGATGTAGGGAAGAAGAAAATGAATAAATAAATACATAAGTTCAAAGGAATAAAAACATTTGTATTAAACCTCACTCATAGAATTTATATTTAAAGTGAATATGGGAGGGAGCCTCCATACAATGAATACTAGTCAAAATGACAAAAGCAGTAAGTTGTCTGTAAATATGTGAATTTAAGGTAGATAGATAAGGTCCCTCAGTTTACCAGTACATCAGATACAGTTGTTTTAGGCCAGATCCAGATCAGTCGCTGGCCCTTCTCAGTGTCCATGAAGTTTAAGTCCAGCGCCCAAATTTTATGCACTAGGAATGATATGTTTTGTACATTTGTTTTGCTTATAGATTGTGAGAAAATGTTTTATTAGCTTCAGTATTTCTACTCTAACATACATACCGAGAGAACAGATTTAAGAATTTGCACTCGCTGGATGGAAAAACGGGCATTTGCATAATAAAAGAGTCTTTTTCAAAAAATCAAGAAAAAGGTGTTTACTTTGCCTGTGCCTGTGATCAAGGACGAAAGAGAAGTGTAATGAAATAAAAGCCAGGCAGAGGAGATAGACTACAGGGCGAGTCGCGTCACTCTGCAATGCACTTATCAGGTGGGGATTTTCTGGAAGTGTCAGTCGGCATAGGAAGCCTTCAAGGCTCTCGGGGAAAGGGGATGCTGCGGTAGTGACAGGGCTATCTGCCTCTGACAGCCCAAAGACCTAAAACCGGATGGCTGCGAGAGATAAGGTTCCGTCGGCACTGGACACACAAAAACAGGCAGGGCGACAGACACACACACACACACAAACACACCAACGCACACTGGATGGAGGCGTATTTGCCCACACACACATACACGAGCCCACAAACACACAGCCAAACACTGGCATTCACTTTGCATTAACAAATTCCCTATTGCCTGACCACTCGCTCATTCATCCACTCATGTGCACTGACACGCGCACGCAAACACACACACACACACACACACGCACACACACGTGCACCCACACACATGCTGGCTCCCTGTCTGCCAGCCAGCGAGGCTTCCCATTAGCTGTGGTGCAGTGTGCTGGGTGAAGAGCGCTGGGGCGAGAGACATCAATTTGCTTCCTCTAATGCGCTCGCTGCCCCCACAAGACATATTGATTATTTCTTCCCCGCAAAGCGACAAATAGCAATTTCGGGGGCATAATGGAGATAGATGGTTGGTTTATAAGAAGCCCCCAAAGAAAAGTTGTAAGGGGGTTGAGGGCTGCAATGGGGGAGGAGGCGGGGGGGGGGGGTGCTCTTCCTCCTCCCACGCCTGATCCCCCCGTCTCTCTCCGTCTCTCTCTCTATCTGTCCCCATCCCCGTCCCTGTCCCTGTCCCTGTCCCTGTCTCTTGAGTTTTATCTCCAGAACACCTCCACCTCTTCCGCTTCGCCGCCACTCCCACACACAGTTTAAAACACCCAAAATAAAAGTGAAAGTCGGACAAATAGAGAGGCATGGGTGTGGTTAGGAACGGAACAGTGAGGGATGGAGGCAGGCACCAGAAGGTGAAGGTATGGCAGGGCCTCGGGGTGCGCAGATGTTGAGGAGCGCCACCAATGCCCATTCATTATGCGCCTCCTCCTAGCAGCGTTGCCTCCTCCCTTCTTAATGGTTGCACTGCAGAGAGCAGCTGCTGCCGCAGTGTTTCCTCTGCCTCACCCTCTGTCTGTTACATCTACTTTATATCCCCCTTGTTAGCATCGGTGTAACTGATCCATAGGTTGCTCTTGTGGTGAGATAATGATTATTCAATTCCCTAGTACGCTGCAGGTTATAATTTAAGTTCATTTTAAGTTTTAGGATGAGTTTCTGATCTTTGCTGGCCTAAAGGATTTTCTTACTCACTTGGCCAGATTAACTCTTGAATAGTCAAACACTCTTTAGTTGTTTGTTTCTTCATTCATCTGTGATAAGAAGGCAGCTGCTTTCAGATCTTAGACATTTAGATTTTGGAATAAGCAGACATCTGTGTCATCCTGCAATCTGTCTGAGCCGAGAAATGGGCTGACGAGAGATCCCAAATAAATCATAAGATGTGTTGGTGACATCAAAGCTGAGCGTTGAGTTTAGGCATTCAGATTAGTTTTGTGCTTCCATTTCTGAATTCATTTATTCCCAGAAATGGTCTTAAACTTGGTCATATTTCTATTCTTCACAGACTTCCACAGGAAACTAATGTCTCTTCTCCGCGAGACAGCCATAGTGTTCACGTTGTTATATAACATGATGGCTGATTTGTGGTGGCTGATAGCTGCCAGCTGTAGAAGCCGCCTGCTTGTTGCAGACTCCAGGCGGTAAATGAGTTAATACATGTGTGCTGCTCATCCCATGATGCACCGATGGGAAATGTTGCTCAATAGTTCCGCTGCGGACAACATCTTCTCTCTGACGACAAGATGTCTCCTGGCGATAACTCCAGTAAAATCCATGATGTAGCCCAGAGGGCTAGAAGCCATATTGCTGATCTTACCTGCATTTCCTGGTACGGAAACACCCATTTGCGGCTTGGCTTATTATAACTTCACCCGAAGTCGGCTACAGCAAAAAGAGCCCTAGTGAGTGATATCATGAGCTGCATCCAGTATTGACGGATATTTTAAGTTTAGGTTTAGTTTAGATCCTGAGGGATTAAGTAAGAAAATATTGAGTTTAGTCACTTGGGATGAAATTTTCAACATCTTTAGACTCTTCTCTGGGAAATCTCTGTGTTGGGTTCATGCTTCTTAACTGTGTTTATGTTATTTCTAATATAAGGTTGATCAGCACAACAGTCATTACCATATGGTTCACAGAGAAGTCAAATTACACAAGGAAACAAGAGTCTACAGTCGTGCTAGCCGCTCAGTCAGACTGTACGCGGCGCTGCGCCAAACATCACGATGGCGAACTGATCTTTACGCCGCACCGACGTCATGTTGTTCAGACCATAACTATGAGAAAGTTTGCAGAAACATCACACCAGCTTCCTGGTTGTAATTCAGAGTCATAATTTTCTTGGATATTGTGAATTTCGGACAGCTTCGATATGTCTCTGTAGGTTAAACAAAAAACCTAAAAGAAGCTATATATATATATTTTAAGATACCACTCCAAATAGGTAACACAATGAAATGAGCTACTTTATGCTTTTTAAATAGCGTAAATACGATGCTAGTGGGGGGAGTAACTCACAAGCTGGTATAGCGAGAGGTTGTCATATACGCATTTTACACATAAGGCATTTCTACACGTCACAGTCGGAAAAGCACGGGTGTAAAAAAATGAAATTAACGATGGTTGGATTTCATTTAGCCGTGAAAGTTTCTGGGTCGTGGTGTTGTCCGTGCTGCCTCACTGTCCCACTGACAGTCATGACTTATTTTGACACATGAATGGGACAGAGCCATTTTTAATGTGACACCACTGCTTTTCCTGCCGTGAAACAGGCCACATGCGCATCAAAGAGCAGGACAAAGGAAAGAGATTACACAAGCATGAAGTGTAAAAGCTTAAGTCATTTTCTGGTTCAATCTTACCAAAATATTATATCTTAAGTTAACAAAATCTCACGTTCTGTTTTAGGCTGGGTGGAAAAAGAAGAAAAAAAACTCCTAGCTACAAGTATCTCTACTAAGTTGTCCACATATTTTCCTGAGAAAAGGTCATTATTAACTCAAAACTGACGTTTTCGTTCAGGTTTTCAGACATATGCACATTCGCTCACTTGTCACATTTTCAAGTGGTTGATCCATCCATCCTCTATTGTGTGTAGCGACTACACCAAGACCAATTCCTGCAAACGTATCACAATTTGTGAGCAGTGTTTTTGATCCAGGCCACAGGAATGTTTTGCATCCTAAATGTGTGAAATATTTGCAGGGGAGGTTCGGCGGTCTTTGATCTCAGATTTTTCTCAGAGAGCAGTCTTCCTCCCCTTTCTCCATCACAGTACCCTTGAATATTTCATGTATCTTTCTTATTCCTTTCAAACAACTGTCATTGTTTAGTCAACAGAAAATCCTGCAAATCACAAGTCCTTGTTTAAAGCTTAATCATTAATTATTCAGTATTTTTGAGCGCGCGGTTTGACTGACAGAGCAAAGTGAAATTATTTCTCGCCTGCACGAAACAGTACAGACATTGTGTAATCACTTGCATATTTGTAATAGTTTATAATGCATACATAATACTGTCACAATAAAAAAACAACATTTTTGTGGTTTAAGGGCTAGAATTTTAGTTTACTTGGTCATTTCAGGTACTATCATTCCACTTAGAGGCGAAGTTAACGATAAAAAACGCCAGCTGACCAGAGCATCTAATACGGCATGAAAGTGCATACACCTTATCATCGCTGAAGCGAAACAAACTTTATATTAACAAACGAAAAGCGCAATAACACAGCATCCAAAGAACAATGGGGCAAACTAGCAGGAGTTGGTTGTTTAGATGTTTTTACTAAGCTAGAGTGAGAGACGACAGCACTGTAGGTTTGTAGCTAAGCTAACAAGGAAGGTTTCATTACCTGGCATAGTATTTCGAATTATACATCTATCCAACTAATCCAACAAGCTTGTGGTTTATGGTCTTCTTGGCTATTAAACCCTTCACAATTTGCATGGACAAATACGATAAAACAGAGCAAACAAGACAACAACCTGCTCCAGATGGCGACACTCACAACTGTCCTGCTATCTTTTCTTGGTTTGAGCCACTTTGTTCCCCATTTACTGAGAGTGCACCAGATTTTGTTTTCAACTCACAAAGAAAGAGCATGCAGACTGTGGGAAGATATTAATTGATGATAAGGGTATTATTATTGTGGACTCGAATTGCTTACTCCATCTTTAAATGTCCTGCTAATTTGCTAAATATGCTTAAAAATACAAAAACAGAAAAAAGTTCAAATAAAAAGCAATAATTTCTTCCCTTTGAGTACTTACATTTTTTGCAGATTATCGCCCAACCACAGTGATAAGTGAGCTTGGCTTAAACGTTTCTTGACCTCATGAAATAAGGCAAGCATGACAGGCTATTTTGTTGTTTTTTAGCAATAATGGATAACAGCTTTAATCGTATGCAACAAGCCTGCAGTGGGCCATTAACCACAATAAATTATTTCCAAAGCTAGTTTGAAGAATTGCAAAAACTGTAACCCTTTCAGCAACGTTTATACCCCTTCGCTGGCAGGAGTTATCAATTTAGTTTGTTATATGAAGGTAATGTAGCCATTACAAAGTGTAACAGCAGCAAGTTCTCTGCGTGTATGTAAAGCGACACCCTTAACGAAATGGAATTTTTAAACACCCTGACCAATCCCCAACAGACTAATAGCCTCTCTATCCCCAGAGATGCAGCCAACCCAAATTATAGAAAGCAGCTCCGACATACAGAAGTGACACGAAACCGCATGCAAAATGAGCTTATTACCCCTGTTACTGTCAATGCAGCACGGCCAAGCTGTCAGTGATCACAACAGACATGTTGTATACGACAGCGGTATTACAGGCCCGCACCTGATAAGGGGACTGATCCACGGCAGTGATGAAAACAGACAGGCGAGATGGAGAGGAAAGAGGGAACGGATGGAGGGGGAAAGAGGGGGAAAGAGGGGCAGAGCGGGAGAGGCTACGCGAGGATATCGGGTCAGACGAATGCAGCAGGGAAGTTGGACAAAGGAGAGAAGACATGCAAGTGATAGTGGGGAATAAGTGGATGTAGAAACAGCAATGGCAGTAAGGATGGGAGGATGGGGCGTGCGGAGGAAGGGAGCGCGGGATGGAGGAGGGGAAGATGGAGTGACGGAGGGGTGAGGGCGCCGGCTATTATCCTGCATCGATTTACTCCAGTCAGGGATGGCTGGAAGCGTAATGAAGTGTGGGATCAAGGGGTTGCCACGTGCGCTTGTCTGCGCCTTATAGCTTTTCTGGATGTATTGTGAGATGATGTGTCACCTGTGTGTGTTTGTGTGTGTGTTTGTGTGTGTGTGTGTGCGTGTGCATGCGCGCGTGTTTGTGCGTGTTACACGCAGATAGTAATCCATCGATTGAATGTGAGAAAAACATCCCGATCTTTTGAAATTACAAAACCTACCAGCAGATAGATTACGATATTCTGAGACCCTATAACCGTGGAATCATGTTCAAGATATGCATAATGTAAAATTTTATAACGTGGTCTTGTATCTAAACTTCAAAGAACATGTTTAAATTCCATTCGAATGATGCACATTAAAAAGTAAAAGCCCTAAAGTCCTATTTTAAATTTAGATTGAACACTCCAATAGTAAGCTCAGTATCAGGTTGCAAAAAAAAAAACCCTCTCATGGTCAGGTTCAACATTAAAAGGAATTCCTGAATAACCAGAAAGAGAGAGTTGAATAAGCTCAGGTTTATGAATTTTTCTACACTATGACAAGTAGTAAGAGCTGAAATGATCAGACGATCAATCATCTAGTTGATCATAAGTTAATTAACAAGGCAACCACTTTGATCATCTTTTTTCTTTTTAATTATAAACCAAAATTCCGAAACTTCTGTTCTGGTTCAACTTTAGAATACTTGCTTATTTTCTAATGATTGACTGATTATCTGTGTCAGTTGGTCGGACAAAAAAAGGACATTTGAAAACATCACCTTTGGCTTTGGAAAACTGTGATTGACATTTTTAGATACATTTTCTTACATTTAATAGATAAAACGATTAAGTGATTACTTAAGAAAATAATCAGCAGATTAATCAGTATTGAAAATATCATTAGTTGCAGCCCTAAACATTACAAAGAGGAGTGAAAAAGAAATTTTCAAATTAAAGTGGAAAAAAAGGCAAAAAGTTTCGCATCTTAGCACAACGAACTTTTTTCTGTCGTGTTCCCTAGTCATTTTTTCACGCAGCCTTCTGCAGTTCATCTTGTAAGTTTTCTTTTGCACAATGTCAGCTGTCCCCTTGTGGTTCACAAATCAAAACCAGCGGCATTCGCTGCAGGCAACAGCATTAAAAGAAAAATATTACTTTTCCTTGTGGGTTTTTGTATGTGACGTATAAATGTTGAGGAAAGAAAAACAAATGAGATTTTGTAAATGCAAAACAGGTATTTCATCAGGTACAAGTGAAGAAAGGAAAGCAGAGGACGGGGAAATCAGCATTATAGCTGTGAAAGAAAAGTTGTCCCTCCTCTCTTTCCCTTCGCTCCCTTGTATAGTTCTTGTATCCCTCGTGTTTCCTCTCCTCCTCCATCCCCATTTTTTTTTCTTGATTTCCCTCCCCCAAAGCCCCACACTTCTTCTCCCGGTCTAATCCGCTGCTCGACATGCTCCCTCTTTGTTCTGCGGCCCTGACAAGTCGTCTCTTTCCCCTGCTCCGAGGACGGCCCCGGTGTGCACTGGATAATGGAATGAAATGCTGGAGTGATAAACCCCCGAGGATGCTGGGGAGAAAACACAGCAGTGTGTCAACCAGGGTGATAACACTCTATTCTCCTGCGCGTCTGTCGACGGAGCAGGGATTATGGTTTTACAGGCAGGCTTTGCCAATTTGCAGCCCCTTTCTGCAGGCTAGGATGTTTACACTGGAAGGTATCATGGGCATCGGGGGGGGGGGCATCCGCCTCTCACAAAGGTCTTCATTAGTTTTGAGCATTGCTTCGTGTTATGCAATCATATCTTAGCGAACAGGTAAAGCCGTCGTATCAAAGTTAACCGCTCTCCCAGGATATAACAGCCGCTGTACTCAAGGATGTAGCCCTAACTTCTTTTGTCCAGTTACACACATCTGGTGCAAAGCTGCATCACAGCCAAAGTTAGAATGGAGCTCTGACATTTAAAAGATTAGTTATTCTGTATTTTTTCTCATTATCAACAAATCTAATGAAGAGTTTAGAACCAACGAGGAATTTACCCAGCTATTAAATATGATTAAAAACAAGGTTAACATTAATTTTAGATGTGTAAAGGGAAGCGAACTCAAGTCTGCTGCAGGAAAGTCTGTTGCTCATCCATCACCCTGGATTCCAAACCCTCACCACCGTTGAATGGAAATGGTGAGGCGGGGACCAGTTGGTGAGACCGGGCTGTGTTTTAACCCAGACTCTCTCCCTGCTTAGGAACAGGTGAACAGTTGCGGCGTGCGATTGCTCAAGATGACTTTACTAGACTGCAGAGTTAAAGCGTAATTTTCTTGTTGGCTTCTAGTTCAGTTAGGACTTTCAGCTTTGGAGTTATGGTTTCGTGCTTTAATAGTTTCAACATTTTCATGCCTGACATCTGTCCAGTGCAACATTTTTGTTGGCAGCCCCTCTTCCCCTCTCTTGATTACCCTGACAGTAACTGTTAATGAGGAGTATGGTGAGTTTAAATGTTCACTCTCCCTGCTGCTGATTCTGATTGGAACTGAGGGATATTTTAGATTTTAGACCTCAGCCACTGCAGAGGGAACGCTACGCTATTTTCTTTGGAGGATGCTTCGGTCCAGTCAAACTGGTCATTATCGGACATGAAATAGGATTCGGAGTATCCGGGCTTTGAGTCAGGGTTTTTGGTGCAGTGAGACAGTGAGGTGAGGAATCAATAAAAGCCGATTGGTAACCGTAGTTTGTTGCTGCAAAACAATTATCAGAGTTTGAGGTTCTTGGTAAAGTGAAGAGAGGAAACTCAGCCATTTCCAGCAAAACATTCTCTCTTGTGATATTACACTGCAGTTCACCTACTCTTGACCCCAATCCCCCACATCCATCCACACAGGCAGGAGAAATCGGACACGTTTCCTCCCCGCACTCCAACCCGCCACGTACCGTACTCTGACTTAGCCTCAGCGAATCCCACAATTGGACATTCTTTAAACTGACCTTGACCACAAAAAAAAAAAAAATAAAGAAGGCAAAAATAAATAAATCTAAGAAGTGGGGGTAGGGAGTCTCACAAGAAATCCTCCCACCCTAAAAATAGAAAAGGTGGCAATTAAGTGCCAATCTAATCATCCCTCTGGTAAACGAGCCCTGAAGATTCCGCCCTCATCTCCCCGGGGCTTTTTTTTTCGCACCACTTCCTCATCATCGTTGGCTATCGGCTTAATTACGCCCCCGCCATCCCCAGATAAGAGAGTGATAGCCTTATCACCACGGCTCATTTCCAAATCCATGAAATTAATAAAGTCTACCTCCCGTCTCAGTTCTGGGGCCAAACTTATATTAGCTGTCATGTGTGAGAACTCGGTGAAGTAGTACTTTTGCCTCTTCTTACAGTTGGCAAAGAAAAAGCTGCAGGAAGTCATCCTCCAGGTGGTGAACAACAACAAGGGGAAGGCGTTTTTTTTTTGTGTGTCTTGCAAATGATATTCAGGCTGTAGTTTTTCACCCTGATGAGGGTAACGTCTGTGTGTTAGTTGTATGAGTCCTGCCGCTTCATTTATCATTCTCACAGTGGCTCGTTTGTCCGTTTGGTTCGGCTAACATCTTCATTCTCCTTAATCTCTACCTTGGGAAAACTGCTAAATTGCACCGTTTAGTTTCCTTGTGCAGTGGACTTTTGCACACATTGCTATACATGTGCGTGAAATATCAGCCTGTAAGAATATGACGGCGTATAAGTGCCGCCTGCACACAATCCATACAACTCCCAGCTATTTATGGCTGATGGTGTCTTTATCTGTAGATCATCAATAAACCTCTAATCAAATAAAGTGGAGCTGCTTTCCAGCCTGATTCTCCCTTGAGTCTGTGAGTTCTCCAGCTCTCCGTGTTGGCTGCTGTAATCAGTAGGGAGACAGCTGGTTTCACCACGCTGTTCCACCTGCCCGCTCCCCTGAGTAAAGGGCTGTGCTTCACCGACCAAATCCACTCCAAGTCTCTCTCTCCGAGGCACACTCCAGCGTGACTGGCAGGGGTCTCACACATCGATTTCAGGGAAAAAGGGAAGGTTGGGCGGACCCGTCACCACACCGACGCTGGCAGTGGAATGAGACGGGCTCCCACTAGGCTTGGGCCTGTCATTTATTTCTAAACGACGGCAGATGGCGGGTTTGGCGCTCGCACCATCCTCTCAATCTCCCAAGGTGCACTTCTGTGATGGATGTGGCGAATGGGAGCGCTGCAGAGAAGGCTGAGGCACATCTGCGCGTGCCGATAACGGAAGGGGGGGGGGCAAAGTGTGTCTGGGCTTTCTAGCCATCGACTCGCATCTTTCCCAGTTTATTTGCCTCTCACTTTCATAGATTTGCTTTTTGCTGTTCTTATCATTGGGATGCCTCTCTGTTTACAGTGCAGGTGGACTTTCAGGTTTCACATTGCTACCAGGCTGGAAAATCTATACTAATTTTCTTTCCAGTATCAGATATACCTCATTTGAAAAGATTGTTGGTAGGATAGTTAATCATCACAGTGTTTTATTAACTCAGTCTATCTTAAAGTCTTTAGACAATTTAAAAAGTCTTTACTTAGATGGAAAGTTTCAGAGAAAGTTTTTCAACAAAATGACTTTTTTATTTAGGAATGTAATTTCTTCTTAATTGGCCTTTATTATTTCTATATTCTCATGAGCGCTCTATCTTAATCGGTGTTGATATATATTGTGTCAGTCAGTGAAAGTATTGTTATTATACTGTTCTGATTAAGACATGAGATCCAAGCTGAGTAAACAATAGGGGTGGAAAGTAACTAATTACAATAACTGTGACTTTCACTAATTTTAAAAATTTAAAAATCACAGCCACTTACATCCAGTACCAGGTAAAATCAAAAACTCATAACAAACACAGAAGTTCAAAAGTAAGTAGCCAACAGAAGATCAAGTTAGCTGTTGCCTACATCCTCAACTAGCATTTTCAAAACGTTGAAGAAAACTACTTCAAATCAAATCAAATCTAAATGGATGCATTTTTTATCTGTGATAGTGTTTTAAGCCTGTAGCTCTGACGACACTATGTTGTCTACGAAAACTCGGTCATATCTAATACTTAGTGTTGCATGGTAGCACAACTACCCTGATTTTTTTAAACCCCCAAATGTTGTCTGCATCAAGATTAAAAACTTTGACAGTGAAGTAGTGGCAATCACATAAGCTTTACATATATTCAGGAATGTTTCTTAGTATTTGTACATTTTTAATTAGAATTAGCCTAATTTTGTGCAATTATGTCATTAGAGTAGGGCTGCAACTAGTGATTATTTTCATCACTAATTAATCCATCAATTCAGTTCTTGATTAACTCATGAATTGTTTGTTCTGTCAAATGTCAGAAAATGCTGGAAAAATTAACATCACAATTTCCTAAAGCGATGTTGTCAGAAGGTGCAAACCTCAAAAATATTCATTTTGCAATAACTGAAGACAAAAAAAGGAAGAAAGTCGTCAGACTGGAGAAACCTAAAACGGACAATGTTTCCTCTAAAGAATTAGTTTAAACATTAATCAAATACCATAACATTTGCCGAATTACTTTATATTATATCATATAACACTTTTTCCACCTCTGTTTCCTTACAAGATCCAATGAAGGTGGCCTTTATTGAAGCATTTTACGAACACACACCCTCTGCCCACGCACCATCTGACACAGTGGATCCAAAGACACATTAAAGTGACCAATCACCACGCAACAACATCCTTGTAAAGGTCATGTCAGCTTCATCATCCTAATCATCAAACACCACCACTTTCTGTGATTTAGGGTTGTAGTAAACGCATCATATCCCGCCCAACCACATCCCTGCCCGTAAGTGTAACCATGGTAACAGAGAGGTTGGTGCTGCCCTCCGACGATGCATCTTTGGGATTCTCTGTGTGGCGCTGCAGGGTGACAAGTCAGGCGTAAAGAGTCGATTTAGCTGCGGCATCGGGGAGGCTCGCACATTAGCAGAAAGGAAATAGGAGCCAGCAAATACTTAGTGGGTGATTGGCTCCGCAATAACAGAACACCCCCTTTGGCAGCTCGTCAAGCGGTGCTATACGGATGCCATTACAAACAGGGGGCCATTAGCAGCCATCGAGACTTTGTGAGGCATGTCGCTGCTTCACACCTTTAACCCCTGGGGCTCTTTTGAGATGTGTGTGATCAGCTGTATACAACTATTCAGTGTGTTTGTCTATCTATCCAAAAGGTAAAAGAAACAGATAGATAGATAGGCAGATAGATGGGTAGTTCAAACTGCATCTTCATCAAAAAAAAAAAAACTAATCGAGGGGTGGAAACCTGCAACCATAACAAAAATCCAGCTTTTAAAGAGAATTCCCTGTAACAAGGCAAAACATTGAGTACAGATCCCTCCAAAGGCCTGGTTACATCAATCCCCTTTGCAAAAAGAAGCAATTTGGGTCAAAACATGGCTCAGTGTGTGTACACAATGCCTCAGAGGATCAGACCCAGATCTGAGTCAGAAACAAAACCTTTTCAGCCTTGCCTTCATAAACTGAGATCTTCAGTCTGCTCTTCCAGTTTCATATAGAGGTACAGTAATGTCATTCGAGTTATGGTTAAATAGCGCCTAATAGCAGCTATTCAGTGCATTTTTGCTGCAGGATGACGATTTTAAACAGATATATGCACATCCTAAAAGCTTCCCTTTGCTGTAGGCAGCACTAGAGAGTAGAGCTGCATTATAATGACTTCCTCTCTGTAGGAAAATGTGCTTTGTGATTTTTATGCCTCGTGCAGTGTTGAAAAACGGTAGATGCCGTATGCACGTAGCTAGAGCTGCACAGAAGCACTATTAATATTCAGCTAAAAAAGCTAACTTAACCAGCAGTGGGATGAATATTTTATCAACAGAGGGTGCATTGATTTTTTCTCAATTTCCTTTAATTGTGAGGCGAAAAGGCCTGTAAAATTCTATTTAAATGTTATGATGATAACACTACACTGAAACTGTCACAAAAGAATATGTGTCACGTTACGGGGTCACAGATTTTTCACAAAGTGGTCAGAAAATCCCATTGATGCTGTAGAACACATCAGAATGTCGACAGTCGTAGTTTAACATATCACCTTTAATATATTTTTATTGGATTCACAAAATTGTTCTTGATAACTGAAATAATTAGCAGCTGGTATTCGCAGATAGCCTGCCTGTGACAGAAATAGCTAATAAGATAATTAGCAAGCTGCTAATGTGAGAGCACATACCTGGAATACTAGAGATATTTTTTGTTGAATACAGTATAAACAGGGTCTAATTGTAATCTCAATTAAGCTGATAGCCAAAAAGTAAGGGCGGGGGGGGGGGGGGGTTGAAACGCAATTCTTCAGCTCAGCTCTGATTGTTTTGCAGTTCACTACCTCTTCAGATGTATTAGGCACAGAAAAATGATTGGCACACCCCAAGTTATGACTCAACCGCTTGACCTTGCCCGCTCATAATCCGTCCACGACCGTTCGAGCGACCGAACTTGATTTTGTTCGGTGTGCGTTCCTGTTCGGTGTGCAGGAACCCCACGGACCACCTGGGCTCCGAGGGGCCAGGGGATGCATTTCATAGGTTTGACAGAACTCTGAGCCCCTTCGTTAGGTGACCCCCCCCCCCCCCGAAGGACAACCTTTGTTCCAGAAGTAGAGGTAAATGTTACATAACTCATAGTTGGAGCCCTCCTACAACCTGGACTGCAGTGAAACTCCAAAAGTGCCAAAAACAAAAGCTAGGTTTGAAAATATTTGGCTCTTTTATGATGCTGCATGCTCTGATTCACACCCTGATTCACACTGACTTCTTCTTTATGGCAACCATACCTGAGGCACATGAGTATTGTAGTTTTTAGAGACATAAAATAATGAAAACAGATAACCATAGCATGAACCTATAATGTTGTTACATTATCCAGGAGACTCCGTCACAGTTCTGGAACCAACAGCTCTGTTCAGCTTCTTTTCTGTCCCTACAGCCGCTGCATCCGCTAGATATTTTCACCATTCAGTAAAGTCTGTTTCCCCCTCCGGTGAGGTCTTGTTTAGCTAAACGTCAGGCGAAGCAAAGACTGGGGCCTACGAAACCTTCCCGGCTTACCCGCGCTTAAAATGCATGCATTCATGCTAGAGTGCCACGGTTTAGATGAAAGCATCCGCCAAATGTTGTGTGTTATGTAAAAGTAGTTGCCCACCTTGCCCGGGCCATCTGTATGCACTTCAGTAGTCTCCTCTACCACCCAGGAGAAGGTGCACAAACGCCCCAGGAGGTGGGCGGGGGGGGGGGGGGGGGGTCTTTTTTTTTTTTCTTCTTAACTTTCACAGTCCCACGGGTACCCTCTCTGACTGGCATCTCATTAGGAGAGCAGAGCGGCGTGCTCGTGTGTTCGCCGCCAGACAGGCCAACGCCACAGGCTGCATGCTAATTGCGGAGGCGTAGCCAGCGACGACCTTGTATGGTAAAGGAGTAAGGTGGGGGGGGGCAGAGAAGTGGTTTTGTTTAGCGTCTGGTGGGCAGGAGTCTCTCCTCCTCAAACTGATTTTTTTTTTTTCCCTGACCTTGGGGCAGCAAAGTCAGCCAAGTCTGACCACTCACTGGAGTAAGATCCAAAAGTTGACGAAAATATGAAGTAACACGGTGCTTAATACACAGAGTAAGCACTTTTCTTGTCACTACATTATATAAAAGCTTGTAATGAGTAACCCATCTTGGTGAGTGACATTATTCTGAAATTAATTTTCCACTTATCATAACTTGACTGTGATTTCAAAGTACTGATTTGATCTTTTTGCCTGACAACTTGATAGGTTCAAGGCTTCAATCAGAAGTCGTGTTAAAAGAAAAAACAAAATTCTGACGATAATTTAGCACAGCTTGACAGTAGTATATATATACCGTCACCTTTTTGTGACATTAATTTACAACATGTCTCAGCGGTATTATATAAAAGGTGTGCTATTCCCATCTAAGACGAAAAGCAGCTTTATAAACCCTGAATATCGATGTATGTGATACAGAAGACTTTTTTCTTTTTTCTTTGGCTAGTAGACTTCTCATGCCTCGTGTATTTCAAACGCTGAACCCGGTCCAGATCTATCTTTAATTTCATCGTAACCTCTCCACTCCAATAACACAACCCCTTTGGCAGCACACTAAATCTCAGCACTCAAATCTGACGGGTTTTCTCAAGCAGCGTAAAACTGTTGAGTCTAAAGATTAAGTTTCAATCAATGACAAATCATGTAAGCACTTGGACGGAGAAGTAGATAGAGAAAAGGACAGAGAGAAGAGACTCTGGCGTGTGTGTTTTAGTGTGGAACTGTCCAAAAAGGTCAAATATGGCTTTGTACGGCATTGACGATAAAGTAAAAAGCAGCCTGCAGGAGAAAAAAAATAGTTTTGTATCTTTTTAATTAATATTTGAATACTGGCAAAATTTAATTTAGTTCCTCCAACTAAAGAATATAAAGAATGCGATGTGTTAGAGAGACATAGATACACAGAAAGAGAGAGAGTGAGACTAGGCAGCCTGTCTGTTTTAGTGCCATTAGTTCTTTCCTGCCACTCATTGATAAAGAGACGCTGCCATCAGCCAAACCAGCCATCTCCTTCGGTCCTCATTAAAATGTCGTCATATTAAAAAATCATTCCAGTCCTTTTCTGATGAGTGTTTTATTGCCTTCATGAAAATGTTCTCACTCCGGAGTCAATGGGAGAGAGAAAACCTTCAATGAGTAATGAAAACAGGGAGGGACGGGGAGAGCGGAAGAGAAAGGACGGAGGAGATAAGGGTGATTTGTTGCATACTTGGGAGGATGGTTTTGATTTTTAGTCTATTAATAATTTCTTCATTTGGCTGCCCTACCTACACCCTTTCTGTAAAGTAATCTACATTGCAGGGGCAAGAAAATAAGTGAGACCTTATCCTTTGCAGTGGCCTGAACATGACTTCAAACTGCTTTGGCTCTTTAGTCAAATAGGAATATAACTCATATAATCTATATCATACGAAAATCATGTGTTAAACGGTACAGACGGATGTTAGCTAGAAAGAGGAAAGCAACCAATCAGTAGGAAATGTTAAGCAAACAAAAAAAAATTGTTAAGCAAACAATCACTGCAAGCAGGTTCAACAAGGCAGCGTAAGATTATATTACATTGCATGAGACACTGATAAGACCATCATACAGAAAGTTAACCGGTAGAGTTACAAGTAGCACAGTTCAGCTCCATTTGACAGCACAACACCCTCCCGACACATTTTCTGCCTCTGTATTTTACTGCTGCAAACGGACACGGCGAGCACCTTCTACATCCTCAGTAAAGGGCGTATCACGGAGCCGTGCAACAATTGAGAAAAAAATACCAAATATCCAATGTGGTTAACAACACCTTTAACCTTTGCAGGTCAGTGAGGTGTTGCACTTGAACAGGGAGCCTGGAGTTAATCTTCTACTCACTTACAAAATGCTTCCACAGGCACTTTTTATCGTGGAGACACGTGAAATGGAAAAAGCAATCTCACAATACCCCAGCAGTGGAAAAACAGCAGCAGCAGAATCTTAGAGCCATATCAGTCAGAGTATAGAGGTTACTGGAGAGGCAATTTCACACACGCACACTTTAACAATAACCTAATGAAAATCCTGTGGTCTTTTAATGACATCAAGACCTGTGGCTGCTATATGTTGTACATATAAAGTTAAATACACCCTGCAAAGACTGAATTTGCCACCACAGAAGCAAGTTGTTCAATGAAAGTCCTTGAGACATCAAAGGCGCAATAGAGGATTAGGTTTAAATGGACATGGTTTCACACGTAGTCATCCTCACTGACTATTTATCTGTGGCAGCACTTCTGCTCTCATTGTTTGGACTCACTTCGAGTCTTATTCTCAGCTTTTCACCTCTTCCATTCTGCTGATTTTTTGCCTGGATAATGAAAAGCCAAGCGTCAGCAGCAGCAGCAGCATGCATACATACATATCCTGTAAAGGCTGGACGGAAGAAAACCGGATGGGTTAAAGTGTAGATGCTCCTGCTGCACATCACTACCAGGATGTAAATTTAATGCTACCATATGCTGATGTTTTCAGGCACCGGTGTTGATTAAATGATTCTGGTTTTGTCTGATGAAGAAGAGAAAAAATTTTTTGCACATTTGTTATGTTGCCGCATGCTATCTGTCTCTTCCCTTATAATTGAATTTCTATTCAAAGTGGAGCAAAAATAGCCACATCAGCTAGAGTGCAGCTCCTGTGCTCTTTCCCTTAGCTGTGTGTTTTTCTTTATGAGATCTTTTAATTGTAAATAGAAACAAGAGTGCACCAGAATCCATCTATTAACGCAGGAAACCATGAATTATGAGAGGAAATTAAAACCAGTTTTACACACGGAGGCATGGAGAGTCAACAAACAGTGAGCACACCAACAGAGGGTTTGTAGGAGTACATTAATGTCCCAGCAGAATATACACATAACCACTTGATTGGCCTCAAGGGATGTAATATCTACGCTTTAATTTCAGATAGCAAGTAAGCATATCCTGTTACAAGCCATTACAAGAGTTTAATGCCAGGCGCTGTGTTGGGGATGGTGCTTGTTATGCTCTCATTTTATATCCTCACTTCTTAGGATTTAGCCGTGTACGAGATGAGATGAAAAGATTCCTGCTATGTGGGTTACAGCTCTTGTCTCGCAAAATGTATTCATGCAATTAAAAAATGTGCAGTTGAAAATAACTTCACTGCTTATTTCTCCTCTGTTAAGGCAGATTCAGAAGTAGGAGTAAAAAAGTTGTAGAGACACAGAGTAGATGTAACTAATTGCTTCTCCCCTCTAGGTCTGTGGCGTAATACACTTTACTTTGAATGGGATTTTTTTTTTTTTTTCTAGGATGCACGCTCCACTGTGGCGGTTGGACAGAAACATTAGTTTCTCGGCTCTTGGCTCATGCTCATACTCTCACCAGTCAAAGAGTTGCTCCCAGATCTGTTTTTGTTTGTTTTTTGGGTTTTTTTTCTTGTTTTGTTTTTGGTTTTTTTTTTGTTTTTTTGGTTGTAATACAGGCAGAAAATGCCAAAAACAATGTTAGGTCATTACTCATCCCACAACCTACTGAGTTCTGGGCGTAGACAGCAAATGAGCGGAAATATGCCAGTAAAGAGATGCCAGGGGTGGTGAAAGTGCTGAGGTCATTTATTAAAGCAAAAGTACAAATAACAAAACATATAAAAACTTAATTATATGTTAAAGTCCTAACATATAATTAAAACCCTGCTTTAGTACAAACGTGCTGATGGTTAAAAGCACCTGTTTTTCAGGGAAATGGCCCCTCAGACAGATGTATAATTGTATACTTTATAACAAATTAGATTGTTAAGACTGATGCATTAATATTTAAACAGCATTTTATCCTTTTTAGCTGACTACATTACGTCTCAAGCTACGGCCTGGGCTCCTTCCAAGGGGTCGAAAGATAAATATGCAGGCAAAGAAGAAAAATCGATTATTCTACCAGAATATGTATTCAATTTTATGGACTTTCCTCTTATTCTTCTTTTTCATTTTTTCGTTAAAGTTCTTTACAGAAATGAAACCATCCGAGAAGTTCCCAACCGAACCACCACGATCAATCTTTTCATGAGATCTCAGGGTCAGGTGATGTTGTTATAGGACGACAAAGTCCACATAGGGAGAAGGATGTATGGAACATCTAACCTTCCCCAAGTGCACATTTTATCCCAAACCACTGTTTCCCTATACTTTATCAAGTCGCGTTTGTGCCTAAACATAACCAAACCGTAACCACGGCTCTGTCACGTATAGCTGATTTATTTTTTCAGCGGTGAGTTGTAACAGTTAAAGAAGGCACAGACAAATGTCATGGGGGGGGGTAGATCAGAAAATGCCTCCATGTCATGATGTATTTTCTTGTTGAACTTGCAGGACTTGTTGTCTACACTTCCTCTTAGACATCAGAAAACAGAATCACGGCATAAGAAAAAAAAACGGGAATCTTCCAATTTGAATAGTATGTTTAAAGGGTTGTCATTTGTTTTTGTGTTGTTTTTTTATGTCAAACGTAAATGATCAATACCGAGATGGTCAAGTAAGGAACAGATCCCTCAAAATTGCACAGCACTTGTGTAAATGTACATAGTTTCGCCCCATAGTTTGCTAAAACGAAGCTTTTTGGGGCGTAGTATGGGCTGATAAATACTGCATTTGGGGGGGACGCTGTTCATTTGTGACATCCTCATTTCATATTCTCGCCAGTTGGGCATGCCTCAGTTTTGAGGTGTAATATAGGCCTGCCAAATCAGCGGCAGCCCCATTACTCATCCCCCTCTGTGCTGTCTCCTGGCTTGTGCTCCGGCGCTAATGCAGATTACAGGGATATATGAGGGCTATTTTGTTCGCTGCAGGGTGGAAACGATCACAGGCAACCCCATCCCTCTCTGATGCACGACTCTACATCTGTTCCCCCTGTGAAAGCCTATCTGGAGATCCATCAGAGCCAAGCCCTTATCAGATCTGAGGCTGCTACATCTATTGCACATCAATTATAGATGCTATGTGCAAAAAATTGGGTCACTCTATCAACACACTCTCTCGATCCTCGGAGACATTGTTTGGTTAAGTGATTAGTGGGTTGCCTTAGATACAGTTTGTGCATGTTATAAGTGTTACATGGTCCATTCATGATACATGAGTAAAGACACAAAGGCCTCCAGTGAAGGAGAATCATTTCTAACCGATAATGGTTTTTCTATAAAGATAACGGAGGTAAAACTTTCTTTGTGCACAAAGAAATAAGTTGAGTAGAGTGAATTAATCAGGAATACCCACACTTCTTTCAGACCCTTGGTGGCCTGTGTTTGTGGGATTTGTGCGGGTGGAAATCAACACAGGTGTTAAGCACATTCCCCATAATCGATAAACCCATTTTTTATTTTTTTATTTTTTTGCCCGCTACGAGACAATCCAAGGTGATAAACGAGCCAAGCCGCATTACTCGCAGTCGAAAATCCCCTCGCTACTTAAATTCATTTCCAACTTGTTCCCCGGCAGAGAACGCAGACATGTTATTAAAATTTCTATCTATTCTGTGACCAGGACACGTCCAAAACCACACGTTTAATCTTTATGCAAGTCTCTCCTCATCTGTTGGGTAAATAGACCATTCATCATATTACTGGGCTTTTTACAGCTTGACTGTTTGAGTGATCTGTCTCTCAAACAGTCTGTCTCCCTGGCAGTCCAATCAATCATTTTTCAATGAAGATGTCACAGCTCATTGTGTGGAGTGTTAGCCCAAACATTTTTCAGAGCCCTTTAGACGATAAATTAAAAGCTAAACTTTTTTTGTCCATGAGGATGGCTGATCCTCTCTCCAAAACGCATAGGTGTGATACTCTTACATGCAAAGTATAGAGACTTTACCCATATTCTTCAAGGTTTTAATGCTGAATCCACCTACTGTCAACAATTTTTGCCTCAATAGAGACATTAGCAGGTGCAGGAATGTCTGAGTGTGCTCACAATTAACTTTTGTAAACCGCACAAGTCATCAAGAAGTGGCTGCTGCTCAACAAGGGGCATAATTGGTTTGTGGTTAATGCCTGTTTGAAGCTGCAAGTTGTTGGTGTATCCGCGAAAACCACAGTATGAGCTCCTCAAGGCTTCACACTTGTTCGGGAAGAAGGAAAAACTTTTTTAAAGACTGACAGCTGAAACTATACACACCACTCAGGAAAATTTCTTCTTCCAGGGTAGGCTCGTTACTGGAGGTACTCAGCAAACAAAAGATAATGACACTTAATTCAATGAGGAAGCCATAAGATTGACTCATTAAATACAGCAAACAGCCGCAGTAGAGTAATAAGGATTCCACTCTTCAGGTTGAATTCTTATTCTTACCACTCACGTCCTCTCTCTCCTTTTATTCTGTGTTTTGTCGCAGGGTCCTTCAGGAGTTGATGCAGAGACCATTCGACAGAGGCAGCCTGAACACCGACGGCCGCTTTCACCTGACACGAGGATTTGTTTCAGATAACACAGAGTGCGGACGAAAAGGCATGAGCATGAATATACGTTGCACACGTGAAAATGAATCCTCGCTCATCAATCCTCTTTCTATTTCCTAAAAAGATTTTTTTAATTTAAAAAAATTTTTTTTTTACATTTTTCTCTTAGCAAAACTCAGTCGTAGTATCCCAAGATAACCAAAGAAATACTTTCCTCTAACTGCAGTAGTTTGCAGTTTATATTGCTAAATTAAGCTGTAATAAGTAATGCACTGCAGTAAAGAAAAGATTCAAATCCTTTACTCATTTACAGGTAAAAGACCTTCTATCAAATTCTTACTCCAATAAAGATAGATTAGTATTATCGGCAAAATGTATTTAAAGCCCCAAGTAAAAGTATCCTTTATCCATGGTGGTTCATTTAAAACATTTATTATATCTAGATATAATAGATTAGATTTGAATACCGATGAAGTCAGATGTAAGTTGCATTTTAATACTGCAGTTGGTTAAAGTAAAGGTAATTCCACCACTTTATATACTGTTGGGTTAATCTGTTAGAATTCATTATATTTTATAGGCCTACATTTTACTTTTGAAAACTTAATTTGCATATTGACTGTACAGCTTGTATTATAGCTAAGTGTAAAGTAGCATTCAGTGGAAGTTAAGTAGAAGTTAAGTGGTGGAAGGAGTATTTTACTTAAGTAAAAGTAGTACTACTGCAATATGAAAATACTCTTTAAGTTTATGTTGTGCATTCAAAGTCTTACTTAAGTAAAAGCACATAAGTATTATCATCCAAATGTACTTAAAATATTAAAATTAAAGTGGTCTTCAGAATCCCTCCTTTCTAATATACATATTACTTGATTATGAATAGTGATGCATTAACAATGTTCCAGTTTCATTTAAACTACTTTATAAAATGGGTAGTGCCATTTATAATAATGGATCATCATTTATAATATGACAGTTGTGGAGAAGTAGTAATACCACACTCCAGAAATAGTCCCTTAAAGTCCTGCATTTAAAATGTTACTCAATTAAAAATGTATACTATCAGCAAAATGTACTCAAAGTATCAATGCATAAAAAAACTTGACCTACTGGTTCAAAGCTTTTAGGTAGTTTGGTTAATAATAATAATAAATCATTTTTATGAGATAATCATTTATGTATGTGTGCAAAATCTTAATCTGCATATTAAGTAGTTATTATAGCTGCCGATTAAATGTAGCGAAACAAAAAATAACCATATTTTTCCTTGAAATGCAGAGTAATAGAGGTACCTAGACTAGTAGAAGTCTAGGTACCTCAAGACTGCACTTAAGTATAATAATTATATGACTGTACTTAGTTACTTTCCATCACTAATGCACTGGATCACACTATTTTGGTCTCATAATCTGTTTCTTTAGTTGATTGTTGTTTACTTTTCAACTAAAATCTAGTGAATATTCATGGAAAAGAAATCACTTGATTACACTGAATTCTTATTATTAATATATGAAATGAAACTTAATGGCTATTTTTCTGTTTATCTCTAGACGAATACATAACATAATGGCCCATTTTATTAGACAGCAACCTTTACACTCATGAAACTGAGTGTATGGAAATCCAGCTCTTTTTCCAATCTAATTAGTAAGATTAAAAGTAATCTGTTACCTCACTGCTCACACCTTCATCTCATGAGGCCTAACAGAGGATTTGCGAGGATCTGGAGGTCCGTTCTTCGGTGTGTCAGCCCCCACCCCCTCCACCTCCTCCTCCTCCTCCTCCTCCTCCTCCTCCTCCTCCTCCTCCTCCTCCTCCTCCTCCTCCACCTCCTCCTTCTCCTCCTCCTCCGCCTCCACTTCCCCACCCTCAGTGCACCACAGTTGCATTATTAAACTTGTATAAGATCATTAGCATACAAAGCAGGAAACCTACCGCGATGGAGTCATACATATTTATCCGGACGTGCCTGACTTGTGCATGCATACACTCGTAGTGTAACCCCTTTTACACACGGGCGTGACTGGCGTTTCTCCTGCAGGAGAGGTATGAACAAAGACTATGAAGTGGATATTAGAAGGAGCACATCTAGTTTTAAGAGATACATACTTATTTGTGTAACATCTGAAGAAACACGTGCTTGCATTCACCCTAAACTAAATTTTAAAACCAGCAGCAGCCTGTAAGACTAAGAAAATATGTGTATTTAAAAGCAGAGCAGATGGAGTTTGGTTAGGTTCATCAGAGCAGTTTGCTTCCAGGATAAATAATAGTTTACACACAGAGGAATTTCAGACTCTAGTTATGCCTGCAATACATATTCAGCTGCTGAACAGAAGCTCATAATCAGAGTCAGTCAAACAGAGAGCATGGTTTTGTAAATACTTGTGTCATCTGTGGGTTACCTCTGCCTTTTGAATGACTGTGAAACCAGCTCCTTTTCTCTCTTCTTCCCTTGTTCCCTTCCTCTCCAAAATCCACTTTCCCTCCCCAACCGTGCTATCCCCATTTCCCCTGCCCACATGGGACTCACTCTCTACGCTTTCTTTCTTTTTTCCCCCTCAACCTTCGGGGGTGAGAGCACAACCCCCTCCTTTTTTTGGCAGCGAGGACTCCTCCGTTAATTTTCCTTCCTCCCTTCTCCTCCTCTTTCCTCCCTCCTGTGAGATTGCTGTTGTGTCTTATGGCTTTTTATTCCTACGTGATGGTCGATGGGTTCATGTAGGAGTAGAAGCCACTAAACACGCGGTGAGTGCTCGACGCTCTGGCCGACACACACAGTGAGCTTCCTGTGGATATGACAGCTGCCATGTTCACATCAGTGTCCTGCCCATTATCAAGAATATGCACCGAGTAAAAATAAAACAGTAGAGGGGAGTCACTGCAGAGTTGTTACTGTCCCAGATTATCTTTTTAGAACGGATTTGTAATGTGAAAAATTACTTGCTAAACAGATACTACACTTACCTGAACAGTTGGTTGTGAGACAGTTGCACAGAATGTACAGGAAGTCTGAACAAATCAGTCTGACCAAATCTGTGGTTGTGCACAGACCTACTTTCCCACCTGCATGCTGGCTGCACGTGCCCTGAATTTCAAACTCCTTCTTGCATTCCTCTGCCTCGGGGTCATTGTGCAAAACCGGAGCTGGAGAGTTCTCAAAATAGAGCTCAGGAGGAAAGGATTCCACAAATCAAGTGAAACAACTCGCAGAGGTAGGTCATCAATGTTGTTTAATAATGCACAGAATCTATTCTCCCTTGAAGCTAAGGTGAGAGTATAATGTACATGGAAACCTGTTAGAGGATGCTGCATAACACCTGTTGTCTGTTTGATTGATCAGACCTACAACAACACTAGCACTGTTGATATGAAACCCCATTACAAGAATGTGAAACACTATTCATATTTTTTGACAGGTGATATGTAAATGTTTTAGCTCCACGTCTAAAAATATCGGTTTGTTTTTATTGCCACTGTTGCTGCGAAAACCTCCGAAACCTCAGCTTTTCTTGAGCTGTTCTGTTTTCAGTTCTTTTTGAAGGAGCCTTTTTCCAAAAAGTATATGGAGTTATCTCAACCTATGCAGGTAAACTCAGTCCTTCTTTTAAAAGCTCCGAGGCCCTGTTCATACCTGGTATTGACAAGCGTCTAAGGGGATCCGCTAGCAAGTGGAGAGATGCATAGAGATCCGATCACCCGGGACCACATTCGGCGGTGGTCTGGCCACGTTCGTGTATGCGAACGTGTCCCGGGCCACGTATAAGAAACGTCTACTCCACTGGCGTCCTCTGTGTAAGCGGATGCACGTACTGATGTGCGCACTCAAAAAACGTAACCTGGCTTTGTCCACGAGGTTTGAAGATTTTTGAAAAGCCCATAGAGATGTATTAGGAGTGCATCAAACATCTTGGGCGATTTAAGGGTTTGCCTGGAACATGTCAGGGAATATACCCCGTCTGTATTGTCTAGATTTCTTTTGATTTCTGGCAGACTAGACAAGGAAAGTGCGAAAACAAAAAACAACGCTGACATAGGTTTTAATTTGCACATAGAGCCAAGAGGTGAGAAACTATGCGAATGGTCACTCGCATTCTAATGTCAGGTGTGAACAGGGCCTGAGACTGTACTGCTGTGCTAGCCATCAGTGTGATGGCTCATTTTGCTCATAAGGACCAGGCCTTAAGGCAAGACTCCTTTAAACAGTGAGCATAACTGATAGGGATAATTATTGAGTGGGAATGGGGAGGATTTGATCACCAAAAAGGATCCATTTCTTCAGAACCAGGAATGTCAGGGTCAAATTTCATGGCAATCCATACAACAGTTGTTGAGATATTTCAGTGTGGACCGAAGTGGTGGACAGACCAATGTTGCCATCCTTAAATAAGCTGCTATCTAAAAGTTGAAAATCGATCATTCGCAAATACATGGCGTTCACGGGGCAGTGATGAATTGCACTTTTTTTTGTTCATTTGTTCATTTTACATGTGAAATATTCACGTATGCACCAGGTTTTCGGGCATTCACGTTACATATGCTCTTTGTAAAGCTTCTCTTCCTGTTCAGTCACTCTGCCCTTTAAATCTTTTAGCATCGGCCCCAAAAAAAACTGTAAATCAGCTCGGTACAAACCCCTTAACTCCTGTCCACTCGCAAATTAGATCCAAGACATTTTGGGCAACTCAAAACAGCGAATAATGGTATTTATCGTCAGTAACTCCCAGCCTGAGCTGAACTTAGTGTCAACCAATTAAGCAAGAAATTCAAATTATCCTGTGCCTGTTGGGTCCGGTTGGGTGCTGTGGGGTTTGGGTTTAAATGTCAACTTTCTGTTTGTATTTCCCATAAAATAAGCCGCTCACTCTCTCTTGCTGAACAGAATCGGAACAAAAACTAAATAGGTTGTTGGAAATGCAAAAAAACAAAAAACAAAAACAGAATTAGCAATCCCTTGATATTACATGAATTTGACACATGCTTGCAATTGTGTGACATTACTTTTCCGCGCCAATATGAGGTTGATAATTATTCAAGATGAAATTGTAATAGATACGGTCTGATGAGGTTTAATGATTTATTCAAGACTGTAAGTTGTTATGATCTAAAATTCAGGGGGTAGGACGGAAAGTTTCTTTTGCTTGCATTATCGGTTTAATTTATTTTTCAGGTTCCCACTCCTACACAGCTTTTTTTCCCCCCTGCTTTATAGAGACATGGAGAGGTCTGAGAGAATAGTAGAGCAGGGGAGACACATTAGAGGAGGCTGAGAAAGGATTCGATCCAGGGCCAGCAGGGGTCCATGGGAGTCTAAAGGTGGGAATCAACCATCATGCTGTCAATGGGAAAGAGCCTGAATTATTTAAAACGGCACAGGCATACGAAGGGGAACTTGTTTTTGAGTAGATTGCTTCCACCCTCCCTTTCACCTGACAACGTGCGCACTTGCCTGCGTTCCCCGGTTATGATCCGACGGCGTTATAAGCCCTGCGTTTCCCAAATGTCAAAATGTTCAGTGGGATGGGACGACTTAGCCTGCTTTCATGATTCTTCCAGTCTTGATCGAGTCATACAAGGTCACATAATCTTCAAATTCAGGAGGAAACGTGAAAATCATCACAACTGGCATGATGGGATTTTCATCTTACAGCTGCAATAATGTGGCACATTTTTGTACAGTAGGCTTAATGTATGAATGTTGTGCTACTGTAGCCCCCCCCCTCCAGGCCACGCTTTGATTTTCCTGCAATAAATAATGCTTTTTTGTCTTCTGTGCTTCATTTGTTCCCTGTTGTAATGTCAGTGCTGCTCAATAAATTATGAATCACGCATGTTCAACCTGCTGCATATCTCTTGTTTCATGTGTCTGTCAAACTCATGCACAGCCCAAATGAACACACAAGCCCACACACACACACACACACACAAAAGGTCTCTGGTTTTACAGGTGGTCTCCTCTTGTACGTTGGGTTGTTTAGCTCAAATCCTTAACTGAATTTGATACACATTCAGGGTAAAGTCAGCACAAGCCACACTGGCTTATGTGCACAGCATGTAGCTGAATAAGCAGTACAAACTGTGAGTGAACAGAAATAGAGTGAAAATAGAATCAATTATTAGTAAGAGTGAATTTGAACTGTAAATAAGCTTCAGTAGATAGTATTTGCCATATAAATAAGTCAATAATAGACACAAGCTGCTGAAATACCAAATAAGAACCCAATCAGTGCAATATAAACTGTCTACGATTGTCATTGTTGCTCATATTGTTCAGTGTGCGTGTGTTTAAATTCGCTAAGAGCCACGACATTGCCATACATAACACCACAATCGCATACTGGTTCATTAAAAAAAATTAAGATGTCGTTCTTGCTGCACGTGTTATCCCGTAAAGTTGCCCAACAGCTGGCGAGCCGAAGGATCGTTTAGGGGCAACTCTGAAGCAGAGGATGAATTGTGGAGGCACAGCGTGAATCTTTCACTCTCTTTTCTTGGAGATTTTGGGCAGCGAAGCTCGCCTACACACCAGCTGGCTGTTGTCTGGGGGAATCGCCTCAACCGTCTTTTCTTTTTTTCTTTTTTTTTCTGATGAAATCAGAGGAAATCCACAAGCAGCCCAAGGCAGACCACACATCCCCTTTTTTTCTTCTTCTTACTTCTCCTCTATTCAATAATTCTCAGTGATAGGCCTCTCCTTTGAGCACTGGCACCACTCCTCATTCCAATTAGTGAAAGGCAAAGAGGCCCCCTTGTTTGTCGGCACGCAAGCAGTAATTGGATAATCCCTGAAATTTGGGCGAGTGCACAAAAGGGAATCTGTAATTAAACTAGGAAGTCTGTCAAATATTGACACAGATGAGTCCTGCAAAGTATAGATACAGAGGATGAGTCAACATTATTGTGCAGGTTTTTATGCACAAGGGCAAAATATAACATATTTGTCATAAAATTTAGCCTTCAGAATAAAAGATTAAAAATCAAATCCATCCTAATATTAACATGAAAATTGTTTTGCATAAACCCTTTGTATAATTAGCTTTAAATCCATGTTTAACTTGTCTCCTCATGTTCATTTACATCTGCCTCCGTGAGCTCAGTGGATTTACCGGCTGAACTCGGTGAAGGAGGCTGACTTGTAGCTCCCCGCCAGACTCGCCAGGTTGTTGTGTTTCATGAAAGGAGCAAGTGTTGCAGCGTGTGTCGGTATCTGCAGATAAACAGTTTGCCATTTCGAAAATGAAACCTCCACAATGGTCAAGTGTGACAGCTACTCCTGGAAAAACAAAAATCACCCCAGTAGAAAATCATTCTCTAAGCAACAAGACTAATAGTTTACAGCCATGCCAGCAGCTCTATGAGGCTGCACATTTCCAACTGGACCGACCGGCCAACCCGCGGTGCAATATGTGAAGCCCGGCGGAAGGGTGAAAAGCTCGAGGTAGCATGCAGCTTGAGTCCCTGTTTTTTTTGCAGCCGCTAAATGATGAAAGTTCAGGTGCCTTCCAGAAGCCGATCTGGCATTTTGGAAACAATCTCTGCTCTCAGTGTGACCCGCGGGCATCCCATTGTGAAAACAGTGTGCTGAGTTACACACATTTCTCTCAACATCTCAGTAAAACCCATCACAACGAGACGTCCCCCTCTCAGAGTCCACTTAATGAGAGTGTAGCGTCAGCGTTCTGGCTGCAATTACAGTGCTTAGGGCTCTTTAATGATATGTTAATGGCTTGTCTGTATTACCTCTCAGCTGCCCAAACAACATTAAATACCCTGCGGCTGATTAATCCGGGCATCCACAAAAACACTCACTTAGAGGGAAAATGTTTGAATCAAGTTCTGCCAACAACTTTAGAGCAAGACAGACACACACTGAAAGCACTGCTACAAGATGTTTTCCCAAAAATAGAGATGATAGCCGGGGCTTTGAGATCAGTTTATTCCTGTTTTACATTTAAAGCTGATGACTGTTGTTATATTTTAGATATTAGCTCTAATGCGGATAAACTTCTGAAAATTTAGGGTTACTTCGCTCAAGGGCACACGCCCAAAACACACAGCTGTTGATGAACACTGGGTGTCATGGGGGTCAAACCTGTGACCTCTCGGTTACATAACACTCTGTCAAACCAGCAGGCCGCCCTGCCTCCACTGCTGCTGCCAAGTCTGCATCAAATCCAGAGATACAGAGGGAGGATGTTAAAACATCTAACATGACTTGCACTAATTAAGTACATGTCGGGGGGTATTTTTGTGCATCTTAAAATGAGGAAAAGGATCTTGCCGTGATAATAAGTCAAAATCAAATTAGTGAGACAACTCCTGACAGAGGTGCAGAGGAAAACTTCATCAAAATAATGACATCCACCTCATTTTCCAAGAACTAAAGATTTTCCAAGTATCAATTTTAAAAACAAATCACTCTTCACTCTTCAGTATCACCGTTGTGTCAAATACAATTAATCTGAGACACCTTTCCAACAGCTCCCGGCACAACTGCTCTCTTGAAAGCACATGATTGCTGCTGGCGCAGGAACTCGCAGGGCAGTAGTGATTATTAATGTGCAACATCTGAAGTCAGACTCAACGGGGGGAGGAATCCATTTTCCTCGTCGTAAGGTGCACTGAGTGGTGACAAAGCACTGAGGTGATCCCACCCCATCTAAGAAGTGTAGGAGGAGGAGAAACAGTGGGCAGGTGGTGCTGTGCATTGTGCCTAATGAGAGTTGTGAGTTGCTGACACTTGGGTAAACTACTACTCTGCTTCTACTGCAGTATATACAGATGGGTGATGAGGAAAAAGCAACATAAAGTGTCTCCACAATGTCTCGAGTCTCTCAAACTTTACTGGAGGAACAGAACGCTACTTTTCTAGAGGATATTCCCTCGTTTGATGAAGTTGGTGGAGAGCGCTGCGTGTCCAAATCCTCCCACAGGCGCTCATTTGGGTTGAGATCTGGCGACTGTGAAGCCCATGATTCACGAGAGGTTTTACCCAGCATATTCTCAGAGCTGCTTAGAGTGTGTCTCTGTCTTCATGGTGTAGGTTTTCACACAGCAACGACGCCGTCAGCTGAACCCCTAGATGATACGCAGGTGATCTCCAAACACGAAACCTCCAAGAGGGGTTAAGACATTTAAATGGCTCTATAACCAGTTTAGGGGCCCTGAGGGAAAAAAAATAACAGTTTAAATATGCCCTATTACTGCCAAGTTCCCATCAAGTGCAGTAAACACAACTCGCTATGGATGGCGACTTCATTATATTTTGCAGAGAACCTGGTCACAGGTCTTTTGTATTTCAGTTGGTTTGTGGCCATTTGATGAAAGACAGCTCCGTGCAGGAATATTCACCATCTGAGCGCCTAATAAACTAAAATAATGATGGCGCAGCACAGTCCATCTGTGACACAGTCCAATCTATAAAACAGAGCCACAAAATTAGGACATAATTCATTTAGTGTCGCAATTTTCCCTGACAAATTTGCAGATAATCAAATTACCAAAAAAACAACTGATATGCAATGAACCCGAGGCTACTGGGGCCCATGGAGGTCTGAGGTTCTGGTGCAGTTGTCCACATTAGTTATCTGTTATTCCTGCCAGGTTTTCTCCTTTTTAGTCAAACTGACTACAGTATTACAGCAGCTGACAAAGCAGCCTTTATTCAAACATTTCCCAACTGTAATGTTGCTACATTTTTGTAAATGTAATACTTAAGTTAGTAGTAGAGCATTATTGGTATTTGTAGTAGAAGTAGCAGCTGTAATAGTACTACCACTGATAAAAGTGACCATTTAAAATGAATAAATGTCTTTGACCAACAATATTACAACCTCTATGGCTATTACTACTTGTAAAAGTGCTAACAATCATCATTTCTTCACCATAAAAGCCTCTTCCAGAGTGTTGGGCAGGTCTGTGCTTTTAGCTCCATCTCGTCTGTCTCTTATCACCCCTCATCAGCAGGGGAGGCGGAAAAGGTTGGGGGGGGGGCGTTAAGGAGGGGCGCTCATCCGAGGCGAAGAGGAGAGCCAAAAGGAGGCAGCATCCTTATCAAAGACCTGGGTGCTGAGCCTGGGTTAAAAATAGAAACTGAGGGAGATTGGCATCGATTTCTGCAGGCGTTGACGGGCCGATTGACAGCAGCACCGCCGCGTCGGGCTGTTGAGCCATCGAGGGAATCCGCCAGACTGCCTATGATGAGATGAGATGGGAAGATAACTTCTGACAAGCCCTCCACCCGCCACCCATCTCTAATCACCCTGTCTGTACACACACACACACACACACACACACACGCACACACACGCATACACGTGCACACACGCACACAAACATGCACACACACTGAGAGAAAAAGTAATTACCACATTCATGCACCCACACACACTCACACACACACAAACAGACACTTGCTGCCCCCTGAGCAAGTAATGGGACTTTGGCTGGCTGAGCATCCACCTGTCCGGTGTCTCCTGCCAAGCCAAAGCTCATGTGCTCACACACATACAAAATACCCCTGGATGTCCCTCCATAGCCAGCAGCCACTGTCCTTAAGGGTTATCTCACTAAATTATCCTCCATCAGTAAATAGTGCCTAATATCCATGAGAGGTCCCAGATGGGGAAGTCAGTGACCTTTGTTTTACTGCTGTAAATGAACTCGACTAAGTGATTGCTGTTATTATGCTGTCTGCTTTACTGAAGTTGAAGTTATTCATCTCCCGGCAGGATCAGCTGCGGTTTGGTCAAGCAAATGTATTTACCAGCCCGTTATCAATATTTTCCGGGATTTCCGTATGAAAATAATAAACTGTTACCTCATCAGTCTTCTCTCTTTTAAAGCAACACTTGGAAATTTTTGGAAATATGCTTCTAAGATCAAGAGTTACATGAGAAGATTGAAGCTGGTTTGCTTAGCTTAGCATGAAGACTGGAAAAAGCTGAGCCAGAACCCGTGCAAAGTTTTTCAAAATCGGTCTAAAAGCACCTCCAAAGCTCAGTCGTAAACATATTTCATTAGTTTATTAAATTCAAAAACCTGACAGCAGCCATTTGACAGAGCCAGGCTAGCTGTTCAACTAAGCTAAACTAAATGACAGACGTGAGGGTGGTGTCAGTCTAACTCTTGGCAAGAAAGTAAATAAATGCATTTCTAAAATGTCAAACATTTCCTTTAACATGGAATGCATAAATGTAAAAGAGTTTACAGACAGAGCCATAGCCAGGATATAGATGTATTAATGTGGAAATCCCCCCAAGTTTTATTTAAATTGAGTAATTATTTCACTGAAAGTTCTCTCTATAATTAGAGTGTAATACCAAAGTAGGCCTAAGTAGGAAACTTCTAGGAAGAATTATTACTTTAGGACCTGTATAATAAAAACGTTTTATTTCTTAGCACATTAAAATTCAGCTGGAAAAATATTCAGTCCTTTATTCAATTGTTTTATTGGCAAAAAGGTGATCATACTTCATATGATTAGTGTAAAAAATAGTGTAAAAATAGTGGGAATACCTTCCATTGCTAAAAACACCAAAAATCCCCAGAAAAATAAGCACATGACCTCAGTGTCCACGGTAACAGCTACAGCCCCAATTACAGCTCAACTGGAAAGATATTCCAAAATCACAAGTCTTTCTACACCACTGAAGTTTCCTTTAAACATGCAAAAACATTCATTTCACAATGTATCACTTAAATTTTAAAGTCTAGACTTTTGTTTTTACTCAAAACCTCAAAATATGTAAGTTTAAAATAATGCTTTTTTTATGCCCTAAATAAAAGTCCTCATTATCAACATTAACTTCAAATAGAAATCAAGGAAAAAGATCAAGAGGAAGATGTCCAGTATTTTGATATGGGACAATTGTCACACACTCTCTCCCACTGTTCCTTTCTCTGTCGATTGTAAAATGATCCCTTAAAGCCAAAATAATCATCATTAAATGCTGAAAGTTTGACTTCTACGTATAATTAGGTGATTTGCACCAATCTGCCACAAGGACTATGTCAATCTGTTAGCGTGATCCTCCTCCGGTTGAAACCACCTCAGAGACAATTACTCTGGGCTCCTCCTAATTAGAAACTCATTGAAATTTATGAGTGCCTGTTATGAATTATTGAGTGCTGTTTCCTGGGAAAGATGCCATTAGGGAACTTTAAGCAAGTGAATTTCTCACAGAACCCTTTATTGGTGTGTTTGACCACATTTAGCTGGAATATAACACGGTATGTGTCTCCCTCTGGTGGTAAATATACATTTTAAATGGTTGGTTAGAAGATACAGAGATGCACTTTCATGTTGGGAGTTATTTGGAAAACATCTTGTGACAATAGAGACAATGGTGAGGTTCCTCCCCTGTGAAGGCGTCTTCTCCTGTAGAGCTCTGGGTCCCAATCTTCTTTTGATGGCAGATGTCCCGTCCCTCATGCCACCGCTCTCCCTGATCATCTGGTTTGCTGGGGGTCTCAGCAGGAACTACACTTTGAGCGAAGATTTGCTTCAGCTGCATGCTTTCAAGGAAGCAGCGGGTGTAGCGCTGAAACAAGTAGAAAAGAATTCGGAAGGCAATTTCAGTAATTATTTTCTCAATTTTAAGTCAAACATGGCAGATATACATAAGTTCAAATCTCTAAAATGTGAGGATTTTCTACCTTTCTTTGGTTTGGATCACTATAAATTGAATAACAGAGTTTTGGACTGTTGGTCCAGCAAACTGAAGGAAAACCCAAACTTAACAGATAAATTTCAACCCTAAACATGGAAATTTTGTTTCCTATCTTGACCTTCCATCCTATATGACAGAAATGGGGCATTAGAGGCCTTGCTGAAGCCTCAGCAGCATCATGCTCAATCTAAACCTATATTGTTGAGTAGAGAATTGGAGGACTTGAATAACGGGTGTGTTTAATGCCCGGTTAGGCTTTTCCGCCAAACACAAGGAGAATCTAGTAACCACAGTATCTTTCTGCACACGCAAAACACATCCACTAGACAAGGGTCAGACAGTCCATCGCATAAACGTGTTGATGTTGTATGCATTATGATAAGCCGTGACACTTGCACTTTGACTGGAAAACGCATATTTTGAATTTTAGTCCTTTTTTTCCCCTCAGTTTGAAAGGGGACTGGAAAAAAAGGAACCAAGTCAGAGCCTGGATCCCTGCCCAGACTCATTCACACATTGGGATATTAAGCTCACCGAATTCACTGTTAGCAGTCTCGGTTTACTGTATACCACTGGATGTACTGAAAATTGTCAATGAATTACTTTTTTTCTGGAGAGACACTAAAAACGCAACAATTCTCGGGCAAGTTCTGGAGTTACAGGGAGCCTTTTTCTGTGATTTTTAAGTGAGTTTATTTGCCATGGGTCTCAGAGATTATGACATCCTTGAAAAGTTTAAGTCACGGTGACTGTAAAAATATCTGTATCGTGTCTCCGTTAGTGGCCAACTTTAATTGCCTCTGTGAGCTGTGCATTGCTGTGACTGACTTACACCTGCATTTACGTGCCCCTCTCACCTCATACAGTGTCTTTGCCCTACTTCTCTCCCTCTGTGCTCCCCTTACACAAAAAAACCCCTCTGGAATTAGACTGGATTGTTATTTTAGGTGGACAAAGTAGAAAAAACAGTCCAAATCATTGCAAAACCACCCTAATCAATTTTTCCCCGGAGCCCTAATTAGGCAGAAATCCGCAATTTGGCAACATAGTCCCCTTTAGCATGTTGCTAGCTAGATGATGATGATGATGATGATGATGAACTACCACTCTTTAGACAGCAATTATCTTACTTTCTGCCTTTTCAGACAACAAAGCAGGAAAACATTTTCTACATAGATCATATGAGGTAGTGTTGGTAATGTATTTAATGGTATGTAATTCGTATAAATTATTCAATAAAGCCAGAATTAGATACTTGGACAACTCAACTACATATTGAGATTTCAAGAGTAATGAGTAATTACCGAATTTAGTTTGACAGGTGGAGACAACAGAAATCACACTCAAACAGGCCATAGATTTTAAAGCATTATGACAATTATTTTATTTTTGGCTGGATATAGATGGACATAGCAGATGTCCGTAAATTCAATGGAGGTGCAGAGTCCAGATTCACAGAAGCCCCTTTTTCACACTTTTGGAGTTGTGCTACTGTTCCCTTCAGTTCTCTGCAAAGGATACTCTGAGCTGATCACCATTGGTTGTCAGCTGGAAACTGCCAAGCAATTCAAATTCACATAATAATGATTCAAATTCTGTTTCTATTGACAGACATATTTATTCCCATAAAAAGATCCCCTGATTTTTCTATTGTCTAGTTAGGAGTAGCTGAATGGTAGAAGGATTAGGAGGGATGATGTCACATCCTCGTTGTCCTTATCCTCCTCTTCCTCTACCTCTTCATCTTCTTCCTCCCTGCTCATGCAGTTTCTCTTCTTCCTCCTCCTCTCAACCCATTTCAAGCATGGAATTGTAAAAAAGAGGATAAGAGTATATTTATTCTCGCTAAAATTCCCACCACACACTACTGGGAAAAAATAGAAACAATTTAGTGTCCATGAGCACTATGTGGATCTATGATCTAACTGTGTGCTTAAATTTAAAACAATATTTTTGAAGTAGAAAGTCTCCTTTACTTCTGTCAGACATGGGTCTGGTTTGTCATGTGTTCAGGAGATTCAGAGTCACAAGCTGATATAGACTGTATGTTACCTCAATTTAATGTTGGAGCATTAAAAATTCAAACATGACAAAAACCCCAGAAGTAGATAATTGGCACTATAATGAAGAATACTTTGTTGGTTGGCTGAAGTAATTCCATTCAATAGTACTTTTACAAAACAGCTCTACACTACTGCTGCACTATCTGTTGTCATGGGCTGATAAATGGATTAAAGGGTCTGGCGCAAAAACTGAGCTGCCAATAACCTCACCTTCCTCTCAGTCGCTGTGTAATTTATATGGGTTTGTTTTTACATGCAGTAGTACCTGGTTTGCTTTGTGGTTAATCAGTTAAACACAAATTAATTTAGGAACATGCAACATATGAAGTACAAAATGAAAATAAGGAAGTTCTGTATTATAACACTGGGGACCCCTGGATATTTTGGACCCCAGGGGCGGTTTACTGCTGTGCCCAGTTGATATTCCAGCCTTTTCTGTTACAAGCAATGGCCTCCAGTAATATTAGTGGGGATAGACACACACCACTCAAATCTGGGTCTGCACATAGTCACAGTGGTGGCATTAAAGCAATGCTCTAGGCTACTGTATCTGCAGAAACCACCAGGATTTCCACAGCCTATTACTCCGCTTATTTTTCTCCGAGCAGTTTGTGTGTCATTCTATTAATCCGTTGCCGCTTACTTGTACCGAGGCGCGTAACCCAGCTCTTTTTCAGGAGAAGGGTGATGATGTCCTCAGCATTAGCTGACACAGAATTTTGGGGATTTTTCCAGATTTAGGTTTGTTTTTTTTTTTTTTTTTTGAAGGAATTAGATATCAGTCATCTAATCAAGTAATTTAAAAAATAATCTACAACACCAAAGGGACAAGCAGAAGGGAACGGCAGAGTTACTTTAGAAAATCATAATTAACATAATGTAGAGATTAATATCCCAATCTAAAAGAAATGAGAGATGGAAGTAAATTTCACAAGGTATACAAAGAAATATTCACATGCAAGGCAACAATCAAGAATGACATTCCTTATTCAACTACTTAAGTGTGCAGACCTTGTAGACTTAAAGGTGATGTCCCTCTGCGGACAGTTTACACCACCAGAAGGTCGGGCTGAATACTTTATAACAAACTATAAACTATAACAAACTTGATATTTATAACTGTATAATTCACCCGAGGCAAACACAAACTCGGGCTGTTCAAACTTCAAGTCCATCACATATCAGAGAGCAAGTAAAGAACAAATGTTTTAGCTTGTGTTGTCGTTCTTGCGATTTTTGGATCTGATGTGCTATGTCTGCGAATACCCCTGGTTGAATTTCTAATCACAAATGTTACAGGCATTCTGACATTCCACAGTGTGAAGACGCAAATGAGTTTCCAGCACTTTAGGACATGGAAGCCCTTTTCCACTATAGGGACAAACATATAGTTTAGCTTGTAATCTCCAGGGCTATGACTCTCCTGGGCACTGACTGTCCGCTGAAGGCTCCTGTTATTTGCCCCATGAGTGTCACTTGTGTCTCGTAAACTAGTAGAGAACAATATGTGCTTTGAGGGACTAAGCTGCTCGCATTGGTCTGGAAGCAAAATACACACAAAACGTGATTACGTTTTATCTCTATATCAATCATTTTTTAATTTCCAAGCTAAGTAGCAACTGGTAGTAAAGGAAAATGTCTCTGTAAGACGCCTAGGGCTTTTATATCATGGCCACCCGGAATTCTGGATTTTCATTGGCTGGAACGTATGGATTAGTTGTGGCCTCTGTTGCTGGTGTATGTTTGCAGTTCTAAATTTATGCACCAGTATTAAACTCTGGTTCATGGCAGCAGCACTGAGGCTTAGCCCCAGGGCTTTGTGTGTGTGTGTTAAAAGTGTAAAGTGTAAGAGAAATAAATAAATAAACAGCTTCTCAGCAAAAACCAGGCAAATTTAATTTGAATGTGTTAGATATTTGTATGGGTGTTAGCCCCGTTGAAGCCACGGATTTGAGGCATTAAGCATTATTTACTCAATTCAATTTGTGAATGCTATCTACATAAAATTAACATCTGCTTTAACAGTACAACAGCTAAAAAGGTGCAATTCAGAGGTGATATTTGTCCAATCTTAGCTGATATGAGTTTTTCAAAATAGTACTGGTAATGTCCTTCTTCTCTAACCTTTTGCTACAACTGTCCCAAAGTCATTTGAAAATTAATAGCAAATACTTTTTCGAATTATGTAAGAAGCGTAAGACATATATTAAGGTTACTCACCCCTTTCGCCTGCTCCACCAACTTCTTCAGGGCATTGGAGAGGACATGAGTGATGACAGTCCAGTGTCTTGTAACTGCAAGTTTGATGGATCAGGTTCAGTGGAACTGTCGTCAGTGTCTTCGTCACTGCTGTCTCCCCCTTTCCAATCTATTATACTAACAAAGGAAATGAGGTCTGTTTTGATGCATTGCTGATTCGTCAGTAATTGTAACAGATTAGACCAGATGTAGGTGTTAAGCGGGTAAATGGTGCAGTCTTACAACTGTCCTTTACAAAATGGCAAAAGTAAACAAGTTCTCACTTCCAGTCAGCTTTTGCTGCTCTTCTTGATGCGGCATAATCCTCCTCGGATCCTCGGGATCAGAGTCAAATCAAGTCAAACACAGAGTAATGTGATGTAAGTAATGAACATAAATATCAAGACTTTTCTTACACCTTGCGCATTTTACCAAATCTCTCACAATCAGAGTAAGCCAAATCAATTTTTGTTTTTATTTTTCTGTATTTTTAATCATTTTTATCCTTCTTGGGCCTGGAGCGCTGAGTAATGGTTTATTATCTATTGATATAAGATCGATCCACCAGCCATTACTTCATAATTGCACCAACTGTTTTAATGCTCTATTTTGAATCTGCATATAACACTACTAGTACACCTAAAAACAACATCTAAATAGCCCAGGACCTGTAAATAATGGCATGTAACTTGATGGCTTGGCACAGATATCTTCTGTGCACATGGACACGAACGTAAAAATGAAAATAATTTAAGCAGCTCGAGGAATTTATCCTTTTCATATTTGTCGCTGAGTAATGTCTGAGCCGGCTCATCTTCACCTCTCCATCCTGATCCTGCCGCAAAGCCCAGGAGAGTTTGATTTTCACAACCGTATCTTCAGTTATTTTTCAAGTGTACACCTTATAAAAAGAAATGTAGTTCATGAGCTTCGTTACTCACTTGACATTTTTATTTTCTTTTTTTTCTCGAAAGCTTCGAAAGCTCTTGCATCCAACGCTCTGAAGAGCGATGGCATCAAAATGATTGTCTGTGACTGCCGTGAAGCTAATACTCCAGCGGAGAGAATCTTATATAATCTCAGGAGTTTAGTGGCTCTTAGCATAGTTATGTCAGAGTGTCCTTATGTGAAAAATGGAGGCACAGATACTCCCTGCTTCTTCCTCCAAGTGTTCCTCTATATATAGTTACCTGGATCCACCAAATCCTAAGATGATCTGGAAAATAACACAACAAATCATATGGATTATAGGCCTCTTCTAACACCAATGTGCCATGCCAGTTATACACAGTGCATTAAAATGAAATATGAATATTCATTATCGGTTTATTGCCAATGTGTGACAGGCTGCGGAAATCACTGTAATATCACTAATTTTTTCTGCAAATTTGACCCGGTTCTTCATTCATTTCACTCATAAGTTGGATCCAATACCCTCACTCACCTAGTCCGATCTTTAGAGACATTTATACGTCGGTTAATCGTTATTTACAGGTGTAAACTTAGCGTTAGCCTGTCGGCTATGTAAACATCAAGCGAGTCTAAGGCAGAAATAATAAGAATTCAGCGTTTGCAGAATGTATATTACTCTCACAGGTAAAAGCATGTGGAGTAAAATCAGAGACCTCGATATCTCGCTGTTAGACTGTCTGTACTATATGTAAACAACAGTTGAACGGTGACATTTAATCGTTAAATGAAAATAAAGTAAACTATATATAACAACTAAGCGATAGATAATGTTTTCATATGTATTTTTTCAGCCAATGTGACGAAAGTGCGGCCTCGCTAGCCGTCGTTTTTTCAAGGACTTGCGTTTCCACGGCAACAAGACTGAAACTTCCGGTCTACATCATTCAAAACAAATGTTTTTTTAAATTAAAACGGGCACAAAGACTGCGCGTCTTACGCGTAAAAATCATCCCTCTGTGCTGTAATTAACAGACTTGCCGTGCGGTTATTAGCGGGTACGTACTAAATTGCGGCGCTTTTAGACAATAATTATAATAATTATAATAATAATAATTGTCGTGTTCCGCTTTTATTTTGATGACACGAGACGCGCAACGGAAGCCGGTCGTGTCCATTTTTCAAAATAAGAGCGCCTAATTTTTTTTAAACATTTATTTATATATACTGTGTTTTTAACCGTTTTAAAAAGCAGGGAACCTACTCACTTGGTATTAGTCTCTTATGGGGTGTTTTTTTTAACAGTTTGCATGTATTAATGTGTTCTACTAGGCCTAGCATAACAATAGAGATGATGAAGACTTGGACAAATAACCTACATTTACTGCAAATATTTAATTGTCATTGTGTAAGTGTTGTCTAATGAAGTATAAGAAAAGTGTTTAACCCTGAGGGATTTGATTTCAAGTTCTAGGTTAGGTCTTAGACAATTATTTCTTTCTTGCACTGACCATTCATTCGTCTGAAAAACAAGACTTTATGACATATCTTTGCCTGAGTGCCACAGACCAGTTTTATTCATAAGGGTTAAAAGAAGGCAGTGTGTGTATAATGTTTGGTGACAACACATTTATTAAGGTCATATATAAACCCTATGGACAGAAGTTTCTCGCAAGTAATATAAGGCACAAATAAGACAAGTCACTTTCAACACATTTTCAGAAACCTTTGTCCGCTAATTTTAACCACCTGAAGTCATTAATTTACCATGAGACATAAACACACACGGACATTCATCCACATTCTTACAATTCATACAGTAACTCTTGCTGACACAGTTGTACACATGGACACGCAAGCCGGTTAATGTCTCACACACATATAACCATCCTTTGCTGTTTGTATATTTTGCAAGCAAGTTTTATTGACTTACATCCTATTTTCATAGGTCTTATTAAAATCAAGTCTAATAATATTAAATCTTAACACTGAGCTAACACTTAAGCTTGCGCTCTTTAATAATGATCCCCAAAAACATGAAGTACATTTACATACACTCCGACATGTAATACTGATTATCAAAAGTCCATATTTAGATACACACACTAATGATTCACTGATACAAATATGCACCAGTTAACAGCACTTCCTGACATAGAAATGAACAGGGCTTTCAATGGTCCCTTAAGATACAGTTCACATGACAAAAAAATGTCTCCAAAACCTCCCTCAATAGTATGCTAGATGTTCTTGTGGACTTTTAGATGTATTTTCATGTTGGATTTCTGGGAAAACGTCTTGTGACATGTCAAACACTGGTGAGGTTTCTCTCCCGTGTGTGTCCTTGTGTGCTTCTTCAGTCCTGAACTACTGTGGAACGACTTTTCACACTGCGAGCAAGGATATGGCCTCTCTCCTGTGTGCGATCTCCGATGTAGTGTCAGCTGCACAGCTGTGGCAAAACCTTTGCCGCAGGATTCGCACTGATAAGGCCGCTCCCCTGTGTGACTGCGTGAATGAACAAGCAAGGCCCCAGAGCTGCAGAAAGACATACCACATGTGCTGCACAGGTAGGGCTTCTCTTTCATATGCATCCTAAGGTGCACGGTGCGTGGATACAACTGAGTAAATTTCTTGTCACATAAAGTACAGGCATATGGGCGCTCACCTGTGTGGATGCGCACATGGGACTTCAAGACTGAATTTGTAAGGAATCTCTTGTCACAGTAGGAACAGGCAAATGGCCTCTCTCCGGTGTGATGTCGCAGGTGAACTGTAAGCAAGCCCTGTGAACTAAATCTCTTCTCACAAATACTACAAGCAAAGGAAAGGACTTTAGGTTTAGAGTGAATAAGGACATGCTGATTCAAGTCTTTACGGCTTTTATATGTCTTGTCGCACTGAGTGCACTTAAATGGCCGAGCCGAAGTGTGAACAAAACGATGATTTTTCAAGGCGGAGCAGGATGAAAATGTCTTTCCACACTCCATGCAGGTGTTTTTATTGGCTCTTACAGAGTTGCTGCTGAAAGGATGGGAGACATCGGCTCCACCTCTTGCTGAGGACTGGATTGTGCTCTCTTCTGATGGTTCCTCTTTTCTGCTCTGTTCCAGATGTTGCTTCACTCCTTCCACTGAGTTACCTGGGCATCTTGCTGGCTGGGAGGCAGCTTCAGCAGCTGTTTCTGCCAATGAGAAACAGAAGAGTTTGCAAAGAATTCACTCAACAGAATGATTAAATGAAAAAACACAGTCACTTTTTTTTTTTTTTTCCAGATTATACAGAAAATCCTATACATTGCAAGAGTTGCTAACCTCTGTCATCTGCAGCATCAGCTCCTTCAGAACATGGAGAGGAAGTGAGTGGTGACATTCCATACTCCTGCAGCTGCGAGTCTGGATTAGTTTCAATGGAACTGTCGTCAGTTTCTTCATCCTCCTCGCACAGAGCTTCTATGCCAGAGCTGTTTAGTTGCTGCAGTGTCTCTTTTTCTATCTTTATTTTATTTCTCTCAGTGTCATGTTTGACATCCAAACCTCCCCAGTGTATTTTTTGATCAATAGGACCTTCAGGAGCCACTAAAGTCTGTTTGGATGCAAGTGTGCAGAGGATTGTGTCTGAAGTGAAGGTGAATTCACCTGAGAAACAGAGATAATATTAATATTAGGGGCAAAATTCAATGTAAAATAAACTAGAGTGGTCCTGGCTGCCAGGCAGAAATGAAACACTATCCATACCAGTTTAATGGTTATTACAGAGAATTTCACCAAAGTATCCTGAACATACTGAAATCCTCTATATTTAAAAAGTCCCATGTCAGAGAAGAAAGCAAAAAAACAACTTAATCATTTTCCTTTACCCCATAGTATAGATGCACATTTTCACTCACAAACCCTTTTATATAACTTAAGAATGCAGAAAATGTTAAATCCATATTCCTATTTTGACTCACTGTCATTCTGTATTCTTTGGTAATTATAACAGATTACATGGTGACTGTTGTTTGGCAAAAGCACAGAGTTAAAAAAAAGTTTTAACCATATACCAGTGAAATGGGGGCGTCGATGAACCTTGACTTAAACTGGGAGAAATGGAATATCGAATTTTAAATAAATTCTTACTTTTGATCAACTTTTGACGCTCCTGTTGATGCTGCAAAATTGTCTTTAGATTTTCATGATCAGAAACAAACTGCTCAAGTTGTTCATTGATGGAAAAAAGGTCAAACATGGAGAAAACCTGGAAAAAAAGAGTTCATTGATTAAAACACAAAGCTTATCATGAATTTTCAGTTTTAAAGGTCTCACATTTTCTGCTTCGTCTTCCAAGATTTGTCTTTACAATATTGACACAAATTTTAAATGTGTGTTGGCATAGGCTCTTCGTTGGAGAGCTGCCAATAAGATGCAACCTTTCCAGTTATTGATTTACAAATCCCAAATATTTCAGCATTAATCAAATGCCACACTGACTTTCAATACTTTCCCAGACTTTTGTAAGAAGTCAAAAGTGATACTGAAGTACCAGAGTACAGCCAAAATTGAACAGCATTTGGTGATTGAGTACCTAGAAAGTCAGATGGATGGTCAGCTATTCTTCACCCTGCTGCCTACCTGTGAAAAACTTGGTACTGGGAGAAACTCTTCCAGTCGGTTGAAAAACTCCCAGACCAAGATCTGCAGTGCCGTATCAAAGCCAACTCCATACTGTAGTGGGAAGACTTCCTTTGGTGTGGAAAAAAACAGCAACTCATAGACATCAAACTTCATGCATCAATATACAGATGATTTTCAAATTATACATATAGAGACATAATCCAGATACATACATTAATCGCTTTGACCACTGAAAAAAGAAAAGAAATATTAAGGGTAAAACTCACCTTGAAAAAACTGTCTTTTTGAGAGTGGTCTCTTAGCAACATTTGAACCAGCTGCAGAAATGCTGACTTTGAAATCTCCATCTGTCCATCTTGGTCCTGTCAAGAAAGCCAGGACGTGTGAATTTACATGCTTGAATTATCAATTTCTGTACCTATATCTAATAATATAAAATAAATATTTCTATGTAGTGGCTGTTTGGCTCATTGTTAGTAATCCCATATAAAATAAGGACTATAAAACTATTTCTCTGTCTCAGGCAGATACCTCTCTCTGACACCTAAAACTAATTAGAAATCTATTGTATTGTATCCTCATACAAAACATTTTTCCATTAACATAGCCAACCTCTTCAAGGATGCAGTTTGTTGTCCACTGTTGGAAACTGTTAAGATGATCCTGGATAGCGTTACAGTCGACCTTATCCATCCTCCTTAACAGTTCAAGGATGAGCTGAAAAACACAAAGTATTACTTTTGCATTTAAGTTTTTTCCAAATGCAGAATCTTGAAAAAAAAAAAAAGAAAAACATTGCAGTAACAAAATCTGCAATCGGTTATTTTTGATTATGTTTTTTATGTTAAGTTTCAGTGAGACATTATTCTGTTTTGGACGTTTTACATGGTTGCTTAAACTGATCACATAAAACAAAAACTCATAAAATCACATAAAATAAAGGTGTTTACATGGCTATCAAAAGAGAATAGTGGAAATGTTTGTTTTTTTCTCTTGCAACTAATTAGTTTCCTGACCAATGACTATAAAATTTAACCAAAACAATTAGTTATGATTCTGCTCAACCACATAGTGACAGAAAGATTGAATACATGAAAAAAGTAATAGGAATAAAAGAATGGAAAGATGCCCACAAATATTCCTGGTATCCACAGCCACTCACCCGAGCCCTAAGTCCCAAAATCAGCTGAGTCCTCTGTTTGTAGTTCAGAAGCTCTGGCACCATCTCTGTCACCAGAGTCATGAAATCGGCCAGTTTGTCGTAATGTTCTACATTTCTGTCCTGGGCCACCTGCCACATACAGGCTGACATCAGCCTCAGTGGAGGAACCAGGAGGTGAAGGGAGGACAGAGGGAGATGAGGATCTGACAATAGATACAGGCAGTCACCAGACAATCAGTGTCAACAATCTTGACACTTCATAAATGCACAATAAGTTGATAATATTATATACATCACTTGATAGCTTTTTTTGCAGCTACATTACATTTGCAACAGATTCAACCACATGCTCAAGACATTCATCTTGCTCTGGAAGAAAGAACCTACAGTAAATGTATGTTGTAGGGCCGCATTACCGACTATTTTCATTTTTTATTAGACTGACCATAATTTTCTCAATTAAAAAGTTATCCATTTAGGGTATTAAATGTCACAAAAGAGTGAAATATTCCTATTGTTGTCCTAGAGCCTTCGGTCAGCTTGTTTTGTCCAAAATTTAAAAAATGTCATTTACAATCATATAAAACAGAGACAAGTGGCAAATCCTCATATTTAAGAAACTGTAACTAGTAAAATATATGGCCCTTTTTTACTGGATAAATGACTTGAACAATTACACGATTATCAGAATAGTTGCAGGTTATTTTTTTATTGTTTCTTTAGGCTGTGATTTAAATATGATGCAAAGCTGGAATCCAGGGATTTTAATTGAACAAAAACTGATAAATTATGAAGATTAAAACATTGTAAGTGATACATGAAGCAGAATTTTCTTTGATTTCATTCGACAGACATTTATAATAGGCAGCGTTAGTTTCTGGTGGACACTCCGAACCAGAAGGTGGCGCTGCTAAACCGCCGAGTACGTTGTTAGCCGCGTCTGTATTTCCCCGACCGGCGAGGGGGCGCTGTTTGTTTACGGTTTAGCACAACAACTTCAACTCCTCTTTAAACTTCAAGGTGAACTTTGACTAAATTACGCTTTTCTGCTGCCAAGCAGAGCTCCTAAAAGCGTCGGCCGCCGCCAAACGTTTAATCTCTCTCAGATAAGTAGTTATTAGCGCATTCAGTAAACATACACACCTGTACTTTCTGCCATCCCAGAAGCGCGTTAGTTAGCTCTGCTAACCGCTGCAGCCAGTGGTTTAGTTAATAGCGGAGTCGAAGGTTATATCCCAGCTTGTGAGTTTATTTCAGGAGACTAAATATACATATACACAGGTGCACACACAGCGCGTTGAATGTTGTGTATCCTAGCTAATGTTTAAGGCAGAAAAAAAAAGTTGTTTGCTAGCGCTTCCGGTTTCCCGCTTTCAAAATAAGAGGGCAAGTCGGTGGGCTCCTTTTTAAAAAGTTAACTTCTCGCATTGCTGCCCCGGTGAGAATGAAGAGCGAGTGGTTTTCTGGCAAGTAATTACTTACTTTTGTTACACAATTGCATCTTTCACATATAAGCATGCTTTGCAGAGGTTTTAGTAGCTAAAAGTACGAAATAGTGCTACAAATAGTTTGTATTTATTAACTCCACAAAAGGTGGAGTGATTAATAACAATCCAAATCAGTATTTGCTGTGACTGGCCTCTGCCCTTCAAACAACACCATAACTCCTTGGTACAAATTGCTGTTGTCGCAAGCATCTGGGAGAACTTGCCATAGTTCTTCTATGTGTCAGTGTCTTCTGTCTCTTCATGTAAACCCAGACTTGATCTTGATGATCTTGAGGTCAGGGCTCTCTGGGGTCATAGCCCCTGATCCATATCCAGGGATTTGGATTTGTTATGATTGGGTTCATTGTTATGCAATGAAGTGGGGACAGATCAGATACCTCCGCACTTGTATTGAATGAAGGATGAGAATCTAAACATTTCCCAGTAAAAGAGGAAATCAATAGACTAAATGGTATGACCATTATGTATTAACATATGACCCAAATATACTCAATCATAAGAGTGTAAACAAGTTGTTCAGTAAATTACTCCTGACCTCTTTAATTAATCATCAAAGCAATTACATCTTCATATTCCAAAAACAAATAATTGTGATTATATGTAATATAATAATATTCATTTCATTTCAAACATAATATGGCTCTTTTGAAAGTACAATTCTGTATAATGGGTACTTGTGATAATTTATTTTACCCTTTACACTACTTTTACATTTTGCTGCGAGAGCAGCTTCAGTCTTTAGATTGTACAAGTCTGAAAATCTCCTGAAGGGACTAAACACCATTCTTTGGAAAAGATATTCCCACCTTCAGTGTTTTGATGATGATGGTGAAGAGGACTGTTTGATACGTTGCGACAAAATCTCCCATAGATGTTGAGAGTGGTTGAACACCTATGATAGGCTGTGGTGCATGATTTATGTCATATTCATTCTCATCCAACCATTCAGTGACTGTTCATTTATGCTACTGCTGTGTCTCTGTTCAAACTCAAAGCCTTTCTGGGCACATTTTATGTGGAAAGACTGTTTTGGAAATTTTTCCCTCAGTTTTCTGACAAAAGTCTGCTCAAAGGAGTGCTTTGATGCATCTCACTAATGGAGAGGGGTTGTCCACAAAGAATCCCAGTTGATCCCGCTGATGTGTTTTGACAGATTTTGGTCCACTCTTCTACACTCACATCCTGACCCAGTTACTCTCAGTGCATTAGTGAGAGGTGAAAAGTGCAAAGTTATGGCTCTGGCATCACAGATTGTAAGTCTTAAACATCACAACAAATCAATCCTTTGCATACGGAGAAAAACCCCTGTAGATTCATATATACAATCAATACACATACACACTCACCAAGCACTTTATTTAGAACACCATATTTTTACTGGGTAGGGCCTCTGCTTAATAATTTACATAATCTCAACATTTCTGAAGATTTGTCAGTTTCACATTCATGCTACAGATCTCCCATTCTACCACATACCAAAGGTATTTTGTTGGATTCAGATCTGGTGACTGGGGAGGCCATTGAAGTACTGAACTCATTGTCATGTTCATGAAACCAGTTTGAGTAGACTTGCTTTGTGACATGGTGCTAGAAGTAGCCATTAGAGGATTGGTGAACTGTGGCCATAAAGGGATGTGCATGGTCTGCAATAATATTAGGATAAGCTGTTGCAATAAAACAATGATTGACTAAGCAGCCCAAAGTGTGCCAAGAAACCATGGCCCAACACCATTAGACCCCCACCACCTGCCTGGACTGTTGATATAAGGCAGTTTGGGTCCATGGATTCATGCTGTTGATGCCAAATTCTCATCCTACCATCTGCTGCCTCAGCAGAAATCAACCGCTACGTTTTTCCAGTCTTCGACTGTCCAGTTTTGGTGAGACTGTGCCTACAGCCTCAGATTTCTGCTCTTGGCTGACGGCAGTGGAACCTGATGTGGTCCTCCACTGTTGTAGCCTAATCCACCTTAAGGTTCGGCGTGTTGTTCACGGCTGTGGTGAAAAGAAAAGTAGATGCTTCCTGCTCTCCACACTTGTAAAGAGCGACTGAAGACATTCATGTCAGCTTCAACCTGTCTGTCTGTCTGTTCTCCTCTGACCTGTCTCATCAACTAGATGTTTCTGTGATATGGACTTTAACTGAACTGCATCTGACTTTATGCATTGCAGTGCTTCTGCATGATTGGCTGATTTGATAATTGCATGAATAAACATGTGGCACATATGTTCCTAATAAATTGCTTCATGTGGGCATGTATTGATGCACTGTATATGCAGTGGTGTAAAACAAGTATATTTACTTAAATACTGTACTTAAGTACAATTGTAAGGCACTTGTGCTTTATTTTATGTACTGTAGTATTGTACTTTTACTCTACTACATTTATGTACCTAACAGCCATTAGTACTTATTTTGAAAATTTTAAATGTCCAGCAGGATATAAAGTGATTAAAAGCTCAATCTGCAGCAACTATAACATAACGACGCTTCTTGCACATCAATGCATTATTAATAATAATAATCCAACAGTATATGCAATGAAATAACACTGAAATCAGTACTTTTTTAAATTTCTGCGCTTTAACTGTACTTTTAAGTTAAACCCTCAATGCAGGACCTTTACATGCAATCGAGTATTTTTTTTTAAAAATCGCGATAATGCAGCTTTTAGTTAAAAATAATGTAAACACACCTACAGCGCTTTGAAAAGGTCGGACCTGGGGCAAACGAAAAGCCTGCAGCGCCATCTAGCGCCGCCCGACCTCAATCGCTCGGTTGATCCGGTCTTCGTCAGCCAACCAGGAAAGAGGGTTTGCCGTGATCTGGACTGAGGCGGATGAGACCAGAAACCTTTGTTCTGTGTCTCCTCTCAACGCGAGAATAAAAACGCAGGAGCCCGTCAACGCTTCGAGCGAGAAAAATTGCGCTCGCATTTTTCGGGGCTCCGCGATCGCTGATGGACGGTTTGTTATTCAGAAATTAGCGGGATATAATTAGTAGGCTTGATCGGGGTTTTTTTTGTTTGTTTGTTTGTTTTCTGGTTTGTTTGGGGTTTTTTTTATATATTATTATTATTATTTGCTGGTCGCTACAACCGAAGGGGGTGGGGGGGCATCTGTTTGGTTTTTAATTTTTTTTTTTCCCCCCCTCTTGTCAGCTGCTAAATGGAAATAAAACGCGGACCTGAAAGTGGAAGCAGCCAAGGTGCGTGTGCCCTGATGAAAAATCAAGGTATCAGTCTTGTGGTGTTTTTCTGATGTTTGTGTTGGCATCAGTGAGTTTACAGTGACCTTACACAGGAAATGTAAATTAACAGCATATATATCCCCTATTTATATCCCTGCAGTTTTCATATGGGGACTTATTTGATGCACAATAAGCTTAGTAGAATATATTTGCGAGGTATATTTTTATTAGGTAAATATCTGTATAGTATTATTTAATATTGATCGGAGCATTTTACCTACAATACCTGTGATAAATGGAGCAGCTAGTGCAGCCTACACACGCTGGCATAAGTCAGCATTAGGCTGTGTAACTCATGCTGGGAGTTTTATTGTGAGTTTGATGGATGCTGTTGTCAGCGCACCTGAGAGCAGCAGCACCGTCATGTCATCATATCAGCAGGCACTTTGCCGCTTTGAATTAAGTTCACTTATGCCTAGTGTGCCCTGGGCCAGCGGGTCAGGTGTCAGCACGATGGTGGTGACACATATTGGTTGTTGAAGTGCTGAGAACTACTACCTACTGTGGATCATATCAACTGCCAGTGTTGGTTTGCACTTTTTTAATCATTTTTCTTTGTCTAAACAACAAAATTCAGGTTAGTGGGTATAAAAACTGCGGCAGCTCGTCTCCCCTCCTCTCATACACATAGAGCAAAAGCAGTCAGTGAAAACTATTTTGATAACTGATTAAATGTATTAGTAATTTTTCAAGCAAATATACCATTTTTTCTCTTGTTCTTAATTGTGAGGATTTTCTTTTCTGTCTTTTCTTTTTCAGAAATTATTGGGAGCTGTGAATTTCAAGTACATAGTTCTGAATATCTTCAAAAGTAAATGGAAACGAAAAAATTTTGTATAACTAGAATATTTTAATAAAATGTCTGGGGTTAGTGAACGAAAGAAAAAATATACTTGCATAATAACTTGCAACATCAGCACCCTCTTCTTGTAGCCATTTATAAGCTTCTTGCACCTGTCTGCTGGTAGTTTCTTCCACTCTTTCACTGCTAAGTGTTCAAGCTCTTTTGAGTTTGCAAGAGTCGTTTTTGCAGTGGCAGATTTCAGCTCTCTCTGAAGGTTTTCAATGAGATTTAGGTCAGGACCCTTTGCTGGCCAGTTTATAACAGTCCATCTTTTCCTTTTCAACCATTCAATTGTGCTGCTGGATGTTTGCTTTGGGTCGTTGTCCTGCTGATAGACCCAAGACCTTCAATTCAAACCTAGTTTTCTGACAGCGGGTAACACATTTAGCTCCAAAAAGCTCATTCCTTTGATACATTCAGTGCCTCCAGTACAAGAGACAGCAAAGCAGCTCCACAGCATGATAGAACCTCCACCATGTTTTACTGTAAGCAGGGGTCTCTTTTCCTCATGGGCTTCGTCTGGCATGAAAACAAAATGATGCACTGTATTCCCCAAGAGCTCTACCTTGGTTTCATCTGTCCATAGAACTTTATCTCAGAAAGACTGTGGCTCTCTATGAAAGTTTTTGCAAACATTAGTCAAACATTAGTTCGCCTTTTTGTGCATTTTTTTCAATCATTGTCCCTCATGGACCTTCTCCCATGGAGCCCTACTTGGTTAATGTGTGGCAAATGGTGCAGACTGAAACCACCACTCCGATATGTTGTTGTGGTGTTTTTCCAAAATCTACATCAACCCTGCAGACTTTCCTATTGAGTTTCTTCTTAGCTTGATGTCCTTGAAGCATCTTAACATTTTTATAACTGGGAAAATTTATTTATAACATTACAAACTGTTGAAACAGGATTTTTTGCAATTATCTTGTAGCCTTTGATATACTATGTTTTATGATAAAAATATTTGTGATGCTCTCTTGTCTTTACGATTGTAAAAAGAGAGAATCCACTCCTTTTTATGCAGTAAAGCCATCATTCATTGGTTAATTCAGGTCATGTGAACCCTGGAAATTAAGTACAGGTGAATCTTGTTATTCATTTTTTAGAGGAACTAATTTAAATTCATCAAAGGGTGCCAATAATTAAGGTACAATATGTGTTTTGTAGTATTTAACTATTATGCAAGTTTTGGTTATTTTTTTCCTTTCTTCGGTAACCTTGGACCTTTTTATTCAAATTTCTGGTTAAAGAAAATTGGTTCATTTGCATCTATTTCTGAAGACCTTCTGTGCCTAAAATTCAGGGGAGCCAATAATTTTTACCAGGACTGTTAATCTAAGCAGATTACTTTGCCAGAACTATAAACAAGACCAATTCAAAAGAAGATCCACCTTTTGAAAACTACACAAAACACATCACATACTGTATTGGTGCTATAACTTGTTCCCCTGCCACAAAATACTCATCAGAGCAGAAATCCAAAAATCCATAATTGCATATCTAACATTACACAGACATAAACCTTTATGGGAAGCCCCAGAAAATTAGTATTTGTTGATGTGTTGTAGTTTTTCAAATTAAAGTATTTCCCTTAGGCAAATTGAAATGGGCTATGTGGATTAAGTCTTCTATCAGATTATATGTCATTTTAATATTGTGATATTTTTCGGTGCCGTGATTGAGTACACTTTGTGGAAAAGAAGAAACTAGTTGATAAAACCATATCCTGGCAAGGCTCATTTAGTAGCTATTCTGGAAAAAAATCTAATCTTCAGGCCGCCTCAGTTTTCTCTTCTCTTCACTAATTTCAGGTAATGATCTTCCTGTCCGTTATCTACGCCTCCTGGCCCCGCCCTTGCAGCTTTTATCAGCTGCAGTGTGGCAAGTTGTACAGCAGGGACTTGTTGATCACTATGGGATGCTGGAGGAGTTTGTCACCATGGTGACGGAGCTGGTCCCAGAGCTGATGAGCTACAGGCAGAGGGCTCAACTCATCTTGGGACTGAGGGCCAGGGTCTGTAATATTCACTGTACTGTGATACTTAGTTGAAATGTATTTTACCAGTTGGTCTCATATTAACAAAACTTTTAAACAGGCAAAAAAAGTAACAAGCATTGAAGAAAAAAAGTGAAACATGATTTAACTATGTACAAAATTCATAATTCCATTCACATAGAAACGCGAGGAAAAAAAAAGTTACTCAGCGGAAGGTTTATAAACCATGTCTGTTTAATTGTGACTAATTTGATCTGTTTTTGTGTAAAACCAGCTGGTTCTGGAGATGTGTCGAGGTGAGCACCCAGCGGATATGCAAACCATTCAGCCACATCTGGACAGAATTAAGGCTCCTGTCAGCACTGCCAAGGATCACCAGGTAGGTCAACTGTAGCTGGAAAACACAAAACCGTTTCTTTCCAGTTTGAAAGTTTACCCGATCATTAATGATAGATTGATTGTCAGGAATAATCAAACAAAGCTGTTGGAATATAGTTATTTTTTTGAATTTGTGTTCTTCTCTAATGAAAGAAATAATTTTTAAAAAATATAGACCATGTTATAGATGTAGGTGTGTTATGCATGGTCAAGTGTTGTTTGATTTCTATTCCCTTGATATGAGTCATTTTATGTTCATATTGTGTGTGTGTATGTCAGGTAACCATCAACCAGGTGGAGGAGTCCGAGGTTAACTTTGTGGAGTTGGTGCATTCATTACTGGCAGATCCCTCCGAAAGAAAATACTTTTTCCAGGTGAGACAGCACTTGCTCCTTATGTTTTGTTTCCTTTTAGCTGTATGGGAAATAAATACACTCTCAGAGCCCTTTATTAGGAACACCTGTACACCAGCTTATTCATGAAATTATCCAATCAGCCAATCATGTGGCAGCAGACCAGTGCATTATAATCATCATCATGCAGATCCAGGGCAGGAGCTACAGTTAATTTTCATGTATCAAACATTAGAATGGGGGAAAAAATTTGATCTCAGTGATTTAGACCATGGCAGGATTGTAAGTGTCTGACAGGCTGGGTTGAGAATTTCTGAAACTGCTGATCTCTTGGGACTTTCACGCACAACAGACTCTAGAGTTCACTCAGAATGGTGTAAAAAAACAAAAAACATCCAGTGAGCTGCAGGTCTGTGGATGGAAACGCCTCGTTTGATGAGAGTGGTCAGAGGAGAAAGGCCAGACCAGTTGGAGCTGACAGAAAGGCTTCAGTAACTCGGATAACCACCCTTTACAACTGTGGTGAGCAAGAAAGCATCTCAGAATTCACAACACGTTCCAACCTCGAGGCAGATGGGCTAGCAGCAGAAGACCACATCGGGTTCTGCTCCTTTCAGCCAAGAACAGAAATCTGAGGCTGCAGGCACAGTCTCACCAAAACTGGACAGCTTAAGACTGGAAAAACGTAGTGTGATCTGGTGAATCTGAATTACTGCCGAGGCACACAGATGGTAGGGTCAGAATTTGACAGCAACCGCATGAGTCCATGGACCCGGCCTATCAGTGGCTCCATATAATATTTCATAATAAATGAAAATAAGCTTTTTAGGACCTTCACTTTAATATTTTCTTTACACATTATTGTCACAAAGTTTTTGGAATATTACAGTGACAACCAATTTTACACAGACAAAAACATCCATCTGAGACTGAGCCTCTGATTTGACTGCATCATATACTGTGTTATACATTGTATCAGTTAATTAGATAGAAAAATATTCAGTGAAGACCAAACTATATAAAACAGCTGGAGGTAGCAGAGATGAAGATGTTGAGGTTCTCTCTGGGAGTGACCAGGATGGATAGGATCAGGAATGAGTACATCAGAGGGACAGCACATGTTAGAGGTTTTGGAGATAAAGTCAGAGAGGCCAGACTGAGATGGTTTGGACATGTCCTGAGAAGAGATAGTGAATATATTGGTAGAAGGATACTGAGTTTTGAACTGCCAGGCAGGAGGCCTAGAGGAAGACCAAAGAGGAGGTTTATGGATGTAGTGAAAGTGGACATGAAGGCAGTTGGTGTGAGTGAAGAGGACGCAGAAGACAGGGTTAGATGGAGGACACTGATTTGCTGTGGCGACCCCTAAAGGGAAAAGCCAAAAGAAGAAGAAGAAGAAGACCAAGCTATATAAAACAATTTACTTTTAATCCAGTTGGTTTCTTCCAACTTAAATATGTCTGCAGGTTATGCCAGTTTTTATGATTTTTATGTCTTTTGGTCTGACGTCCTCTGTGGACACAGAAAGACAAAACTTATAAGAAAATTTTAAAACATTTAGAATTGGGAGGAACTGGATGAGTAAAAATTCTGCAAAGAGGATAGCCCCTTCTCTGAATAGCACTAGGAGATTTGGGTTTAAAATAAAGTTTTGCAGACTCCCTGGACCCCCCCCCCCCCCAACTGTGTTTTGCCTATTTGCCTTTGTCCTTCAAGATTTTCTTGTAACTGCTCACCAAGACTCCTCTCCAGTCCTATTTTACCTCGTCTAGATTACCACTTTTTTTCTTTTTCTTTTTAAATTGTGCTGTGTGTGCTTTTTGATTTTTATCTGAAACCTACTTCAGTTTGTAATTCAATACCAAACTAAATGAGCCTACATCTGTATATGTTTGAACATCTTTGAGTTTCTCTTTGATTTTATTTGGGAACTTTTGTCACCTGCCCACTTATATTATTTTCAAGACTATTTAACATGTCTAGTTACGGAAAGTGAGTGTAGCAGAGCCTACCTGATCACAGCTACAGCAGACTGAAAAAAACAGCAAAGAGGCTGCATCATCAGCAAACCTCTGCCTGCTTGCATGAGTTATTCTCACCCTTAAAATCTGCTCCATCCGCTGGAGACAGGCCGTTAGCTGAGCAGCCCCGCTACCAGACCCGTTGCTTGGCAACCCAGCATCCCAGGGAGCGCCGCATTGCTGGGGGAGCTGTGAGTGGAGTCAGCACTGAAACACTTGGGATCCAACTGAAAGGGGCTAGCTCCAAGACAGTGCTGCGAAAGTAGGCTAAACTTTACCTCAGCTGTCTGTGACAAGAGCTGATCCTGGATAGTGCTTTGAATTATTCAATTTAAGTCCTAGCGTTCTGCTGTACTCTTGTAAATACTGATCACAATTCCTTTCACCATTGGCAAACTAAGTGACCAGTTCATTTTGTTATTCAAAGATCAATTTTATACAGCTGTTTGATTCTTTCCTTCTCTTATGGGTTCATTAGCAAGTTACTTGTAGACATTTAGCAATAATAAAAAACTCCCCTTCTGATGTTTTAAAACAAACTGAGAAACACTGGTGCAACAAACCATCAGAGGCGCTTCGCCTGCAGTGGGGAAAGTTGTGCTTTAAGGAAAACGACAACCTCTTCACAAGCTCGTCCGGAATGTACGTCTCTCGTAAGTCGCCTGTCTCCTTTATGCATTTGTAGGAAATCTTCCCCGTATATTTTGGGTCAAAGTATGAGGCAGCACTTGAGATGCTGGTGTGGGAGTTCATTTCAAGATTGGATGAGCTGCTGCCAGTTCCAGACTTTACACAGGTACAGTGTTTCTTCCAGTGAAAGCTTATGATGTATTATCAGTCAATTACATAATGATAATGACACTAATAATAATATTGATAATTATGATGATGATGACGTACCCCCTTGTAATGATTTTTATTCTACTTTTCTGAAACCAAGTTGTGATAATTTAGATGTCCTAACTGGTCTTAACTGTCTGTTTGAATATCACCAACATACCTGATAAACTAATGGCTGAATTGACTGAATGAAATAGGCCATGTGCATTTATACTCACAAGAGAAAGCAGCTGATTGGGACAAAAACTGATTTTGGAGGCCATAAGAGATTTTCTCTGGTATCAAGTAAGATTCAAGAGACCATATGCCCTCATAGCCACACTGCAGCTGTCATTTATGCTTATGTAACAGGACATGTTTTGGATACCATTATATGCCTGTATTGTTACTTGCCTGCTACAGTGTTGATGTGAAGGGCTTCCTGCGGAGGTCGTTGGGCTCTGTGGGAGGTCTGCGCTAGTTGATATCCTTCTGCATTTTATTCCACGCTCAGAATGAACCAAATGCAACACAGGAAACACAAGGGAAAAGCTATGGCATGATTCCAAACTGAAGAGCCTTTTCAGGCAGACTGTGGCACACAGGCTCTGTGCAGAGGCTCATCTGTTTGCACCAGTGACCCATAGACAGATATAGAGGAGGGTTAACTGGCGCAGGTGCACTGCAGTGTCCCAATAGACTGCCTCCTCCTCTTGCTCTCTCTCGCTTTTGTACCAAGCAGTTGGAGAGAAACAGTACAACAAAGCTATATTACATGCAGTGCGACACTGTAGGAAACTATAGGAAGGAAATAAAGACATTAAATAATGAGAGGGATTAACATGGAGCCACATTTACGTTCTTTATTTCTTATGTCGACTTGCATTATATCATGCTAATCAAATTTTTAGAAAAATGAAATAGTGTATGCATGTAAACAAAAACACATATCCCCTCACAAAATGAATGCAGGGTTACTAAAACTAGTAACTTGATCTTGTTTCTCAGTTGGCAGCTTTGGTTGGAGACCCTACGTCATTCCTAGAAGACTGTTTACAATCCTTTTTCCCACCAGAGGACATGAAAGCTGTACTTGAACACCACAGAAACCTTGGCCATTTTGAAGAGAAAGGTACTGCAGGCCCCTGGTGGCAAGAGATATTTGTAGTCTGCAAAATGAAGCATCAACACCAAAACATATCCAAACAAAGAGAAAGAAATATCATTCTTCTCTTGTTGAAGAAAATCCAATCTGCAACAGAGGTCTGTTTGTCTTCTGCAACATTTTATCCGTTGGATAAATGCTCAGGATTTAGCATTTTGTATTGTTTTTGCTATTTCATTCCCCCCATTTTCTAAATAAGTGTCTGAGCAAATAAAAATAGAACAGCTCATCACTTTTGTCTGTAAATTTAGCTAAATTACAGTTTGTCAGTTGTTTCTTTCTCAGTGATTTATATTTGAACCAAGCCAGGACCTAATTAACCTGCCTTACTCGCAACTGCAGATCCTAGATTATTACCGATGGATGACTGCATCCTTTCGTCCCTGTCGCTACCTCCTGGGACCAAACCTGCATCCTGCTCAACCGTTCTCAAAGAATCAAACTCTCCAGAACACAAAGGATCTCTGGATGCTCCCGTCAACGCAAGCAGCCTGGAAGGGGCGGGCAGGAGTAGCTCTGAGACAGTCAGACAAAGACCCAAGCAGACAAGGGACTCTGGTAGTTGGCAACTGCAGGTTAGAGGCCAGAGCATTTCTCAGGAGAGGAAAGCGCAAAACTCGGTTAGTACACGGACATGTGGTGAAACCATTGACCTCACTACATCTAATGAGACTGCGGACAGTGACTCAGCAGACAATGGCGACAGCCAGAGCTTGAGAGGAGCGAGGGCGGCCAGGAAGAGGAAGCTGAGCGGAGGTGTGGACATTCCCACTAAGCAGCCCATAGATGCATCAGCTCTCTTGTAAGATTCCCAGAAACATTTAATTAATTTGTTACACTCAAAGGCATGAAAGCAGTGTTTCCTATTGGTTCACTTGCCAAGTATGATGTTTGTCGCCATCTTTTATTTTTCACCTCTCTGTTTTTGAATCTTGCTTTAAGTCTGTTTTACACAATCAATCTTTCCATCTCTTTTTATTTTCATATATCGTATTTTTACTGAATTACATCCACATTAAGTTCCTGTCCAACCGCAATGCAAATACTATAAATCTAAACACCTCTAAGCTATATTTTGTGGACCACAAAGGGAGAGAAATTACTTTTGCTATAAGTCTTTGGTGTGTTTTTCATCTTTCCAGGGATTCCTCAGTGGAAGATGAGAATTCAGGTGAATCTCCTCTAATCTCAATATGGGGAGAATATACAGGTTTGTATAGTTTATATATGGATCAGTGGATACTTGGTTCTTTATGTTCAAGCTCAGGCCCATGGCTAACTCTAATTGTTTTATTTCAGACTCTCAGGAAGGCTCTCTCCCAGTTGTAACGGACACAAAAGTTCCCTGGTCTGACGAGGAGACGCTCAATCTGCTCGACATTTGGGGGAAGGACTCGGTGCAGCGGGCGTTGAAGGGCTGCTTAAAAAACCGTCACATATTCACGCAAATCGCACAGAAGATGGCAGAGAGGGGCTACATGAGAACAGTGGAACAGTGCCAGACAAGGATCAAACGACTGAAGAAATGCTTCCGTCAGAACAACAAGTGGGTGTTACCTGACACATCCTCGTTTCTTTCTACCAAAAATTGAAATTCGTTAAGTTGTAATTTGTGGCGCAACAGAGAATAGTTGAAGCAAATCTTAGGCAACATGCCCTTTGTCCTCTCTGTGATCTACCACCAGAGGAAACTCCAGGCTTGAGTGTAAATTTTACGAGCAGCTGGAGTGCGTCCTCAGCTCCTCCGTTCCTTCAGCTGTTCCCGAGGTCACCTACGATGTCGAGGAGGTCATCGATGAAGACGACGGCGATGAGGACTTGCAGTTTCTCGGTCATGCGAGCGGTCTAGAAATTGGTACAGTGTCACATTTTTGTAATTAGCACAAGCATAAAAAAAAAAACTGGGCGTAACCATAATATATAGATTTATGAAAATTACAAATACCAGTGCAGTTATTATGCTTTTATTAGACTGAACTGAACAAGGTTTTTAATTTTTAAATTTTTTTTTTTTTTTTTGTAGGAACTAGAAGTGTTCCATGGACAGACATGGAGACGTTGGCCCTCATCAACACGTGGGGTGAAGACAAGCTACAACAGGAGCTGAGAGGGATGCACAGAACTGGACACATTTTTTCCATCATATCCAACAAGATGGCCGCCCAGGGCTTCTCCCGAACACCAGAGCAGTGTCAGACCAGGCTGAAACGGTTAAAATCAGGCTTCAGGCAATGCTACCAAAACAAGTACGTAGGTTTGCAACAGAAAGATTAAAAGGAAAAGTTTGAGATTTTTGTTGATTTATATATCTTCTTTCTTCTTATATCTCCAAACTGTAGCATGAAAGGACAGGGGCAAGTTGAGTGCAAGTTTTACAATGAACTTGGAAGAATTTTAGTGAAGGGCTTCCCTTCAGTGCCGCAGTTGGATGAAATACCAGGAGAGCCTGAAGACCCTGATATTCCTGCCTACTCCCATCGTGAGATTGGTAAACACGAATATTCTCTCCTCAGTGCAGGGGGGCTGTGAGAGTTCGTTTAGACAGCAATTTAGTGGGTTTAACACACTGGTGTATCTTGTTTTATTTTTCAACGTGGTGATTTTGGCATGAAATGAGGAAGCCCCAGATGCTGCTAAGCAAGACATCTGATGTGAATTAAGAGAACAAAGCTTCAGATTATGTAGTATACAATACTTTGAGCTTTTACCCCCAGAGAGGTGTTACAGAATTTAGGAGCAACTTTTTCCCACCACATGCAATTAGAATACTGAATGCACAATCCCCTCATTTCTTTGTCACCAACTAAACTTTGCACGCAGGCCTCTACATCTTCATATCTTGTTTTATTTATTAGTTGTTTTGTTCATTTATGGTGTTGTAAGGCAAAAAATAAAAGAAGGACAATAAAGCAAAATAAATTTACTGACTAAATAAAATGGGATTGGGGAAATACAACTTTTATTTGCCTTACACATCATTATTCAGTCCAAAAAGAGCATTTGTGGGTAACTCTGAGACACATGATAAACGGATTGTATGTTTTAGCATTTAAATACCAAATAGGCTGCCATAATATTAAAGATGATAATTTCCATAGTGTATTTTATTGGCATGTAAAGTTTGCTATAATTCATCTTTATTGTACTGAAACCTTTTTGTCTCATTGTCATGGTATATTTTTAAGAAAGGTAAAACTAGAGCTGTGTAGCCAATACAAAACACAGTAGTCAAATGTCATATTAACAACAGTAGTAGTTACGTGATCAGTAAGTAGATGATGGCAGAATCGACTCAATGAAATGATCAAACATCGTCTAAACTTAGTCATTATTTATTCAGATTTTATTTTCTCTTTTTATTTGCATCTCTTCAGAGTCTGCTGTGGGCATTCAAGAAGACAGGAAGAAAGTCCCCTGGTCCGACAAAGAGACAGTCATCCTTTTAGAGATCTGGGGAGACCCACAGGTAGAGGATAATATCACAATGGAAGTCCTGCTTTTTAGCTGTGTGATTCTTATACCTTTAGTTTGCCTGATAATCGGTCTGAAAGGTCTGAACCAGGCTTACACAGACTGTAAATCTTCTTTAGCTGTAAATTAAAGCTCTGATCGTGTAAGATTCTTTTTCCTCCTTTTGAAAAGCAAACTCTTGAACACCTCTGTCACCAGAGAGCTCAAGGAGCACAAGGACCATTAAACCAAATACATAGTGATAGCCGTCACACCAGCTTTGATGGTAAAAGTAACTTTAAATGTTTTTTGTATCATTACCGTTCATCTGAATCTCACCCACTTTTAGGTCCAGCAGAGCCTGAGACGCTACCCACACAACGGCCACATTTTTACCGAAATATCAGAGAAACTCAGTGCCAACGGCTACTGCCGCAGTGCCGATCAGTGCCACACCAGGATCAAACGGCTTAAAGCCAGCTATCGCCAGTGTCAGGAAAACATGAGGTACAAAACCTCACATGGATATTTCTTTTGTATTCTGCGCAGTTTGCTCGACACGAGCTTGTTTATAACAAGTGCCTTTTATTGTCTTTAGCTCATCTGGGACCGATAGAGTTGACTTTAAGTTCTACGATCTGCTGGAACAAATCCTGGACAAGCAGCCGTCAACATCTTCCACTGTGGTAACGGACTCCATTGAAATATCAGAAGACTCCAATAGTGAATCGGTGACTGAAACAGGTAAAATGTCCCCTCGTCAAGTCATAGCAGCAAATAGAAGGGCATCTACACTCAGTGTAAAACTCTTTACTGGGTACAGTCATACAGTTCTACACCAATGTAATCAACACCAATGTGTAGTGCGTATGGTTGCTGTCTGCTATCATGTAGATTAGCAGAATTTATGTGGCATTTGTGGGCTTACGAGGCTTCAGGTTTCATATACTGAATAACCGTTTAATGGCATATTCAGTATAGTAACATTTAGATGAAATTTGCAAAGTACAGTAGTGGCTAGGTTACAAAGTGATTGGGAGTAAATGAAGTGAGCCCCGAGTGCTTTTAGGAATCACATAATAAAAAAAAATCAAGAACTGGGTTTCAAAATCGTAGATATAACACATAACTCACAATAGCTAATTACTGTAAATGTTACCATAATGGACTTATATTGCAGTTGATTGTTGTACAAGTTTGCATTTCTTAAAATTTGTATTGTACTTTATGTGACGGCTGAGTTATAAACACAGTAGAGGAATATCAGTCTTGAAAAGCCTTAATTCATCCCATAAGTAAAAATAATTATTTACTATGAATGTCTGTAATGACTTCAAGTTTTAATTTGAAAGAGGAAGAGATGTTATTGTTCCTTCTTTCAAAGGTGACAGACTTGCTGTAATAAATGATCAAACTCATAACAACTCATTAACTGTAGCTGTTATAATAAATTCATAAAGAGCTAATCTGTGAACTGTACAGAGCATTTTTTAAGTGAAGAGAAGGATGAAACCAACTTTGAAAAATAAGATTTCCTGAATGAATCTAACAACCATTTAAAAAAGAAAAAGGAAAAAGCCCATTCTTACCAGTGCAGGCAGTCAAAAGATCTCTGTTTCTGTTAAAAGATGGAGAAATCAGCCTGTCAACAGAAAAATCAGCAACCAGCTCCTGGTCAGACGAGGAGACCCTGGCGCTCATCGATATCTGGGGCGAAGAAGACGTCCAGAGGGCGCTGAGGGGCTTTGTTCATAACGGACACGTTTACGCTGACATTTCAGAGAAAATGCACAGCCTTGGCTACTCGAAAAGCTCAGAGCAGTGCCGCTGGAAAGTCAAGTCCCTAAGGACCAACTTTCGACAGTGCTACGACAGAAAGAAGTGAGAACAATCTTTCTGTCTGTTTGCCTGTTTACATGTTCGTTAATATATTCCACTGCTGTGGTACGGGTTCTTATTTATCTCTTATCACACCTTCTAGAAATGGAAGAAGAGTAGATTACAAATTCTACAACCAGCTAGAACAAATACTGGGACAGGAAGCAGTTTCTATTGATGAGTACGATGAAAAAGACGAACAAGCAGAGCAGGACCTAGGTACATACATTTTCACTCAATCACCCAGCAGTAGAAGAAATGCTTTGTTGGGTAAACATTCAAACACAGGTCAAACGTATTTTTATTCCCGGTAGGTGTAGATGGCTTGAACACAGTGTGGACAGAGGAGGAGACGGCCGCACTGGTTGAGGTGTGGGCTGCAGATGACGTGCAGCACAGCCTGAAAACCTGTGTTCGCAACGGGCACATATTTGCCGACATATCGGATAAAATGGCCGCAATAGGATACCTGAGGACGGCGGAGCAGTGTCACTCCCGGATCAAAAGGTTGAAAAAGACTTTCAGGCGTCACTGCAACAGCCGGAGGTAAATAAAAGGAACGAATGATTGATGTGTTGAGCTGCTGGTTGGCTTTGTAATTTCAGCACACTGCTTCCCAGCTCACCTTGATTCATGTGTTGTAGGAGCGGAGGGCGGCCGCCAGCGTTTCGATATTTCCATCTCCTGGCTCCAGTGCTCGGCGACGACTCTGTGTATGCTGATGTGGACAGTAGCGCTGCTGATGCCACCATACAACAGTTTATGGACAAGGATCCTGACTTGTGTAGGGTTAAATATAATCAAATCCATTTGTGCGATTTTTATTTTAATTTTTTTTTAATTACTCATTTGAGCAATTGCACAGGGTTGGTGCTCAGATATTGCGTAATTTTAAGATTGACGCACAGTGACGTTGTTCCTCCTTTTAGACGAGCAGCCCTCGACCAGCCACCTCCTGGCCGACCTGAGCAGAAAGATGCCCTGGTCAGACCAGGAGACTCGCACCCTGCTGGAGATCTGGGGCGAGGACAACGTCCAGATCACCCTGAGGGGCTGCCTGAAGAACCGACATGTGTTTGAGTACATCTCTGAGAAGATGAACGACCGAGGATTCATAAGGACCTCGGAGCAGTGCTACACCCGCATTAAGCGCCTCAAGCATGGCTTCGTCCATGAAAAGTCAGTCAAGACGAAACAATGATTCTTTTTTCTTCCAAACACTTTGATCATTTATATTATTGTGATTGTTGCTAAAAGCATCAATAGGTGATTTTGGTTGGTTAGATTTCAAAGAAAAGCTCTTTATAAGTCAGTGTTCATAAATACGATAAAGTTAATCTTTCATTGGTGTGAAAATGTGTGTCAAGATATAAGATCTTTGATTGTAAATCCTTGAATGTAATTAAGATGGAGTTATTCTTGTAAAATTAGAACAACCAAATTTAACAATAGCTCTCAGCCCATCCTTTGTCACAGTGGTATTTTAAGTGGGTTCTAAAGCAAACCCTCTAATTGCTCTTTATTTTCATAAAGCTGCAGTTTTTAAATTGTACTTTTTTTCTTTCAATTTGACCATTAGTAAAGGGACGCATGACTCCTTAATTTGACCAACTTTTGTCGTTTCTCTACGTTGTTTGATTTGGATGAAATTGGCTTTGCCAGCTAATCCCATGTTACATTTCTTTCTTTATTTTTAATTTCATTCAGGGAGGAATTTAAGTTCTTCACTGAGATGGAGAAAATCTTCAGGAAGGAGTTGAGAGCAGACAGCTCAGTCACTGACACATCAGTCACAGATGAGACGGACGACTGTGCACCTGAACTGAGCCAAAAGAAAGGTGAAACGAAATGGAAAACAAAAGAAAATTCACAACAGCCAGGTAGAAAATTTTTTTCAGTATGGACGTACAGAAGCACCATTTGATGCTCCTAGAATACTGGATCAAATGAAGTTTATCATACATATATGAACATTTTTATAATGCAGGATCAACACATTAAAGATTAAAGATCCGTTGTCTTTTTCTAGTCTATAAGTCAGTCACAAATTTTTTTCAGTTAAATACTGTGTATACCTATATCTATATCTATACCTCTGTACAGCTTTTCTCATCATTCATCATTACTTTAATCACGCCAGAAACGTATGTTCTTAATCTCTGAACTCTACTCTGTTAGTTTGCTCGAGTAACCAGTGGACGGCTGACAGCACAAAGCTGCCGTGGAGCGACGGGGAGACCGAGGCCCTCCTGGACGTTTGGGGGAGCGAGGACGTCCAGGAGAACTTGAAGAGCTGCACCAAGAACAAACACATCTTTATCCAGATCTCTCAGGTCATGGCCAGCCAAGGCTACCTGCGCACCCCTGAACAGTGCCAGACCAGGATAAAGAGGCTGAGGGCCAATTTCAGACAGTTCCTCGAAGGCAGAAAGTAAGTGCGGCCGCAACATGATGCAATTGCATCACACCGTAGGTCTAAACATCCTCATTCTAAATAAAGGTTTTTTTCTAATGAACACGTCCTCGATCTCAGTTGGTTGAGCTTTTGGCATGATTCTCTTCCCTTCTTCTAACAAGCTCAAAAATTCCGTCTCATCTTCCCAGTGGAGAGAAGCAAGAGTGCAAGTTCTTTGACCATTTGGTGCGGATATTTGGCAGCAAGTACATCATGAACTCTGACACCCTAGCTGACGATGTAGCCGATATTGTAGGTAAGTAGACGCAGTTGTATGTTTGAAAAAACTTGTTTCCATTGTTACTTTAGCAATATTGGTTCAACAGCCTTTTAAGGACAGTTGCCACATTCTTTGAAACATGCTTTATTCGTTTTCTTTCTGAGATCTAGATAAGAGGATTGACACCACAATCAAAATATGACATGTAAATTAGGAAGTTTTAGAGGCACTTCTATGCAGGTTTTGATACCTTTTGACAGCGCCAAGCTAGTTTTTCCTCCTCGTTTCCTGTCTTTATGCTAAACTAAGCTAACTGAGTCCTGGCTGTAGCTTCAGTGTTAAGATACAGACACTTTATCATCAGACTCTCGGCGAGATAGTGAATTAACACATTTCCCAAAATGTCAAATTATTCCTCTAAAATTTTCTTTACTGCCGAAATAGAAAATCCATGCCACAGAAAGATTCCTTACTCACTCCCTGGTCACAAAAAGAGACACAGCATTCAGTGCCAGATGAGCTGGTTTATAATTCCCATCATGAGCGTGGTACTGCTCAGCATAAAGTTTGTCAGTGATGTTTACAGTTTAATATCTTAATTTTCTTTTTTGCTGTCTGAGCCAGAGTCATGAAACCACCCATCATCGAGAAAACGTCAGCAGAAGCAGATGAACAAAAGGGAGAACATTCACAGGAAGAATAACCAGGACATTAATGCTGAAACTTTGACATTAACTGCTGTGACGTGCAGTTGTTTACAGATGACAGATAAGAGCCTGTCCAGGCTCACTGGAATTTACAATTGCCTCTGTATACACTTCAAATACTTTTACATTCTACACAAAGGCCTACTTTAGGCGTTTTTTTGTGCGTGCGTGTGTGTTTGTGTGTCTTTGTGTGTTTGTGTCCCTCAACTAGAGTGTCTATGTGAATATTAAAATTAGAGCCATGCCACTAAAACCAGGATGCTCAGGGCTTGAGTGACAAAAGTGAAATATTCTTGACCTGGTAAAAGTCACACAAAAGGCCATGCTCTTCTAGAAACCATGTTTTTGGGGGTTTTTTTTCTAATATTTAATTATTTTGTACTTCAACTTCAAGTGAGTGAATCAAAGCACATGCAAAAAGAAATACACGCTAGGCCTCTATCAGTGTAACCACAGCCTACATTCGCGTTTTGGTCTTATTTCAGGTTTCACTTGTTAGATCTTCTGTCTTTGCACTTGTTTGTCATGTTTGAAATCTGAGTGGTAAAAGGTTAAAGTTGAACTCATTAAGTTAATTCTTATTTTGTGGAGCTGATTTCGTTTGAATCTTTATTTATTTAAATAACTGTTTATATATGTATTCCAAAGTTTTAAAACTTACTTTGAATATGTTTTTTTTTTCCCCACAAACGTGTAACGGTTTTGTCACATCCATTAAAAGAAACTTGAAATGTGTGATTAAGGATTTATAATGTGACGAGTTCATCTAGGGCTATAATGAAAGCAAAAAATAATAGGAAAATTAGTGTGTGTGTGTGTGTGTGTGTGTGTGTGTGTGTGTGTGTGTGTGTGTGTGTGTGTGTGTGTGTGTGTGTGTGTGTGTGTGTGTGTGTGTGTGTGTGTGTGTGTGTGTGTGTGTGTGTGTGACGGGGAAAAGAGTGAGACGGTGAAGGACACACAGTCGAAGCCCTAGTTTACTTTAACATGGGAAACTAACACCTGATGATATGCATGAAGTCCAAACTAAACCACTGGTACAGTTACGCAACACGTTGGCTGTAGAACTACTGATGCATGAGTCACTTCTCACTGTCAACAGAAAGTTGAGATCTTGCTCCAGCCTAAGGTGTTAGATTGAGTCATTTACTTGTAGCTTGGCCTGAACACAGCCCGGCTAGCTCAGTCGGTAGAGCATGAGACTCTTAATCTCAGGGTCGTGGGTTCGAGCCCCACGTTGGGCGGCACTGTTTTTAGGATTATCTGTATCAAATCACTGGAAGCCTTGAGATACGTTACAGAAAGTCTGGAGTTAATCCTGTCGAGTGAGAAAATTCAAGATTCTGATCCCAATCAAATGTCAACCAGACTGTGGGGTTTGATCATTTAAATAAAATATTACATTGCTGAACCAAGAGTTACCAATTAACAGATTGAACCACTTCCCAAGCATTATATAGTTGTGATTGATTACAGCATGCACGCACATGACCACACAGGCTCTTGGGTAGTTTTCCTTTTAATCACCCTGCCAGCATAGTGCCCGGCTAGCTCAGTCGGTAGAGCATGAGACTCTTAATCTCAGGGTCGTGGGTTCGAGCCCCACGTTGGGCGACACTGTTTTTAGGAGGATGGAGATGGAATCGCTAGAGCCCTTGAGCTATGTTACAGAAAGTCTGCAGATAATCTTGTCAACTTCTGAAAAACATGGATTCTGTAGGGCTCTCCACTAGCGATCAACCATTAGAACAGTTTCAGCATTTCCCTGCAGTTTATGTGGCGAGTCCGGCTATTTTTCCTTGATGATAATCGTTGAACCAAGATCAAATACTGGAACCAATCAGTCTCCTTCCCAAGCATGGCATGAATGTACTTGATTATATGAAGTGCACACAGTGCTACATGGCCCAGTATGAGTCGAGGTTCCTAACCTCTTGGATGGGCTCCTGATGAAAGCATATTTATGATGTTATAATTAATCTTTTTGATTCTGTTGTAAGATTATTTTAATCCTTATCGAGGCCCGGCTAGCTCAGTCGGTAGAGCATGAGACTCTTAATCTCAGGGTCGTGGGTTCGAGCCCCACGTTGGGCGACACTGTTTTTAGGAGGATTAGAGAAAGTAGTTCTCATAAGTGCTACTTCTGAGAAAATGAAGAATGATCAACAACGAATCACCTGTCAACAAGACTCGCAACATTATCTGCAAGTTGTCTTGATAACATAGTAAAACCAAAAGTAAACAGCACACCATACTGGGGCTATATATAAACTCAGTTAGAATTTGAAATTAAAAGTGAAACAGCCATTGACAGTTAACTGTAAAATACATCCAAGACGAGGGGAGCAGAATAATTTATCATGCCTGCAGAAAAGGTGCGAGATGCAAATCTACAGGACAAAATCTCTAGGAAATTTCCTATATATTAAAGTATATTGAATCTATCAATCAATAAACAAAGGAATGAGACAAAAAACCCAAAGCAATACATGGGGGAGAGCAATCGGCGCAGGCAATTTAATCAAAGTATCATTTTCTTTTTCCTCATAAAACTGTGTTGCTTTGACAGAATTTCGATTAGGATTTAACTACCTGCTTGGTGTGGCTGTAAAAACTGTCACTGGAGTGATGAGAGCAAACCAGAACAGTAAAGTTGTGGGTTGGATGGATAAAACAAAGAGCTGAAACTTACTACAAAGCTCCATAAAGCTGAGGGGGAGCTGCAGACTCTTGTAATAATTCTTTGTGGAGTCTTTACCGAGTGCAACCCCTTTCACTATTATTAGATGTTATAAAAATGTTGATTGTAACAGGATCGCAGGGCTTTTTAAATTCAACTCGTGTAGAAAATCATACGATAAAAAAAGTTTCTTGTCAAGAGAAAACATATATGACAAGCCAGCGGTGATCAAGTCGATATGCTCTCTCTCTCTCTCTTTCACCAACGGACTCTAGATGATTTATGCTGTTTACATTAACTGCAGTCAGCCAGAGGTTCCTGCTCTGTTTGTATTAGATTAGCTAAAGTGTAATGATAGGAAACCAGAGGGGAATTGCTAAGCAACAACTCTGAAAACACCACCATTTCCCATCAGAAGATCATAGGTTTGACATAATGATATTTTGTTGAAGCACTGACCTTGGTCCCACACTGTAACCATAGCCTGACTAATACTGCACCAGATACTTAAGCAGGAAGACACACAGTTTTCATCACATTTATGGTTTACGGGATGGTCTGGCAAAGAGGGGTGGAGCTGAGATGGAGAAACTACAGACTCGCCTGGTTTGTGCAGCGAGTCTCCTAAGGGATGCTAATGTCTGTCGGTCAATCCACCACCATGGTTCCAGACTGAAATGTCTCAACTATCGGGTGAACTGCCAGAGAACAAAAAACTCAGGGCATCACCAAAGTCAGTAGTATAGATCCTCTGGGACCATGAATGCCTGTATAAAATTTCATGGCAATCAGTCCTGTATTTGATGAAAGATTTCAGTCTGGACCAAAGTGCACATGATTGCAATATGATAATAATTAATATAAATTTAGAGACTGGCTCACAAGCAGCTGCACGTAATAAAAATCAACCCATACTCCCAGTGCTTTTTCTCCGATGTCTGAATAATTTCGATACTTATAAAATGTGAATGTATAATTTTTTTTTTTTTTTAAACATGGTGGTGTGGTAAAGAACAGATAAATTGATTTGCATAAGCTGGTAAAATATATAGAAACCCAGATGCAGCTAAGCCAGGAACCTGAGTTAAGAAGTTCAGTTTCAGATTAAACAATACTCTGGACATGTGCTTGTAGTTGTATGTGTTAAGAGCAACCAAAAATTTGTACTGCGAGTTATTCCTGCCAAATGCATTTTTTTTTCCCAAAAAATTTCAAAGTAATTGCAATGTTTCACAAATGTTGTTTGAATCTGGGATATTACGTACCACACCTTTGTTTCTAAACACAGTTCTTGAAATTCAATGTGTAAATATGCCGCACAGTGTCATATAGTGTCGCGGAAAAACGCCTCAGTCGGGCAAGATGATCATCAGACCTTCCACAAGATGTAATTTCTGATGACTCTACATTGCTTCCAATAACTGAAACTATTAAAAAAGAAAGTAAGACACAAAGACAGGCAGACCCTGAATCTGGGTCAACCCTTCTTGCTTTACATACCTTGACGGACACTCTATCTTGTAAGCTGAGCGTCCCCCCTATTTGACCAGAATGGTGTCTAAACATGGTCCGGTTCCAAAAATAAAATACGGGCATGTCTCGTTCAACTACCAGATAGGACACAATGGTGTCACAAAATGATTTCACTTAAAAAATAATGGTATGGGCATTTTGGCCTTTGGCCTTTCACCCTGAGTCACCGGCTGTCGATGAGGGCCACTGTCATCTGTCCTCCGCCGTGGCTTTTACTTTACAAAATAAAATATACCACATAGACAGCACAAGGACAAATGAACAGTTTGACACTACAATTGTGGAGCGCCTTGTGGTTTACTCTCTGGTGGCGTAGACGACGTAGATGACGTAGATCCCAGAGTCTTAGAGAAACCTCGCGTGTTTCAGTGGACATGGAAAAAAAATAAAAATAAATTCTGACCCTCTCCTACAAATAACTGAAAGCGAGGGACCATCACTGACTGTGATTCTCTAATGGCTCATTCATTTTTTGTTTTATTATTATTATTATTATTATTATTATTATTATTATTATTATTATTATTGTTGTTGTTGTTATTATTGTTATTATTATTATTATTATTGTTACTTGTGTGTGTGTGAAACCCCTTGAACTGAAGCCGATTGAAGTCCGAACCTCAGCAAACTTTATTAAAAGAATGCACAGCAGAACATCAACCCTGAGGCCTCAGGAAGCTTCATCCAGTTCATCCTGCAGCCAAAGTCTTGTTCCGAGAAGCAGGTCATCAAGCCTCCTCCTTGACCCCCCCCCCCCCACACACACACACACACACACACACACACACAAGTTACCCCCAGACCTTGAACACTGAACCACATCTGAGAAAGACTGAATTTCTTTGTTTTACCGACCTGCTTAAAGTTGTAAATTAAACACGTCGATTCAGATGACAGCGACAAGTCGTCCAGATGAAAGACAAAATACACCGTTTATAGTTGAAAATATCTGGTTTGGACCTTCCTCTTGATGTGGAGAAGTTGCTTCATCCTCCTTATTTCCCCGCCAATGTAACATCAGACTGGAAATCGTCCCCCAATGTGGAGTCAAGTTAGCTTTGGCCAAATTTACGTTAAACATAATAGATATTGGTGTCTACAAAGTTACCACCCGACAGGCCACGAGAGTGGTCCATGAGGTGTCTGAGATTAGCCCGGGGGACTGAGCCGTCAGCCGGTCTAGTGCGGGTCCGGCTTTGAGCTGAACCGAACACGAGGACGCGCAGAACACTCCCCGGCAGCCTCCCTGAACATCCCGGGAATCACGGGCGGAGAGGTGCGTTGGGCAGCGTGAGTCTTAGAGCTGAGGTCGAGGAAGCAACCGGAGACGGCAGAGCGACACGTGGCTCCCGCCTCCAGCCCGAACTGACACCCTGAGGTTGAGGTTTGGATTCGGAAGGAATCCGTCTGCGGTCGGTGGAAAAGGCCGCAGTCTGGGTTATAATAACTACTTGGGAACCCTTGTTAAAACGACTGTAGTCGTGGTTAAATGGAGATTAATATTTTCTGTCAGTATAGGATACGGTGAACAAACATCTCACCGTGTCAAAGTCCTACATACTTTTGAATTTGACCTTATTCTCCCTGACCTCCTGCCTTTGTGGACGCTACAGTAGCACCGCACCACTTCTTCTTTTGCTCCTGACTGATTCCTCATGATTATTTTAACCATCAGAGGCCTGCGTTGCTTCTGGCCTTTTTGCTCAACCAACAAATGAAGTGATGCTAGGCTACTTTATGGGCATTAAAAAACACTTCAGTACTTAAGTAGCACCAAGATATGAAGTTTGATAGACAGAAATAGACACAGAATGATGCAGGCGGTAAAGTTTATGTAGGTGTTATATTTTTGATACGTACAAACACAACACAATACAGTGAAACAGCAGCAACAGCAAAATACAAAAAAGTTCAAAGATAATGGGAGAAGTCAGACGATTTAAAAGTTGTACATTTTCTTCTTTCTGTCCATTGTGAGAGGCTCAGCCCTCTTTTTGCCCTCGATTGGGGGCAGCCGGAGAATCTTCACGACCCCCCCAGTCCCTCCGGAGACCGGCGGCAGTGCACTCGGCGCCCTGCGCGGGGTCCCGCTCTGCGGCGCGGAGCGCTTAGCCGGAGCTCTCCCGATCTCAGGCAGCCTGCAGAGGCTGCCCAGCCCTGTGGTGGACCCGAGGGCGATCGCCTCAGGTTTGAGTCGGGCTGACCGGGCGTCGCCGAAGCTATTTTCAATCGGGGGCAGACTCAAGGGCTCCGGTCTGTCGCGTCTCGGCTGGCTGTGCTCCTTGTTGCCAAAGTCTTGCAAGACCACTGCTCAAGAAATGAAGACAAACGAGTCAGTATAACACACTTTTTTTTAGCGCAGAGCCCTGATTTTGTCATGACAGAGAAACTAAACAGCGTAGAACAATCTGAAATGAGTTCTTTGCAGACACCTGTTGGAGCAATGGGCAGTTTTTGTTCCTCAGAGCCATTCCTGTCCTGCTGCGAGTCCAGCCTGAGGCTGGGAATCGAGGAGCGTTTGCTCAAGATCTTGGCCTGCTGCTGGGCAACTGGTTTAACTTGCAGTTGGGGGAGTTGGCTTGGAACCACTCGGCCGCCTCCTCCGCGCTAATATTTCATACGGGAGAAAAAGAAAAAGCAAAAACAAAAGAAAAACAAGGGGAACGTCAGTGAAGAACGACTGGCTAGATGCCTTAACCAATATTACTTAGTGAGTAGTAATTTTTTAACTCTTTTCTAACCAGTTCAACTACTACTGGTAATAACAGACAGAGGGATTTTGGCAACCAAACAAATACTGTGAAGCAGTGCAAAATAAGTTATGTATTAATTTTGTTATGATATATACAGGCAGACTTACCATAGTGTTGCCTTTGTGTTGTCTCATCAGCTGGCCATTGCCAATTTCTGGCAGAATACATCGGACAGGCTTGGAAATATGGGATGTCAGGAGGTCATGGGCGTCTCCTGCATGAACCTGGCCGTATCACAAAACAGAAAAAGTTTCAAAACGAGGTTCTGCGTTGTTTAATATACGAAATCAAAGCAGATAAATGGTAAATTCAAGTGAATTTTTCTGACTGTATATACGAAACTCAACATTTGTAAACTGAAACACACAACTAAAGTTACTGTAAGTCACTGTTTGGATTGAAAGGGATTAGATTGGTCTTAACGATGGACGTTGGCTAAAATATTCAAGGGAGACAATTATTAAATTTTACATCTTCAGAGCAAAATAAGGAAACGGCACAGAATTTTTAAAAAGTTACATTTGTGGAGATGTAATTCGTGCGAGTTGCAGACAGCGCGTGACTGTAATCTCGTACGAACCTTTTTAATCGGGTTCACGTCAGCTCCATCCTCTCTTTTCTCCCGTTCAACGTGGATTTTAGGCATTCGCCTGGAGAAAAAAAAAAAAATCACAGAGGAAAGGTTAACTCGAGTCGCTGTGACACCGGAGGCTCGGGGGCCTCCGAATCAAAGAGGGCCCCGCGCGTCGGTCGCGTGGATTTTCTTACCTTCGCTTCTTGTCGCTCATGGTTTCAGTCGGTGAGGTGAACTGAAATAGCCGGGGGCTCGATGCAAGTCTCTCACTGGACATGTGGCTCTGTTGGCGCTGAGGAGATGTGGTGTCATCAATTGTTAAGGTCTCCTTATATACTCCGGACCGTGGAACATTCGTGGGGCTTTCTATGGCATCACAGATACACTTGTGCGATGCATTCCACCGAGTTCCAAAGAACACTCTGCTTTTTATGCATTATGGAAGTAAACCAGTGTTGAAAGTATAAACTAAATTCGACTTTCCTGGTTTAACGGGATTCGCTCGTCAACATGATTTCGAACTGATGCCCTCTTTCATTGGTCTGCAATAGAAAACAATACACCACTTCACTTTGGGGGTCTTAGAGAGATCAGTTGTCAAACACGGTTAAATACAGTGGATTTTCATATGCTCCATCTCCTCTGATCGGTTTTGAGAGTACTTTTTAACGCTGCGTCATTCTCCCGAGTCCCAAATAAGTGTGTTGGGGTTTTTTGTCGGTACAGTGTGTTCACAGTAGGTCTAGGTGGGAGTCAGAACCCCGGGATGTAACTCACCCAGAACATTGCCAACATCACCTTCGTCCAATCTTCAAGCCAAGTTTTGTGGAAAAGAGATGAAGTAATTACTTGAAGCTTAGCATGTCCACGGGGGTTTAACTTGTTTTAAAAAGTAAAACATTCCCCAGCATTATTAACATTTTCCTTTCCCCCATTTTCCTTTGAAACATGCAACAACCTGCCTACAATATCTCAAAGTGATATGACACTGAATTGGTACAACTCACGTGGGCATTGATAACTGAAAGTACACAAAGAGTTTGAGGTGGTGTACTCTGATTTAAATCTTGAGGGGATAAAGATTTCACATAGCATCCACATCAGGCAATATAAAGGGAGTTAGGGAAAGTCAAAATGATGGAAAACTTAATGAAATGAACAACGAAGAGAACATTTATAGCCGCTGTTTATGTTTGACCCAGGAGCTGTGTCTGTCATTTTACATGACATTAGACCTTTTTTTTCCTGACACATTTAGCTTATTAACGTTCAGTCATGAGTAACGAGGTTCCACATCCATTTTATCCCTCAGACTTGACACGCCTTCATCCTATTTAGCTTCGGGCTGATTTGGATGAGAAAATAAACCCATGGTAAATAGGCGTGACGCCGCCGTCCTAATATGGAAAAACTCACCTTTGTGAAATGTGGTGCACAAATAAGGGGATCAGGAATGTTTGACCAGTATAATACAGTATATACCATGAGATTAGGATTTTATTTGCGGGATTGTTGATGCTGGATCACACCCAGGGGTGAAAGTCGTTTCAAACTCTGCCTCCACAACCTTCATCACTTCATATTGTTCTCCTCTCCTAAGCTTCACGGATCCTTGAAAAAAAAAAAGTTTCAGTATTTTAATACCTGTATGAAGTAGAAAGAAACTAGATACACTTGACATTGTGTAAAAGTTTTGTTTAAATGGTGAAGATGCAACCTTTAACCGATGTGTTTGAAAATTGACAACACTTTAAAAAAACACATAACTTGCTTTGTTTTAATTTTTAACAGCTTAATTTAACACCCTAACAGTTAACAAGTCGCTGTCTCTGAGCGTTCAGACATTCAAGGGTCACAGAAATGAACAAGAGAACAGATGATTATGAGTAAAATGTCTCAGATTGTCTCTTGTAATGAATGAAATAAAGGAGCTGGTGCCACAGATTGATATCACGTTTTGGCAAAACTTGTTTTGTTTCAGTAATTACAACTTCATTTGTCTGTGACACCTTAACAGTTTACAAGTCCCTGTTTTTGAATTATCAGAACATTGGACACATAAAGAAGAGACTGTTGTGAGCAAAATCTCGGATCGAGACGCAGGCACGACTTAACTTGCTCATGTTGCCCACTTGATGGCGCCAGTGGATAATAAGTTACTCTACAGCGGATGGAACTGCCTTAAGACCTCATTTAAAAGCCTCATCCTTTAAGTCCTGAACTTAAAAAACACACACACACACTCAGAAACGCACAAAATGACCGATGTACTACTACAATATTCATCATCCAGAGAGCTTCGTCAGCGTGATCTATAGCCTTGTCTCACTGGAATCTGTCCGACTCTTTCTTTGGACAGGGTTTTAGGTTGTGTTGTCCCTTTACAGCGATGTGTCATAATGAAAGCAAGGAAACTCTGAACCAATGTCACTGCTATAAACACGCTGCATGTAAAACACATACGGTGCACTTAAATAAGCTGGACCACATAGACAAAAAACATGTATACACACAGCTAGGACCGTAATTACATGTCTAAATCTGACAGGGCATCCAACCGCCTGTGTCTGGCAGAGTGTGTGTGTGTGTGTGTGTGTGTGTGTGTGTGTGTGTGTGAGTGTGTGTGTGTTTATGTGTGTGTGTGTTTATACCCACGTGTATGTGACATTGGTAAAGGCAGAGACAGGCTGGCTGGAATCTGTTGAAGGAAGGGTTATACCAAGGGTGTTGCTGCACTCAAACATACACACACACACACACACACACACACACACACACAAGGACAAGAAGGCCAAGCAGTGCCACATCACCCACCCTCACCACTCAGTCCACTTTGCACACACAGTCAACCACGCACACTGTTTTCTTCACTCATATCACACAGATAATAAGGCCTAGATTCATGGATTCTGTGTAATACAATTAGGTTATTCCACTCAAGTACAGTTATGGGGACTTTTTGTTTGTTTGTTTGTTCAACTAGCATTTTAACAATTAGCATTTATTAATTACAAAAAGAGGAAAGTCTTGGAGAAAAATTGTTTTTGAGTTAATCTGTTGGATGTGCCATGATATCATAGTGCCTTAACCTTAATTATCATTTATTTTGATTGAGTCTCCACCTGATGATTCTGGTATGTTACATTCAGGGGTAGAAAGTACATTTACTCAAGTACAGTCTTTAAGTACAACTTTGAGGTATTTGAGCTTTACTTGAGTATTTCCATTTTATGATACCATATAGAGGGAAATATTTAACTTTGACTTAATTACGTTCATTACTGCTGGTTGCAGTACTGCTTATTTAGATATTAGAAATGACATCTACACGCTCTGTGTCTCCAGACCTGAAAAGTTCTCAGTTTCATCTTCTCCTCTCTCTCCGTATTTTTCCATCAGCCACTTCCAGATACGTTTAGAAGATAGAATAAAGGGAAAACCCAACATGAAGTGTCTCAATAAATCCATGACCACATAAATTCTCCAAGTCTTTGGTGCTCTACTGGATGAATGAAAACCATTCTTCCAAAAGCTATTCCCTCATCAGGTGTTTTCGAATAGGGCGGTGGAGAGTGTTGTGCAACACATTCCTCCAAAATCTCCCATAGGTTTTATATCGGGTTGAGATCTGTTGACCACAAAGGGCTTAGCAGAAGGATTTCATCATCCATCAATCCTTTTCCAGATCCATCATGCCCCCTGGATGGGACACTGTCACCCTGGGACAAGTCACCGGCCCCCTGAGCGTGATGGGATGTTAATGTCACTCATTATGTTTCCAACTCATTTATTGAGGTTTTTCCTTTGATTTGTCACCCTCCGTATATTGCTGAAACCTGTAACAGAAGGGGCATGGCCAGGTTTTGCAACATGCCACTGAGTCATTCCACTACCCTGAGGGCAGACATTTCCACCCGACTTCATTACTGAAACAGGCAAGCTCACGTTCTTTCTCTCCCTGTCTCTCTGTCTTTCTGTGTGTGTGTGTGTGTGTGTGTCCCCAAACCAGATACAGTATACTCATCCTGCTATGTTCTCAAACATGCAGCTTCATGCTCGGGCCTTCACCACAGCCACACATGTGCAAAGACAGGACTTCATAGACAGGAAAGAGTTTATCCTTTAGTGTTCAGGAAGAAAGCCAAAGAACACAAACATCATGAAGTGAAAGATATTGTGTATGCATCTATGTGTGTGTCTGTGTGTGTATGTGTATGTGTACATGTGTGTGTGTGTGTGTGTGTGTGTGCAGGGAACCTCCCTCCCTAGGGGTTGTGTATGGGCTTGTTACAGCAACATTCCTCCTCTCAGCTGCTTCTGAACAGCACATTCCTGAAAGAGAGAGATAGAGATAGAAAAGAGGGTGAGTAAAAGGGGGAGAACAATAAGGAGAAAGGGTAAGAAAAAGTGCAAAAACGGGGAGAAATTGAGGGGAGAAAGTGAGAGAGGGAGAAGTAAAGCATACTGTAGAGAAGATGGAAGAGATGGTGGAGATGAGAATTGGTTAAGGAAAGAATGGGTAATAATAATAATAATAATAATAATAATAATAATAATAATAATAATAATAATAATAATATTAATTATAGTATGTAATAATTATAGTATGTAATTGATCCGATCAGGTCAGAAGTCAGGTTCAGATAGAGTACAGAGCAACCAGAGCCAGTGCTGAGAAGAGGAAGTGACAGAGAGGAGGCCACAAGGTCTCTCATAAAATGTTATTCCCCACACAACCATAACACACAAACATAATCACACACAAGGACACGCGCACACGCATACACACACACAGAGTACAGTAGGGTTATCTTTGGTGTGTTCATTTCTTCGGTCTGCTTGACCTGTTTCCACTGAACTGTGGAAGGAAGATACAAATCTCACCACAAACATGGACCCACATAATGATTCAGCCACACTATTGCACATCTTTATATAGAGAAATCAGAAACAAAACCACACAAATGACATAAAGACAGAGCTCCTCATAGTAAAAAAAAAAAAAAAAAATTAATGATGCAGTGCAAAGTGTTTATCAAAAGAAACATTGAAAAGATTAATGTGAGAAATAGAAACAGTAAATATGTAGAAAAGAAACAGAAACAGAATTGCATTAAAAAAAAGACAATATTATTGTCAGAACAAGAGCTCAAAGGTGAACACACACCGGTTCATATCTCAAGTGGATGGAGTTGGTAGGCTGAGTTTTAAATGAACTAGTTCAGAGAGATTAAAGGGCAACAAAGACTCTTGCTTATTGTGCCTATCTCTCCCTGTTGATTGTCTTTATCTTGTTGACTCAAATGCCACTTTGTTTTCCATCAATTAAGGGAGGAGAGGAGAAATAACATACAACAGAGGGGAGAGAGAGGACTGAAGGCTCTGTTTTCAGACATGAAAGTTGACTGCGTCCCCCACGTCTGGCAAATCGAAGACAGAACAGAACCACAGAAAGATGGAGGAAGAGAAAAGCAAATTTCACTGGGATAACAAGCAAATAAGCTTAAAGACAAGAGCAACAAAAAGCAGTTTGTGTTTGTAAGAAGCTTGCTGGCTCTTTGACAGCGTCCCCTCTCCTTGTCCCTCTCACTAAGCCTGAACAGAGGGGTTTGTGTGTCGTCACTGGTAGAACTAAAGGAAAATAAAGTGGCTGGTTTCCCCCTTCTCTCCATGTGTGTGTTTACTGGAAGAAAGTTAATCATGCGTAAGTGTCTCCTGAGTCCCTGTCCCCCAAAACAACTCTACTCAGAATATCAATTTACCGCTGGCTTTCTCTACTCTTTCTTCACTGCTGTTGCTCTTCCTTTTTCAGTTTGTCACTTTTATCACGTTTGGATAAACTGAATGCTCAAATTCAGCATCCTTAAATGCAGTTCTGTAAAATTTAATTTGAATCTGTTTCTGCTTCTGCTGGTACTTGCATCAACGTTGCTATTATTAAAAAGTGATAGCATCGCTACTTCTTTCTCAATGATCTAAATGGTTGATGCGTGGTGACACATCTACGCCCTCTCCTTCGCTCTTTGCATCTCTAAATCTAAATTTAACTGCAAATATGTTTCCTCTGCAATTGCCCTTACAAAAACAAGTACATGGCAGTATATTACCTAAACAAACACATTCACACAGGAAAATTACACACCTAAGCCAGTCACCATTAGTGGAGATGTTACATGATACATTTTTTTCTATTTCTGGTAATATTTTAATCCAGATTACATATATGAGCTATTAATCTGTTGGCTGTTAGCTGCTTCATCTATCTATCTAGCTATCTATCTATCTAGCTTTAACATTGCATGTGTGTGTGTGTGTGTGTGTGTGTGTGTGTGTGAGTGTGTTTGTGGATGATCATGATTAAAACCCAGTAATGGCTTTATCGCAGCATCACAGTATTATCGTAACGAACCCTGAGTTCTCCTGTTGCTACTGTATAGATAAATGCTAGACGCTCTACTGCAGAACGGAGTTGGAGGAATTACACAGAGCGCCACCTGGAGTGCTTACATAACCAGACTACTTTAACATTAATGCATCAATGATTTAACATTGAAAGGGACCATTACTGAAGGATTAGACATGAGAATCAGGGTGAAATATATTCAACCCTTCTGGACAACATATCATATGATATATATGTGAAGTTTACTTAAGCAGAATTCCTGTCCAACAATGGACAATTCAGGAAAATAAAAACATGTTATCAAAGATATGAAACTATCATATTTGTGTACAAAGACATTCAGAATTTATTAAAACATTATCATCAATATAGAATACAATACAGCTTTAGGGGTCCACGATGATAGAAAAATTATCTTTGGTCCATTTTGCAGTGCATTTAATCATTAAAACCTATATACACACAACCAAGGCTGGATTGTCAACTGGAATAAGTGGGTAACTGCCCAGTAACTGCCCTGAGCATCAGGGGCCCGTGATGCTCAGGGCCCCTGGGCTCAAAAGCACTAGGTTTACTCTACTCTTGTTCTATACAATTATATTGATCACCGCTGAAAGACAAGCGTAACGGGTCAACCATCCTATCATCCTGTTGCGTAGAGGGACCATGTCTCTAAAGCACATTTCAAAGCCTTAATTGTTTTGTTGTCAGAAAGTACTAAGAATAGGCACATCATTATTCCCTGGAGCCCAAGTTGAACATTTATTTAGTCCTTTAGTTCCCTATGATAATGAATACATCCCCTAATGTAATACAATTCACAAAATCGAAGGAAAACACCCATATTCATACACGGTGGCGTCTAATATAACGATTAGAGACAATTAAATAAGATAATGTAATTGATACCAACGACGAAGCCCGACGGCGTCAAAGAGACAGACACGCTCCCGGGCCAATCAGTTTCAGCTTTGATCCAGAGCTACGTCCGCAGTAGCCAATGAAACGCCGGTTTGCTGGTTCCCCCCGTCCAATCGGAGGCGGCCATAGGCTGGAAGAGGAGGGCCCCGCTTATTCCGTCGGATTTTGCCCCAGTCCGGATGTTCCTCAGTAGCGACTAACGAACGGCGCCGTGTGAATGTGGCAACCGGAGTAGACAGGGAGGGGTAGCTCGACCGACCAGACCCGGACCGGGGGGGGGGTCGTTTCTGTTCCTTCTTCATTTTTACCTCCACCTACGGCGAAAAATTATCCACGGTCCATGTTACGGAGCGGCTGGAAACTTGTTCGTAGAGGAGAAAACCGGGCCGCCGCCGCCGCCGCCGCCGCCGCTACCGCCGCCGCCGCCGCCGCTGCTGCTTTTCTTTGGGACTAACCGCTGTCGCTCCGGGAAAAAACAAAAAAACAAAAAACCAAAACAACAGCCCAGAAGAAAGAAGGAAAAAAAAAGGCAGAAACAACATGGGGCGATAATAAAGAAGAAGAAGAAGGTGCTGTGTTGTGAAGCGACGATGACTCCCCGGGGGGATCCCTGAAGATTATTTATTTTTATTTATTCCCCCCTCTTCCTCTTCCCCCCCGTGTCTTTTATTTTTTAATTTTTTTATTCCCCCGTTTTATCCTCCCTTGCTACTTCGGTGGTTGAGGGGGGGGTGGTTGTGTTGTTCTTTTATTTTTTGGGGTTTTTGTTTTTTGTTTTTTTTGTTTTTGTTTTTTTTTTTTAAGGAAAAAGGCCAACGGGATAGGTTTACGAGCGGACTGAAGGATGGACCAAGCCGGCATCCTGAGAAAGTTTATCCAGGGGGTGAAGGCCATGAGCGAGGGGGACGAGGAGAGGGGAGAGGACAACTTCGGCAACGACTTCATGGTGGGTCATAATTTTACAGGAGCGACACATAGCCTCCTTTACCTCGGTAGCTATCTCAACCACACGCCTCTTCCCCCTCCTTTTATCATTCCCACCATTCCGGCCCTGCTTATCCCACCTCCCCTCCCCGTCTCCCGGTTCCCCGTATCCCCCCAGGAGGTGAGGCAGGGGCGGACACGCTGCCCTCTTCCTTCTCCTCCCATTTCCAGGCTTTACATGGCGGCCTAGCATTGTCTCCCAAACCACAGAGAACACCTCCGACTCCCGTTTCATGAAAATAAAGAGACAAACAACAACAACAACAACAACAAAAAAAGGCATATTCACGCCCCCCCTTTCCAGCCGTGGGCTATTTTTTGCTTGGCGTTGTTGGAATAGCTGAGCTTTGTAGGTAAACGCTTGGGCTAAAGTGTAGTGTTATTGTGGCTATTTGCTTAGTCTCTGATAACCATGCCTGGCTCTTAGGATACAGTGCAATGATTCATTGTCCTCAGTTACCCAACAAGCAGTTAATATCCAGTAACCAAACCGAGCTTAATTGTATGTATAATCTCCCGGGTTTTTACCTTTAATATTCCTCTACATAGCTTTATCATAGTCTGTTGTAGGAATCTCTAGGAACCATGGGATGACTGGTGTTACTGGTATAGTAAGCGTTTTATGTGTTAAGCAGGTATGCACTGAGGTGGAAGATAAATCCACTGGAAGACAGTCAAACCGATACCTTTGTTTGACACATACAGTTTAGACAACCTCATATGACTTAAATGGATTTTGCAAAAATATTAGAAACACTTCTCAGTGTAATTCAATGAAATAAAACAACACCCCAAACTACAGATTCCAAAATGACCTCAAAGTTTAATCAAAGGGTTAGATCGCATTTGTTTTTCCTAGATGTACCTAATAAAATGGCGACTTATTATGAATTCTTAATAATATTGCAGACTTTGTTGTTAAAATAGCATATTTTGATGACATATTTTGAATAGCCATATGATGACTGCTGACCCAGGCATAAGTCTGCCCCCACTGCATCACTGGATGTTATTGTGTTGCAACTCTAGACTCAAAATAGGACCTCTCCCAGGCTTGTGAAATAGCTGAAATAGCCACAACAGGGGAAGGCACTTCTCTGGTAATATTTGAGTCATTATGCGACCATCTTAGCTTAGTGTTTATGATTAGGATTAGGAAATGTTGTGCAAAATGATACAATAAATATTTCTGTTGTCTGCACATGCAACGTTGTACAGTTGGTTTTAATTAATATTACTTTAGTAAAGCCATCTAAAGAAATAAAATAAACAGGCCTCATTTACTGTTGAACAGATTTTAGCAGCAGGTTAGAATTGGCTTTACCTCACATGAACATAGATGATGTTTCAGGGGACTGAAGTGTTTTGATTTATTTTATCATATTGCACTGGGACTGTTGGGCAAGAGGCTAAAAGGCATGAGAACAGTTAACTTTTTCTACTTTTGACTACAGTTGCAAACACACACACTCTCCCTTCTCCCTTCTTACTTCCTACTTCATACAGGCTGCTTGCTGGAGCTTGCAACATTCTTTCTTGGTCCATTTCATAACATTTTGTCCTGGCTTTAAAAGTGGAGCTTTATCAAACATTTGGGCACAGTTTGAATAAATGGCACACAATTTGACAGGCCACTCTCTCAGAAGTTACGCACATAACAAACCCTGAAACACGCAGAACTCTGTGTATGTTTCTAATTGCATGCTGATGACCTGGCCTGTCCTTTCCTTAGAGCGTGTGTTTCAGAAATACAGGGAGGTAGTGGATGTTGCGCAAAAATGAGACAACTAGTGGCATTGGGCTGTGTGTGAGCTACTGAGGAAACGGTTTATGGATGAAGGAGACACCAAAAGAAGCTTGGACTAGTCTGCTTCTGGCTCATTTCCAGGCTATTCATTTCATTATGTGATCTGAAGTAACTTTTTTTCTGGATTTTTTTATGCTATATTTTAATTGATTAGAATAATTACTCATTATGATCTCTATTTTTAAGAAAAATCTTATTCATTGTGCATTTTTACTGTCTGCTGGTCCTCTTAACCTACAATTCTCCATGTAGAGTTGACTGGGTAAATGTAGGTTCCTGTTTTAGCACCACCATACTTTTCATTCATAAGTTTACACACATTCATGCCTTGTCAAACTGCCTACTACAGCCACAGCCTTTTGCTGTTTGGGAGGAACCTTAGGCGAAGCAATGTGATTTTACAAACATGTTGTTAAGGGAAAAAAATTTTCTTTTATCAGTTTTCCAAAAACAAAATATCCCTCCAATGTCTGTAGCTACTGAAAATGGGATCTTTTAAATCAGAAACCTCCATTTGAAACACCACCGGCTACTTGTCGTGATTCTTCCTTCTCAGTTTCCTCTCCAGTGAGATTTATTGGAATGAAGTACAATAATTCATTTTTTGCAATGAAACATATTTCCTGTTAGCCTTTAGGCTATCATGCATCCTCCAGACAGTAACTTGACTATCACACAGCCCGCATAAATTTAATATTTGGGCCATGAACATGCTTTAATTCGAACTATTTCCTTAATTTCGTTATTCATAGTAATCAAGATATTTTTGTTCAGACAAACTCTCTGAAAGTCAACTTTATGGCCGGGTCTTCAAGCTAAATTTCCCCACAGCTGGCAACATCAGCGCCTTGATGAAGAGATTCGCCTAAATTATTCAGCAGACAAACCAGCCTGTAGACAAGAAAACCTGTTCTGATTGAGGACAGGTGGGCTGCGTGCCAGCGTACCAAGCACAATTAAACTGCACCAGTCAACATGTAAGTAAGTGCTTTAGCTGGTTGCTGCTGGTAGGTCGTACCAATTTCAAGCTTAATGTGAAGCTTTCAATTGCTTGAGTCAGACTCTCAATACCACAGGCACATGGGGTGTGCTCCTCTGCACACTGAGTCACCAGAAAACCCTGACAGAACACCCACTTTAACTGCCTATTGTTGTTTATATATAGAAAGTGTTTTATAGACATAATTACAGTGCTCTGGTAGGGCAACGAGTCGGAGATTATATACTTTATTTAGTACTCTTTTTCAGCTGTTTGATGGAACGGGAACGCTTGAGAAAATATTTCCGCTTGGCACCGAAATGTGACAAGTGTCGTTGCTGGAATTCAGTTGTGATCTTGTCATGTTAGAATCCACCAGAAGCTGTGTGTGTGTGTGTGTGTGTGTGTGTGGCTTTCAGAATTTCACAGGGAGTTGTTAATTTTAGGAATTTCGTTTAGTGGCCTATGTGTGGAGAAACATCTACAACTGATCTGATTACATGGCACATACCGGTGGTGCATATGGTGCAAGTACATCAGGGCCTCCAAAGGGGTGCACGGAAACAGGGGAAAATGTAACGAGCAGCCCGAGTCCAGGGTTGAGGACGTAAATTAGACACATTCTTGGCCATAATCTTGGTGCTATAGTAATTAAGGAGCTAGATTACATGCTGCTATATACTCTCACAAACGCACAGCATTATGGCTGCCGTGTGGCTATAATTTCGACCTTGACTCTCCTTGCATTTTCTGGTGAGTTTATGACAGAGTATGTTTTAAAGTTGACCTAAACAGCTTAGCATGTTGGTGAATTTGAATTTCAGTGAGACCTTCAGTAACTATTTTAAGGATTTAAGCCTTAGGGCTGGTATTGCGCAACATGTAATCAGTAAAAGGCACATTGTTTGATCATTTTAACCTATCTGGTCTGATGATAATGATGATGGGTTAATCCAAAGGGATACAAATGGGATGAAAGGCAAATGTGAACTGTTGAATCATGGAGTCTGCCTCCTGATGCAGGTTCTGCAGTTCTGGTGCATCTATGCAGTGGCTGGTTCTGCAAAACCAATGGCAATCTTACTTGTTTCACAAGGTGGTTATCAACAGGCTCTGTCAAACCCACAACTTTCCAAACCAGCTATTAGTGCGCTTATGTAAGAGAGCCAGAGTTTTTGTAACAAATAGATAGTTACAAAGGCTGCACTATGACCAAATCCAGAGATTTAAAAGAAGATGAAACATTCGGGGAAAAGTTGGTTACGATTCAGTAACTAAAAGGGAAACTAAGCTATAAGCACGAAACTAGAGTACCAAAAAATTTCATAGCAAGTTGTAAAAATTTAATCTGATGTAAACAAATAGATTGAATCTACTTTCATGTATCATCTTCTCTCAAGAAGTTTAAAATTACTATAAGGTATGAATGTGATGTGAGTAGTACCAAAACACAACGCCAAACTATAGCTTTGTTTCTGCTTCAAAGGCTAGAGCGGTAAAGTTCAGAATTAGCTGGAAGAATAGCTTCCTCCATTTTGGACGGTCTGGCTGCCACCTTCACAGTGTGGATTTGCGAATAATAAGTGCACCACTTGACGCAAAAGCTCAGCATGGTTCGACTTAACTGCCCTGATTGAATCCTTTTAAATGAATTATGTTTGTTTGTGAAAAGTTACTATCTTCTTCTGGTGTGACCAAGCTCGTCCAGAGTTATAAAGCTGACTCACAAATCTGGCTTTGTGAGAGAAGCTTCAGTTTTCAACGGGCAGAGCTTTCAGTGCCTGCCATCTTGGGTGACATGTATTTTGCACTTTAGTTTTGATGTGTCACATCCTATGGGCAGAGAAAGTGTCTGTTTTTGACACAGATTTTCATTTGGGCAAAGTGAGGGAGAGAGGGAAGTACATGGTTTCTCTGTTTTGGCAGTTTAGAGATACCTCTCTTTTATGCAACCCTCTTTTTATTATATATATTTATATATAACACATATATCGAGGCAATAGTAGCTCTTTCAACGCTGTGTGTGAGGTGGTAGGAACATTGAGATTAGCTGAAGGCCAGTTTCACTGAACACACAAATGTTCATAGACATACAAGCTGCAGGGATTGAGCTAGTGACCCCTGTTATGGGAAACCTTCTGTAACTAGTAGGCCACCATGCAGCCTGAAAGAAACATGCTATTACATAAAACGTTTATCCAAAATGCCTCACAGTGTTGTACAAAGGCATTTTTTTTCCTTTTTTTATATATTTTTATTTTGCAGGGTTGTCCCCAGTGGATCACACTGCAAAGCCGTGGCTGTGTGATAGTAGCATTACAGAAGACAGGAAATTTAAGTTTTTAAAAAAAATCCCATCGTCAAACACAGGGCTGAGAACAAAATTATTTAATTTTGTAATTTGGTGTATATGCATATGCCAGGTGCCCCCGTGTGGCACACAAACAGACGTATGCATAAGAACAGATGCCTGGATATCACGGGCTACATATGAGATAGGAGGAAGATGTTAAAGCGTCTTAATAGAGGTGTAAATATCCTTTCACAAGTACATTAAAAGTACCCACAAAGTGGTTTCAAGGTGGAAATGAGAAGATCTTTACAGAGCATATTGCAAAGACAGAAAATGAGGCACAAGGCCGAAAACAGAATGGAATCAGATCCAGATCACACAGATCTATGTGGTCTAGTACCTCTTAGATGTCTTAGCCGTGGCATTGCACTGTCTTTGATATCATTTCCATATCCTCGGGCATGAACACACGTACATACCTATGGGAACACTGGGCACAACATTGTTGTCTAGACAGGGTTTAGATGCAGGTCAGCCCACGTGTTTGCGTGTGTTGTGTGTGTGTGTCTGTCCGTGTGTCAGCCCCACCTTGGCAAACAAATGCAGAGTCCTGAGCAGGGCATCAAAGAAACTGAAAAAGTGCAAACACGCACTTCTTTAAACATGTGTCCTGTCGGGCAGACATAAAACACGCAGAGGGGAGGCTAGAAGAAAAGATGTGACAGTGCCAAAAACGCAGGTATGTATGTGCTCTTTTGGGTTTGTGCTTGTGTGTATTAACAGTTTTGACTGTAATCAGGGGGTTTCCGCTTCTCCTCTCTGAGTTGTGTATACACACACACACACACACACACACAGGTCATGGATGCAAAGCCCCTATTCATGTGTAAAAGCATGGTAGGCTAGGGCCAGCACAGTGTGGGTGTTTTCAAAAGAAATGTAGACTTGTCTGTTTAGGGAGCTTAATTCAGATATTATTCGGAGCGGTCCCCGACTGAGGCCGCATTCAGTCAGACATTTGCTCCAGGTTAAAACAACGTAAGGGACCGCGTAGTCTGGGCTGTGATGTTTCACGTACCGACGAGACGGTGAAATGGGATCAGGGAAGTCCAGTTAGTGGAACGTGCTTGCTTGTGCGCTTGAATGTTGTCATTGGCCGGTCCCAGCGCTCTGCTGGATGACATGATGCTGCAAAAGTTGAACGAGGTTCAGTGTTCTTGCGTCATCCTTTGTCTGGATTTTTTTTTTTTTTTTATGAATAAAAAAACAGATTCCATCTCTTTCAGGAAATCAGTGTGGGAGCGAGCACATTATGTGACCTATCTTTTGATGAAATAATGCACCCCTCCTAGCATGCATGGTATGCTGTGTTCTCATTTTCAAACTCATCAGTCACTGTTTAAAATGAGCTGGAGGCAGCGGAACCCAGACCTTTTTTTTTTTTTTCTGTGAACTGTTAAGTCAGGAACTTTGGTCTCTAAATTTATCTAAAAATTGATCTATGACAAATAGTGAAAAGACTGATTTATTCATTTGAGCAAAAACAGAGGGGAAGGAAAGCTACAGTTTATCCTGTTTTTTGGTTTCACTAGATGAAACAGCTGACACAAACTGGCCGTTTGATCAGTCACATGCTGGGATCCTGTGCTGTTGTTTATGGCGTGTTTGTTGTCCTATTTGCTGGCTTTTAATATAAGCCACGCAAATTTCCGCTCGGTTGACATGGCAATAAAGTATTGAGCTGTTAGGTCAGCAACTACAAAGAAAAGTGATACACAGGTTATTTTTATTGGGGTGGTTTTCCCCCCGTTAAAACAAAAAAGAGAGAGAAGCCTTCTGTGTGTTTGTATGGCTTTGTGCTTGCTTGTTATAGTGCAGGGGTCAGTTGCTGTTTTTGTGAGTATGTGTGTTTGGTGTGTGTTGTAATCGCTGTACTTGCACCACGTTACTGTAACAAGACTTCCTAATTTCTTCTGGTGTCACAAGCACCCATTTTTTCCCACCCTCCCCTCCTACAGCTTAACTCAGAACACCAGCCTTTTGCCCCTAAGCTGGGTGTTTCTCAGAAGCGATGCACCGCAATATTTCCGCCCGAGAGTTTGTGTGTGAGACTTTTTGTGAGGCTTTACATGATGAAAGCTAGCTACCCACCAACACTTACAAAGTGCTATATTGATTGTGATGTGCATACCATATACTCAAAGACCTGCGGTAATCCCCCGTGTGTTTAAGGTGTAAAAGGAAGTGATACAGGGGGTGGGGGATGATCTTTTTCATGACAACTTGCATCACATCAGATATATTTAGGTGCACACTTGTCAAGCTATTGGATAAGACCTCAATGTAAATGTATAAAATCACTTAGGCACAGTAGAGCTTGAGAGCAGAAGATCCCAAGTTTAACCCTCCATTTGGCCTGTGAATATCTGAGCAGGGAAGTGATTAATACACACACACAAACACTAAGCACACAATAACACACAATGAGCTCCCGTCCCAGATGATTGGGATTATGATTGGGGTTTGTCCACATCTGCTTCCTGCTTCAGGCCGACATCCAAAGCCGGAAATTGCAACCAGCTAAATAACAGTAAATATTATGTGTGTTGACTACATATGATGGTGAAGTAAACAGTTTAAATTGAAATTCACAAATACATCAAACTTGAAGAAAACGAAATGTGCCTGGCAGTCATTGCTTTTGCTTGATTTTACCCTATAAATTATTAAGATGTTGATTTTCATTTGAGACTTATTTTAGAGAAACAAGTTATAGTAATGAGAAAGAGACGGGGTCATTTATGTTGTTCATACCATCACAGGAAAAGTCAAATCACTGTCAGATGCAGAAATAGAATGGTTCAAGTGGTGTGGGTCAGTGTCTTACCAGGGCACTTTAACCCTGAGTAAAAATAATGAGTATAGCTCAATATGATCTAAACGTGTTTTTGTATGATCTTTCATTCAGTCACATCTTTTAAAAGATTCTTTTGAATGGCTACAGACTCTCCTCCACTTCTGTTTCCTTATTTAGTCAGATTTTTACTTGATTAGGCCACCTGAACCAAGGCAGGTTTCATCAACAGCTAAATATTCAAGTTTCCATCCAAGGTTGAACTGCATTTCCAGAAAATCAGCAAAAAAAAGGCACAAGTCAGAGCGTGTGTTCCATCAACTACTCCAGTATGGTGAGCTGAAATGAAAAGTTGGTGGTGTTTATTCTCAAGTCCAGTGTTTTAAAGAAGCTTTTTAAAATCGAATTTCAGTTTCTCCTGTTGTGCTAATTGAAAATGTGCACATAAATGTGTGTGTGTGTGGGGGGGGGCGTGAACTTAGTCTCACAGATGAATTTCCACAACTCAAAAGATATTCTGATACATCTGAACAGTGGTCTTCTGGTTATCGTAATGTTTAATTTTCCACTTCCTCTGGTTCTACTTAGCAGTCATCTGCTCTTCTGACTGTCCTTCCATCTCTCCCTTCCCTCTACATCCTTCCTTTTCACAAATACACTGACTCACTAGTCAAAGGAAGCAGTCTGAACAGATTTTTCTGTAGGTTTTTATTTCTAAGTCCACTGCAGGCTGTAGACTCTAAATGCATGGCTGACTGTTGAGGTCCCAAAGGAAGTGGGCTCCCTGAAACGACGGGAGTTCTAAATGGCTGGTTGAACTGGGTGGTTTCAGTTCGGCACAGGTGTTTCCTGCGGTCAGCGTGACAATATCGCTGACCACGTACACAAAAGACGCATGTGCAGTCACACACATAGACAGACCAAGGTTTGGGATATTTGATAATTAACTACTCACCAGCTGAATTTTGTGAATAAACCTTTTTCCCCTCTTGAACAGTATCCTGCTTTTAACACCATGTTCTCCTTTTTGTGTCATCATGATCTGCTGGATATTCGGCTTACATAACCAAATAGATCCTGTCAGATGGTTTAGAATTGAAAGTGAAAGAGTGACAGACTGAGAGAGAGGGAAGCCTGGTGGTTAAATAAAAGACCAAGTAGATTGTGCTTTTGCCAGTTTGTTACACCCTGAGGTAGGTGTGTGTGTGTGTGTCTGTGAATGTGTGTGTGTGTGTGTGTGTGTGTGTGTCTGTCTGTCTGTCTGTCTGTCTCTCTCTCTCTCTCTCTCTCTCTCTCTCTCTCTCTCTCTCTCTCTCTCTCTCTCTCTCTCTCTCTCTCTCTCTCTTATTCACGCTCATGCTATCTTTGCTCCACTGACCTATATTGGCCAGTGGCCATAAAGTGAAAATGATTGCACAGCACATGCGTGTGTGCATGTTTGCATGTGTGTATACAGCCTGACCACTGATGCTTGTTGTCAGACATAATCTTTGTCAGGATCTTTGACTAATGAGGATGTCTCATACACACATACACACACACACACACACCAAATGTACACGGTCCAAACCCCTGGCTCAGAGTAGTGGCCAGGGTGTGGTTTGCTGTTATTTCCTCAGTGATTGAGCTTGATTAGTAAGCTCTGCTGGACGCTTTAACTAACCTGACATTGTGACCTGTCCTCTGAAAAACCTGTTAAACATTTTGGGATTATATATTCACTTTCTTGCTGAGAGTTAGAAGAAAAGATCCTGAATGGTGGTAACCTCAGCTCAGCACACAGACTGGAAACAGGGCAAACAGCCAGCTTGACTCTGTCCAAAGTTCACAAATGACACCTTTCAACACCCTTAAAGCTCAGTAGTTTAGACTTTATATCTAATCGGTTAAATCCTTACAAAAAGTTGCGTGCAAAGTGTCAAGTCGCCATTTTCCAGGGTGGGAGCAGTGACTTCCTTCAGTCACCACTGGTTTCCAGTCTTTTTTTGCTAAGCTATTGTTTATGCCACCTGCATAAAATGTGTACAGATGTGAGAGTGACATCAATCGTCTCAACTAACTCCCAGCAAGAAAGTGAACAAGTGTATTTCCCGAATTGTCAAACTATTCCTTTTAATGCTGTTGCTGATCATATCATAACCCCATTCCTTTCACAACCTCACATTTCTTCATTCACTCGATTAATATATAATGCATGTAAAACATTTGATACAGCAAAATTTTTCTATAAAATTGAAAACGACTCTGCACTTGGCAGCTTTTTTTTTTTCTGATTGGAGACGTTAATGCTACAGTGAGAGAAGGAAAGGCAGCGAGAACGTCAATCAGGCTTATTGAACTGTCAGAGGAAGAGAAGCCGAGCGACGGATTCATCGAGAGCCACACAGACCCTTTTAGTCTCTGCTGTAGCAGTGCCCCCCCCCAACATGCTCCCAGCGCAGGCGATGGATTTTTCTGAGAGCATTGTAAGGGGTGACCTATTTTAGCTCGTGTGTGTGTGTGTGTGTGTGTGTGTGTGTGTGTGTGTGTGTGTGTGTGTGTGTGTGTGTGTGTGTGTGTGTGTGTGTGTGTGTGTGTGTGTGTGTGTGCCTGCATGGAAGGTGACCGTCAATACAGCCTCTCTGCCACTAATGCTTGGCACCCTTACTTCCTGGCCACACACACACACAAGCTAAAACCTTTTCTTCCACTAATGCTTCTGCAGGAAGAGCATATTTTTTACCAAACATTCCTTACTGCCAAGTTCAGAAAGAGAATATGTTTCTGTGTGTGTGTGTGTGTAAATTATTTAGTGTGCCAGGGAAGTGTAGCGATGCTGACTTATTCAGCCAGTAGACAGAAAGTAGGTTAAACCCTTTAACAATTGCATCTTTTCGTCTCTACCTCTCTCTACCTCTCTAGTGCTTTTCTTTCTCTGTTGGCATTTTTTTAATCTCTTCCTTTTTACACTAATCTTTTTCTTTTTTCCCTCCTTCTGTCTCTCTCTGCCCAGTAAATGCCCTGGCATCCTTGACTCATTTTGGGCCAAGTCAAGTCATTGTGAAGAAATGTGCACACAATGCAGACATGACTCAGTTGCACCCTGAAGGGGGTCATTGAAGTCAGTGCCGGGCTTTTGGGGGCAACGCCCTGTGTGTGTGTGTGTGTGTGTGTGTGTGTGTGTGTGTGTGTGTGTGTGTGTAGGGCAGTGGAAGTAGAGCGTTCACAGGAAACTGGCCGATGCAGACATGCTGTTTTACACTTCTGACTGATAGGAAGTAAGAACGTAATAGAAACAGCAGGGAGCAGAAATAGAGGATGGTAGGAAGGGGCCCAATATGAGCAAGATTTTTTATTATTCAAATCTTTTGGTCTTGTAATTCAGAGGTAAACTAAGAGATAAAAGCACTGTAGTGAAGAATTTAATATCAAAAACACACAATATTCAGTGTATTGGGCTGATGTATTATAGCATAAAAAAACTGCAAACCAGTCTGTCAGTAAATGTGAAACTAGTTGAACTTTTGACAAGAGGGCAAATCAACACCATCTACTAACCGATGCCCATCAGGGGGATGTGCTTAAAACACTTGCTGACACGACCACAACAGTGCAGCGTAGGTGGTTTCAGTGCATTCCCATCTTCAAATGTGTGAAAACCATAAAGAACTCTTTGATGAGAGTTTTCTAATGTTTTACTTACTTCCCTTTCCTGTGAAGAAGAGCGCTTCCTGTGATGATATGCGCCTATGCTTTGTTACAAAACAGACCTATACAGGTACAAATGACAGTGGTAGAGAACAGTGTAACTATACTTGTACATATGAAGCAGAAATACCTAACATTCAGTGTTTCTAGTGTCTCAATTGTATTTATATCATAGGATATAAACTAAATATATTAAATTTTCAAGGAAAAATCAAAACATTTTTTTTCAAGCTTCTTGGATCTGAACAATTGCTTTTTTTTTTATAAGAGTAAATGAAATAACTTTGGGTTTTGGCCCATCAGTAGATGTCACCATAGTCTCTGGCAAACTGTGATAATCACTAAACAGTTAGATTATTAAATGAGAAGATTAACAGCAGACTAGTTGATTATGAAAGAAAAATGTTAGTTTCAGACCTGTTTGATATATTTTATTATCACTGGTTAAACCTTTAAATTCATTTTTTAATCAGAAATGTTCAAAATTAACTGGCTCCAGTCTTTCAAACAAGGGGATTTCTCTGTATTATATAATTGTAATTAATTAATCTCTTTTGACTGTCAATCAAAACAAGCAACAGAATTTTTACTGTCAAACTATGATTTTCATTACAAGACTATTATCTTTAATAATTGAATACTGATTTTGTCTCCTAAATGTCAGAAAATAGTGACAAATGAAAGCTCTGAAGAGACGCGCTTGTGCCAAAAACGTGAAGTATTTTTGCTTGTTCCCTGACTTGTTGCCTGCCTGTCATAATTTACTAGAGCCCAAGGTTATGTGTTTATTTTGCTAATTTTATTTGACTAACAACCCAAATGCAAAGATATTTTGGGGATTATCACATTTAATGAAAATAATGAAAATATCAAAGACACATATTTAACAAGCTGGAATCACTAAGTACTTAGCATTTTGGCTTGAGAAATGACTTAAATTATCATTTATTATGGGAAGAATTGCTGATTAATTAAAAATTGATTTCATTGTTTTTTAACACCACATTATTTCACTATCTTCATACATAAATAATTAGGCAGGTTGGCTGATAATGAAAATAGTTTCACCCCTAAAAGAATTGACAGAGTAATGATGAAGAGATATGTGATTTTAAAAGTCACCAAAGGAAGCATTGCTCATCGTCATTATCTTCCTCTATCCCCACTTTCTTTCCTCATTTTCTTGTTGAGTTTTGCCTCATCTCTTGTCATTTTGGTGAAACTGATAAACTACTAACTGCTGTGTAGAAACCGAGAATTAATTAGAGAGGTGCACTTGAGTAGTGATAGAGGCAGGGATATTTACTTTTCTTTCCCCTCCTTCTCTGTGCACCCCCTCAATCCCCCATTCAGAACAGAAGCTAGTGAGAAGCGACACAGTGTGTAATGGGAGCGTGTGAATGAACGGCAGAAACAAGGAATAAAAGAACCCATTAGCTTAGTTACCAAGAACCTCTTAAAAGCCTTGGCTCTCTCTTACACCCCTCCTCCCCTTTCTCTTTTCTCCTGTCTCCCCAGATCACTCCTTTTCTCCTCCTCGATCTAAAAAACCCATATTCTCCTCTCCTCCACTTCTTTCCTCTCATTTTCTCTTCTCTCTTGTGTAGCAAAAGTACAGAGCGGCAGGAGAGGACTCCCCCTCTGCTTTATTTCTTTAGCATCCTCCACGCACATGCTCGTGTGTGGGTTGTGTTGTGTATGTGTCTTTTTGTACGTGCGAATGTGTGTTTTACATACCCGAGGAAGTAAGTAATTAGGAACAGGGTCTGTCTGTTAGACAATGGATAGTAGAGAGATAAAGGGCGAGAAAGACAGTAGCTGGGTCTCTGTCCAAGTGTTTTTTTGTGAGGATGAAACCCATTTAACAAGCTTTGAATACAGTATAGCTTTTTATGCCTAATTTGTAAGTAATTAAATTGTGTGACAATTGATGTATATTTGTCAGATTAACACTGTAGGTTTAATTATATAGGTTAATAGCCTGACGAATGGTTGAATTCTTCTATAAAGTAGTTCAAGTGTATTCGCAGGCTTTATGAAATACTGTCTATGAAATATCTGCTCACCACAGCCTCTCAGAAAGTAGTGTATCAATATATATATTTTTTATTATACTGTAAGCTAGACATCTCTTGACTGCTTTCGAGTTGATGGAATAACAAGCCCCTTGCATATTTAGTTACTCAATGCTTAAAATTGAATAAAATGTTTGCAAATTTCTTGCTTGGATAGAAATTGTTTGTTAGTTTTGAAGTAGTAAGACATTGTTGCCTTTTATACTTTACTATAAACTCAAGGTTGCAATGCTGTATGTATTGAAAGCAGTGCTATTCTCCTTGTGTCTAGTCAGCGGATTCAGTTGGCACTTTTGAATAGGTATGAATTGAGGTGCAAAACAAATTTCTAGAAACTATTGTACTGTGTATCTGTCACTAATTTGTAGGTCTGTCCTAACTTGCTTTTTTGTAGCTTCAAAGCTTTAGTGATGATTATTGGAAAATATTTGAAGCTTTGAATGTTTGTGAGACACAAGGACAAAGATCAGACTTCAGCGCTGTAGTTAGCATGCAGGTTCCACTAAAGGCAGAAATGGCTAAGCTGCCTCTCACAATTTTTAGGGGATTTGGCAAACAGATAACAGGTTTGTGATTTGCCTGTTTCTTTTAGCATATCTGACCCTCTACCTTTTGGGGAGGGGGGTCATTTTTGCAAATTTGGAAGTTATTCCAGATGCTTGACTTTTTTTGACATCTCGCTAGCGTAGTTTTTAGTTGTAAGCCTGCTATTTGGTCACAAGTAACCGTCCCATTGTCAGTGCTGGTAACGTTGGATGAGAGCTGTGATGCAAAAAAAAAAAGTAAGACCAAATGTCCATGTCTAAAAATATTAATGATTAATGTTGATGATTAAGGAATAATGTTGGATTACTATCTCTTACCTAATAGGATATTCAGGGAATTTTGTGGTAATGCATATATAATTAAAAAAAATGAACCCCATGGTATGGGAATACTGATTTGGACATCGAAAAAAAAAAGACCTTAACTTTGAAGTTTGCTGGCTAGAGCCGCTGAATTGAAAAGTAGCAAAGAGTAAAACTGGAATTGCATGGGCTGAAATGCCTTTGAGCAAAGCAGTGCAGCTGCTACTTTCTAGGTTTTGTGTGTGACTAATAATATGTGCACTGACCTAAGCTGACATAGTCGGTCTGTGTAGAATAAAATAGCCAACGCAGGGCCAAGCCAAACCAAACCAATAATGAGGTGCTGCAAAATGTCAGAATTTGTGGTCTTTAATGGGAGAATTAACTGTTTTTTCCCAGTTTGCTGTGAATGAAGGGAAATTGGATACAAAGAGAAAATACTCATCATCATTAGAGTGTCAAAGGGCACCATTCTGTGCATGTTTGTCTCTGCATAATTTGTTTTGTGGGTTGGGGGAATCGCAAACCATCACAAATCAATGCTGCCTGTCTTTTCTGCTCATTGTGTGTCTTGGTGTGTTTATGTATCTGTTTGTGTGTGTGTCTGTGTTGTCCTGGGCTCTGGCCCAGCACAGAAGCAGACCTCTGCTGGAAATGTAATTCACATGAGGCCAGAGGAGCTCTAATGCTATTACCACACAGACACAAATGAACACACACACTCAGCTATTGCCGCCCACAGCCCATGTGTGTTTGTGTGTGTGTGTGTGTACCCCTTTCTTTCACTCAAACTCCTTTTCTCTCCCTCAGTTTTCTGTCATTCTCTTGTTGTGGTTTACAAAGATGAGTGATGCAAAATGAAAGGTATGAAAGGTGAAAAACTCATTGTGTCTCGAGGGTTTTCTCTGTGCAGATGGTCCCAAAATGCTTAAGTGTGTGTGTCACTTTCAACAGCAGTCAGCTTTTCAGTTTAGGAAACAAAAAGACAAATTTAACAAAGAAAAAAAAATATGAATTGAAAGTTGGGGTGAGAGAGAGGTTTATCAGTCAACACTAATTCTTTAATGTTTCTAGATGATAATGTATATGATTATGTGTTTGCAAGATCAGATAGTTGGTGTATGTCTGAATTGTTGTAAGTGATGTTACAACAGGAATGAAAAGTGACACAAGGACCAAAAGGTCTGAGCTTTGGGAGTCTCAGGAAGTGAGAATGTACGAGGCAGTACGTGTCCATGTTAGTGTAACAAGAGGAAAGCCTGCAGTCAGTGCTAGAGAGAAAGAGAGAGAGAGAGAGAGAGAGAGAGAGAGAGAGAGAGAGAGAGGTGGAACCATATTTCACACGAGGCTCCCGCAGCCTGAACGCCCACGCCGACTTTCTCAGACTCAGAGAGAGAGAGAGAAAAAGAGAGAGAGAGATGCAGACAAGGTGGAGTGATGCCTAATTTCTTCACTGTCTCAGAAAGAGAGAGGAGAGTGATTTAACCATCTGAGAGAATCAAAAGCATTATCATATGAATTCTATCAGAGTCTGGCAGTGGCAGTGGGGGGGGGGGGTTATGGTAGAGAAGTCTTGCTGCTGTTTTTAGATTTCTTTAAAGCTTCACCGTGATACTTGAGGACAAGTTGTGAATGGAAAAACATATCAGTGGAAGTTTTAGAAAATCCCCAAATTTGAACTCTAGCCTTTGCCCTCTTAGCAGTCACAAATCTAATGTTTGTTAAAAAAATAAGAGGGAGATTAGCATCTTGGTGCCCATGTCTTTTAAGTTTTAAACATTTATGTGTGTAAGTGGAGCTTATTTAAAGAGGGCCAAAACTTTTTACTTTTCCAGAGGTCAACTGTGACCATGGAGCTGATAAGTCGTGATAGTAAGTTGCATATGGAACCATACATTTCCAACAAATAACATGAATTCAACCGAAAGTAACGGAAAAAATTTTGAAAAACATACTTCACAATGCCTTTTACTTAGAATAATAAAAAAAGGAGAACATGATCCATAGAAATGTGGCCAAAAGATTTTTATTTTTTTTACTCTCAGTATTGAGGACGTTCACTAATGACTGATGCAAAAAATAATCCTGCACAGTTAAAAAAAAAAAAAAACAACAATGAAAAAAAAACGTTACTATAAGGTTCACTTATTGTAATTAGATTTTCCAAACCTTTCAGCCACATCTTGTGGCGTCCTCAGGGAGTAGATTTTGCATAGTTGGAGCTACTCAGGAGAATGGTGCCAAAAAAAAATAGAATTGGTTGAAAGCTTCGGAAAAAACAAACCAGTGGAACTAAAATAATACGTGGCATTTTTTAGAAGAGGTTGATATAATAAGATCATCTTTTCTCTTACTTCATTGGTATAAAATGTTTTTTTTTTGCTATTTGTGGGTTTATATCACAATAAAAATTGTGTTATAGTACATTTTCTTAAAATCATTTTCTTTTGTAGCAATTGCAATTGTTAACAAAAAACCCTGATAGATCAAGGTACTTCTCACATTGATGTAAAAATCCTGTTAATCAAATATTGACACGAGGCAGTCATGTTCATTTACATCATGGCCATGACCAGAGATATTAAATGGATAGCTACTTTGTCAGAAACAATGTAGTAAAATCTCTACTGATCGATAAATCTCTGTCTCTTTGGCCAATTCAGATGTTGTAATGCTCAGTTTAAATGACATAATCTTTTGGGAACAAAAGCTCTAAAGAAATTATAATCTGGGCCCCAGTGTCCGAGGACAGCGGGCTGAGCTTTGGCCTGCTGTCGGACAGGACATGTTGTAATTTGTTCTCTTCCCATTAACTGAATGTGTCTTCATCAGTGTCAGCCACTATTAAATTTGGCCACACTTAACTTCATCCACCGTCTCACAAAGAGGAACAGGAGTGCGTGTGTCTGTGTCTGTGTCTGTCAGAAGAGTTAAACCACTCTAATGTGTTTTTATGTTAGCTTGAAAAATCAGGACGCTTCTTTGTAAATCTGAGATGGAAAAATAGACAACTTTGTAGCAAATTAGTCATATTATTAGTTCTTTTTGTAGAGACACCACATAGTTAAGATTTCTTTATTTCCACATTTTTTATCATAGCTGCATGCTGAAACTGTTTCATATACTCCAGCTCTCTGTGTTTTCACATGTTTTTCACGGTTTTGTATCACAGGTCGATGTTGCTTTGCTTTTATCTGTCTCTGTCCTGTGTGTTAACAAAGAAGAGCAAAGCTTTCATGAGCATATTACATATTGCTTTTCCTCCATTTACACCTAGGAAAATATTATGTTAAACCTCTGTTGGTGAGAATGAAGGAAAGGAACATAATTTGAAGGACAGGAACATAATTTGATACCATCTACTAAATTTGTTATTTTTTAATTTGTCTTGTTTATTCCAGCGGTTGCGACGGTTATCTACAAAATACCGGACGGAGAAGATCTACCCCACCAGTGTAGGAGAGAAGGAGGAGAATGTCAAGAAGAATAGATATAAAGATATACTGCCCTGTAAGTACTGGCACTGGCACTTGCACGTTTTTGACTTATCAAACACACCTGTTATCTATTAACATAAATAATGCCAGCATTGTGTTTACATGTCCACGCTCTTTCACTTGTATGGTGTGCATGCAAACCTAAATAGCCGTTAACTTAATGATATTAGCTACACCTGTGCTCTTTCTTCCGTTAAACAAAGGAGATAAGCTAGCGATGACATATTGAATTCCTGATTTGTCTGATCTGTTGGAGAAAGAGAGTCTAATACAACTGCCCTGCAATAAACCCTGTCTTCAAGATTCTGTATGATTCAACAGCTTCTTCAAACAGTTGCAACAAAAGCTTAGTATCATAACTTTCCTCAAGATAAGATTTATTGCATGGTGCTGTTGTAACACGGTGCCAATTCAAGGGGCCACAAGATGATTGCCCGGATAGAAATCAAGAAGAGAAATTCTCACAATTCTCACTCACAAAATGACGTGTAGTTTTCTGACTTTTGTTTAACTTTTGCTTCTTTCCTGCAAAGATAATTTACTTTCACCATTACAGGTCTTTAAAATTAATTCAGATAAAGTAATCAGAGACGTGAAAATCCATCTTTAATTGAACACCTCAAAACTTATAGAAATGCAGTTTATAATTAGAGGTTGCAAGGAAAAAAAAGGTAGATAACCACTGTTGTACGAGACTGCTTTACCATTACCTATGCGGGTTACTGTGTTGTTTATACAACTCACACTACTACACTAAAATAGTGTTATTTTTGTAAGCTTTGTTGTGCACTAAAGGTCCCTTTATACACAAGATATCTTCATGGAGCTCACTGCTTGTCTTAGGGAACATTCGACAGAGCTATATGGGTGAACAATATCACATTGTATTTCACGCATATTGGTAACATATGCGTGACATACCATTAAGCAAATTCATTTTTTGCGTGTCTACAAAAGCCAGTGAACTCTGGGGTATTTTTGTTTCGCTCCAAGTTTCTGTTACTGTCTTTAGTGTCTTCTGTCATGACTGACAATATAATATGCATGAAAGCATGTGTCCTGCATGACGGCAGCATTCAAACATTGGGTAATTTTGTCCACAGCCTTAAGGATAAGTCAGTCTGTGTGCCAGAAAAAAACTCGTTTGTTAAATAAAGGAAAATGAGGAAAAAAATAGAATAAAGACAGAGAGAGGAGGGGCTGGAGATTTGGATGAGAGTGATATAAACTCTGCTTAAAAATGTCATGTCTCAAAGAATAATGCTCACACACATTCAGAACAAATACAGATATTTAGTGTGTCGTAAGAGGTCGTGTAATGGTTTCTGTCTCACATGCACACAGAGCTCTCACTGTACTTAATGACCTCAGGGGAAGCCTCCATGACCGAACATCTGTCCTACTTTTTTATTTTATACTTTTATCCTCTTTTTCTTATCCTCTTTTTCCCCTCTGTCCGTCCATCCATCCATTCATTCATTCATTAAGGCTTTTTCATTAAAGCTTTTAGTAAATGAGGCAAAGGAAGAACTGGTTCACCCGTAACAGATGTGTACATGTGCACGCACGCACGCACGCACACACACACAGAGTACATAGGAATGAAGATGTTATTGTGTGTCCATTAAACTCTTTATATCTGTCTAGTTTTTACATTTGTCCTTGTTTGCCCTCTCTTCGTCTTCCTCTCACCTTTCTTTCCTCCCCTTTTCTCTCTCTGTCTTATTCTACCTGTTTACCTTCATTTCTCATTCTATGTAAATGTCTCTTTGAGTGATTATATGTATACAATTTTAATCTAAGATAATAAAGGTAATTATTTCCCTGTTTTTTCTCCTCCCCAGTTGATCACAGTAGGGTGAAGCTGACGTTAAAAATGACCAATCAGGACACAGATTACATCAATGCTAACTTCATCAAGGTAAAAATCAAGCGACATTGCTTTGACTGGGCTTACATTACGTGGTTTGATTATAATGTCGGGAAGACACATCATATAAAGTGGTTTATAAATCACACCAACCTGTAAATCACAAGATTTATCCACATTGTTTGCAGTGCATATTTGTGATCATGCTTTCTGTCCCTTTCTCTCCATCACCCTCTCCAGGGTATGGATGGCCCGGAGGCCTATATTGCAACTCAGGGCCCACTGCCGAACACTGTGATTGACTTCTGGAGGATGAACTGGGAATACAATGTAGCTGTGAGTATAGCTCATAGAATGGAGGAAAAGCAGGAGTGATGTGTAAAAAAAAAAAAAAAATGTTATACTGTATATAATGTAGGAGGTTTCTAAGATGGCAAAGACCTTCTGTATCAACATTTATTGATTTTGTGAAATGGCAACTAACATCATTTTATGCATTTCGGCTTTGACGTGCTGGAATTAGAAACTCTGATTATCAAACAATGATGAGGAAAACCCTTACAGTATTCTTACGAATATTCATGTTGTCATTTTTCAGTGAGTGTTTGCAGTAATGGTTGTGGTGGTGGTGTAAAAAAAAAAAAAGAAAATAAATAAAAAGTCACTATAGCATGGTTGAATAAAGTTTTCGATCATACTTAAGCTCTGCACAGTCAATAATAGTAAAAAAAAATAATAATAATAGTTATTAAAGTTAATATTTAGTATTGTTGTCTGAAGTTAAGAGGCAAATGGATTATCAGCGCTCATGCCTGTGACACCGGATGGATCAGATATTGAGGAGGAGGACGGGAGCTGTGGTTTAACTATCACCCTGAAATACTTCAGATAGCAGCTGTGATAATTACTCATGTATGATCAAAGGGAATGATATGAGCTGTAGATGTGAGAATGAAACATAGGATCAAAAATGATCTAACGTCTGTACTTATGCTGTAGGAGGGGAAAAGACTAAGTCATTACTTATTCAAATTTTTCTAATTCGTAAGGAGACTACACTGAGTCTCTTGCTCTCATTTTAGTAACTACAGCCTCACATAAATGGAAAATGTAGGATTGAACAGAACTGTATTTTTGGCAATGTAAGATTTAAATATTGATAGTCACACTTCCTGTTTGTGTCTCTGCAGGTTATTGTAATGGCTTGTCGAGAGTTTGAGATGGGAAGGGTAAGGCCTCAATACTTAATCTCTTTATGTGGATATGCGTGTCAGTGCATGCATGCAAATCTGCTTATGTTTATGTTGGGTTGTGCACACATCTGTATTTGTTATGTACACCAAGGTTACAGTGTATGTTTTTGGTCCCATTTTTAGTCCAGCTCATAACATATCAAACTTAAAGGGTTATCTTATCTAGGTAGAGGTATTCTTAGTATTTTATGTGTTTTTGGTTCCTTTCTGAGTGTATACATGTATTTGTATTTGTGAAAAGAGAGACTAAGAGACTGCTTTAAGCATAGGCTAAAGCCTTGAATAAATGTGCATTGATCCAAGTTTTATTCATTTTTTTAGTTTTTTTTAGGTTAATGTTGACTGAAAAAACATGGAGTGTGACTGATAGCTCAAATAACTTGTATTTGCCTCTAGAAATGTGTGTTTTGCTCATGCAGGCATATATAATATAGTATGTATTGAGTCTTTTTCTGCAGTTGCTGTTCTCTCTCTTCCACATGTCTCACAGGAAGCTGAGGTATCTGTCTGGTATTTTTTGTTCTCAGCCAAAGTTAACTCTGTTTCTTCTCTGGTTAGAAAAAGTGTGAGCGATATTTCCCACTGCTGGAGGAGGAGCCCATGAGTTTTGGTCCTTTCAGAATTTCGTGTGTAAGTAGACTAATCTCTTGTATTACAGCTGTGTGTCTAATGGGTGGGGGGGAATTGGACTCCTGCATTTCTCACATTTTGTTCTGACTGTCTTAGTCAAGGATTTTATAAGTTTTTTCCCTGTCTTTGTTTTCTAGGAATCAGAGCAGGCCAGAACAGACTACTTTATCAGGACTTTGATGGTGGAGTATGAAAATGTGAGTTCCCTGTCCTACTACTCACTCTTTATTAATTCCAGTTTTTTCCCACCAGTCAAAATATTGTGATATCAAAGTAAGTATTTTTGATGTCAGCATATTGCACAAGATGGCAAACGTATGTGAAAATCACATAAAAATAATCAAATTAATCTCCAAAGCAATGGCATATGTTCCATTGTTATAAGTTACATCAGAAGGACTCTTCACATACATGAAACAAGAACTTCAATGGCTCACTTCTTTCATGAGTAAATTTTGCTCAGAATCATCCATTTGGGCAACAGGATTTTGTAAAATGATTACACATCACCAAATATACACACAAACTGAAATATCACCCCTCCACCTTTAAAAGTATCCCCTGTATGTCTCCCTGCAGGAAACTCGGAGAATAACACAGTTCCATTATATGAACTGGCCTGATCATGACGTGCCCTCGTCGTTTGACTCCATACTGGATATGATTGGATTAATGAGAGAATACCAAGAGCATGATGATGTCCCAATATGTGTGCACTGCAGGTAGGTTTATACTGAACATGCTGTGCTGAAACAACATGATAAATACATCCCTGTTGGAGCATACTGTAACTACGGCAACATTTAAAAAAGAGACTGACTGCAGATGAGAAAATAAAGTAAAACCATAACAAAGTAGTCTACAATGTAGTGTACATGCATAAAATCTGGATTAAGCATCTGGAATCATGTTTTTTCTTCATTGTGCTTTCGAATTGAATTGAATTATAAATTAGATTTTCAGTGCTTTTCTGTGAGGAGGCATCAAGAATGAGAAACAGGTGGACAGCATGTGTTTTATGTGTTTTGAAATCAAGTTTCAACACAGCAGAGAAATTTTACAGTTGTGGCTAAGATGCATTTGAAAACGAATTGCAAAAGCCAGATTTTCATAGTAAAATTCAGCAGGATACATAGCAGAAAGTTTGAATCACTCGATGACATTTTGATTTTTTGACTGACTAGTGTTCTACTTAAGATTAGATTAATTAAAGGGTAATTAACTCCTTAGCCTCCATTTAGGATTCAACAGGATGAGCCTGGCCTGACTCTGGCATCAATAATTTTCCTTTTGATTGCTGCTGTTAAAAAATCCCACTGCTGCTACGGGGATTGGACGAACTGCAGGGTGCCGAGAATTTGAATGTTATCAGTCTAGGAATTGATCAACTTAAAATGAAGCAATCTCAGTAAAGAACTTCAAAGGGGGAAACAGTTAAGGATGAAAACAAAACACGTGTATTCACAGGGCTGGGGATTCAGGTTTTCTGCTGCACACAGGCCTGGGTATACACACAGCGCGCACACACACACACACACTGTCTCCATGTGTGTGTAATCAGCTATAATGAGCAGCCTGAGGACATTTCCTGGTTCCTCTGTTACACAGCAGGACTTAAAGCTGTGTCTCTGCGTCTGTAAAGATGCTTTGTGTGGGTCGATGCGAACTGTGTCTATGTGTGTGTGCATGCGCTCATTAGAGTAGCAAGGAGCTCTCTGACAGCATGAGACAAAGGTTTATGATTTTGTGTCTCAGACGTGATGTCACATAATCTCAGCTTCTGTGTGGCTCCTGTCTCCTTCCTGTCTGGACGACATGTTGGCCCATACATACAAACAAACATGTGACTGAAGGGTTTATTCTCTTCTTGTGGCCAGTTGCCCGCTCAAGAATAGAAATCCAGACTTGACACCTGCGAGGAGGTCCGTTAACATTTGCCATAAGCAGTAGGCTTTAGTGGTTGTATTTTATGTCTTTACACATGTGCCTCTGTTAAATGAAATCTGTATTACTGTGAATGTACAGTGCAGGTTGTGGGAGGACGGGCGCAATCTGCGCTATCGACTACACATGGAACCTCCTCAAAGCTGGGGTATGTGAGCACACACACAAACACACACTCCTACACATACCTAAAACACAGGTACCTGTGCAAATACACACTTTCTGCACACAAAATGTAATGTTATGACTGATGTGAGAATTTAACCGTTTGTTGTGTTGTGTGCTTTTAAAGAAAATACCAGAAGATTTTAATGTTTTTCGGTTGATCCAAGAAATGAGGACGCAGCGGCACTCTGCTGTTCAAACCAAGGTTTGTTTTTATTTTAATTTGTATTTCTTTTATTTATACACAGAGAATGGTATTGTGCATCAAAGCCAACTGAAAGTGAAATTTAATACAAAGTTGTTCTGAGTACTACAGAGAAAATCTAGAATTGCCGATTAGCTATTGGGTGCAGACTTCCGACCAAAAGTGTTGCTGCACTCACATTTTTCACCCCCACACACAAGAAACCAGTGTTCTGAGTTCAGCATTGTGTGATATTTGATATTTGAATAGAATTTCACAAGCTGGTTTCTCAACAATGGGTTATTAATACTATCAGTTTCTTTATTTGGGAAAAAAACAAAACAAAACAAAACACCGTGTTCCTGCTCCCCCAATGAGTTAAGTAGATTAAAGAAGTAATAAACCTACCATGACTTTTATGGGTTTACGAACACCACATGAAAAGAATTTCACTATCACTATATAAAGAATAACTTCCTGGTCTTTTAAGATTTTAATGTTATCCCTTTATCTTAGTCACAATTTGTCTGAGAGATGGTGATTCTTTTGTAAAGATAATAAGTCCTTTCTTCTTTTATGCTTGAAAACGGATTCTTTGATTCACACATTTCCACTTTTATTTGTAAGTGGTTCAGGTTGTTTTGACAGAGTTTTTACATGGGTGTGTTTGCATGTTTCTTGTAAAAATTTTCCACAGTGGGCAGGCACTACCAAGCTGGACATAACTTATATTTTGCGGTCATATTTTTATCTTTAACCATCATACATACAAAACAACAAAATACCAACTGCCCTATGCCCTTTTGTACCTCATTTATGGCTTTCCCTCCTACACACACACACCCTTAACACTGAGAGGGAGAGGGAGCAAATACATGTTAGAAAAATTATAGAGTTGTCTTGATAGACATTGACACAGGTTTGAATTCAGTGTCTCAGAAAAGATTTCTGCCACAAGCTAGTAACTGTCATGTCATTTCTGAAAATGTAAAGCAATACTCCTGAAAGTAATGAGATTATATTGATGTACATAGGGGAAAACCGTTCCCTTGTTTTCATACAGGTCGTCTTTCACAGCCTTGTAAATGGATGTGTTTGAGTATGGACATGGAGAATATTTATGATTTTTCTATTGATTTGCTGAAACTCTGTTCTCCGTCTCTTTCACCTCACTCCACCTCCATTTAACCCCTCTGTTTGGCTTTTTTGCAACACATTTTTTCTCTCTTTCCACTGCTTTGTGATGTCTTTGTCTTTCTCTCTCTCTGTCATTGTCTTTCTCTTGCTCTCTGTCTCTCTCTCATTTTGTCTGTCTCTGTCTTTATCTTTCCTTCTCCAGGAGCAGTATGAGTTGGTTCATAGAGCGATCGCTCAGCTCTTTCAAAAGCAACTGCAGCTCCTGGAGAGCCCCACTAACACGCAGATACACGATGGCATGGTATGACGCACAAACACACACACATACACACGTTATGTATGCTGTCTGGTGTTAGAGAAAGACAGGATGTCGCTGAGTAACACTCTCTGAGTGGGAAAAACACAAAAATAATTAGTCACAGGGGAGGGAGAGGGTAGGAGGAATAGAAGAGAGGAGGAGAGGTCTTCAGATAACTTTGCTTTTTACACAGACAGAAAAAAGAGTTTGTGCCAAAAAGAGAGAGATCTCTTCTTGACAGTGAGACTGTCAGAGGACTGCATACAGTCAGATTTATTTAAAAGAGCTAGCTATCGTTCATTAACTCGAAAAAACATGTACAAACAAGTGCGCTATTGTCCATCGTCCCACATCATTATGTAGAGGTTTTGGGGAGGCTAGTTGAGCTGCAAGCTACTCGTCATTACTTGTCATTCAGCTACAGAAACGCTGCAAAAATTATCCAGAAGAAGAAGAAGAAAACAAATGTTAGCATACATTAAATTTTACAATAAAGCATCTACTATACTATTCATATATTAAACAAATGAATTATAAGATATTACTGTTAATTAATTTATAGATATTAATGAAAGAGAGCGTCAGACCAGCTCCCCCCGTTTCTTTTCGTACAGGTTGACTGTCGGTCCTGTTCAGTCCGCTTGATTGATTCTCTCTTAAAACACAAGATAAGGCTGTATTAATTTTTTTTTATTTCTCAGCTTGTTAATCTTAAAGAACATAATAAATTAGTGGGCTGTAGAATGTGGTCACAATACCTTTGCCATTGGTGGAAAACAAAGAAATAGCTGTACGTAGTTGAACGAGTGGTGCTGCAATTCCACATCTCACTTCTGTAGCTATGTGAATATAAATGACAGAACTCCAGAGGACAGAGAAATCAGTGAGGAAGTGTGGAAGACTCACGAGCCTCGAGACAGATACATTAGAACTATCAAAGAGTGTATTGGCAGCAATCCATGGGCTGACTTCCTGCTTAGGAAGCTCTGATGACATCACCCCTCGCCCACAATGCATTTTGAGTCTGAGAATAGACATGCATCCGTTGGGAAAGGGAGACCCTTGCAAGAGACAATCAGATGAACACACACAACCATGTTTACATTAGAAAAGCATCAGCTGACACACTTTGTAAAATCCCTCAATATCTATCAATATTTCAAAAATAGAGACTATCCAGTCCACTGAACTGCACTAACCTACACTAATACCTGTATTGAAGCCTATGCTATTAACTATTTGTTAAGAGTAGGTATAGAGGAAGACAAAAACTCCAACACAAGTTTGTTTCCGATTATAACCTTGCCATTATGTCACAAAGTTGCAAGTCCAACCAGCCCACAGTTCTCGCTCACTCACTCAGCAATGATTAGCAAAATCTGATCTGTGTGCTTGACTGACTCAGTCCACAATTTGACTCATGTCCAGTCAGCCACTGTCAGCGACTGAAACACCCACACAGGTGCTCCCAGCGGCAGAATGAACAATAAGCCTACACATGCACACATCCCACTCACGTTTCTCTGCTCACATGCAGCCGCCACTGTTTGCAGGAAGTATTCCTACCAAATTGATTCTCACAACAGACACTGATCTACGCATACGGCCAAACAAGATGTGTTCAGGTCCTTCGTAATCAGCTGACTGTTCTTTAGTCAGTTCTCTAGCAGACTTGAGCGCTCATTTGGAATCGCAGAGCTACGGTGGCCTGATTTGCTCCCTTGCCTGAGTTTATGATGGCTGAAGTTGTCCCGTCATCCTCTCATTATCACAGTTGAGAGAGAGTGTCAAATTAATGAGTCATGGGGGAAGAGAAGGGAAGAGGAGGAAGACTGGAGCTGAGAGGAAGAAAGAGAACATTAGTAAGGAGGAGGAGGAAGAGGAGGGGGACTTTTTTCAAAAAACATTTTGAACCTTGAGGCAATTTTGTAGCAGCTCTCTACCTCTGCTCCAGGTGCATCTAGGAAAGCAAAAGCGACAGTAGACAGGAGCTAGAAGTGCTTCACATTTCAACGGTAATTATAAAGACCACAGTTATAGCGAGTGCTGAAATTTACTTTACTGGGTCTCCGAAAAATTTTAAAAAACCCAAACTGCAGCAGTAACTTCCACCTCGCAAGACGAAATGATTCTTTCTGCATAACTTGGCCTAATATATGTACATACACTGAAACTCATAAAGGCCGTTTAGACTGGCAGTACATGCAAAACAATGTGGCATTTAGAATGCTGTCAGACTGAAAATGCCAGTACGCTTACTGCACCTCAGGTGTGTCCATTAGGACATCTGTGCTTAACGGGGGAGATTTCAAGGCCAAGTGAGGCCTCACTCAACAACTCTACCAAACAAATAAACACAGAATATCCTTAAACTTTAAGAGTGAAAAACAGTGGTGGAAGAAGGACTAAAAAAAAAGTAACCATTCCATGATATAACATTACAGGAAAATAGCTCTCAAAATCTTTTTTCAGTAAAAGTACAAAAGTATAATTAGAATATGTACTTAAATCTGTTAAAACTAAGCAGAGTTATATTATTGTTTTGTCATTACTGATGCATTAACCTAAAATTAGCATTTTGATATTGTAACTGTTGAAGGTGGAGCTTGTTTGAACTACTTCACATACTGTTGGACGGTTAAATCAATACCAGTTTATAAAGTGATGGCATGTTTTGTATCTAAAATCTTAATCTGCGAAGCAATAACTAGCTAGAGCTCTAAAATGGTAAAAAGTACTGCGCCTATTTTTATTTTTCTTCTATTTTTTGCACATCTGTCCATGCATGTCAGGATGAAAGCAGTCCAGACAAAGTGAGCCACCAGTCAGACGACGAGAGATGGGACACGCCGCCTCCCAAACCTCCTCGCATACGCAGGTGAGACGTGATATGTGTTCGGGCAGTTTTGGTGAGACCTTTTTCAGAGGTTTTTTGTTGTTGTTGTTGTTGCTGTTATTGTTGTTTGTTTTTTGTTTCTTTTTAATATTAAGCCTGTTCATGTCTGTAACACCTGTCACTTACAAAATAGATTTAGTTAAAGAATGAACCGAGTGGCACTCCTCCTCCACACAGATGAATGAACAGGCTCACACAGAAGAGAGCAGTAGGTGCGAAGCAGCCCGTCACTGAACACAGTAGGCGTTGTGTTTTGGAGAGGAACACACACACACACACAAACTCACAGCACAACGGTTTGTGTGGAGCGCACAGTGAAAACATTAAACTGACCAAATGGGAGCAGCAGGCATTGTTTTCACCTCAAACGAGGCGAAGCTTTCTGACACATTAGTTGCCCACCAGCCCACAGATGCAACCAGCCTCCACTCTACTGAAGTTAACTTCTGTTTTGCTGTTAACAACTGTTGTGGCCTGAGGAGGAGCTGTATTTATAGGCCATTCTGCAACACTTTTGCAATACTCTGCAACACTACGTAGTGTTGAACGCCTCACAACCCTAGGCTAGTCGAAGTTAAACTGCAACATCTTTCATCTCCCCCACTTTGAGAACAAATACACTCTTTTATTTCAAAATACATAAACACTTTGTCTGTGATGCATAAATACACATAGATGCCCTCTCTCTTTTCCTCTTTAAGTCTGTGATTTGCAAAATTCCCCCTTTCTCATTCCTTTCTCAGCCCATCTTCTTGTTTCTCCTCTCCTCTCTGCTCCCTTTCCTCCCCGTCCTTTCATGTGCCCAGCAGGGGTTGTGCTCCACTTTCTCTCAGCCAGTTCATCTTCAGCCCCTCTTTCCTTCCCTTATGATTTGCCCAGAGAAGGTATGGCCCACCCCCCCCCGTTAATGCAGCAGCACTTACGCTTTACAACTTTTTAAAAAACAAGCCTGATGGATGTGGTGGCTCAGAGAGTTGGCTCTGTTGCTGCTTTAATGTCACAGAGGACATCTTGTTGCCAGGAGACACTGTTTTGCTTAATTACCTGTTGCTAGAAGCATTGTCTAAAAATGTCCAGTTTGACAGCATTTTGTCTGTTAATGTGTGAATCTTTTTCTCTGTGCTTATCCATGTGTTTTAATTCATACATTTACTTTCATTCCTTGTTCTGAATCAATCTTCATTCTCATTTGATTCCCACTTCTTAAAAGTTTTCAACTAAGTTTGTCGGGTATAAAAATTGGTCACCAGATGAATAATTTATTGGAGCTAACATGATTTCTGCTGAGTTCTCCTACCACACTAAAATGATCATTTCTTGGTTTCCTTCATTTGTCCACTGTGGCAGCTGGTTTGATGGGAAAGCAAACATTTTTCAGCAGTCCTAATTTTGGGATGTAGCTGCAAGTCATCTGTTTACTGAGAAGTTTCTTTCCTGTTCTAAGTAAAACATACAAATTTTTCGCTTGAAAATGCTGCCAAAATAGGAAGCGTTCCTGGAAGTAGGACAGAGTCCGATGGTCAGAAATACACGGTTGTGTCTCTACTTGTCGCACCCTCAAATCTCACTGTGCCACAGTATGTGCCTTTTTCTGTCTATGTCATCCCTCTGTTTCCTAAAGAAATAATGTCAAGGCCTAATTTAAGTCTGAGAGTATTCTAGTGATGGTACAAGCTATTTTTACCAGCATAGTCCACATTCTGCCGGCCACACTCCCCCTGGGTGACTTCAGGGATGTGTGTGGGGGAATTTTTTTTTTTTCTTTGTTCGAGCAGGACGTGGGAGAGCTTGCAGAAACTCCAGTGAGGCTGGCATCAAGGTCACAGATAAGTCACAGCTCTTAGAAACACACACACATATACATAGCCACACCCTGAAGACTGGGGATCCAACTTCCATACCAGATTGTGTCTGTTTCATCTAAAATAATGAAAACTGTCAAGAACCAGTAGGTGCCATTTAGTGTTCTGTCAGGGTCTTGTGTACTAAATTGTCACTGATACTCAGCCCTAACTACCGTTATGTTAAACAGACACAAAAATACAGATTACAGAAGAAGTTTTTCTTGGGGGGTTCAAAGTATCTGCTTGCACAGACCTTAAACTTAGGCAAATCCATACTGATCTAGCAGCTTTAAGGTTTCATTTCATTAATTCCAGTTCCAGTGCTCTCATCAAACCGCTCTTATTGCACAACAAAGAAAACAAAAATCCTTACAATAACACAATGATTAAAAAGAAATAATGCCCCAAGAAAAACATGCGGGAAAAGTTGGAAAATAGAGGGGGCAAGAAAACAATTCAAACAATGTTTAAGTTTAAATTCTACTTATATATTTCTGGTTGTTCTGTCATATCCCTTGTGGATGAACCAATATGGTTTAGTGTGTTATAGGTTGTCTTAACCTGCTGCTGTACACTGTCCCAATGCAGTCTGCGTCCAATCCTGAAGTACTGCCTTTGATGTATGGTATTAATAAAAATAAAGCTTGTTATTAATAAATTGATATTTTCTAGTGTTGCTTTCGAGTGCTGCTAATCAGCCCAGTGGGATTCTGGGCTGAGAAGATGCAGCTCTTCAACTGAATCACCTGAGGCCTTATTGTTTGAATTAGCACATGTCTCTTGTTGTAGCTTGGAAGTGCTTGTTAGCATTGCAAAGTAGTTAATTCTTGTCATTTGTAGACAGTCATATAGAAAAGAATCTTATCTAGCAGGCAGAAACACGTATTTGCTTAAGCATTGATCTAAATCTGTGTAGTTCGAGTGTACTATGTTCTTCTTTTTATCTTTTGTGTGAGTGTATCCAGAGCAGCACCTGAAACCATGATGTGTCACTCCAAGCTTCTGACCCCTTCTAGCGCACCCTGCCTCCTTTGAATGGATCCAGGTTCTGCCGCGAACTGGCTCTCCGCATTTTAAGTGCAGTTTTTTCCGCTGGAGTGCATATGTGGAGGGCACGGTGCACTTGTTGTGTGTGTGTGTGTGTGTGTGTGTGTGTGTGTGTGTGTGTGTGTGTGTGTTTGTGTGTGTGTTATTACATAAATTTCATGTTCTTGTGAATGCGTACATGTGCTTGCACATGTGTGGTTGTGCGTGTGTGTGTGTTGTGTCTTTGTTCAAGGTTAGCACTTAAGTCTGTCACGAGTATGCCAGAGCACTAGGGATGTTATAGTGTTTTTATGCTTTAGGGCAAAAGTAGAAGAACATGAGCGCATGGTTAGTTTTGTAGTTAGCAGCTCTTTGTAGTGTTTTTAAATAGCCACCGATTCTTAGAGATCTTTTCTTTTACACACAGAGGCTTCTTATAGCTTGAAGTGAAAAAAAAATCATTTTAACCAGCAGAAATATTTGATTGTATTTATGGCTACAATAAATATAAATATCTTACTGTTCTAAACAAGATCTAAAGGGAACTTCTTGTTGTTGAAATGCTTCAGTCTGTCTATCATTGTATCTGAGGGAATAATGACAGAATGTGGGCAATTCATTTCTTTTATCAGGTGGGTAATTCTGCTAAATTCTTGTTTTGATCAAAGCTTCACGAGCAGCATTGAACTAAACATGATGTAAAATGAAGAAAGTAGCAATAAGACAAACTAGATGATAAAACAGTATTGTTTATCGCTAAGAGTCTCCATTAGCTTTCAATCCTGAGTTTGCTAATTTTCCGGCGGCCTGTCAGTACACAAAAATGTGACCAGTTATTAATAAAAAAAACAAAACAAAACAAAACAAAACAGTGGTTTATAAAATAACCCAAAAAATTAGATAATAACATTGTCACTTTAAAACAAGACTGAAACTGGGATAAGAACCAAAAAGATATGGAATTTAGATGTTTTGATTACACTATTAATATATATTATATTTCACTTGCAGTTTGAAACATTTTAGATTAGAAATGTATTTGATGTAGGTTGGTTCTAGTATTTTATGCACTGATGACATTGCAGAGAATAGCAGAAATCTTCGTCAATAATAAACCTTGTGTGTTTGTTCAGTTTACAGACACTGATTGATTAAACATTCTAATTATCATTCACAACATGCTGAAGTAAAGTTTTTATCCAGTTAAACAGGTTTTTTTAGGTGTTCGTTAGTTAAAACTAATCATTTCATAGTAAACACTAGTACTACTACTTTATTTTACTAGTAAAACATACATGTATATTTCTTCATGCGTGTCTTAGTGCTGCAGTTGTCTGGTGTGTTTTGCCTGAGAACTCACATTTCCTATGTGCTAGTTTATACTGCTTATTTGTTCTGCTCTGACTTATTAGTGTTTGCTCCTGTAACAGCTCAGCTTCCCCTTAGGAATCATTAAAGTTTCATCTTAACTTATCTTAGAGGGATACAGGGCCTGAATTAACTCTGTAGCCTCTGAATGATTCATATCCCCATGGAAACAATCGGCACAAAGGGAGTCATCTGTGTTATTGTCTAACATGTCTTTCGCTTGCTCAGGCAATGAAGACGATATAGGGGAAGTCATTCCCATGGGTAATGTATGTTTTCATTAAAGAAAGCTGAGATGGAATGATGGTGTTATTGTTTAAATATTGTTTAGCTCAAAGGCCAGAAATTCCCAATATGTGACCCTTAAGACACAACTGGAAGTTTCAGTGGTTAGAAGAGCTCTGCTTTAACTGGCTCGGCTTAAACTTCCACTTTCAGCAGGGGTACTCCAACAATTATGACCTCTGACCTCCCTACAGAATAACAGAAGCTGTTATTCTTATTCTCCACATGGTTTCTTGTTGTTAGTATATTTTGTCTTTGCCACATTTTATTAAAATCACTATCAATATTTAAGAATAGAGAATCATAAATAGACAAAAAATACACATGATATTTAAAAAGCCCTGTCACAATAGGGTAGCAGCCAACAGAAGCTATACCACAACGCTGAGTCTCTGAGGAAGCCTCTTAAAGTATGATTGCAACTATAATGTTGCTCAAGAAAAGGACCCCCCCATGCTTCTGTCTTGCAACTTCTCTCCATGTTTGCCTTCCTATCTGTCCGTCTTTGATTCACACTCTCACACACTCTCACACACTCTCACATACTCTCACACTCACACTCACACTCAGACACACACACACACACACACACACACACACACACAGCATCATGTGCAGTCAGTCCCACGCTGGTTCTTGCTTCAGTCATGTGCTCTTGATTTAGCACTCCACCACATCCTTTCACTGTTTTTTTTCCACTGTATATTTGCATGCTTATGTAAATGTATATGCTGTGAAGTGGAACAATATCTTAATGTATGTATTTCCATCGCTGCGTGGTTAGCTTCGTCACAACCTCAATATCCCACACGTTGCACACGTATAGTGTATCTATCTATATGTGTGTTTTAATTAGATTGTAAGCAAGTTACCATGATACACAGTGTGTTACATGTGCAACACTTTCGTTGAACACTTTAACGTACAATAGAAAATGCCTCAGCAGGTTGCTGCATAGAAAAGAATGGAATACAACAGAATAAGAACAATTGCAATATTTCAGTGTCCCCTTGGGAAATTTGTCCTGGACTCTGCACTGAAGTTCCAGAAACATTACAGACAATATACAATGAATGCAGTGGGATAAATTCGAATTGTGGATTCAGAGTCTGTTTTCAGTTTGCTTAAAATCAAGAGATTGGGTTAACCTTAAATAAAACAAAATATGGGCAAAAGCTGTCCGATACCAAACATCCGAGGGCATTTGTCTCTTATAGTATGTTGACATACTATGGGATTATTGCCACACTTTTTAAAATCCTGCCATCTAGTGGTGGGAAAACTTAGCTTCACAACATGAACAGACAATTGCCTTTTAGTTTCATTTTGGTATAAAATTAATTTAACATAGGTTCATTTCGTCATCCTATTTACACCCTTTGCTTTTTAGATTGAGAATATTTTAAGCATGCATGTTTAAATGTACACAAGATTACTGACTAGTATGATGACATTCTTGCCATTGCATCATTTTCATTTTCTGAATAGTTCTTTCAAACCTTTTGTTTAAGGCAGCCTCAAACGGATTTCTTTTTATCCAAAGCAAACAGTCTAGGTTTGTACTTCAACATTAAAAATTGTCATTAAAGTGCAAAAGCAAAATCTCTTAACATAGAAATGCCTTCATCTTTGTGAATATGAAATTTGGGCATTGAGACTGGTGATTTAATTATAGTGCCTCTGCTACATTCCAGGCTCTGTGGAATTGGTCTGTTAACTGAGCCCGTTTTCTCTCGTTCTCTCTCTCTGTCTAGTACCCAGGCAGAAGGCGATGTTAAGGAGGAGATTCTCCAGCCTCCAGAGCCGCACCCTGTCCCCCCGATTCTTACCCCGTCTCCCCCCTCAGCCTTCCCCACCGTCACCAACGTACGGCAGGACAACGACCGCTACCACCCCAAACCTCTCATACACGTCCTGGCTACTACACAGCACAACCAGACACAGGTGAGCTGACCGATGCAGTAGAAACCCATCGCTTTTTTCAAAATACAGACAGTCACATTTGTGTCTGTTTATAACACATTAAATTAATTGTGTATGTGTATAACTGCAAAACACATATCTCGTGTTAATTTGGGTCTCAATGCAATTATGTATATGTATATGTATATTTTGTCTTAGAATGAAATATTCCTCAGAGTGTTTTGAGAATTGGGATGCCTGAACTATGTAAAATATTTTTGCATAAAGATTTTGTCATATTAGCTTTTTGTCTGACATCACAGCCTGTCATTCTTCACTGAAAAAAGGCACTTGATGTCATGATTTAGATGTTGATAAAATATTGATCGTAAACAAATCTTAAACAGTGTATTAGACTGATACCATCATACTATTGTGATAACACACACTGGAATAAAAATTTTTCATCTCTAAAAGCAATGTTTCAGTGTTTCTGTTAGCTGATTTATGTACATCTGCACAGTCAGAATTGAACAAAAATTAACTCTGACTTGCAAGTTCCCTGGGACTGGCCACCAAAGGTGCCACCAAAATAGACAACACTTGAATTACTGCATCATGTGGGCTTCAACAGAAATAGATAGGAGATGGAGCAACTATTTATTGGACAGAAGTGACTTTACCTCTTTACTCTTGTAACTATTTAAATTTTTTAATTGGAAATGTCATATTTTTTTTTTGGACTTTTGGGTTTTTGGTGATGCTGCATTTTCAAAACTGTATTACATGCTTAATCTCTTCTCTTCCTTTTTCTTTCAGAATAAAGAAGTGGACCAGCAGCAGAACCAGTCAGAACCCAGTCCAAAAAAACAGACAAGTCCCTCAGAGCAGAAAGACCAAGACCTACAGAGTCGAAAACGGCAAACGCAGGTCTCAAATCTGGATCTCAATGACAACTACAACAATAAATTGTCGTCGGCATCAACAAAATCAGAATCAGGCCAAAGCCAGACTCAGACTCCCTCCTCACCCCTCTCCCCGGCTGTCGAATGTTCTGGGGCTCCTCGGATTGAGAGGAAGCTCAGCATTGAGATTAAAAAGGTGCCGCTGCAGGAAGGACCTCGTAGCTTTGACACTTCCTCCTCAATGGGAGTAGCAGGCGGGCTCGGCGGCGGTTCGACCAACAGCGTGAGTATGCTACAAAGAGGCCACGCCTTCAAAACCCGTCCTGGCCAATCTCTGCTGACGTCTAGCTCCTCACTGTCGGAGGACTCGGGCACGGAGGGAGGAACAGGTGGGGAGAGTCATGCAGACGGGGGCATCTTGGCCAGACCAAACCACCTCCCTGTGAAGAGTGGCGATAAGGGGGAGGCACAGGGAGGAGAGAGAGCAGATTTGAAGGCTGGCCACGCGGCGTGGGCTCAGGCCTGCAACAGCCCCGAAAAACATTTCCCAAAGACCTCTTCCTCTTCATCCTCCTCAGACCGTGTTGCTCCATCTTCATCCTCCTCTTCCCACCTCTCCTCGTCTTCTTCCTCTTCTTCCTCCACTCCTGTTAGAACTGCCCTGAGTTTCACCAACCCCCTGCACTCCGATAACTCAGACGAGGAGGGGGATGGAGAGATGTCTGCAGGAAAAGAGGGTTTTCGTACTAATGTATCCACGGCGACAGCCATGGTAACTGCATCACCTCACCCTGGAGACCAGCAGCCAGTCAGGAAGGTGTTGTCAGTGTCGATCGTAGGGCACACCTCTCCGTCACCTTCTGCAACCACAGCAAGTATGTTAATCTGCTATAGTAAATGAATGAGTGCATCTAATTCCTTCAGCTAACTGGCTGCCTTCCTGATCAGAATCAGATAAATGGACATCTGGATTCCCCTTGTGTTGTCAGGTTCAGACAGCAGTTTTTATCAATGAACAACAGCTTACAAAATAACCTAAATTGACTCAAAAATGATCCAAACAACACTGAATCAACTCAACTAAACACTAGTGTTAAGTCCAGCTCATTTCAGGTTCTTATCCTTTAAATGTGGGTAAAGGCACTGAGTCTTACAACCTGTCTTTATTATCCACGCTCACATATGCTACAGGAACACACACACACACAGTAGAGTCAGTTTCTGGGTCAGCAAGGAGACAGAGGTCTCAGACGGACCACATGCTAATGACAAGTTGCATCTGTCAGCACACACACTCACGCACTCACACGCACACACACACACACACACACACACACACACACACACACAGTGTTATACTGTTCTTAGGAAAAGTCAGAGGCAGGGAAAAAAAACACATGGAAGAAAGGAATAAGAAGAAAGAAACTACAGAAACAGGGTGAGATGGTTTCCAGTGAGTCACATATAAAGCATGACTCTAACTAATTGGTTGGTTTGCGAGGAATGCTACAAATGTTAACAGGCAAACATCTGTCAAAACAACTCTTCTCTTCCTCTCTCAGCTTGCGTGTGTTTGTCTTAGTGAGTGAATTTGCAGACAGGAGAGAGAGTGAAAGAAACCCTGTCTTTTGTATGTTTCTGTTTCAGCGTGGTTGTGTGCGAGAACTGTGTGTGCATGTTGGATGGTGAAGGATCGACACTGCATGATACTGACAAATACACGTTAAAATACACAAGTTTTATGTGCACGTTGGGTTGAAGCAGAGCAGTGTCACACTTTGCTGTGTGTGCATTATTATGGCTGCATTGTCACGATCGCAGTGATGACGTTTTGATCTTCTGGGGCGTAGGGAATGAGATCTTCTCTTCCATTTGATTTCAAAATCGGGAGATTCTGAAATCTGATTCTTGCCTTGATTGCAGCTGATTCGAAATGGAGCGGATTGACTGGACATTGCCTTGGAATGGTTTTGATCTTGAATGGGCTCTGGATGAAATAACTGCATTTTTAGATATTTGGATGAAACTTAGAGGAGGCATGATATGAATCAGTCGACCGGCAGTGCACTTACATCAAATAAAAACTAGTGTAAATTCTTTTGGATTCGAAAGAACAATCTTTTTTTTTTTTTTTAATCTACAATAGGATTTAAATTATGCATAGGTTTTTGTTCAAACTGAAATAGTTTTGAGTTAAAAAAAAAAGCTTATTTTCATAAGGAACCGTTTAAGTTGCATTTCAACATTTACAACCATCTTTTACACCAGATTAGAATCCAACACAAAGGATGTTTGAAAAGGAATTAATCTCTTGAAAAGGAATTTGGCTCCAACCATGTCTAGAGTTGGAGCTAAACACAAAAAGTAGCCAGTTTTGAGGCTGTTAAACATTGTGTTGTGAGAGAAAGTAGGGAAGAAGCACAAACTCTTACAACGTACCTTTCGTCATACGGAAGTAACTTGATGCTCTAATGTAATCGAAAGTTTAAAATCTACCAGTAGCCAGGTATTGTCTGGTATCACACATTATGCACTCCTCAAGTCAATCTGGTATTTAAAACCCAATGCAGAGAAATGTTTGCCTCACAGTCCCCAAGTGTTCTGTTTTTGGTCTGCTTGGCTTTCTGGCTCATTTTTTGTTTGGGCTGTGGTAGCGCTTTGTAATCAGTTCTAAAAAAAAAAGCTAATGGCTGCTGTTTGATTGGTTGCAAGAATCTAATGACTGCTTGTTGATGAGTTGCATTGAGCAAATTGCTGCTTTATGGTTGGTGGAGAGAAAGCTGGTGGCTGCTTGTTGCTCTGTCAATGAATCCATTTATGTTCCTTATTTCTATCAGTTTGGTGAATTTCAGAGGCACACAAGTCAGTGACAAACTAATGAGACAGTGGCATCATAAACACAAAACAATGGAAGACCAGTACTTGAAACAATATGACGTACCATTTGAAAATAGATATGTAAAACATTACAAATATACACAGATATAAGTTTGAAATGTAATAAAATTTATGAGAAAGACAGCAATTATAGATATAAAACATACAAAGAAAAAACTATGATTTGCTATCAATGTACTTAGTCTTTAAAAATCAATATTAAATTATTATCAATAACTGAACATTATTCTCTCATTGTTTTGCTAGTAATTCAGTTTTCACATTTGTTAAACTCGTTAAAAAAGCTGGTTTATTTTACTTTTTACTTGTACCAGATCTCTCTTAACACTGACCATATGTGATTAACTGCCTTTTATTATTCTGTTAATTCCCTCTTTGAAGCTGGATTCAGTAATTGTGTTGTTAACAGCACCAGACTTTGTCTACACTCTCACTAGACCTTTTCAGACACAGAATCAATTATGGTTTTCTAAAAAAAAAAACAAAAACAAACCTAGCATTTAGCATCAAGGTAGAAAAGTGCACCAAAATGTTCTAGATATAGTGGTTAGTAGATTTCAGTTAAAATCGTTAAGACACAGTGATGATCAAACGTAGTCCATATAAAGTGCATATAAATACAAAAAAGTTACCCATTGATATACAGGTCTGTAGGACTGACAGTGAATAAAAAAATGCCATCAAAAAGATGAGAAACATAGATTGTCACTACCAGGAAATTATATTTTGTAATGGTCAAATTATATTTAGAGCCTCTGACTAAAGTTCAGCCTAGATAAATGGGAGAAATATAATTTAGGATTCAACAGAAAAAGAGACAGTTAATCTCATGGCTGATAATAAGGCCATTAATACAAATTGTCCTCTTGGATATTGGCCTTGCATTAAAAAGAGCCATATTTATTCTACCCAGACAGCAGATTAAAGGTAGCTTTCCATCAAAGAGAACCTGGTTATTATAGTTAGGCCCTCTAAAGAAATCGGAGTTGTGTCAGGCTGAGGTAATTGAGTTTATATGATAAACAGAGGTGGAATTGCCTCATAATAAGAGTCAGTGAATTGACACAAAAAGAAAAATTCGTCAGTGCGAAATACTGACTGTGAGATGATTAGGTGATCAGAGTTCTGCTGAGTTCGGGTGAAGTAATAGCAGAATGGAACCAGCTTGGACTCAAACAGGAGCGTCTTTTTCCTTATTACGAGGCCCACCCTCCCTCATTGCGTCCCTCTTACAACAAGCTGCAGCAGGAGCTAATCATAATGGTAAAGACCTGTGGGTAATTTTCCAAAGCAACATAGAAAGGCAGTAAAGCTGTCAGGGATGGAGATGTCATGTCATTGATTTAAGTCGCAGCTCAAATCTGTCATGTCAGAAACTTAACCAGACTGTGAATTCATTAACCACTAAAAATCCCAGAAAAATAGCCCAAATTTATATTAGCAGTTTCTGTGCAGTTTGGCTGACCACCTCATGTGTATTATAATTTATCATTACATATACAGATTGACTTTGACAGCAGGAACATGTCACACAGCCATGAAACTAACAGAGGTGGTCTGCTGCTGTATCAGCGTTAATACAGCTCATCTGCAAAATGATTTGTGTCCATTACTGAGACCATGTGTGTGAGGGCTAATAAACGCCAACTGTGAGAATAGATTTTTGGAGAGTCTTTGCAGTTAGAGAAAAAAAAAGATTAAAAATGCAAAATACAGATTATCTTGCATCGTAACATATGAGCGCATGTTTTAAAATTCATATTCAAAGCACTTTTTTGAGTGAGCATATTCTAATATAGTACATTCAAAGCAGTGTATGGGGGCTTATTTTAATCACTTATTATATGCACAGAACATTGTTAAAAAATAGAAAAGAAAAAAATAGAAAAGGAAAACAAAGTAAAAAGTACATATGTATAATATTTAGCAAGTTGGAAAATAGAAAAAGGTGTTTTTAAAACTAACAAAGCAGAATTGAGCTTTGTGTTAGATTTTCTAGTGAACACAAATAACAATTAAAATACAGGACAAAAATATTTTTTCTGTTGTTATAAGTCGTGAGAAAAGTAAACAGCTAACCACTTCGTGAATGATATTAGATGTACATGAGACAATCCGCTCTGAAACAATAACACAGGAGCACATCTACAAACCAATGCATCCTAATAGAAAGTCAGTGTAGATAATGACAAAATGCTTTCCTTATCTGACCTACGTTGTTTTAAATCTGCCTTGCAAGGTGACTAAACCAATTTAATGACATCAAAACTTGTTTTTGTAACAAAGCAGTTTTGCGTTTGTGTATTTTTAAGAATCAAGGGATCAACTCTTTTTTCGTGTTTCAGCAACTGAGCCTTTCTCTGTCATCTAACTGCCGATCTCTTGTCTCTCTTCTTCGGTGAGTAATTAACGTTGCCTCTCATTTGACCTCTGACCTTTTGACCCAGACTGCTGGGACAGCGACGACTCCCCTCCCCCCCTCCCTGCGAGAACCCCTGAGTCCTTCATACTGGCCACAGGTGCGTTTGCATAGGTGAATATTCACAGGTGTGTTTCCGGGCGCTGCGGATTCACTGGCTCACCTCCTGGGTCCGTGTTATTGGTCAGCTCCAGAAAAAAAATAAAAAGGTGGATTGATCAATGATTATGAACTTAAAGGAAAAAAAATAAGAAAAAAGTCTGCATTAGAAACAAAAATGGAAAGAACCAAGTAGAGTGTTGTTGCTTTGTGTATGTAGGTGGTAGGCGCTGTATTGTTGTTGCTTTAAGTGCTATATTTGCAAGGGAACACTAAGTAATAAAAGCATGAGCAGTGGAAGCAGTTTGAAACACTCAATTTGATGTGAGCTGAAGCCGGAGGATTATGATTTTCTTTTTCCATTTTTTTCTGGCACTTTACAAGGTATGAACAGGTTGGGGCTCAGTCTCTCTCATCCTTATTTCAAACAGACAGATGAAGACAAAATTGTAGGCATCAGGCCCGCGACCTCTCTTTCACAGGATAACTCAGCCACACTGTTATCTTCTGCTGTTTTCTTTGTTTTTCCTGTGTGGCACTCTGATGTTTTACGAGGCAAGCCCTAAAATTTTCAACCACACGATGCTGAGGAGATGAAACATTTGTGCTAAAAGTGAACATGTTGCTCCTGTGGGAGCTGTATCAGTTTTACAACACTGGAGGGCAGCATTAGCTTCTCCATACCTGCGGTTGAGGTGTTTGTGTGAAGACCATCTTTGAAATTGGCAACTGTCAGACATAGATTATTGCTTTCAGAATGATTCTGACAGATCACAGCTCTTAAGCTGTGCTCACTGCCTCATTATGTTTCAAGGAAATATCACTTGATTTTAATATCTTGCACTATTGGACATAAAACTTTGAGGCACCTTTGAGGCCCAGAGTGGAGGTTGTTCTCCTCTGCTATGTGACTGAAAGATGGAGGAAGGGTTGGATAAAAGGCTGAGTGATGAAGAAGAATGGAAAAGTACTGTGAAGAATAGTGAGCTTGAAAGGAAATGTATGACTGTACATGTGAGTGTATGTCTATTTGTGCTTAATGCGTACAAGTTTTAACCTTTTGGCTTCGATTGTTCTTTCGTCATCTAACTCCCTCATTCTCTCGCTCTCTGCCAGACCCTCTGGAAGTGAGAACGTCAGCCTCAGCTGAGTGGAGCGGTTCACACAAAGGTACAAACGCACACATCATAACTGCCTATTTCTGTCCATTTTGCCTGTGTGCCAGTGCGTTGCCGAGGCGCTTATCTGCTCATGAGCCTCTGTATGTTTGCCCTTGTTTGTGTTGGGTTTATGTGTTAGTCAACAGAGCCGAGGTGGAGACAGACCTTCAGTGTTTTTACAAATCGGCCTGCATATGATAAGTCTGACAGCATTTTTCAAAAGGGCAGCTGTAAGAATGGTGGTGTGAGTAATGGTGTGAGAGAAAGATACAGAGAGCGAGAGAATGGAGGGAAAAAAAAGATAAAACGTGTCTATAAAGAGGTGAAATGAAAAATGTGTGTATATTCTTATCCATGCTACGAGGACTATGTGATGATGGTTGCTTCCAATTTATTGCTTCAATAGTTTCGGTGTGTGTGTGCGTTACAGAGAGAGTAATCAAAAGAGGATAACTGTTTGACTTGAATTCTTTTACTTGCTATGAATACAACTCAGGGGGAGCATTTATAGATCTTTATAATTTACTGATAGGGGTTTTAGTAATGCAAGACCTATGAGTGCATACATCACTGATATTCACACTGTATTTCTACCCCGTTAACCTGTGTGCGCGCTTGCGTGTTCGCCTGTGTATAGATGTGTCAGACTGCGTTAAGAAGACATCCCCAGCTGACCCTGCATCTGCTGGCACCACAGTAACGGACAGCAAGGCAGACTTGGGTGGGTAAGTCTGCTGCTCTAAGTCTTTTAGAAGTCCTGGCGTCTGTGAATTTACCCTTTTTTTTTTAATTTCTGTGACTCCACAGAGAAAAACTCAAGTATAATTCTGCACAAGTAATGATTTTTTCAGACTGTGAAAACCTTTGCTGACAATCATGGTTTCTATTAATGTAATCTTTTTTTGTGTGTGTGTGTGTGTGGCTTTGCTTTTGCTGATTGGAAGCCTAGCTCTGGGCTGCATGTGCAGAAAATTCTTAATAGTTTTGAGACCAGGCAGGAACTGAAGGTGTATTTTCCTCCTTGGAGGAAATTTCTATTTTTTTTTTTTCTTCAACGCAAACCCAGCTAAGAACTTCCTCTCCTCTCAGGGTTCGGTAACCGCTGCATCCAGCCAAAAGGCCCTCGAGAACCCCCCCTGGAGTGGACATGACGGCACGATCTGTCTGCCCATCCACCGACAGCGTCCTCGCCTGTCAGGAGATGGACTCTGCCGATCCCACCTGGCCGGTCCAAAAAAAACAAGTTGATAGATGCTACAACGACAGACCGCACATTGTTACATAGGAGCAGCTTCTGTGTGATTTTGTGCCAACAGCTTGTCAAGTCTGGGCTCCTCCTCATCCTCTTCCTCCTCCTCCTCCTCCTCAGTTCTTCTTTCAAAGTGCCACTGTGTAAAACAGAACACTTACTGGTCGAGTGGCTTGTCCATTGTAGAACAAAGGCCACAATTTTCTGTTCAGCTTGCTGATGTTAGAGGATTTGACTTAGACGCTGACTGGGCATCGGTCTAATTATTTCCCTGTCAATGGTTAAAGGATAATTCCTGAATTTTTTTTCTCTCTTTTTTTGGTGACTTGAGAGTAGATTAAGAAATGGTGTTATTTTCTCTCTGAGCTATAGACACATCATGAAGATTTTTCGATTCCCAGGCTAAGTGAAGAGGAATGTAGGTGTAATCTTTTATGTGTTATATGAAAAGTGTTCTCCTCGAATTGACAGGAAGAATACTTTCCTTCATACCAAATGAGAAAAGTAACTTTTTTTTTTGTCCTTAATCAGGAATTATCTTTAATCAGCAAAGCTACTGTGGGAAGCTGATTCCTGAGGTTTAACTGAACTCCCAGAAGGTGTCTGCTTCCTCCTACTGAATGAACAACAATCTTCAAAGCGAATATAGATAATCTGTTACCCATGATGCAACCTTTTCTGTTGGGTATGTACAGGTTGCCAGGGTGCTCTCTCTTTCTCTCTCTTTCTCTCTCTCTCTCTCTCTCTCTCTTTCTCTCTCTTTCTCTCTCTCTTTCTTTCTCTTTTTTACTTTTGTCTGTCTGTCTCTTCCTCTTTCTGTGTGCTGGTGCTACATTTTAAAGGATCAGTGTAGAAACAGAAAGGCTAGAGTTGACTGTTACAAACACTCGCCTGTCTCTCACCTCTGTCCTGTAGTATTACTATGTTAGCTAAAGTAATATCAGCTCTAGTCCTTCACATTTCTATGCCGATCCCTCCCTGTTTACCGGAATCATTAGGCTGACATGGTTTGGTCATCACAATTATTAGTAGGCTGTCTATTTTGGGGAATTTCGCTTATTCGATTTTTTTTTTTTTGCATTATGTTAAAACAGATGTTCCCAGCCTTTTATTTGGTTAGTGATCCTTCAAAGCAAACCGATATCAACAGGTTACACCTCATCACAGGTTGTATATGTCTGTAATTCAACAGCTCAACCAAAGAGAGGGGTTCCCTTCTTAAGTTGATTAATTCGAGGCCTGAAGAGGTAGCGCTATACAGTATTTCACATAAAAAGAAACTAAGAAAAATAATTTGTGCAGCAGAAATACATATGGTTTCTTAATCCCCATCTCCTAATTTAATCATCTTTAGATGTCTAAGATCGATCCAGTGATCCTATGTGGGGGAAGCAATGGCTTTAGAAACTGTGTACCCAGAAAGTCTGAAAGCCCCCCGACCAGTAACAGCAGAGTTTAATAACCTTAAAACTCATCAGTAATGGCCAAACCTGTCGTCAGCCCTGTGACTCAGGCTCTCACTGCTGGGACCATGAGCCTGCCTTAGTCCGCCCCTCAGAGGAGACAGCCAATGACAGTCCTCCCTAGTTTGGCTTTTCTCTTCAGTTCAGCTCTCTCTTCCTGTTTTTGGCTTCTGGTTTTTACTTTGGGCTCATATTGTCAGTTTTATTTGGTTTTCCTCCTGTTTTTTTTTTTTTTTCTTAAATCTGTCGCTTTTTTCATTCTCCTCCTCCTGTTGGTGAGGCCCTCAGATGAACAACCATGCATGTTTTGTTTTTTTTTTTTTTTTAGCGGCCAGTTTACTCAGAGAAAACCTCAGAGTTTTTCGAAGTATGAATGTCACACAGCTCTTATGGATCTTGACAGATTTATATTAAACCTTAATTTGACTGGTTTCTCATCTGACGGCCAAATTGCTCTTCACCTGCTCCCGTTTGTGTGAGACAGTGATCCAGTAAGACTACAGCAGCTAAGGACCCAGGACTACTGTTTTCTCCCAATTTTTATTGTTGTCTGTTAACTTCTCCTTTATTAGCTACCATAACTATACAGTATATGCATTTTTTTTATAAGGATAAAGAACTGTACAGGGCAGTTTAGGTATATAATATTTCAGATTTTTTTGCTATCTTAAATATTCTTATTAACAGAAGATGTAAGAAAGTCAGTGCATGATGATGATGATGATGATGATGATGATGATAATTCCACCTCCCCCTACATAATGTTCCTCTTCAAACTGTAAATTATTCTGCTGCCCTTTTGTTTTTGCTTCTGGCAAACATTTCAGGGTTGTTTTATTTTTTACTTTTATGTTTGAATTATATGCTTAAAAAGATTGAACCTTTTTTTTTTTTTTTTTTGATTGGTTGGCAGAGGAAAAGCATAGACTGCCAACTAGCCCCCACTCAAATAGATAAAATGGGCTCCTAATAAGATTGTAATAATAATATTAATGATGATGATAATAATAATAATAATAATGGTCTTTTTTTTTTTTTTTGTAAATGGTATTTTAAAGTTATTTTTGTATACGCGGTTGTTTGTTGCATCACAGGTCCACTGCTCCCCATCAGACCCCCCCCGACTTCTCTCTTCTCATGTACTCTCTCCACCTCACTATCTGTTTACTTATCACACTTTCTGATTCATTTTTTTCCCCATCTCTCAGCTCACTGAGATGGATCTCCCGCCCTGGACAAGGAACACCTCATTATTTCCCTGATGTCTTGTTCTTACTTCCCCCCTCTGTTTCATCTCAACCTTTCATCTTCCTCCCTTTCCACCCTCATTTATGGCTTTTTAATTTTTGAAAGGCTGTCATTTCACTTTATTAATGCATTTTCTTAAATTGTTGGCGGTTCAAAGTAACAAAACATGCCCATAAATGAACTAATTGACGTGTTGAGAAGATTTTATAGATCATTTCTCATCCGCTTTGCTTTCGTTAGCCTACGTTTCTTTCCGTTTAACCGTGTCTCCCCTCCATCACCTGCACACTAGCCTCAATCTCAGAAAAGAGCCCACCTGTGCCTTTAAGAGAGAGCCCGCCCCCCCTCGTCTCCTCTCCTCCAATCATCATTAATGGCGTGAGCGTGAGTGATATGATTCGCTGCTGCTTGCTCATGGCCTCCTGTGGGACTCTCACTCAGCCACGCCCTTGCCCCCCCCCCTTCCTGTCACACACACATAAACACACGTACACCCAAAATGTTTGTATGTTGCAGAAATCAATCAGTAAAAATGAACATTAAGTAAAGATGCGCCTCTTTTTTCTTCATGTGTATGAGATGACGTAACAAAAATGTACGTGGACTAGATGTGTTGGACTATGTGAGTGTGTGTGTGTACATACAGAAAGTATTACTTTATAATACAAACCGGTCATGAGTTAATAAATCATTTGTACTTGTCTCTGAACTCAAAAAGAAATTAAATTATTAGATTGTGTCTCCTGCTGGCTAAAATCTCTGTACATATAATTTGATAATGTCAATCACAACAAACTTCAAAATGAACTGCTAATCAGGGTCACAGCTGGAGATCCTCTCTCACACCTGGAAGATCTGCCGACCCTAATGCACACGCGCATACTAATGTGACAATTAATTAATCATAGCAGGCGGTATAAACACACATTTGCTCACTGTCTTACACAGAGACCTTGAGGGTTTTGCATTTGTATTCACGTTACACACATAAAGAGACACAGCAGGTGGACACGTGCTGTAATTATTTGCTGGTGATCACATTTACCCACTGCTCATCTCAAATTAATTATGCTAACACACTCAGTACAGCATTTTATGTACACAGTGGCATGAAAAAATTTGGGCATCCCTGGTCAAAATTTCTCTTACCGTGAAAAGCAAAGTGAGTAAAAGATGTCCCGGTTTCCAAAAAGCATCAAGTTAAAGATGAAACATTTCTTTAATATTTTAAGCAAGATTACTTTTTTTTATTTCCTCATCAACAGCTTCAAAATAAAAAGTCAGTTCTTGTTTGAGGGACTTTCATCCATTCTTCCTGGCTTTTTGTTCTATTAGATTCTATTAGATTGTCAACGATGATTGGGTCAGGGGACTGCAGGCCATTGCAAAACCCTCAGCTTGCACCTCTTGAGGTCGTCCACTGTGAATTTTGAGGTGTTTTTAGCACTTTACAGTCGGAGAGGGGTTCTTTTTTTTCCTCCGGACGTACCTTTGCCAAATGTTCTTTTTTTTTTTAACTTCACCAGTCCACAGGACTTGTTTTCAAAACGCATCAGGCTTGTTTAGATGTTCCTCTGCAAACCTCTGTGTTTGAATTTTGTGGTCAGGATGCAAGAAAAGTTTTCTTCTAAAGAAGGTCCTATTTGTGCAGGTGTTACTGCACAGTAGAACAACATGCCACTACTCCAGAGTCAACTAAATCTTTTTTCAGACAAACAGGGTTTTTATTTACCCTTCAAGGAATCGTGCAAGCAAGTTTTCTTGGTCTTCCAGACCTCAACCTGACCTCCTCCTGTTTACTGCTATTTCTTAATTACATTACAAACTGATGAAATGACTATCTGAAAACATTTTTCTATCTTCATATAGCCATCTCCTGCTTTGATGGAATCAATTATTTTAATTTTCCAGAGTCTTATGCAGCTGCTTAGAGGAGCCCCATGGCTGATGATTGTTGGGACAAGATTTTAGGAGTCAGAGTATCAAGCTTTGAATTTTGCATCACTTGGCCTTTCCTAATGAAGTCTGTGAATGAGCCATAGCCCCAACAAGCTCATTAAGGTCTGAGATGAGGGTAAAATTTTTCTGAAGCTTGAATTTATTGGGGTCCCCAAATATTTGCATGGTTCCCTTCCTTCTTTCACTCTAAAATTGCACATAAAAATATCAGAATAAAATTAAAATGTGGGGAAGAATGTTTGAACCTTTACGCCTCTTGGAGATAAGTTCATCTTCTATTTGTGTAACAATCACGGTAAATAGACAATTTGACCAGGGGTGCCTGAACGGTTTCATTCCACACTAGCAGCAGAGATGGTATAGGCAGTTTTATCTGGTTTTATATCATAGTTATGGACAAAAGCACTTCTTAAAGCAGTACAGCATTGATCCCCAAAAATTTAATTTGACATTGACATTGACATGAACATTTATCATTGGATAATACAGTAAATGCACAGTCCATCACTCACACACTCTCTGTAGTATGAATTAAGATAGGTTTCCATCTTAACTGGGTCACCTCAGTTTTCCCCATGGAGCGGTTTAAAATGTTATGTAATGGCTTATAAATATAGCCAATCTGTGTAGTGTATGTGAGCAGTAGCAGCAGGCTGCACTGCCATTTGAAGAAAATGAAAACTATGTAATGTCTTTATTTATTTATTTATTTTTTTTTTAAACATGCTTGGAATATGAAATGTATTTCACTAGATTCATATTAGGTAAATTAGTTTTATACAGTAGATGCCGGATGAGTTTGACTTACTTCATGGTGTTCTCCAAAGCTGCCAGTTGCACACACAGATAGCAGATTTCCACTTCTGGCTCGCATCACACAATAATCTTGTCACAATGTTTATGGCCAGTTATAACTTTACAACCCCCCTTGTGCAGCCGCTAATCATGTTTAGTATTCACGCTTGGCTGTCGCCGAGTGACAGGCCTTGTGCAGAGAGGTCCGCCAATCAGCCTGAGTGAAGAGAATGTTTTCATCCCTCATAAATCAAAGTGTAAACAAGTGCTGGAGGATTCATGACACTGTATAATGATGCGTTCTGTGTGTGAGAGTGATAAAGCTCATCCAGTTGTGAAGATTAGATGAAAGAAGGCAAGTTATCTCTTTGATGGGAACGTTCCTGTTTCGATGAACACGCTCCAGCAGCCGGCGAACTTCTCCACAGGTTCTGTCAGTCATTTGTGGCCTCATCAGTCGGTCTGCACAGTCTCAATGTCATGTCCAAATCCAGTCAAAACTTGGTCAGAGAATATAGGTTAGTCTGATCAACAGTATAGAAAGCAATTAAAACTAGCTGTATTTACACCACTTTAACTGGAGACTTTTACTTGTCATATAATTGTTTTTTAATATGGTTCTGGTTCTTTTACTTAAAGTAAATTATCCAAATCTAAAAACTTCTTCCATAAATAGCATTAAAGATTACAAACTCTTTGTTCTCTAATTACAGTACATTTCCCACGATGCTTTTTGCGTGTTCATGTTTCTTTTCCAAGTTGAATATTTACTGGTTACCTATTAAAAGGAAGCTCAGTAGTTTTCAGTTTGTTTGTTTTTCTTTTTTTTTTTTACTATCGGTCAGAAAAAGAAAAACAAACGTATATGTTCACATGAGCTCCAGGGGAATAATGATGGTAATTTTTCATACTTTTTTGACATTTTATACAAGAAAACAAAAATCAATTAGAGAAAATAACAAGGAGGATAATTGTTCGTTACAGCCTCCTTTGATTAAATAGTACTACCTGTGTTAATTACTTGATCGTGTTAATTAATAACTCCTTGCTTATTATTATTATTATTATTTTTATTATTTTTATTATTTTTATTATTATTATTATTATTATTATTATTATACAACGTACATCAACAGTAGGCTACAGTAACAGCTGCTAAGCCCCGCCCCCAGCCTTTTCCCTCCCTACCCATCAGTCAAGCCTTAAACCCCGCCCCTTCCCCCCCGTCCAAGCCTGTCAGTCAAACGTCCGCCCCGCCCCTCCAGCAGCGACGGCCGTTGGGGGAAGAGAGTAAATAGAGAGAAGCCTCAAGATGGCCGCCTCGCTGGGCTCCGTTCACCTCGGCGGAGCCGCGGCTACTGCGGCAGCCCCCGCGGTCGCCTCCGCCAAGAGCCCGCTCGCCAAGCCGACGGAGGCGAAGGGGCTCCCCGACGGTCGCCCCCAGTCCTCCCGGGATTTCGACCCGCCGCCGCCCAAGAAGGTCCGAGCGGAGGAGAGGAGCGTCAGACCCAAGAAACTCGGCAGGGACGGAGGAGTGGGAGGCAACGGCGGCGGCAGAGAGAAACTCCAGCAGCCCGCGAAGCAGCAGAGTTACGGCGGCGGCGCGGGCTTGTGGAGCTTCGGTCCGGGGAAGGCGAGCGGCGGCGGCGGCGGAGGAGGAGGCGGCGGAGGCGGCGGCGACCCCCCGGCGCCCGACCCGCCGGCGAACGCTCACAAAGTCTTCAAACAGAGCGATTTCTTCCTCAACAAAGCGCCTTCTTCATCCAAACCGAAGAAACCGAGCAGAGATAAACAGCGGGAGAAGGAGAGGGAGAAGGCTAAAGGAGGCGGGGAGGAGAAGAAGAAACATAAAGTGATGTTGACCCCCGGGCCCGGGAGCAACGCTGCCGGCAACAGCAACAGCGATAGCGGCAGATTTAATTACATTTCTGCGGTGAAGAGGGAGAACGGGGAGGTCACGTTGCCACCCAAAGGTAGGCCGTCGTCTGGTGGGTTTCCTCCGCTTGAAAACCTCCCCGTTACCGCGGAGCGGGTTCGTAAAGTTTGAGTCTTGTTTATTATAAGTAATGGAGAGTTACTATCCTCTATTTTTTGTTTTCTTTTCTTTTTTTGGGGGGTGTTAATAGTCGCCCCGACCCGTCGTGGACTCAGCCACCTGGGATGCGAGCATGTGGCCCGGAGCGTGCGGTCGTCCGCCCTCCGGTTGGTCTCGGACGGTCCTGCTTTCGGACCAGCCGCCGTTATACGCCACCCACGCCACCCGCGGGATACCCGAGAGAGAGTCGCCCCGGTCCCGGGAGTGTTTACGTGGAGCCGAGGGGCCGCGGAGCCCCGGTCGGGTCGACGCTCCTGCGGGGCGAGCTTCCGCCGGCGCTCGTCCGCGGACCCGTCGGGCTCCGGCGGCGGCGCGACCCCGGTCGTCGCGTCGGAACCGGCCGCCGCGGAAACGTCGCATATTTACGTGTTAGCGACCAGATGCGACGCGTTTCTATTCGCGCTACGTTCAACGGCGGCGGCGGCCGATGCGATGATCCTCTAACTTAAAATGTTGCGAGCGTCAATAAAAAAACAAGCTTCAGTCTCCGTCTCACATCAGCGCAGCGATCGGGGGTAAATCCTCAGCTATTCTTTGATATAAATATGCGTTGGATCGTTTTGTTTCCTCTGCAGAGGTGCGTGTATTAAAACTACAAGCCGCTGTCATAACAATATGACAGCCGCCCGCCATTATAGTGTAAGTGTTGTTTTGGTAGAGCACCACGCCCCCCTCTGTAACCCCGGGCTGTGTGGGAAACAGACGCAGCTCCGTGGGCTCGTACAAACTCCATGTTTTACAGTCGTACATGCGGTGCATGGTCGTGTTTGTTCCGCCACCGATTGGTCCTACAACCCAAACCGGGATTATAAAGCCGTGGTCACTAGATTTGGACCCTAGGAACAACAGAAAGTGTTACTACGTTATTGATCCCATGCCCTCCACGTTTAGTTTTGTTTTGAGTCTGACCTCTGGTACTGGTACATGTCTTTTATTTGGGTGAGGGGGGGGGTCACAAAACAACCTTTTTAAGAAAAGGAAAAAAAAACCCAAAATGTAACCATTAAAGAATATTTAACAATGATAAACATTTTATAATTTCCCAAATACCAGACAATAAATTATCTACTCCAGTTACTTAAGCATGTTACTTAAGAGGTATCGTATCTAAACATATGTTAAGGTTAAACAATATAGGCTAACTATATTCTTTATATCGTACATAGATATCATAAATATATATTCCCTGTATAAGCCAGACATCTGTGCATTACATAAAAGGCTACATCCATTTGTTTATTTGTTTCACATTATAATTTAAAGGAGTGCTATATATGTTCAACATGCATGTGGCTCAGTAGTATTGTAATTCTATTACCATCATAGACATAATGGATATTAGACAATTAGTAATATTATGACAAATCATTTTTTAGGTTCAACTGGTTAACCAGTTCCCGAGGAGGAATTATTATCACAACACTAAAGCCACTAATGTCTTATTTTTTTCCCTCTCATTAGTGAAACTTGTTTTGGTTTATTGATTTTTCTGCGTTGTTGTTTTTATGGGTGTTTTGTCATTGTCACACCAAAGCCGCCTCTCAAAATCTCTGCATGCATGCATCGGTGTCTGCCAGTGTGTGTAAACGTTTCAACACGAGCGGGATCACCGAGTGGACACATGTGAGAGTGTATGAGTGCATCATATCACCCGTTTCCAGTTGGTTAGTTTAAGAGGTCGCGACATGCTCTGAACAGCCACTGCAGTCTGCGAGAACACCAGAAAAGGATGTGTTGTTTGCCCGTAGCTCTAACACTATCAGAATCACTCTTGTAAACAGGCTTTGTTGAATGTCAGTTTAATTTTATTCAAGCCAAAAGGTGGCAGACAATGTTAACAGGTATTTTCAGTTCAGCTAAAGACTCTTTATAAGGCCTTTTTTTTAATATTGTGAATGGTAAACTCTATTTCTGAGCTCATTCATGAATGCATTTATATTGAGCAATCATAACTAAAAATAAGTTATTGTAGTTTTATTACTGGAATAAAATCTATTTTTTTCTTTGCCTAGCATGTAGATTTAAGAACTATTAATGCTGTATGCAAGCAACTTAAGGATAATTAATAATTTCTTTACTCAACTCAACAAATACAATCATACCAGAAGATATCAGCTATAATAAGGAAAAATCATTCATATGGTATGTTGTCCCCGAATTGGAAAATACTAAATCACAGAAGGATTGCACCATTTTGATTCTCGACCCAACTTAGAGCATGTGGATGCAGCTTGAATTAACATTTAGTAACATAAGTAATAGCACTCCCCCAAGCATCCCACAGAGGTGCTCTTAAGCAAAACAAGGAACCCTCTAATTGCTGTGGTGAGCTGCTCAACGGCCGGCAGCAGGAGACTGTAATTGTACTGAGTGGCTTCAAATGGTAAGATGAGGAAGTATATGTATGTGGAGCAGATTGTCATGCACATAAATCCTGAGCCAAATGTTTTCAAGGATTAAAATGCTCAGGTGTTGAGTGGCAGGCCAGCCCAGTGGTTAGACAGACTGCCTTAAGGACGTGAGTTTGAGGAACAGTACTGGAACGTGTCCTTGAGCTAGAGAGCGAGTCCTGCCAGCTTCAGGAGAGCTGCTGAGAGGCTGAACTGTGCTTTGACCTTCCTGGAGGAAAGAATTTTCCTACAGGGATCCAAAGAGTATCACATCACCACAGTAATATTAGTGGTGGGGTTACTGTTGGAGCAAGGCGGAAGGCAGCGGCCGGGGAACAGAGACTCCTGGTTACGTTTGGTACTGAAATAGAGACATGAGTCTGACATAAAGCACAGTGAACAAGTGGGTCAAGACAAACAAAGTGCGAAGAGGAAGACAAATTCCTGAAAATAATGTTTCACAAATAGGGTTTATCACTGGGCAGGTTTGTCTAGAGTTCAAGATATTGTTGTTTTACTCAAAGGTCACACATTTAATCCTTTTTTAGGCAAAGTGTTTGGCTGTTTGACATATCATTGGCATGTATTTACATGCATTCAGATATTATTATATGAAAGGCAGTACTCCGAATAATTTAAGAGCTGTACAATTTATTGGATTATTTTACTCACATTTAAGCTGAATTATGAGACATCATAACTCAATTAATGAAACTGGATTACTTGCCAATATTTTAATCACTATTTGTGGTGTAAACTAATGAGCCTGGTTTTGTTTTTATTCCTCACATGCCACATAAATCACAGATTAAGGCTGATGCAAAACAGCTTATTTAAAAAAAAAAAAGTAATATACATGAAGAATAAGCTTGACTAAAGTTGCTCTATGAACATACCAAGATAGAAAACATCAACTAAGTCCATTTTTTTCCTTCTTCCTTTCAATAGTCCAGTATCCTGTTGCCGTAGAGTGTACCATTCATTATTCTGGAGATTATCATGACCATTTAAAAAAAAGTCATGTAAACCTGGGTTACTGGGGAAGGCGGGTTACTGTGAATCATGTAAATGTCCGAATCGCAGTAATTAGGTTATATGTGTGTGTGTAAAGGCACTATGCTGACAGAATCCCTGACTGTTGTGGGACTACTTGTCTTTGAATGGGTACAGCGAGGGGGGTTGGGGGGGGTGGTGCTTAGCTGCAATCAGCACCTAATTAAGTTACTGTCGGCTCGGTCATTTGTTCATTCCCAAAAATTACAAGACACTTAACTTTGAATGTGCAATAGCAGTTTATTGGAATAATGAAGACTTTATGAACCTTTTTGCAAAATCATTTTCAGATGAGCTTAAATGGTGAAACATAGATTTTCCACACCATCAGAGGTGAATTGTACATTTGCATGATTTTACTTGGGGGCAGGTCCAGGTGTAGTCCTACAGCAAGTCCAGCAACACTTAGCCATATAGATCAGAACAAAAAATCTTGTGCTTTTAGTTTTCCTTTGCCTGGCCAGCCAGCTCCATGTGGAGTGGGTGTGACAGAGTTATACACTTGGCAGCTGAGTAACCCGTCTCTCCTTCTGTATCTTTTCTGGTTTAATATATGTTTGCTGAGCCAGTCATTACAGGACTGATGGACGGGCTATGTAAGGCCCGGCTAGCTCAGTCGGTAGAGCATGAGACTCTTAATCTCAGGGTCGTGGGTTCGAGCCCCACGTTGGGCGAGGAAGTTTTGAGTGTGGGCATAAGCTCAATATTCAGAAGTCAAAGTCCTTAAACTACTCTACAAGTGTATTTACCTCAACTTGACCTCTGTGACCGACTGTGGCTCAGGAGGTAAGATACTGGACCTGAAATTGCCCCTAATCTATCATTGGTATGGTAGTGTCTATATAGAAAGTGCTGCATGTATAGGAAAAAGCACTGTGTGAATCTGTATGAGATAAGTGAACGTGGCAGTAGTGTAAAGCCCTTTGAGTGGGCAGTAAGACTAGAAAAGTGCTATGTAAAACCAGTCCGTTTACCATATGTCTCACCACACTCACTCTATACATTCATAAATATACACATGCACACCATAGCCCTTAATGTCATTTATACCTGTTTTCCTTTATCCCAGTACATAACAGCATTAGAGACTGAGTTGATTTACTGCACGAATTATGTGCTTGTTAATGTCCAGCACTCTAATCACATGGGAGCACTACACAAACTGTGGTGTTCACAGTAGTGAGCTTACTTCATCTAATCTTCTCACTTGGCACTTCTAAGTTCTCGGATTCTTTTACAAAAACAGAATTTGCATGGTTTGGTTTAATTATCTACAGGGGAAAATTTGATGGACAGAAATAGTCTGTCGAAGTAAAATCAGATTCTCAGAGCATAGAAATGAATTTGAAATAGAAGTTATGTAAATTATATGAAAGGACATAAAGAGTTTCACATGGAAATCTTTTAACGGTCATTTTCAAGGTTTTGTAATACAATCCTGTCAACCATTTTCTGAACTGGTTATCTTGTTTATGGTCACTGGGAGCCGATCCCAGCATGCATTTTGGCAAGAGGGAGGGAAGACCCCAGACAGGTGGCCAGTCTTATCAAATTGCTAACATTAATTAAAACTAACCGGGCTACAGTGTTCCACACTATGCTGCCAAAGGGTTACTACAAGTTAATACACATATTGAATAAAGATAATTTCAAGGGCAGATGTTTTGAGGAAGCTGGTTTTCAGTTTCCAATTTACATTAAAAACAAGCCAAATGTGCATATCCATTTCTGAATTTTTCTACCTCTCAGCCGCAGCAGTGATTACTGGTGTAGATGAGGTTTACAAACTGCCTGCCGCTGGCCCTCTGTCTTTCAAAGTGCTCTCTCTTCTGTGATCACTGAAACAGGAAAAACCACCTGCTGTGTTCCCCTTGAAAACAGGCTGTTGCAAGAAAGTCAGTAATCAAAACCAGAAAAAAAAAAACAGATATGTTTCACTTTCGTGGATCCTATTCATTTACATCTCTAGTTTTGAGTTTTTTCCTGCCTTGCCCTGCTGAATAATTGTTGCATTTCACATTTCGGTTACGGACCATCTTGAACTTGTGATACCCAAGCCATGGGCTGGTCACCTTAACTACTGAAGCACCATACAGCCCCGTCTTCTTCGGTGTGGTTCTCGTGAATTTCAAAATAAAGTTTCGCTCTATTTTAAAGGGATGATCCATCTCTTAAACTGTGATAAATCAGCTTGGTCTTTAGTGTATTCAAGGCCAGGTCAGCCACCTTGGCTAATTTATCTCCCATTGCCTCTAAATTGTAAATTTATGACTTTTAACTCTCACACATGATCTAACATGTTTTTATAAATTTGGCAGTAGATCTGAGGGAGCCTCCCTTCATAGGCAGTTTCCTGTGGAGCTAAATTGATGTTTTGAAACAGACAGCTTATAGTGTCTGGTAATTTTACAGCATTTATTTTGCATAGCTCTTAAAATGGTTTGTTAACATTCTTGGCATTCTTTCCCTTAACCACAGGGTATGACTACCTGCATTTTAAGTACCAAAGAAAAACGATCCACCAAAATTCAAAATGCCTAGATATTTAATTAAATATTATTGAAAAGAGTGTATCGATGTACCTCTAATTCTTCCTCTGCTCCTTTAAGCCTTTTTACTTTCAAAGCATTTTCTCCTTTGATCCTGCAAACAGTGAGTCCAACCCCACTGTGTTCACTTTCCCACTCCCCACATCCACAGGAGAGTGAACAGTCTGAAAAACACAGCTTCCTTTTAAAGATGGATCTGACCAAGTTCAAAGAAAAAAAGTTCTTTGGAAACGAAAAGAAAGAAACAGCAGAAGACCTAGTGTGGAAAATATAAAGGTGTTTTTTTTTTTTTTTTCCAAATTTTCTTTATGGGGAAATGAAAGGAAATAAAGAATCAAAGGAGGCTAGGAATAAAAGATTTAATAAATGAAAGTTATTTTAAGAAAGGTGAAGTTTCTCTTAGCTCAGCAGGAGGTGATAGATGTTGGTTTACAGAAAAAAATCAAGTGCACACACTTAGATTTCTTTCAGAAAGCACTCCACAGCAACTGAAGAGGTGTGTGTGATGTATGATATTTACATTTTAAATAGATGCTCTCATCCACAGCACTTTGCAATGAGTTCTGCATTAGAGCACACTCCAATTCCTCGATCTGTAACATTCCCCCGAAACCCAGACAGAGAGGACGAAGGGAAATGAGTTGAAAAGCGAGGGAGGATTTTAGAACTTTTAAGACCAGGGAATGTTCAAGCTAGTAGAGGCAGAACACGGGAGAGGGATGAGTTTGGGGTGGAAACGTGAGCTGTGTCTTGATGAGATGTAGCTTTAAGGTTATGAGCGAAGTTGTAGAGTGACTGCTGTAGTCTTAAAGGAAATTGGAAGGTCATTACACTGCTGAAGAAACATAAGCGATAAGACCAGAGGCTGTGGTGGAGAGATTAATTTGTTGTAGCAGGGCAGGAAAGCCAAACATTTTGTAGGAGGAAGACCAACGTGATTAAGGAAAAGTTAAGGGTGTCGGCCAAGGTGAAGCACTTGGCACGAGTTCAGTCGAGAGGTTAGAGGAGTAAATCAAAGTGAGGAGCGTGCACGTGTGTGTTTGCGAATGAGTAAATCTGCACGCTCATGCTTCCCACCACTGAGACCTGAAATCTTCCCCTCTGCTTCCACAGAGCACTTCACCAAGGACAAGGCGAAGGAGAGAGACAGAGAGGAGAAGGAGAAGAAGAAGGTCAAAGACAGAGAGAGAGAAAAGGAGAAGAAGAAACACAAAGTGATGAATGAGATCAAGAGGGAGAATGGAGAAGTCAAGCAGCCAGTTAAAGGTTGGTGGAAGCACACACATTCCTAGTGACTTTTGTAGGGATGAACTTATTATTTTCATTATTGGTTAAACTTGATTTTTTCAATGTCAGAAATTAGAAACCAGTGCCCATCACAATTCCCCAGTCTACAAAGATGTCTTGAAACTTTTTGGGAATTTTTGTTCCAACTAACACTCCAAAACAAAAAGCATTCACTTTTCAATCATATAAATGAGGGAACAAGATTAATTCTCACATGTTATAAGCCGGAGCCAGCAAATGTTTGGCATATTTGCTTTATAAAAGATTGATCAAAATGGTGCTTGACTGTTTATTCTGGACCTTGGAAATAGCAGCTTCATGAAACTGCTCAACTCAAGGTCTACTTACTTGGTGTTTCTCGAGCTCTCGGTCAAATCTTGTGGCCTCCCTCAGTGGATGGAGTTGCTTGATTGTTATGGAGATTTTTTTGTTGTTTTTATCACATGACCTATAGCAGGTGCAGAATTTCAGTCATGTGATAACAAGTGGCCGTGTGTAAGATTTTAGGAGATTGTAGCAACTATAATGACCTTTGTGTTGGGATTGTTTTTGTCAGAGTTGTTAATTATTTTCAGTTCATTGACTTGTTTATTAACCTATTGTTTCAGAGTTACAGTCATGTCTTTGTATCAAAATAAATGACAATTTATATAATTAAATAATTATTAAATAAATATTAAATAATTCATTAAATAATTATAGAGGAGGGTTATGATTTGGAAACCCTAAAAGGTAAAAAAAGTAAAATATAAAATAAAATTTAGCCTAAAAATTGATTTCTAAAAGATATGTTGTGATATGATGTTTTTTCTAAGATGATGATAGTTAACTGTCACCTGTAGTCAATTTTGTTTCATGGGTTTTTATATATCCTAAGAAAAAGAAGTTGACATGTTGACTTTTTATTGTTTCGACAGTGCCGGTTTGAGAGTGAGGAGGCTTACTTGTTTTATCTGTCTCTCCATTTCCTGTCTTTTCTTTCACTCTACATGGTATACAGTTAAAAAAAAAAGGAAAGAAAGAAAGAAATGCCATGATGGTAATGCTAAAAATTAAAATGTGCTGTAGAATGAAGCTGGGGCAAATCTTTCAGAATCCACCCATTAGTACAGACCATCATCTAGTTATAAAAAGACTCAGTCGATCCCACCTAAGAGCATGAATTTTAGCTCAATAGATGCACAATATAAAGCTGCTGCTAAGGTAACCAAACATGGCCTACTTTCATGGGGCAGTGTACAGTAAATCATCATTATGTTTGTAACATACAAGCAGCATAAACAACCGCTCAGCATCCCAGTGGGTGTTGGAAAAAATGCTAATACTGTGCAGTAGTCATAAAAGGCCCAATATAGAACAGTATCTGTGTGGTTGGAGAACGGTGATTATATTTTAATTTTTATTTTAGAATTTGATCCTTGGCATTAGGTTGACCTTTGCACTGTGCTGCTTCCCACATACAGAAATTTTTCTTAGGGTTTATTTAGTCTGACCTTCTGATACTGTGTGTGTTTCTGTTCGCGCGCCAGTTGTGCATCTGGTAGCTAGGATTGTAACAGGAGAAGCTGAGAGACCAGCCAGGGGAGTTTAGCATACCCTTGTTAATAGCGCCACCTTTTCTCCATCACTGTTTCATTCTGTCTTCCCTGCTTTTTCCCCATTCAGTCTTGCCTTGGTCCTGTGTCTCACTTTCACATTCTGGCTGTTCCCTGTTTCTCTCTTCTTCTAGTTGTTTTTATGAATCTACAGCAACTCGTATAATCAAGCGATTTTTAAAAGTATTTTATTTTTTTAAAAGAGCCAAACATTTTATTGGTTCAATCTTTAAAAATTTGAGAATTCGTTTTCTTTTTTTTCTCTCTTTTTTTCCATTTTCTTTATTTTTCTATATCATTGTAGATTGGATACTCTTTTCTTTTTAACTGTTATTTGGACAGAGAGAGTTGAAGTCACCACCTTTTTGTGGTGGAATTTTTTCACCATTTTCTGGTATTCTGTACCCTAAATGATTAATTAATTAGTGAAAGAAGTAACCACCTTGTTAATAGATAACATTATCTACTGCCCCGATCACAGTATTTCCCACTGTTTTCCTCTTCATGCATGTTTCTCTAGTCCATCATTTGTTTGTCTTCTTCTGCGTTTGGAGCCTATGAACATGATGAAATTTTATAAAAAAAGATAAGTATGATGAAGCATGTCTTCCTGTTGAACTTCAATTACTCTACAGTATAAGATTACAGGAAAATCTGAACTGTAAACTTCCTTGTAAATCAAATCTCAACCAATAACCGCCGAAAAAAACAGTAATACAACAAAAATATTCTAAGTTTAAATTTAGATGTAAAAGGCACAAAAATACATACAGTTGCACCTTATAGTATAGTATAAAGCCAGCATTAGCCCACCTACCTAACAGCCTTTGTGCGGCTCTAGTGTAGGCACATGTCTGTCTCCTGCTGTGTACATTTTATGAATGTGGTGGGGAGTTTCATTGCTAACCATTTGACAGTGGCAAATTATTTGCAGAGCCCTGTGATGTAATCTCGATGTCTTTCTCAGTGTAATCTGAGTTTGGCCGCCGAACTGCAGCCCCCCATTTGTCAACAGTGGCTGTTTTCTCTTTAAAACCTGACCTTTTTAGACAGACACACCACACACTGACATATGTACATAAATGCCATATTCATTTTGATTGATTTGATTGTAAAGCTCCAGTCAGACTTGCAGTTTCCCTTTGCTGGTATGTCATGACCACACTGTGACATTTCAAAGTCTTAGTAAGGCTTTGGCCACATACCGTAACGAGTGGCTACAGATGAAAATTACAGATGGATTATGTGGCGCACTATTTTGGTCTTCCTACTTACACTATAAGCGTACAGTTAGGAAATGCCTGGATTTAGGAGAGACAGAGAAAAAGAGCCAGTGTGTGTTATGTCTGCAGTCATTCTGTGAGAAAGCCTGGTGTTAAATCATGTGTGTTTACGATAATAGCGACACCCTGGGATAGATGGGGGGATATTGAATCAGAGTTGAGGGACCTGAGAGTAGGTTTACAGTGAAAGCGAGCCATTTAATCACTGAGTGTTAGGTGGGCAAATGTTTGGAGTAACAGAGAGACGGAGGGAAAGTTGGAAATTTAATCAGGGAGAGAGTTTGAAGATTACAATTTAACAGGGTGACAGAGAGAGAGAGACATAGCAAGAGGAAAATCAATAAGAGGCAAACAGCTATTCTTACAGTAAGGCCTCTTTACTACTACTGCGGCTGTTTTTCTGTCTGTGCCTCTGTGTGTGTTTATGTGACTGGGAACTTTTATGACATTTACTGATCATGTCCATCTACTTCATAAAATACATGAAAAATACATAAAACATCAAAATATGTAATACATATGCTAAGATAATGAATACGCACATACTGTGTCTTTCACTGATGCAAATCTGCCCAAAAAACAGTCATGAAGGAAAGGAAGTTTATTTCAAAGTAGCAGCAGGCACACAACTTGCTTGTGAATGTTAGCACACTAACTAGTTGCTTGATAAAAGTATGTCTAAATCTGTATTTGTATATTAATAGTGCATTTTGGCTCACTAATCAGCTTGTTATTAAATATCAGGTATGTAGAATTTTTTTATTATCTTAATTTGGAAAGAAGTACTTTTTTTTTTTTTTGCCACAAACAACATTAATTTTCAGTATCTATATTTGCAGTTCATAAGTGTGAGATAATGAAATTGCATACCAGAACCTACAATCTGTTTCTGCCTGTCATAACGCAATTTCATGGCCAACAAATCTATCCCACATCACATATTTGCCCATATTGTGCTACTCTTCTGTGGGTTGATGAAGGTTGAGGTTTGGTAATAAATGTGCGTGTGTGTGTGCTTATGTGTGTACGTGTGCAAGCGTGTATGAGTAAAGAGAATTGGGGGAGGGGTGACTTGTGGGTTAAAGAGCTTTTGGATTAGTAGCTTGGGTATTGTACTGCAAATACCTTCTCTCTCTCTGTTGCTCTCTTTATTGTTCTCTCTCTCTGTCTGTCTTGCTGTCTCTCCCTCTCCCTCTCCCTCTCTGCTGTTTTTCATCCTGTCTCTCATTCCTGTCTCATGTTGCGTTGAACGTGTCTGGGTTGCAAACTAGACTGAAGGTGTGTGTTTATATGTATGAGTGTGTGTTTGAGGGAGATGATAGCTGATGTTGGAGTTCTGCTGAGGCAGCAGCGCCTCTATCAAAGTGACGCACCTCTGCACACACACACACACACAAACACGGGTGCAGTAAATGTATACATGTCCACTTGTTTACACAACCACTGGGCAAGAATGAACCACCAACATGTTTGCAAATCGACATAAACAGCTGTGACTCACACACACTCTTGCAGACAAAAACATACACTGGCTATGCATAAATTTGCATGTTCCACTTTGTCCCGCCGCAGGCGTTTAAGAGATAGACTACCATGTACAGTATTATCTCCGTTCAGATATGCCACTCAAAAGCTTGTTTCCAGGTTTAGTCATATCAGCTTTTCTCAAGGGATTCCATTTCAGGGCTCTTCAATTTATTTTATGAATGCACCCCAGGAGATGCTCACCATCTGGGAAAAGCTATGACTCATCTGTCTGTACTTTCTTTAAATGGTTAGGACTCATTTTTTCTCGTTTCCCAGTTTTTTACAGATAGGTGATTTATCAGGTATCAGTTTGTTATCATGATTAAAATCTGTGACGTAAGTAATCACAAAATCTGGATGATATTATTGTATTTTATTATAAATCATTTTGTTTAATCTCAATTTCAGTGTCATCCTCTTATTTTAATGGAAGTTTGTCAGCGTAAAGACGGACCTGAGTCACTGTAAATTGCATTGAAATGTGTCTTATGACGGGGTCAGGGGAAGAACTGGTTTGTTGGTTCATCACGCATCAGAAAGCAGTCATATATGAATGAATGAATATAAATATAAATATAAATCTTGTGAGAATAGTTTGTCTCCATACTCCCTCTAAGCCTTCTCGGAATTACATTTTTTCATATTTTGTGTAGGTTTTTTAAGAATGCCCTCTCCCTCTATCTCTCTGTCACACTGTACAGATGAAAAAGAGAAAGCCAAGATCAACTCAGAGGAGCTGCAAATCAAAAAAGTGAAGAAGAAAAAGAAGAAAAAACACAAAGAGGGGGAGAAGCACAAGCGAGTGAGGATGCACCACCGCTCCTGCCAGACCATCTGTGCTGGCCTGCTCCTCCTCCCTCCTTCCTCTCCGTCTCCCATCTCTTCATCCTCAGCCTCCGATCCCACACACAACTCCACCCTGTCTCCGTTTAAGTCCCCGCTGCCCGTTTATCCTCCTCCTAACAACAAAACCTCACATCTCCTGCCCTCCTCTCCTCCTCATGCCTCAAAATCCCTCTTTAACTCCTCTCTTCACCACACTCCCAACTCTCCATCGTCGTCCATCAAGACACCACTCCCCTCCCCGACCAAACAACAGCCGCAGTGCAACTATCCCGGCATGGCAGGTCTGGAGTTTGCCCCATACATCCACATAGAGAACCAGCCTAATGGAGGAGCGCTGGTGGCCCATGCTTACACTTCACAGCTCTCCTCTCTTTCACTTGGCCAGAGGCAAAGATTTGCCCAGGAGTTTGTCACATTGGCATTCAGTGAGGACTCATCCCAGGTATGAAATAGACATTGATCAGATTGATCCATGGATGCTGTTTTCAGTGCAGCATGATGAGGCTGTAATATAAATGCATTAATTATGATTTTATCCCTCATATTTGAAGCATCAACATTATCTAAAATGCTTTACTGACAATATTTTCCAGGCGGCTCATTATGTCATGGGAATCATCCATGGAGAAGCCAGCTACCTGCCTGATTTCTTGGACTACTTTTCAACCAAGTTCCCATCAGCTCCTGTCAAAATGGAAATACTGGGAAAGAAGGACATAGAAACTACCACTATGGCTAATTTCTACTCTCAGGTTAGTCAGACACAATCACACACAAAGTGCAGCATTGATTAGTTGGAAATTATGTGTGATGGTTACATAAATATACTAGATACAAGTGTTTCCAAGCTTCCATCCTGTGACTGAATTTCAGGCTAAATATCCTAACTGTCTATGAACTAATGACCTGTTGAGAATCTGTCATACCACAGTCGAAGATAAGTCACGGTATGTAGTAAGTGTAATTGGAGGTCATGCGATTGTGGGCACACCGTGTAGGTGAGCGTCAAAAGGAAAAGCTCATTGCATGATATCATAACAGCCATCTATAAAGCAACTATTTTTGTTATCTTTAAACTTTCTCACACAAGCGGTCACATATATAGGAAGAGATTGAGGCCCACCAAGAACTTGTCTGAAATTGTCACCAAGTCAGATGTGTCACATGTCTTTTTCTGTTGCACATGCGTAAATGCTTTCACACGTGTTTATATTCACCTTAGTTTCTGTTTAAAATGTGTCACATTGCTTGCTCAGTTGTGGTGTAGGGAAAACCCACCATTGTCAGTGAGCAGAGTTTGGCTCTAGACTAGCTGTGTGTCTGTTTTGCGTTTTTGTGTTTTCTTGTTTTTTTACATATTCATCTTAGTAACACAGCCGTTGTGTTTCTACATTTTTGTAAATTTGTGTTGTTGTGAAAATACAAAATCTAAACATTGGTGTAGAAGATGTTTATACAGTAAAAGTCGAAGGAGAGGATGAAAGAATGCTGGGGGAGGGAAAGAGATGGACTGAAGAAAAAAATATGCAATGACTGTTATTTGTGGATGAAAAATTTGTCTAGTTGTGGCTTTAATTATCTGATTGAAGCATCTGTCTAGCATTAAACACCATTTGACATTTATACTGATGACTGATTTCTCAGACTAAATGACAACATTTTAAATGACAGGTGGGCCACTCTTCTCACTGCAGTGCTACCTAATCTTAAAAAAAACATCTTAAGTGAGGGGATTAAAGAAAACTGAAAGCTATGAGACATTTTAGATAGGAAAAGATAGCACATATACTGAGGGAGAGAAGGGGTGAAAGGGGGTTTGAGCAAAAAACTGACAGATATCGAGGATAAAAAAAAAAAGCAGACACTAGAGGTTGATATAAAGAAAAGAAAGTCACAGTAAAGTAAGCAAGAAGATGAGAAAGCAAGAAGTTATAGACTTTAAGAGATGATTGCTGTCAGGCAGGTGGTAGGCTCACAGCAAGTCAGGTTAGAGAGTCAAAACCAACACAAAAGGTGTTTTTCTTCTTTACTTTACAAAAGCACAAGTATGGGAGCAGCTGTAGTTGGATGCCTCTCACCCAACCCCATGGCGTACTACATGGCCTTTTTAGAACAACTGGAAAAACAAAAAGTCTCTGTGTGTTTCCTTTGTACATGGCAACACAGCTAGACCTCTTCATTTAGAGTTGTCCCATGTCTGTAATTTACTAATGAAAAGCCTTTTTGTTGCCTGAAACCTCCTGAGTGGCTTTGTATTGAGATACTGCCTGATATTTTTCAGTGTGAGTGCAGGCGACACCAGCTACAATACTGTGTGTGTGTGTTTGTGGGGGGGGTGGTTTGGTGCTACAGGGGGAAGAAAGGTAATGGTCTCCATTGCTCTCCTCCTGGCTGTTTTTTCTCGATATGAAATATTCATAATGTTATTCTGTGTTTTTATCCGTTTTGGCCAGTTTTGCCTCAACAAACACATCCTTGATCATTGCATGATTCTGAAATAATTAAATGAGTGAATTAAACATCTGAATTGCCTGCTGTCTAAATGGAGTTTTCCCTCCAAAATCTATGTCCTAGGCTGTCCCTTTAAGAGTAGTGCTCCTTACAAGGCTAACGTCATTGTCCACTGGTCTTGTTAATTTTTTTCCTCCCTCCTAGCTTTCAGCAGTGACCTTGGGAAGTAGACATACAGTCTACACGCACACACACACACAGATTTGAGCTTGCACACTGATATACGCACACATGCGTGCACGTGTGCACATACACACACAACCACACATACACACACACACACACACACACACACACACACACACACACACAGATTAATGGTTTATTATGCGCATTTTATGTTCCTACTCTGTTATTTAGCTCTCTGTAGTCACGAATGACTGGATGACTGGATTTTTTGACTGTGTGTGTGTGTGTGTGTGTGTGTGTGTGTTTGCAAAAGAGAAAGGAAAAGAATGTAAGAAATTTGCAGCTGCTTGCAATGTTTTTTGGTTTGGGTGAACGTTTTAACCTACCTACTGTAATTGATAATGAGCAGTGTGTATGACAGTGTATGTTTGTGATAATCAAAATGTCAGTATTTTGTTTTCAGCACGTGACTGAGGGCATTTTCAGGGCTGGTAAGGATTATGGGAGATTACTGTACTCCATTTTTCTCACCGTTATCTCAGGGCAAGTAGAGCCCGAAACTATGATGTGGTTGGACAGTGAGGTAATTTGGTCTTTCCTGTTTATTCACTTAGTGTTATAATGAAGTTATGACATCAGATGATTAATACAAAGCAAAAGAACAGACTGCAGCTTTTTAATGTCTTATTAAACTGTGCTCAAATTGTGCTCATGTGCACACTCATAGCTATGTAAGAGCATTTACAACAATACCCCTAATGTAATCTGGCTAACAGCTAGTGTGTTTAGGGGCATGACTGTAAAAAGGAATATGGTCTGTAAATCATTTAACTGATAAATTTGGAAACATATTGCAATATAGAGAATTGTGTGATTAATTTAGTTGTAACTGTTCTGTTAGAGAATAAAGTTATAATGGCCATGTCAATTTCCCTTAGTGTAATGAATCAAAAGGTCTTACTGCAATATATTATTGTATCAGATCTGAAGCCAGTCTAGTTTATTGGTCTACTAAAACATTAATTTAAAAAATTGTTTTATCAACAGAATATTATCCTGATTAGCTGAAAACAAACTATATTTGAAAGGAATAACAAGATTTAGGAAGGTAGGAAAACAATATTTTCATCTGAAAGCCAAAGAAGTAAGTGTTTTTGTTAAATAATTTTATTTTGTTAGGTAAACATTGTATTAAAAGATGTAAATACCTAAAGGTCAAGCCTCTAAATGAAAAAGCAGAAGAATGAACTAAATCTCCATGCAAATACTAGCTTGTATACTACTTTAATTAAGCTTGGAAATCCCCTTTGAGTTTTAGGTGCTCTCCATTTGTCAAACAACTCAAGTTACATTACTTTTTTTTCAAAATGTGTTTGTGCATTCACATGCTTCTCTTGGTGAGCCAAAGAAGTGATTATGCAAGAAAAGTGTGTGTGATTGTGTTTGAGGCACAAGTCGGCAGCCAGAAGCTTTGTTGTGACGCAACGACAGTAATAGGCTAATGGACTTAGGTCTCGAAGGACTGACTGGACATAATAACTTAGAAAGAGACACACAGTGAGCTGGCAGAGAGAGGAAGAAACGAAAGACCAGCAAAGGTCAGGAAGAGGTCAGATAGAGTAGCAAGATACTGCCGTGGCATTAACTCAGCAATAGAGAGTGACGGATGAGTTGACAAGACAAAGGAAAACTTGTTATAGAATTAACAAGTGGGTGAACCAGAGACGGAAAGGAGAGCAGGAAAGAGAAAGGCTTGATCTGATAGACCTCCTGTCGGGGACATGAATGTTATCAGAAAAAAAAGCAGAGGAGGAGATGGAGAGAGTGACAGTCAAGAGAAAAAGAGATAATCTGCAAGTGGAAAGGAGAGAGGGAGTGAGATGATGTGTTAAAAATGCACTGCTTTTAGCTGAAAAAGTGACAGCACGGGAAAGATGACCGTAATTATATATAATAATGTCGGCATTTTAATCTTGTGAATATGCCGAACTGGAATACCAAATGAGATGCAGTAAATTTAGAAAATGTTACACAGTGAAAGAGGCAGTATTCACCTTTTTCATTCTTTTGTGTGCAGAGGTTTTATTGTTTGACCTGATAGTGTTTTATTTACCGTCTTATCTCTTCTGTCTCCCTTTTGAAGAAATCTTATTATCAAGTTTGGCAGTGAAGGAAACAGATATGATGTTGGTCATTTGTTTTTTGACATATTTACCCTCTGGTTGTATTTTTATGCGCATACACAGGTGAGAAAGGACTGGAGCATCTTGAAGATTATCGCTCAGTGAGAGTCTTTCATGTTTTCTGTTTCTGAGAGAGAGAGAGAGAGAGAGAGAGAGAGAGAGAGAGAGAGAGAGAGAGAGAGAGAGAGAGAGAGAGAGAGAGAGAGAGAGAGAGAGAGAGAGAGAGTGTGAGAGAGAGAGAGAGAGAGAGAGAGAGAGAGAGAGAGAGAGAGAGAGAGAGTGTGTGAATCACTGACTGTTACATTTATCTGTTTATTTCAGGCGGAGGTAGTGTTTCCTAATACTCTTCCTGTGATACTGAGAAACTCTTCGCAAATAATGGGGGGTGGGGGGGGTATTGTGCAGTTAAATTATGCATTTGTAAACACACACACACACACACACACACACACACACACACACACACTCAAACACAATTATAAGTATGCAGAAAGAAGAATGTACACTCACTAATACAAGCTAGCTGAGAAAGATGTGAAAACACAAATACTTGTAAGCATGAAGGCATCTGAATCCATGTGTGTATGCAAACACATTTTTCTCTCAGTATCTAGGTCATTGACTTAGTGGGACTATTTAAAGTCGTGTATATTTGTGTGGAGTGAGTATTTCGAGCTTCTAGTCATCATCATCTTATGAGGATATAACACAATTTCAGGGCACAGATGCAGTGAAATGCTGTTAAGAAACACACACACACACACACAGCCATATGGCTCGGCCTGCCCATCCATGATAAAACTGATTTAATAAATACACTTACACAGTCATTTGATGCATGGATTTAGGCCAATTTGCAAGTGGACAGGCATTGGTTCAGGGGAAACCACAGTGTCGACAGGTTACTTTACCCACTGAGTAATAATAAAGAGTAGCCAAATTATTATTAAATATTTCTAGATCAATTTCTAATCTGTGACAGTATTGATAATTTATCAATCTTTTAAGTCATTTATCAAAAAGAAAAAAAGCATTTTTTTGGGCTCTGGGAGAATGCAAAGGGCATTTTTAACAATTTTATAGAATATATATAAAATTGTATATATTTATGGTCAATATATTGGTTAACTGTTAATGAAATAGCTTTAGTTGCAGCCCAACTATATACTAAGACATTTTTTTAATGCTTGGTCTCAAATTTTGAAATATTTTAATAATGTGCTAAAAATGTCAGTAACTGAAGCTGATCATAAAGACCTATAATTAGCTGGGTCACTTAGTCCTGTCTGTGGTGATGAGTGATTCTTTTGATCACAACTTTTAATGAACATTTCACTGTCATTGACCCCCATAATCCAGCCTTTCATGTAGGTCTCTACTAATTACCCATCCTATACAAATATCCACACTGTTGGACTGAGAATGTTTTTCTTTTTATCCTTATTAACCGCAACACTCTGGAGGAAATAACCACAATACGTACACACACACACACACACACACACCTGAGAGCTGCCGGGTCTTGAATGGCTGGCATCTAAGCAGCTGTTTGGGGATTTAGTGCCTTGCTCAAGGACGCACCTGGGAGCTGCCAAGCCATTCCCCCCTCAGTCTTTGTCCAACTCATTGTTTCTGTCATCATTACTCCTCCTTAACTCTCCTCCTCCCCTCCTCTCTAACCTGCCCTCATCTCTCTTCCTCCCTTATTTTCGCACTCCCTCCCCCTCTTCTTGTCTCTTTAAAATCTCTATCTTTTATTTATTCTTATCTGGTGTGCTCACCCATTTTCCCATCCTTACTCTCTTTTCACTATGTTATCTTCATTTTCACCTGCTTACCCTCGTACATCCTCACCGTCTTTGAGTCACTTACATCCTTGCCTCCCTTTGTCTCTCTTTCTGCCCCCCCACCCACATTTGTTTCTTCTCTTTCACAGCTTGCCTTCTTAAACTTTTCCCCCTCTTCCTCTCCCCATTTCTCTCCATTTGTCTCTCTTCCCCTCATTCATTCTCTTGTCTGTTTCCTTGGTCCCTCCTCCCTCTGGCCTGTCTCTCTTCTCCTCTTGCTCTCTCTCTCTTTTTATCTCTGCCTTGTTGTCAAGTGGTGATTCACTAGAGGCATGCAGCCAAGGATCTAGCCAACACACACACACACACACACACACACATCCTGATCAGCCAGGAGTACAGCATGCAAGCCACATGCTTCACAAACTGCACACACACGCAACACAAAAAGACACTGTTGAGGGCCAAGGTTATGGGAGACAGCTTAGGTACACACACACACACACACACACACATGCACACACAAGCAAACACGTATGCACACACACACAATGCAATGCACTTTCAGTCTAGTGAAGAGCAGCAGTCTGTTGAGTCACACTGGTAGACCAGAAACATCAAGTGAAAACAAAAAGAACCTTATGTACACTGTCTGTTTTGACACCCATTAATGATTAACAGATTAACAGGATCTTTTCTCTTTTTTTGGTTAAATTGACAGTGTCTACCCCCCCCCCCATGAATGCAATTAAACAGTATTAATTGCATATATATTATTTAAACATAATACATTTACATTTATTTAAGGATGATTAAAAAGGAAGTACGCGGCTTTGGACAGGTGTCAGTCTCATATTTGACCACAGAGACACCTCTTGTGATCACATTATCCTGGGTATGGGAAGAGAGTAGGAAAGCAGAAAAAACATATTTCTGCCAAGCCAAGTCTGTTTTTTCAGACTTTACTCCAATCTTCTGCTTTTTTTTTATGTGAATTTTTGGATTATTCATCTCAACAACTGGGGGAAAAACACTGGTTGAGCTGATTACAAATTCAACCTGTGAAGAGGGCTTACAAGCAGATATGGCTTTGCTTTAAGGTGACAGGCAAAAATATGTAGCATGTTTTGATTATGATTGAGATGTCCCATAACAACTCCACTGAAGACGCTGCAAATAATAAGATGATCTCTAAAGAAATGTGAAGATTCTGTATGAATTTCTTAGATGAAGAGTATAGACAATCTTTACATTGTGGTTGAGTGTCAAACATTTCACAGTGAATCACAGTTTGATGCTTTGTTTTTTCCTGTAGTCCTTGTTGGGGGAGCAAAAATAGTTTCTTATCCCCATGTCTCAGCTGTAGTGAAATAGCTAAGACAGAGGGAGCTTTTCACACTGTTAAAGGAATGCTAAAACTGCAGTGCTTTGTTTTATAATAATATAGGTTTGATTCACATTTTGACGGGTAAAATGGTTTGAATCACATATATAATATTGTAATATCTCTGTAATTGTGAGCATTTTAGTAGAGAACATTTTAAATTCCAGTTTTTGGATGGACTCAAGCTCAGATAGTGAGTATTTAATATTAAAGGTTTGTTGCAGTCTTTTAATTTACCTGCACCTCTTTGGTAAAATAAATAAATTTAAATTTTAATATATAATATATATATTCTGTCAAGAGCTAAACTCCTGCACCTGCTTTTTGGCTGAACACAGTAACCAACCTCACCCACTTGCTGTAGTTTTAAAGTAAGAAAATATCACTATCTAATTGGTTTTCTTTTTTTCCCCCTTTGGTTACTGCAGGTAAACAAAACATACAGTCACGGTACATACAGAGCCGGGGCAATGAGACAGATCAGCCTGGTGGGAGCTGTGGATGAGGAGGTTGGGAATTATTTCCCAGAATTCCTCAGCATGCTGGAAGAGTCACCCTTCCTGAAGGTGAGTCAGGACAGGATGAATGGCAGTAATCCTAAAGAGCTACAGAATGTGTGTAAGGATAAGAGATGGAAAAGTAACAGAGGTATTCAGATAGGCTCAGATCAGATTCTTTCATTCTATGCAAGAACAACGTAATCTGCAAAATCTTCTATTTTGCATTTGGAATAAATAAGGACGCAACAATTTATAACCTGTTTCTGTGCTGAGAGGAAATTTATCTCAAAAAAGGATGGTTTTATTTTTTGAAAAAGGCTGCATTTATTTTCTTTGAATAGTATTTTATCAAACAATATTCAGACAAGCGTAAATAGTGCATTTGCTAGGGGCTACTTTCAGCACAATATTTATATAAATCATGCAGTCTAGTGAGTATTTAAGATCACAGGACAATGGGTCTGGGATTGACCCAAAAGAATCTACACTGGTCATGTTAATGGTAATGGTAAGGTAAGTCCCTCAGAGCAACAGTTTGGTTCATTGATGTGTTTTTAGTTTCTGAAAAACAATTGCTCGATGGCATTGAGGAAAAAGTTCTAAGAAAATACTTTTTTCTGTTGTCAGTTTTTGGTCTTTTCAAGGGATTTGTTTACGAGAAAATTTTAATAGAATATCACAAGAGTTTGGTGAAAAAATTGTTCTCTTCACTTATTTCCTTTTGCCTTGCTCTGAAACATTCTTTGTCATTGTGTGCTAATGTCTATATCAAGAAATATAAACAGAACTCTGCAGGTTTTTAAACAACACTGTTGGAGGATTAGTCAAGACGTCATGTGACAATGTTCAGTTGGCCGACACAATGTCACACAACGCCTTTTCACTGAACTATAAAGTGGTCTTTAGTTAGCCTGCTCACGGTATACTTGCTTTTATCTCATAAATATTCTATTTATTTTAAATAATGATAATGCAGCTCTTAAACAAGAAGGGTAAATCAATGCTTTTATACCACAGATTAATGGGAAATAACACAAACTGAACAGATGGAGAGATACAGTGAGACACAAACATCAACAACACACCTTATATTGTCAGTGGTGGCTGGCAAGCAAGAGGTGCTAAGTGGTGTGTCAGAGTGATTTTATGCAGTTTCCAGCCCCCGTTCCAGAAAGTTGCTTCTCTTTTAAAATGTCTGTGCAAGAGCAGACAACCAAAATACTGTGGTTACGGCTCTCCCTGAAATGCAAGAATGACAAGCCTGTCTGCTGTTTGCTATTCTGTGCTGACACTTCAAATCTCTTGCATGCAGTGCGGAGGAACGGTGTCGCACGTTGAATGTCGAAAGACACACATCCTCTGGCACTTCCTATCTGTCGAGAGTTTTGCCTCTGATTTGGCACCCTCTGAAACTACTCGGGTGCCAGTGACAAGTTTTGCCAGGGGGACAGTTTCCTCTCATGAGATTTCTTTCTGGGAATGTTTTGAATAAATAAAATACCTGGTGAACTGGTTGAACTAAAAACGTGAATAATGTTCTTACATACTGCTTTGATTATATCCCCTCATGTCCCTTTTTTCTCACGTTTCCTTCCTTTTTCTTCTCTGTCTGGCTGCAGAGGACTCTTCCGTGGGGAACATTTTCCAGTCTGAGGCTGATGAGTCCCACCGAGAGCGACGATGGTCCCATAATGTGGGTCAGACCAGGAGAACAGATGATACCTGTGGCTGATATACCAAAGTCCCCTTTTAAACGAAAACGGTGAGCACACCACAGTTTACTGCACATTGCATAAATACACTCACAGATAAAGCAAGCCAATATTTGTGAATCCCACTTAAATGCTGCCGTGAGGACAGAATTAGCAGGGATTTTGGTCTCTCTGGATGTTGTTCGTATGGCCTACAAGTATCAGCTGTGTGTGTGTCTGTGTGTTTGTGGAACCTTTATGAGCCAGCCTGCCTCTGTACTCTCCACACAGCTCACGAGGACTGATTATGATAAAACAGCAACAAAACACACTCGCACATTTGAAGCAGCAGCAGCTGCGATAGCCACACGAAGCTTTGTTGTAGCCCAGCAGCTCCGGATGAGGCAATTACACCCTCTCTGTTTGTCTCTGTCACAGTGTCATTGTTGCTAACAGCTCAGCTATGTCCCACGCACACACAAACACACAAGAGCTCGGAGATGATGCGCGTGTGTGTGTTTTTGTGTGCGATGAGAGCGGTATGTGGCTCACCACTCAGATGAGATCATCGTTATGTTAATAGAGTCGACATCAGACGCTACTTCACATGGCTGCCAGCCAAGCACAGGACATCACACACCGCACACATTCCTTCCATGCTTCATTTATTTCCCTCTTGTCTCTGTCGATTGGTAGTCGTGTCAGTAATGTTTTTGGTTTTATTTATTTTGTTTTTTGTTATAGCTGTTTTTAGCTGAAGAGATTAGTCAGTCAGTTGAAAAATTATTTGTTGAAGTCATTTTTCAAGCATGAATACAAACCATTCCCTAATTCCTACTTCTAAATTGTTAGGATTATTGGTATTCTCTTTTTATTTCGTTGTAAACTGAATGTTTTTGGGGTTTGGATTGTTAGTTAGTCAAAAATGGACATATGAAGACATTAATTTGGGCTTTAGGAAGTTGAGATTGTCATTTTTCACTATTATTTCACTGTTATTACAAGTTATTATTATTAATTAATCTATTAAATAATAAAAAAACAGCTTATTAATCAGTGATTGAACCTGTAAATACATGCAGTGATTGGCCCATTTATACATAATGATTTTTTTGGTGCGGGGTGTCTAGACAGCATTAGAAGAGGGTGGATGTTAAGAGAGTGTGTCCATGTGAATGACTGTCAAAGACACTTGTTTAACAGCTGCGGCTGAAAGAATCTGTTTTTATAAAGGTGCAGTGGACGACTATAGAGAGAGTTGGCTTAACTATTCCCTGCCCCTCTATCTTTTGTGTCCTGTCTCATCTCTTCGCTTGATTACAAATTATTATTAGAAGTGATTACAAAATGACAACATGAACTGAGGTGTGTTTTTTGTCATAATTTCCCCCTTTTGTCTATAATGTCTCTCCTCAGTCTCTCACTTCCCTCCTTCCTTTTTTTCCTCATCTGCCTCCTTTCTCTGTCCTTGTCCTATTGCTACCTTTAAATAGCTGCCCTGTCTGTCTTTCTCTATTTCTCTTACGATCTGTCTTCCGTTTCCTCCTTGTGACCTCTCCTTCCTGCTTTAGATTGATTTATTTTGGAGTAAGTGTGCTGTTACTTTCAAGAGGGTTGTGAAGTGTGTTTACAGAAAGCGCTTACATTGGACATATCATAGCAGTGCAAGTGGGTTTTTTTATGTCTGTCTGTATAAGAAAAAAAATTGATGAAATGAAGTGGAAAGAAAGGGAGAGTGAAGTGATCTCATATGTAGTGAGACCTTGTCTTGCAGTTTGACTGTATGCTGTGTTGTAGGCAGGAAGGCTCCTGGTGTATGGGGAACATCTTCAAAGCTTTGCTTTTCCTTTTTCCTGCTGGTTTCAGTGAAAAGGTCAAGCTGTTATGCATTTCTGTCAGCACTGAGACTCACAGTCTGAGAATCCAGCTTGATTATAGTGGTCAGACGATGAAAATAAACCAAAATATTTCAGCTTTTTAGTGAAATAGCACCATACTTCTGGAGATTGACAATAATTGCATAGTAACATCAGCAGCCTTGACCTGCACCATTTGCAAACAGGACAGAGGCCTGATGCTGAACATGCTCTTCTTGTTTAGATACAAATTACATTATGAATGACAATCGAGATAAGATTATTCCAAGCCTCATGGCTGTCAGAGAGATGTTAAACTCCAGCCTGCTCAGTAAGAAAGTTTGTAAGAAACTCAACAACTAGCTGATCGCTTGATTACCTGATAGACAGAAAATATGTGGCACCAATTTTGTCTGTAGATTTTGTGTCTCTTCACTTATAGTGGAAGCACATCAAGAAGGTTTTTTTTTGATAGCCAATATAAACAAAAAAAATATTATTGTACCCAAAACCTATTTCAGTCTTCGTATGGGTACCTGGCTTTTGTTTTAAGACAGACCCCTTAAGCCATGGGGGTGCTCATGATAGGCCATTTTCCTTGTTTTCAGGCATTAGGTGGGTTTTTTATCTACTGGATTTTATTAAAAAATTTGGATTTGCACATAAAAATCCTTAAAAAAAACATCCAATGAAGTTTCTGCTCCGTTTAAGAGCCAAAAAATAGCAAATAAATAAGTGCCATTATTCCAACATGGTTTCCACATTCTTTTCACCGTCTGAAGTTTGACTGGCGCTATTTTAATGACGTCCTATTGTTGCACCATTTTCTACAGCAAAGGTTTAATGGCACCTGAGTGGAGAAGTAGGGCTACTGACTGGTCAGCTCAATGAACTAACTCCTAATATTTGCGAAACAGGAGCTGATGAAAATGCACATTCATTTTCATTTTCTTTGGATGGTTCTCTTGAAATTTGGTTAAACTTCGCACTAGATTTGGAGGGAAACCCAGCTATTATAGATTTAACAGTCAGTCGATGAATCAGTAAAATAATCAGCAGACTAATCCACAATGAAAATATTCATTAGTGTCAGCCCTAGTCATGAGTTTTCTTTAGAAAAGTGCATTAACTCAGTGTAAATGTGATACACCCCTGTTTTAGGAGTGTGCTGTAGCTTTAAGATGTGCATTAACAGTATTTGTCGTCTGGGTAGGTATTTCTCTCCATCTCCCTTTTCACCTTCTCTCCCTCCTCTTTACCCTCCTTTTACTGCCTAACCCCCACCTCCCTTCCTCTTTATCCCCTGTTTCCCTCCATCATCTCCTCTCTCCCCCTGCCACTCCTCTCCCACTCCTCCTCTTCTCCCGTCTGCTTCTCCTCTCCACTTTATTTGACCATAAATGCAGAGGAATCTGTCTCGGTGACTTGGTGCAGACATTTGCCTGCCCACAGAACACACTGACACACACGGTGCCAGAACAATGAGGCCTCACATATAGAGGATTGTAAAAGAGTTACAGTAGATGGTAGAGTTTAAATGTCACTCGAGATGTGCAAGTTCAGCACTCCTCCTTCTACAACCTCCTCCTTTCACAGTTTCACTTACCAGCTTTTCTGGTTTTACATTCATTACTGTCAGGCAGTCAGTTCTGACACACTGAACAGTGTTTGTGTGTGTTTTTATGTGTGTGTCTGTCTGTAAGTGAGTGTGTGTGTGTGTGTGTGTGTGTGTGTGTGTGTGTGTGTGTGTGTGTGTGTGTGTGTGTTTTTTAATCTCCCCCTCAACTCTCTACTATTTTCCTCAGCTTCTTTCTTCCTCTTCCATTGGCTCCTTCCTTTCCTCTTATCTCTGAATGAATGAATGCACAATTCAGTGTTCAGCCCGCGTAGTCTCGCTGCTATTCGATCTTTGTATGTGTGTGTCTGTGTTAAGCTCTTGTAGGAATCTCTCACAGACTGTGCGTGAGTGTGTTTATACTCTTGTTTGAATCTGACTGTAGCTCCAGTGTGAGTCACTGATCCAGTAGTGAGCTGACTGCAGTGCTTCCATTGTTTGGCAGCACAGCTCATTTTTATGCTTTTACTCGTTAGCTTATCAGTCTGTACGCATTAACCCAAAAGTGGGTGTCGGTGTGTGTGTGCGTGCGTGTGTGCGTGCGCATGTGTGTGTGTGTGGTTAATTGAGCATTGATGTCTGTTAATTCCATTTTACCCTTCATTATTTATTTTAAATGCAACTTCATTTTTGAAACAAAGCCATCGTGAAGTAGCTATTACTGATTTCAAATGTTTCACTCTAATTATTTTGCCACCAGAATATTGTGTTCTGAATCTAAATTAATACTTTATTGATCATGCAAGGAAAGTAATTCTTGCCACCAGCAGAGGTGAAAAAGTAAAATTGTGGAGAAACTGAAAGATAAAGATTTTGGCCTAAAGTGAGGAAAGGCTCAGGTGTACTTAATGATATCTGCAGACGGCAAATGTGGTTTTACAACGTGCTGTGGGCCTGCAACTAAAGACTGTCATTATAATTGAATATATAAATTCCTTTTCGACTTTTAAAATTCCAGAAATTGGTCAAAGTATTTCCATCACCGTTTCTAAGGTCACATCTTCAATTTTTATGTGCCAAAACATGTCCTTAAATTACAATGTACAAAAGAGCTACCAACATTTAAATAAAACGGAGAAAAGATGCAAATGTGCACAATCAAGGAATTGAGACCAGATGTTTTTTTTTTTTTACATTTGTGTGTGACAGCCAGGCTACCAGACAAGAAACAAAAAATAAATAAAGCCAGGAGAGTAAGCGGCCCACTCACCTGTAGTCACTGTAGTCATTGTCTTCTTTATTTAGACAACAGGGAAGCAGAGAGACGGGGAACTCTTGTGTGGGTTTTTTTATTCTTTTTCTTTCTATACCTTTCAGTCTCCTGTTTCTCCAAAGGTGTGATCATTTCTGTTCTCTCGTAGCTCCACCAATGAGGTGAAGAACCTGCTGCAGTCGCTGCCCAGGACCAGCGAACCCAGAGAGATGCTGTTTGAGGATCGGACTCGGGCCCATGCCGATCACATCGGTCAGGGTTTCGAACGTCAGACCACAGCGGCCGTCGGGGTGCTGAAGGCTGTATGCTCCGGAGAAGGGTAGGCGTTGAAGCGACACATGTTCACACTTTGGATTTCAGCCTGTTCAATACACATCGAGATGGCAGAACAGGCTTAGTATTTACACTGCACACTCACTGATAGCACAAAATCTCTCTCTCTCTCTCTCTTCGCCACTCCCTTGTTTTCAGCTCGGAGCCTCCTCGTGTAACCAAAGACGTAGTGTGTTTCCATGCTGGTGATTTCCCTTATGTAGTTCAGAGGCTGCAGCTGGACCTTCATGAACCCCCACTGTCTCAGGTGTTACATCACGTGCACACACGCGCACACACACACACACATACACACACACATACACACACACATACACACACACACACACACACACACACACACACACACACACACACACACACTCACAGGGCATGGCAATAAGCACTGCTCACACATTAGATTCGGCCCAGTAGAGTCAGCTTCTTTTACGTCCCAAATTAGACACAGAGTTATCCCACAGTGTTCCCCTAATTTAACACTTCATATCCAATGGTGTTTTGGAAATGTTAAAATTAACCGATGTTGGCTGCTGGCACCTGGTGGAGCAAAAATGTACTGCAGTATGTTAGATGTCTTGTCTGGAGCAAAGAAAGGATGTGTGTTAGTCCAGTACTTAGTTATTTACAATTTAACTTAGGAAAAGTTCCCATGTAGACCTGTCTAGCTGATTCCAGACAGTGGCACCAAGAAATTGCAGGTTGCCTCTGAATGCAGCCCATCTCTTTAGGAGGAGCACATGAAATGTAGGTGTAAGGCTACAGCATCAGTGACAAGAGTAATGAGTGTACACAAACCACCATACTCGAAACCAGAAATTTATTTAAATGTTTGGGATTTAAATGGGATCGAAAAGTTTTTTATTCCAAGTACACACATAGTTAGTTGTTTTCTACCTTAATGCCTTTGTAATTCAGTCAATGTAATAAAAACAAAATGCAGAAGAGACACACAGCCACAGAGTTCACACGCTGTGAAACTTCATTTCATCATCTTTGTTATTTTTGAAGTTGTAGAGCTCTTGCTTATTCTCTTCTTATATACAAAATTGTTAGCAATACATCAATAAATGTAGGGTACCTTTTCTCTGATACTGTCCTCGTCTAACAAAATTCAGATTTTTACATTGCGTATTTTGTAATCTTACGTTAAGTCAATATTAATTAATTGCTTAATTGCATGTGACAATAGAGCTTTTTGACTTTTAGGGAAGGATTCAGGAGGGAAACTTTAAAATTCTCATACTGATATTTACAACAATCAGTTTTTACATTAGATGTGAGTGTCAAAGGATGGATGTTTGATTCGTGACTGCACCTTTTTATTTCCTCTTTCTGAACCCTCATCTCATCGTCTCTCTTCACAGTGTGTGCAGTGGGTGGATGACGCCAAACTTAACCAGCTGCGTCGCGAGGGCATCCGTTACGCTCGCATTCGCCTGTGCCACGATGACATATACTTTATTCCCCGCAATGTGGTCCACCAGTTCAAGACTGTTTCTGCTGTCTGCAGCCTGGCATGGCATGTCCGCCTAAAGCAGTATCACCAAGGCGAGGGAGAAGAGGAGGAGGAAGAGGAGGCGAAGGAAGAGCAGGAGGAGAAGATGGGCGGTTCTAAGGAGAAGGACACAGAAACAGTGAAGTCTGAGGGAAAAGGGGAAGATGAGGGGAAGAGAGAAAAGAAGGGTGAGAAAGGGGTGGAAGCAAGGATAAAAGAGGAGGACGAAGAGGTGAGGCTGGCAGAAAACAGGACATTGCCAGCTGTCAAAAAGGAGAAACAGGATCATCATCTTCCTCGACCTCATCCTCAGCATCCACCTCTGCTGTCTCAGCCTGCTTGTTCAGTGGACTCGAACGTTGGCAGTGTGAGAGACGAAGAGGAAGAGACTGAGAGGGTAAAAGAAGGAGGAAAACCCAAACAGCAGGATTCACCTCCTGCTAAGACGAAGACAGAACTTCCAGCTCCTCAATTTTGCAAAAATAAATCACCCTTGCCTCTTCCTCTGTTACCTCCTGCCTCTCTTCATTCTCCTCATCAGGATGCAAAACCAAAAGCATCATCAAAGCCCCATCATCATCATCATCACCACCATCACCATCACTTAGACAGCAGAATGACGTCTTCGAGTATAGCGTCCTCTTCCTCCTCTTCTGCTTCTCATTTGGATCCGAGATCACCTCACTCTCAATCTTTTTCCAAGTCTTCCTCCTCTTCTGCGCCCTCAGCAGGATCCACTGATGCTCCTTCGCGCTCCTCTTCGGCCGCTCCGCATCAATCTTCTTCCGCTTCTTCTTCTGTTCCTGTTCTCTCCACATCTTCTTCTGCATCAACCACCGTTACATCTTCCCTGTTTTCTCCCACCGTCTCCTCATCATCCCAGCTGCCTCCCTCCTCTCAGTCAGACCAACCCATGGACAGAGACTCAATTCATCTAAAGCCAGACATTCATTCAGACATACGGACACAAGTACAGTCAGAGGTTCAAGCATTGCACGCGTCAACCGCCGTGGATGTACAGACACACACCTCCCAAGCTGACACACGGACACACACAGTAGCTGAAACGTGGGATCGAGCCCCAGCGGACACACGGACACAAGCGCTCCCAGAAAAATGGACTCACAGTTCGGACTCAGACTCCAGGACGTCGGTGGATCCACAGATACCCATGCCACAGGATTCTGGGAGGCAAGGGATTTACATGCAGCAATACACACCTCAGCATCTCCCACCTCCTCACCTCCCTCAAATGCTTCCCCCTTCCTTCTCCCCTCTTCTGCCCCACTCCCACCTTCCTCATAGACCTCCAATCCTCCCTCCAAATCCGCCACAAACTCTTAACTCTTTCCTGAGTCAGAATCCAACACCTCACTCAGCTCACATGAGCCAGCTTCACCTGCATCCCCCACATCAACCAAACATCACCACCCAGTCTCAACCGTATTACCAGCCCCCCCTAAACACTCCTCTCACCAGCTCCCAGTCTCTTCCTCCTCACCTTCCTCACCACCACCAGTTCGCCAAAACCTTCTTCCCTCCTCAGCACCCCCACTTCTCCTCTCACCCCTTCCTCCCCCCTCAGTCTTTCCTCTCTCAGCCCCCGAGCTCTTACCCACTACAACCGCAGTATCAAACCTCAGCACCAGCGCAGGTTCAGCTCTCTCTGTCACAGTCTTTCCCCCATCCTCCTCCACCTCCTTCCTCCTCGCAGTCTCTGCCTCCCCCTCCTCCTCCTCTTCCTCCTCCCCTCCCTCCTCAACCTTCCCCTCATGTCCTCTCCCCTCCCCCTAAGCACGAAGAGGAGCGGAGACAGATTTTATAGTAGTTTTTGTACATAATTATGCTGTTTTTAAATGACTGTATATGTACAAGGTTTTATTTTGGTTGTGTTGTTGTAAAACAATGTAAAAAGGAAATAACAGGGGAAGACAGTGGAGTGTATCTGTGTAGACACAGTATCGTAGTTTATGAAGCAGAGTTGGACTTTATTTACCACACACCTCTTGACTGGACTGGTTTGGACTGTACTGATGCTTTGGTTGTGCTCTGATTCAAAACTATTAAGCAATTATGCATGTACTAGTAGTTTTGGCCTTTAGTAAAGTATGGGTGCACCTAAATCTGAAATTGAAGAATTTTGCCAAACTGCTGTCTGGTTTCTTGAAGTGAGCATAGCCCTTTTGAATATCAGAATATCTGTCAGCCATCAGAGGTAGGAAGAAAATAATTTTTCAGACTTTGTGTCAGATATTTATATAAAAAAAGTCACAAGGATGACTTTTTTGTGAAACTTGCAGCTAATGCTTCCATTTTGTGGCTTTTTTTTCTAGTATATTCTTTGTGCCCAAGACTGTTTCTGGAATAATGATGGATTGAACTGATATTATACAATACACTAATGTATTGATGTGATATCACTACATTTCCTCTCCTATATTGTATGGACACATCTTAATCAATACAGTATATTGCAGTACTTTTCCCTAATATTGTATTTTGAGCAATAATGCTCAGCAATAAGCTGCTGAATATAAAACTGCATTTCCCAGTTATCGATACGGTGAAAAGTATTGGTATATTTAATGAAATCTTAAAGCTATTGATACAAGCCAGTAATTTTCTCTTGAATCATGTTCTTTGAGTCAGCATCCATAAGGAGTCATTAAATGTATTTAACAGGTATCTTCAATGATTTATCTAATCAGTTGCAGTGTTTTATTGCCCAAGAAGAATATTACTGAAGATTTTAGTACTATTGAATGAAAGAAGAGCCCCATTTAAATTATAAATCAGCATAGTAAGCTACAGTAAACAGCCGGCAGCGCTGTACTTAATTACACCATAGGAAGAATCGCTATTTGAAGAATTGAGATTATCTTGTACCTTTAGCCCTTAACACCAGTGGCGGAGCTCTTTGTGTAATTTTGCTGTGTTTTCCAGTGTCTGTTGGATGTGAACCAGCGTCTCCTAATTTTGGAAACTGAGCACTTGCTGGTGAGCCAAGGAAGAATTTGACCCAGCTAAGGCTGTTAAACAGACAGGCCTTCAGAGTCTCAGGAAAAAACTATTCATGACACATCCGTGAATATATTTGTCTTCTGAGAAAGAAAAGCCCCAAATCTTTGTCACGTGCTAATAACTTATCCAACCTGAGTTTTAGGTATTTTTTCAGGGTCATTGAACTATTACTCAGTCTGCAACATTATATTTGTACCTATGCAGCCGCATCAAGAGCTTGCCATGTGGTAATTTTAGAGGTAGAGCAATATCGCAAAGATTCCATATGTTAAGATTTCCCAAATGTGACTCATTATGGCACTTTGTAACGAGGACATGTCAACTGCTGTTCAAATACAGTTTTAAGTATTGAAAACATATTGGGTCATGAATCTCAGATTATGTCAGATTATCAACAGGGCAGTTTCAGGTTTTTTCCAAGATTTTATTTTAAAACATTCAGGCCTCAGCAATTCTATGATACAGTTTTTAATTCTTTATGGACACGTGCTCTTAGACACTTTGAAAACAGATGGTACATTGTTGGTAGTTTATTCTCAAAGCACTAATTATTTGTATTCCTGAAGTCCAGTTGCTTTCCAGTGTGGAGCATCCTGTCTTTAAAAAATGTTATTTATCAACCATGAACTGAAGTGACCTCCTGTGTTTAAAAGTACAATAAATTATTGAAACTCTGACTTAGCAACAACAAATATGAAAAGTGTGTTTCTCCAAGTGCCCACAGTTGTGGAACTTTGTTGTTGAGAGACACCTTTTTCTTTTCCCCTTGTCATTGATGTCTTAATTTGAATTAATCAATTTTGGAGTACAGCCCACTTGCTAATGTAGCCCACAGTATTTCCCCAGTGCCTGTCCTTAACTGTGAACTACTAAATGGTTCAGAGCCGTACAGAGAATGACTTCTGTCCTTTCATTGGAGTTTTTAGGAGTTCTTTTTTTTTTTTTTTTATAAGTTTTCACTGGAAAAATGAGAATGAAGCCTTAAATTGGTCTCTAAAGCCGCTGAAAATTCTCCAGATATCTGTGGTCTAAGCTGAGATGGCTTGGTGGAATGATACCCCGAAAGCAGGGATGTGTTTTTCATGATTAGTCTCGCCGCAAGCCTGAGATTCAGCTCTCTCGGTCAGTTTGCCTCCGAGGGCTTCATTTCCGAGACAGAACTCCTCACTGTGTGGCTCTGGGGAGATGGAGGTGATAATTAAGCACTTCATGACAGTTGTAAGGTGCTCTGCAGCTCTTTTTATGCGTTTGGGTTTCAGATGATACAAAAACATGACAGGAACCTCTATATTTTTTGTACAAATGTGACGAAAATTAAGTTTGAGAACTACATAAAAAAGTCTTCAGGGGCTAGCATTGTTTTCACAGAATTTATTTATCTCAAGGTTTGGGTTTGGTCTTTTTTTCTATTTTATTCTGTGATTTTTAACTGTCAGCACTGTAGTGTACATAAGAAGTTTTGTAAAGAGGAAAAAACTTGTAGTGTTGTTTCTACTTTAAATATGAGCCTAGCTAATAAAAGGTTCAATGTATGAAAATGTTGGAGTAAGAAGTGATGCTTGTTGCTCCGGTGATTAAACACGTTTGTTCTAAAAGGTGTACTTTAAAGAATTGAGAAAATTGTCAACGTATCCTTGAAATCTAGGCTTTTACGATGCATGTAGTCTTTTTTTTTTTAATGAATATGAGAAAAAGGGTCAGATGCCAAAATGCGTTTGAAAGAAAATGTATTTTTCACCACTGTGAAGGTCCTTTATGAGGCAGTGTTTTGACGACTGGCTCCCTTTTTTGTTTTTGAGCATGCAGGCAGCGCAATTCCCATCCTGGCATCCGATTCATGCTATTCAGCCGATCAGCGGTAGTGGTGGTAACATACAAGGAAAGTAGCAACCTACATACAAAGAAGATTGCTAGCAAGCAAAAATGGATGTAAACGATACCGTATTTTTAAAATTCATTTTGCAAATGTTTTCCGAGGAAGGAAATGTATTAGAACTCCAGGATTAATCACAAAGCGTTTTCTCATCAAAGCACCTTTAAACCCGCAATTATCTTTTTTGCCACTTTGGGGCAGCACAGAAAAGCTGTCACATGACGACTTCTCAGCTTTTCAGTTGATGCGGCAAAACTGTTGTCAGAGTTGACCTGAACAGTCAAGTCGCGGGCCTGAAAACCAAAACACCGTGCTGAAATATGCTTTGAAGCTCTGTATCGCTGAGGGGAACTGCAGAGTTTCGTAACGACTGTCCCTGGGTTCATCAACTTAGGTGACCCCTTTCATATGCAAGTAGCTGTGTGATCCACCGTTAATATAAAATATAGACTATAGCAGCTTTAAGTTTTTAGATTTCTCATGTTGATATAAGATGTACCTGCATATGCCCTTTTACTAGCTTTCTTACTACAGTAGCAGCTCAAAACACAAAACCTCTTTGTTTTCAAGGGTTTTTACTAAAGACCAGAGACACCTGTCTGACTTGAAAGGGCAGCAAAAGGCCATGATCACCAGTTATTTCTAAATACTAGAGTCTACACATCTCATGTGTACCTTCCTGTGTTTTCTCTCTCTGTATTGCTGTTATGCAAGCCACCCACTGGCTGCAGTCTGCAGCAATGAGCTCAGCAGATTTACCAGGCGAGATTTGAGCAGACAACACATAGACACCACAATGCAGTAGCCCCATAATACAGGGCTGGTGTGTGTCAGGTCAAATACAGCTCAGAACAGCCCTTTTCCCCTCATTTCATTCTTTTATTCTCTCTCTCCCTCTCTCTCTCCCTCTCTCTCTCTCTCTCTCTGTCACACACACAGACACACATACACAGCAGGAATGCCAGAGGAGCTCAGCTGACCTTTAAAGCGTGGGAGTGGGAGTGAGGCAGGAAGTTGGAGCAGAGACAAAGAAAGGGTTTTTGGAGGGAATACTTGGAAAAACCTCACTGAACTGCGTGAACGTGGAGCGCACATTACGTGCACAATCCTTGAGGAAGCACTTCTCATTGCTCAGAGATTATCTGTTGCAATAGTTCTAATTAATCTAGAACCAGTTGACATCATGACTTTAGTTGTGAAATGAATGTAGTGTTTACAACTTTTCCTAACCAAAAACTAAACTCCGGGCAGACCCTTGCATACCCTTGAGACCTTCAATAAGTGCTTCCATAAATTCAGTTCCTCTAGTGGCTTTTTCCTGCTGCCGTTGAAAGGCGGCGTCAGTGCAGCTCGGAATGAAGAGATTGCAAACTAGAAACACTGAGCTCATACGGTTACACATCTGAACAGTAAAATTCTGTAAATTTATTTCAAAAAATGTTACAATATTTAAAGGTATAAAAGACAAAAGATTTCAGTGTTCTCTGTCTGCATGTTCGAGGAGCTGAAGTGTCCCTAAAAGGGCAGACCAGACACACACACTGCTTTTAGCTCATTTCAGGTCATGCCCCAGAGGAATTTCACCAAAAAACAGGAACTTATTTTACACTAATGTGATCCTTCTTTGTATAAGGAAACACTTGGAGATGACTTTGTACTGTTATTACAACTACTAAAATTACTATTTTAGTATCATTATAAAATACTTGAGAGAAATCTTCTTCATGTATAAATCAATCATTTATTGATAAAAGATGTGCATGCGATCTCGAAACATGTTTTCATGTTCTTGTCAACATAGTGCAAAATAATCCAAAGATTTTATCTGAAATACTGATGAACAAACATGTGGCACAAAACCAAATTGCAGTCATGAACAGTGTCAGCTGTACCGTGAAGATAAAATGTGAAACAACAATCGACTTGACACAACATTTTAAACTGCTGGCAGAAATTATTCTGATGAGCTATGTGGTGGTTTGACAGTTTACACTGTAATATTGAAACTTAACATACAAACAGAACATCTTAATCCCTCAACCCACTACATGTTATTATTTTTTGACAGATTGTGACGGAGTCACAGCATCTTTCTGACACATGATGATTTAAATGGTACAAAAGAGATTTTGTAAAAGGTGAAGGGGTTAATCTGTAGCTAAAAAATTACATGTTGTTCCATAATGCTTTTATGTCCTCAAAAATTTCTTGCTGTTATTTTTTCCTTTCCGGACTTGCAGCCAAACCAGGATCACGCTATTACTACCTTGAAGGTTAATTTATAACATGTAAAATAATATTTGGAAAATTACCCTCCAAAGCACAGAAATGAAAAGACAAAGTGTCTGTGCGTGTACATACTTACATATATATATATATATATATATATATATATATATATATATATATATATTTTTATATATTTATATATATATATATATATATATATATACCAAACAATATTTAAAGCACATGTAACTAAATTTACAGTCCATGATTTGGTACTGAGAGTGATAGTTGTATAATGCAGGAAGCAGAGTTGAAAACCACCAAATACTACTCACTTCCCTTGTGTGTGACCACTTTAAGAGAACAGATATGCTAGCTTATGTACAGTAAAAATAAAAGACTCGAAAACATTAGCCGAAGTTCATGTTTCTTCCAGTGTAGGCTTCAGAGTAGTATTATGCATATGCAGTATGGCTTTTTTCTCTGTAAAGAAAATAAAGCCATTTTTATTTTTATTTATTTTTTTTTTTTAAAGAATGGATTGTGATGGAATCACAAAAGTCAATTCTCTGCTAAAACCCTCACAGCATACTTCACGGAGGACTGAACACACGTGATTTCTATTTTTACACAAGGGGTAGTATTTTTAATAGCCAATGTCTCAGATGATGATTTGATTCCCAGTCCTCTCTGGAAACAATTGGCCATAATCAAAGGCTCCAGTTTCACAAAATAAAGGTCATCTGAACATATTTTTCTACATAAGTCTCTTGTTGGTGTAATGCTTCATGTTGAGGTTTTGTAACAGCACTTTGGTCCCCCTCAGGCCTCTCTCCTCTCAGGAAAGATATTCAGCCCCAGCTCCACCAGCGCTCCCAGTAACATGGTCCACAGTGGTATGCACACAAATGTCAGCTTTACCTCAGCCAGCTTCTCAAGCTTGGCGCACAGTGTCAGGCAGAAGCCCAGCTTAAGCAGCATGGCAGTCAAGTACCAGGCACGCAGGCGCAGATCCGGGGAGCCGTTTCGTGGGTCGTACCCGGGCTTGCAACGGCCTGCCATCTTAATGGCAAGCATGAGGATGAGGATGCCATCAAAGACCCAGACTGGGAGGAAGATGAGGAACCAGTTCCACTGCACCTGGAAGGGGAGAACAGAGAAGACGATGTCAGTCACGAAGGAAATGCATTCATCATGCCTTTCATTTTGACACGTATATAAGTCAAAAAAACATAAATACAGAACATGGTGAATTTAAACAATCAAACGAGAGAAATGGGCCATTACAGCAGCAAATCGTTGAACACTGATAAAATACAGCGAGAAGACACCACATATGGCCAACAAAATCATATTTACTTAATAATTTTACTTAATCTATTGTGATAAAGACGAGCTCGGACCTGTTAGCTAACGGGACACCGAAAAGCCCCTACCTTCCCATCCAGTTTGAGCGCTAGCATGATGAGGAAGACTAGGGTGAAGACCCAGGTCAACAGAACCCTCTGAGCCAGAGACATCTCCCAGATCAGAGGAGGAGACAGACAAAGACAACCTGGACGCACAAAGACACAAGCGGTGAGACGCTCTTAATTTATGATGAACGTTTGGTACGTGGGCAAATTTTGCAAGAGACCTCACATATAAGAGGAGACATCAACGTTGGGTTAGCTACTAGTAGCAATTTGTGAGGAAAAAACTACAAAAACGCTGTATTGTGTTTTTTGTAGCCAACACCAACTGGATTCAATTTCACTTTAATCAATCTCTTTATTTTTCATTCATCGTTAGTTAAGCGGGCGTCAACACAACAGCAGCTAACTTTAGCTTCCATAGCCCGGCGGGCGTCGGGGCTAAAGCGGCCGCTGTTCCGTCCAGGACGGCGTCCGGACTTACTTCAGCGTGTTTCGGCATTTTTCGCCCCCTCCCTCCCGTGAGCCACGCACGGTCACACTCACGCACCGTCACTCCCGCACATTTACTCCCGCACCTTCACTGAGCTACGGGGGGGAAAAGAGCCACATAGCTGCGGACGGACGCGTCCGTTGACGTTAACGGCCGCGGACGGAGCGACGTCGTTGTGTTGTTTCCCCCTCGGTCCGTTATCTGGGTTACGTCACGCTCGTCCCGGAAGCCGATTGGTCCCCGTTTCGCGACGCCGACGTTTATCCGACGTGCTCGACGCGCCGCTTTTAACCGTAAAGCTCGTGGCGACGGCGCAACGTTTGTTTGTCCGGGGCGGTTTTATCCCCCCCCCCCTTCCCCCGTTGTACTGAACTTTAACGTCCACTAGAGGTGAGTAAAGTTCTTTCAAAGTCTCCGTTTGATCGTGTTTTTTTCCATTCACGCTGCTGCATGAAACGAAAACCTCACGCTGTCGTTTATACATATATTTGCTTCATTTCTCGTCTTGAATTATTCCCGTGGCTGCTAAACGTGAGACGATATAACGCCCTCGTCGCCGGCTGCGTTCTTATCGGTTTATAAAAATGTGATTGCGCGTTAACGCGGCGCTTTACGGCTGAGGTGGTGTTTTTTTACGGCGAGGCGGAGACGCTAACGCTCAAAACGTCGGCGAGCGAAGCGCGCAGCATCTCCTCCACCACCACGATGGGCGAAGCTGGCGACCCCGGCGCGGCGTGAAAGCCCGTCCAGAAAGCACGGTTTACCGGGCAGCGTGGGGGGGGAGGAGACCCGGAGCAGCCTCCGCGGCCGAAGGGGTAAGACGGGGGGCGGCTGCGTGGGGGGGGCGGTTCGGGCGGCGGCGGTCGGGGTTTCGGTGTCGGGGACAGCCGTGCGGGTCCCTTTGTGCCCCGCCGGCGGCTTAGCTAACCGTGTAGCATGACAAGAGCTAAGGAGCGGAGGAGGAGGAGGAGGATGAGGTGGTGGAGGTGAAGGTGGAGGACGAGGAGGAGGACGACGACTGTCTGTGTGCGAGGGGAACCGTGAAGCAAATAAAAGACATTTAGCTCACAGGCTTCATTTGCTGCCACTGCTGCAGGAAAGCTGCAAGTTAACCAATTCCTCAATCTCCTTAAAAGGGCCCGTTTTTCTATGAAATTTGGTGATTTAAACTTTTTTTATTTTTTGGGCGCAGTTTAACTCTTTACCTTTGCACCATTTAAGCTAATTCCCTGGACTCTTAACTGCTAAACATTTCAATAGAACTGGGAAAAAAAAACGGGGGCATTTGAAAACTTTTGACTGGTGGCGTATGAGACTAAAGCTGTTTGCACACACGAACGGTGTCGGGAGATGCACTTTCACGCCATGCGGCGCACAGTCGAGGACTTTTGTCTTGTGTCCTCACCTATTGGAAAATAAGCTGTTCGGTTTGGTTGAGGTGTGGCGCCCGGGCAGAGCGTTGCAGGAGGCAGGGCCGAAGCGTTAACGCGGCCGCTCACTCGCCTCGATTTCTGGGGACAGTTACCTGCTTTACTCGGGCGCCAGCTCAATGAGATACTACACAAGACTTTGCACCAGGGAGCTTGTGGGGTAAAGTCTGTTTTTTAAATGTGTGTTCTCACGTACAGGTCCTGCGGCTGATGGCTAGAAAAGTTAAGCGTTGCAGTGCATGTGTGAAAGCAGTTTAAGAAAAATCAACAAATCTTGATATTTGAGAGGTTGGAAGCAGTTGGGTCTTTTGGCTAAAATAAAAAAGACCCTGCAGGGTCAATCAGTTGGCGATATAGTCGCTGGTTACTTCATGTCAATCAACTAATTGAATAATTGACGGCGAGCAAGGCGCGCAGCATCTCCTCCACCACGACGGGCAAGGCTGGCGACCCCGGTGCGAGGTGAGAGCCCGTCGGGGAAACACGGTTCCGGGCAGCGGGGGGGACCCGGAGCAGCCTCCGCGGCCGAAGGGGGTAAGACGGGGGCGGCTGCGGTCGGGGTTTCGTTGTCGGGGACAGCCGTGCGGGTCCCTTTTGTGCCCCGCCGGTGGCTTAGCTAACCGTGTAGCATGACAAGAGCTAAGGAGCGAAGGGGGAGGATGAGGTGGTGGAGGAGGAAGGGGAGAAGAGGAGGAGGAGGAGGTGGTGGTGGTGGAGGACGACGACGACTGCCTGCCCGTGTGTGTGTGTGAGCTGAACCGTGAAGCCTGCCTCTGTCTGAAAACGCCATGGCTGCATCTATATGTAGGCTAGCTACGAAATTAGCTGCTCTCCAAGTGATTTACAGCCACGCACAGGTCGTGTCCTTTTTTGGAGTGAAAACAGCAACGTTCACTCTATAGGCTGCAGTTTTGCTATAGTGCACTTAACTGTAATGTTACTAACTTATTGCACTTAAAAAAACACTCAAATTTCATTATATTCTGCTTTTATCGACTGTATTGTTTTATTATTCTCTTCAAAACATTTTAGTCCATCTGCTTAAATTCTACTGGACCCGCATCTCACCATTATCTTTCCTTTAAGGGTTTCCCTACATTGTTTTATGGCTGGTGTGAGCCACCTCGCCATAATCATTAAATTAAATTATAGTTTTTAAAACAATACACTAATCTTGAGGGGAAAAATGGGCAGAGGCGCTTTCTCACACAGCTAATTCAGTCTAATGACTTTAATTGTTGTTTAGGCCGTCGTCTGTTAACCAATGTGTCGGGGCTCAGATGCCTTTCAACCTCAGCCAAACACTGTGGGTTTCTTTGAGGCAATCGACTGCAGTGACTGCTCATATACCCTGGTATGCAAGGCATGACTGGGGGATCTTTTACCAATCAGATTACTTATCTTCTCACAGATCTGTGTCAGCGTATGGGTGTCTTACCACCATGGCTAAACGCCCCCCCCCTTTGAATTGACTGATCTGCTGGCTCTTTATTTTCTTTATCTGTAAAACATTAGGGAATAAATGTCAAGTCAAAGCTTCCGAGGGGTGAAAGTAACGTCTTTTAAATCACTTCATTCGTGCTTCATTCGTGCAACCAGCTCTCCAAAGTGCACGGTTTAATATCATACACTACCAGTCAAAGGTTTCAGAACGCCTCCATTTTTACAACTATTATTTAAATTTACATAATTCAACCTCATTTTTTTTCTGAAATTAAAGCAAAGAACAAGTGAAATGTTAAAAACATGGAATTGCATCATCTTGTTGAACTAAATTTGATCTAAATTTTTTTTTTTACTCATTCAGCAGCCGGACACACTTGTGGTGTTCTTTCTACAATGCAATCTTCTGTCTTCTGTCCAGTGCATCCCAAACCAGCTCCATGGGGTTTAAGTGTAGACTGTGCTGGTCTTCCAGTGCGTGAAGCTGAAATGTAGATATTTTCTTCTTAGGTTTTAGGTCAATATCTTGCAGCAGGATGAACCTCTTACCAACTAGTTTGTCGTCCTTTGATACTTTTCCTCCCCATTCTGATAGCAATACTTTCTGCAGTACACTCTTGTCGTAATAATGCATCAGAAGTTGTAGCAATGCCCACTGACGTCATGTACATTGCCTTTGTAAAGAGAAGTAATAAACAAAAGACAACATAAAGTTCAAAGGCTGTAAGTTAACCAATTTCTTAATCTCTTTAAAGGGGCCTGTTTTTCTATGAAATTTGGTGATTTAAACTTTTTTTTTTTTTTTTTTTTTTTTTTTTGGAGCAGTTTAACTTTTTACCTTTGTACCATTTAAGATTATTCCCTGGACTTAAACTGCAAAAATTTCATTAGAACTGGAAAAATGGGGGCATTTGAAAACTTTTTACTGGTAGTGTATAAGACTAAAGCTGTTTTCACATATGAACAATGTCGCGAGACTCCAGGTTGGACAAAGTCAGGAGATGCACTTGCACACATGCAGCACACGGTCGGAATTTGTCTGTGTCCTCACCTACTGGAAAATAAGCTGTTTGGTTTAGTTGAGGGGTGGCACCTGGGTAGAGCATGCAGGAGGCAGGGCTGAAACATTAACACGGTTACCTGTTACCTGCTCTATTTGTACACTAGTTCAATAAGATATTACACAGACTTTGTACCAGAGAGCTGATGGGGTAAAGTCTGTTTAATGTGTGTTCTCATGTACAGGTCCTGCAGCTAATGGCTAGAAAAGTTCAGGGTATCAGTGCATGTGTGAAAGCAGTTTAAGAAAATCAACACATCTTGACATTTGAGAGGTTGGAAACAGTTGGGTCTTTGGGATTTGGCTAAAATAAAAAAACCTATAGGGTCAATCAGTTAGCAATATAGTTTGATAGTTACTTCATGTTAATCAACTAATTGAATAATTTACCATCATTTCAGATCTAAATTATAATCTGCTCCACTAATCTCAATCCTTTACACTGATCTGCTTTCTTATTATCTCTTCTACTGTGTTGTATTCTATCCTGTAACCAACATCGGCCTCCTCCACTAATCGCGTGTGGCCGAGGAGAAACTGTCGCAGCCTCCAGCAGGCGGTCAGACTTGCAGTTTGGCAGACTGTCTGATTATCCAACATGATTTGCCATCCAGCCAGCCTGTCTCTTCCAGTGTTTTACTAACGCTGTCATCACTCACCCAGATTTTCCACTGCAGTCATAATTTTCTCACTGCCCTGGCAGAGTCCTATATGAATCCATAATGCTAACATACAGCTAGGCCTGACAAATGCTCTTTTTTTTCTGTCATCTGATATTTCATATTGTAAATTAGAATATGATCATTCAGGCTGAAGAAGTGGAATAGATCAGACTAAATTTGAGTAGTAAATCCTCTTATAAAACAGTGACCCCGTAGAATTGACTACCTGCAGTATCATCTCTTGTTGCAGCTATTAGGCTTGACTGTGTTTTGATTCTAGCCAAGTGTTTAACTTGGGCAAGTTGGACAGTGGCACTGTGGACTTGTATATTTTAATATTTCAAGAAGCACTTTACTGCTTCTTCACTGTTTCTAGAGATCAAACTGCAGGAATATCACTGCTATGTAACATTGAAAAAACTCTAATTTCAATTTGTATGCTTTTTTTTTTTTTTTTTTTTTTTGACTAGTGAAATCCTCAGTTAAGCAGAGTCCACCAGCAGTCACATTTAATCATACAAATCAGTTAAAAACATACAGGCTGACAAGACATCATCAAAAAAAATATTAGTGGTGAGATTAGAGATGGGTTTGCACTAGTTATAAAATGCCAAACTGCTTTTCCATTACAATCAGCAGGAAACTGTGGCAGCAAGAGCAGCCTGCAAAAGTTTGCAAAAATGTAGTGTGTTTGTTAACTTGTGACAAAAAGATGAAATCACCATCACTGTGTCTTGCACACACACACACGTATGAGCTGGCGGTCTTAAAACACAATGTAATAGATGCGTGGACCTGCACACATATGGCAGATTAGGCTATAGAGTTCATGCAACTTCGATTGACTGATCATCTGCTAGGCTAGGAGTACTTGTTAGCCAACGTAGTTGTTCAGGAGCTGCAGGTCAGTCAGTACAATGTGATATATGGGGGTGGATATATTTATATATGCACATATGCATATACATGCGTTTGCACAAAGTGAATTGTAGTGGTTGACTGACTGTGTGTGTGTGTGTCTAGTTCTAGCATCCACAGACCCAGACAGTCTCTTGTCTGACCAGCGAGTTCCTTTGTGTTTTCTTTGTACCTTTTGTTCTCGGTCTTTCTCTGTTACTTAATTTCGTCTGTCTCTCTCAGTCTCTCTGTCTCTCTCACTCTCTCCCTGTCTCTCCCTCCATCCATATTTTTTTTTTAATTTTTTTTTTAGGAGCTCTCAGACGATGTTTATGTATTGTGCAGCTTGAATCTGCTTGCGGAGCAGGTTACATCATCAGCTGCAATATAGTTACATCACACACCAGACTGCTGTATGATCTTATGTTACAGCCGCAAACTGGCCAGCAGGGCAATGATATAATTCATAGAAATATAGCCACTACTGTATTCAGCGCAAGCAGAAAAAGGTCACTGAGAAAGGGTAAGTGACTGTGGTCTATTAGACAGGAAGGTTGTGTTGATGGTAACATAAGGTGCTCAGCCTTTCTGCTAAAAACAGAAATGCATCAAAATGTTTTGTTGTAGCCATACCAACATCTGCATTATCCTTAATAAAATAGGCCCTTTTCACTGTAGGTAAAGCACAGGTGTAAATAATAAAATGAATGACAGCTGCATCAGTTTCATGGACCCGCATTTGTGCACGCTGGCTCACTGTCATACTGTGATGGCTTAATGGGACGCCCGACTAAAATGGAGCCATTTGTTAGTGTTATCAGTAACAGCTGTGCTTTTCCTACTATGACAACTCGACATGTCTGCTGTGAAAAAAGCCTATCGATACACATTTTTGTAGTTGTACCAAAGTTAGAAAAGCCAGTGGAGGTCAAACTTTCCTAATAATTCTCATGTCACACAGGTTTGTTTAGGAATTAAGGCTATGCTCATGTTGAGGGTGGAATGATAATAGTTAAACTTGCCCCACCCTAGCAGGTGCAACAAAGTTAGAAGGAAAGTGATACAGATGTCAATCAAACTCAGTCTGTGCATGCACATGAAGAGATGTAATCCGCCTAAATAAGCGAAATTACCTGTGCAGTTGCATCATTGATGTGTAGGGCTTTCTCATCATTGGCTGACTTGAACAGTTTTTACTCTATAAACATTTTTTTGCTCAAATTCTGTTTCAGTGTGTATTTTTTTTGTCATAGATTCGGATTTATCTGCATCAAATCTATAGTTTTATTTTTGAGATAAATGCTCCACTGCACTTTTTGAGCTCTTGCTTTTCATAGTGAAATCTCAGACTAGACTTCTTGTTCCTTATCCTTTTTTAGGTACTGCAAAACACGAACATGATTATTTGGCGTTTTACTTCCATCTGAGAGAAACATATTTTGCCTTGTTGCAGTTGTGGTCGTCGGTTGTTCCTTTCACATGACTTTGAGGGTCACTGCACAAATACTTGTGGCTGTGATTGGGTTTTTAGTTTTTTGGGGTTTTTTTTCCATAGGTTTATCTATCAACTGTGGCTCTGATGTGTTATAGACTTTTCTAACTATAAAGAAAAAGACAGGATTCATGTGATTTACATGCTACAACACAAATTGTTTAGCTACAGGAGTGTAACTTCCAAGCATAACACATTGATGTAGACTGCAGAGCTGAATGAGGTTCACACGGAGCCGTCTTGCCCTGAGAGATGACTTGAGGAGACATTCAATCTCGATTTATGAGTTACAGTTTACCTACCTTGTTAAGCTGTCAGTATCAAGAAGGTCATTCTCAAAGATAAGTGTTGGAGATAAGGACGACATGTTGGGGATAATTATAATGATTAAAAGGGGAAGATGATAGTTATAGTGGTGGTTGGTCTCCTGACTTTCTACACAAAGGGCTACATTGTTCGAAATGGTTGACTATCGGGATCCTGTGCCGCCTGATGTTATTCATTATTGTTGCTGAGAATTCATACTGTGCCTAGAGGCAACGTGTGTGTGGAGAGAAACGTGCTGCTTTTAGGCCTCCCTGTGCAGCTTCAGCATGTGGATGCAGCAAAGCCCAGTTAAACTGTGTTGAGGATTCACTCACATGCAGTTGAAACCCTTTTTAACACCGTAATTAGATATAGTTATTAGTCTGACCAAATGGAAGCTTCTCTGTGCTGACTGACTGGCTTTACTAGTATATGAGAGCCTTAGGCAGGCGCGCGCACACACACACACACACACACACAATCACTACTGTTTGATTGTCAAATATGATCATTCCAGACCAGACAGTCTTGACCATTTCTCTCTCTCTCTCTTTGTTTCCCAAATATCCAGCTCCTGTCCTAATTTGGCTGTGGGTAAGGACGAACATCAGTCAGCTCCACGGCCCGACCAGAGGTTAGTCGTGTGTGTGTGTGTGTGTGTGTGTGTGTGTGTGTTTGAATTCATTGTGTGTTTACTAGTTGCAACTCCCCACCCCACACTCCACATAGTCCGTTTTTGTTTTTGCAACCACATGCTTCAACACCCCCTTGTTCTGTTGCTGCGGGGTGTCAGCTGCCCACACACATAAACACACACACAGAACTGCTGATGTTTGGTACAAGCCTATATTAGAAACATATTGTATCAAAAAAAGAGCCACGTTGTAGATCTTTATTTGAAGCAGAATTTATTTTCTGATTGGACTGATATCTGGCACTTATTGAAACTTTTGTTGGCTTTCTTGTAGTTTGAACAGTTCCACAGTTCCAATATCCATCATGAAAGCTGTCAAAAGATTTGCTAGAAAGTGTAGTGAGTTTGTTTTGATATTATTGGATTTACATTTTAACATTATTTTGGCTATTGCACAAAGCAATGACGCTTTTCTCTCTTTTTCATCACAAGTCACAGGTTGTGGCTGCGAAAAATTATATTTAATCCTGACAACACTGTTTTTGATGTCTTAAAAGTCCATGGGGGCCGGACTCTCTCTATAAACACCTGATTAACTAACTGTAGCGTGTGTATGTGGTTGTGTGTACTTAAGCATGTGTATGTAGCAATATCATGAAGCACTGTATAAGTGTAGGGTTTTGTGTCACTTGATATTGTCAGGGAATCACCCTACATGATGGAAAATGTGACAACACCCCACCACACACCCACACACACATTCTCACTCTCAGACCTCCCCGACACCTTCGACCCTTCATCGTTGATTTTACAGCTTCATATTTCCTGTAGTCGTGCAAACACACACGCTTACTAAAACATAAACGCATGCCCAGCTCAGAGATGTAACCTGCGCCCATCATGAAATATGGAGCACCTGGAGAGAGAGGGAACATCTAGTGTTACACATCACGACTTGCCAGGCTCATCAAGGAGGTCTCCTCCTGCGCTCATGTTTTCATTAGACATCGCAGAGAAACATTACACTATCTGTTTGAATTAGAAGCAAAATGGATCGAAAAAACAGGTTTTCTTTTCTTTTTTGGCATGTTTTCAATTCTGTTGTTTTTGTTCTACAATTTAAAAAGTACTCCTCTTATTTGTCCATATAAAAACTGGGTTTGTGGTCAACCCTGATTGTGATCAGTGTCCAAGGAGTTGTCAGCAGTATTGCATGCTCTGCAGAAACTTTTACTGACTGTCACTTTCTGTTTTTTCAGGCCAAAGTTGGCAGCCTGGTTTTCACATTCTGTGGTTAAACAAGCAAAAGCTTTTTTGTTTTGTTGTAGTTGTCTTGGAGCCCAGAGAGAGGTTATTCTTGTTGGTTGTTGCTTTTTGAGTTGCACTGAAGATGACACACCTGTGTTTGAGCGCAGCAGATAGTGAGACATTTTTACAGATTTTCCTGCGGCAAATACAGGCTGACACACACACCCTCCTCCACCTAGATTTAAAACCTAATGTGACTCATTTCAAGGTTTATGCAGTTTATAAATCCTCTGAAGTTGCTGCAGTGGATTGAGAGATGAAGGAACAAATACTTTGAAACATCACAACATGCCCTGTCCTGACTGACCTTAATGTGTTTCTCCTCTGCACTGCTTAATGTAATGAACTCCCATAGAAACTCATACTTCTAAGGCACAGCAGAAAAAAATCAAGCCTCTTTATTTTTTAAAGTATTTTTGATTAAAATACCATCAAATGTAAATAGGTCATAAAAGTTGATGGTTGAGACACCGATTTCTGTTCCAATCCAACTCACTTATTCTTTACACCACTTTTTCCCCAAAGTAGTAACATGCTACTGATTAAACACTGGTCACATTGTACATTCGCTTCACAATCATAAATCATCTTCTAAGTCGACCAGGAAGTTTATAGATGATGGTTTAAACAGGTACTTCAGTTTCATAAATAAAGAGATGATCAAAGATTCAACAAGATTTTTTTAGAGTTCAGGCTTCACAGATGACGTTCAACAATTTGAAACTGAACTGTTTGTCTGTGTGTTTGCATGTGTTTGTCTGTGTGCTAGTCAGGATTGCAGTTAGTGTCACGAATTTGATAAAATGTTATCAGAGCCATTACAAAGAAATCCTCATTACATACGCACAGACAAGATGATGACGTTCACAACTACGTGTATGGACAAATACAGGCACAGAACTATGGTAAAATGTAGAGGACTACACCTCCATTGGGTTCTTCATTGACTCTTGTGTTTCCAGATGTCTTGAATAAATGATTCCCCTGGATTTTGTGGTGGTTACTGCTTTTGTCTGCGATAAGGCAGTCTGGTTTTGCTGGATTGCAGAGTGCGAACATTCAACGGATTTGACCATTTTTTAGATTAATTTTATTACATATATTAGGCTGTTGTTGGCAATGTTGCCAGTCAGTTAGCAGGTTGGATTGATGGTCTTTTTTTGTTTTTTGTTTTTTTGTTTTTTTTTTACATGTCTTTTCTATCAATATGTTGAATTGATTTTTCAGGTATTAATGCCTGTTGCTAATATCTGGCCTTTTTATAGACAAAAAGATTAATTGGGAAAATAATTAATTGTCATTTGGCCTTATGTGTATCCAAGAGTTGATAATGAGGTGATATACTTTCATCTCATCAACTTTGAAATACAGCAATTGAAATAAAGATCTGTAAGCAGCTTTAAGAAGTGTTTAAAAGCTAAACAGAGAGCAGAAAGCTCATTTAACATTAAATTACTGAAAATTGAACCTTGTAAATTCAGAACAGCACAATATGAATAGATACTGTTAGTTAGCTTATCAGAATCTAGTGAAGCAATCATCTAAAGGGACTTTTTCCTCTATCTAATACCTAAGAAAACATAGCTTAGCTCAAGGGCTACGTGTTAGTTGAAATAATCTGAAATCAGTTTCGAGACACAAGTACAAGAGTCCCTCTGGTTTCATATTATTCAGAAAATTTGAGGTCTTAACCTCACCCGAGAACAACCCTTAGTTGAGTAAACAATGTAGTCTCATCTAAATTTTTCTATCTTTACTTTCCCGGTTTTGTTTTATCACTTACCCCCCACGAAGGCAGCATGAAGTCACGCTGAGGTCACATGCACGTGGACAGAGCATTCAGAAGTCAATCCTCTTCTGCCTCTGCCACGAATTCACATTAACATTCATACAGTAGCTCCAACAGACATACAGCCAATTACACCTATCCATGTCCTGCCCACACTAAGGAGACACACATGCATGTAAACGTCTCTCATACACTCTTGCACAAAAAGGGCCCTCATATAAACTGTGGCCTGCATAATATTTTCTGTCTTACTTGACCTCTGTCTGTCTCTGTCTGTCTCTGTCTGTCTCTGTCTGTCTCTGTCTGTCTCTGTCTGTCTCTGTCTGTCTCTGTCTGTCTCTGTCTCTCTATGTCTGTCTCTCTATGTCTGTCTGTCTGTCGGTCTCTGTCTCTCTCTCTGTAAATGGGTCAACTCATTGGTCAGACAGACTTGGCAAGCCTTAAAGCTGCAGACCCTGTGTATGTATTGTGTATCTGTGTTTGAGTGTATTAGTGTGTGTGTGTGTGTGTGTGTGTGTTGTTGACGTTGTTAAATTCTTTGCAAGCTTTGTAATGGAGTGTATTTATGAACGAAGCTTTCTTATGTTTGCTGCTACCAGAGTTACTGTTAAAAATTAACAAAGAAGTTTTCTTTTTTTTTAAATTTCTGTGAATTCTGCTTTCTGTGACAAGAATATAAGTGTAATGTCTGTGTGTGTCCGTTGTCTGGACTACCTTCCCTAAATACCTTTTAGCAAACCACAGTGTATTTTGGGAAGACTGCGAGTGTGCGGTTTTGGAAAAAGCGTGTTAGGAAAGAACTCCCAGCCTATTTCTACTTGTTATGTTTTCCACTAAAAATAATACAGCTAATCTTGTGTATGTTGCCATTTTAGGCAATGATATGCGTTGTTGTTGTGTCTCACTGTGTGTGTGTGTGTGTGTGTGTGTGTGTGTGTGTGTGTTTGTTTCTGATAATGTGTATGAATCAGTGCTGGAATCATCGAGGTATAATGAAGGGATTTTGGGGCTTTGAACAGGTAGAATCTGCCTGTCTTTCTAATCACTGTCCCTGGAGGAGGAGGATTAGAGTCTTAAATCTGTAAAAAGTCTGAGAGTTGGAAACAGAAAAACACTGCTGTTTGTGGATCTATTCCTCTAATGATGGAGTTTCGCTCTCTTAGGTTTGTCTGTCTGGTTAAATGTTTGGTCATCCTTACAATTGTTGCTTTGTAGTTGCACAATTTGACAGTCATTTGTTCACAGCAGTTGTTGTTAGCAGTTGTTGCTCGACAGGAGTTGAACATGTTTTTTTTCATTGTGTACTTCAGTGATGCAATCTCATAAATCCTTAAAACAACAAACTGGGTGTTAAAGGGTTTTTCAACAGTTCAGTGACAGAAAATAATCAACATTAATTTTGAAAGTTTTTTTTAAGTCCTTTTGTATTGATATATCTTGATTATAGTTTTGATATTTTAAGGTAAATCATTTTGAAAACCGTTTAATCCAACAAAAAAAGCTTGCGTGGACACTGAACATGCGGAGTTTTATGTTTTAGGAGTGCAAGCTGCTTCCGCCCTTTTGTGTCTTGGAGCGCCAATGTCAGTCCTGACACATGAATATTTTAGAACCATGTTCCTCTAATTGCACAGCCAAACAACTTATGAAATCTCTGTTCAAGCCTTGATAGCACTGTGTAAAGGTGGGTTTAGGATGGGGCTGTCGCTCTTGTGTGTGAATGAGAAGCAAACTCATCTTAGTGTTTATGTTAACAAAGGAAATAGGCCAGAGGATACTTTTCTTGCTTTTCTACCCTTCATATGGTGTTTACTCTTTACATACAGCCTCCTTCTTCCTCTCTCTTCATTGATATGGCCATTATTCCTCTCTTTCACCACCTCTGTCAGCCCCTATCAATTAAGTTTTAATATGAAGCCTTTTGTTGACACTGTAAACCCATTTACTTGCGTAACCACTGCAAATAGAAAGGACAAACTGGCAAGGTCCTTGCTCTCTTTCTTTCTCCCCCTCAGCCTCTCAAATTTAGTTTCAATTGCATTTCATATGCATGATTATAGATGTTAGTAAAAACCAAGTGTAAAGTGTAGTGTGTGTGTGGTATGAAAGTGTGGTTGAGCAGTGGAAGATGGAGGGAGGAGTGATGATCGTAATTGTAGACAACAGCAAGCAAGAGACTTTCTTCCTGTTGCTAAAAATGTCTCCTGCCTTCTTGCTTGACACACACATACGCACACACACGCATACTTGCACAGAATTGCATTTACAGAAATGCTTCAGCAGCATTGTGAGCAGCATGCATGCAGCAGCTATGGAAATAAGAACTAAGTGTTTTTCAGTTCTGTGTATTAGTATGCTGGTGGGTTGCTCTGTGCGTGCGTGCGTGCGTTAATACTACTAGCAGACTGCTGTGCTTGACGTAAAAACTATTCACACTTGGCTCGAGTAATAAACTTTTGTCTCCTTCCTGCTTTTGAATTTGATATTCTTGACACACAGCTTTGACTCGCTCTACTGTGGCTTTGAGCACAAGGACTTCAACACACACACTCACACTAATACTACTCTACTTTAAGTGGTTACTTTATCGCTCAAATAAGCTAAACATGTTGTGGTTTGGTTTTTGGCAGATAAGCTGTGGAGCTGTCAAACAGTCCTTTAGTATCATCTCGTATGCATTTCTTTGAAGGTGAACTGCATCACAGACTGCAGAGGACTCATAAAATAACCGTATTGCTTTATTATGGCCTTATATTGGTAATATATCTAAAAAGTAGCAACACATCTAAGCAAAAAAATGTTTAGAAGAAGCCACACTAGAAATGAAACCCAAAAGGCCGGAAGGCACCTCTTACTGATTTAAAGCAAACCATTAACAAGAAATATTATTCACTGGAAATGAGAGAATCACTTCCAGTAAGTAAGAAGCCTTCATAGTAACAAGCCTTTACATGTGAAGCAGGATTTCTTAACTCTATGTGATATTAAATGTTCAAACCTGAGTGGAAAGTTTGAGAGTAAAAGCAGATTTAAAAAAAAATCTATATTTCAAGTTAAGACGGCTAAATTGAAATTGCAGACTTCATTAAGCCCCCCCCAAAAAAAAAAAATCATATAATTTCTGGAATATTTAAATGGATTGAGTCATATTTCCTGGGCTTAAACCAATGAAGCCAAAAGAAAAACTGCATGCTCCCACTGAGTCAGCCTGGTCTGCGACTGCTGCCCTCCATTACTCTCCATCTAGCTGCCCCTCCATCCTTTCCACTCACACTGCAGAACAGCGCTGCACTTACATAACTGAGAAATAGAAAATAGATACAAAGAGGCTGAGACAGAGGAGGAAGGAAAAGAGGCAGAGACACAGAGAGAAGAGGGAAAGAGTGGCAAACTGAAGTGTCCATGTTTTTCACTTAACAGCTTTTTAACCACATCTTCTCCCTGTGTTCCTCCCCCACTGCACAGACTCAAAGATTTTTGTACTTTAAAATATTTGACTGTGACAGTTTCCTAAAGAGTTGAAGTCCTCATGTTAATGAGTATTTTTCAAAGACATTTTTTCCACAGACATGCACATAAAAATGATTTAAATGAAAGATCTATGAACAGAATCTGTGTCGATTGTTATATTAGCTTTTTAAAAAGGAAAAGGGACAATAACTTCCTTTGGTTATTCTGTGTCAAATAACTTTGATGTAAGGGCTTGTACGAGGGGATGTGGTGCTGCTCTTTTTGCTCTTTCTAGGCACAACAAACAAGCTCAAATCGCTTCCATCACCACAAGATCCTGTTTCAAAGACAACTTATTGTAATAAAACACTGGCTATAACACTAACACACTGTAGGTCCAGTCTACACCTTGGAAACAGTCATTGTTGTATACTTAGCCCTGTGTCTTGTGAATTTCCCATCAGTGACCCAGATGTTTATAATCAAATATTAATATAACATATGGTTATTTCGGTCATGGTCATGATTTGATCATAGAAATGTTCCTCAGCTGTTTCTGCCAAGCTCAGGTTGCAGTCAAAGACAATGACGAGATGAAGACAAATTCCTGCAGTGCCCGGTTACAAATACAAATGGAAATGTGATTCTGATGGGTCGACACTTTATTCCTTGAATCTATTATATAACTACTACCAGGAAAAAGTGTGTGCTCTACTATTCCTCTCAGGCTCAGTTTGATCTCAATGACCTAGATAAGTTCAGAAGTTGACAAGCTAAAGTACAAAATACAAAACAATCCTTCATAGATTTGCGTTTATATACATGTTTAGCATCATACAATGGTTTACAGAACACCAACATATTACCATGTTTGTGGGATATTAAGATAACTGGGTTCTTGAACTTCTTGAACTTTGTCAAGCTAAAGTTTCTGACTCATGGTTAAATTTTTTTTTAATTTTTAATTTTTTTTTTAATCTCTTATCTTTCATCCACATGTCACTGTATCCCTCAGTGAATGAAGAGAGTTTAAGGCTCTGACAAGTTTTTATATTGAACTTAAGATTTTTGGGAACACCCAGCTTTAACTATTAATTACAGTAGGAATTAATCTTAGATCAGTTCGTGGGACGACCGTGTCTTGTTTATTTTGTAAAATGGGTGTCAAGGAGATCGACATGTTAAAGCAACTTTCCCTATTAGTAATGTTTGTGTATATATGCTTGCTTGTGTGTGATTCAGGAGAAAAACAATGAAAAGAGATATAAATACTGTCTTTGTGTCTGTGTGTAAGACAAAGTGAACGCCATGAATCATCAGCATAAACACGTGTGTGTCTTCTCCTCCCTTTGTCAGTTGTCAAGACACACCTGCCTAACAGGTATATAGACCTAAGTTATCCTCTTGCTTGCCTCATTACGCTGTTACTGACGCTGCTCTTTCTCTCTCTCTCTCTCTCTCTCGCTGTCTCCCTCTCTCTCGCTATATATTTTGTGTTTTCAGTCTAAGATGCCCTAGGCGGGGAGAAGGGAAATGTAAATGGCTTCCAAAGTAAAAGATGCTGTGGTGTGGTACCAGAAAAAGGTAAGATGCTGTTCATTTTTTGCATTTGCACACTTTCTTCTTTGGCATTTTTGCAGCTCTCTACACCCCCCCCCATCCATAAGAAATTTATTGGGATAACATGAGATTTAAAAGCTGCTTTAAACTAATACATTTATGCTTCTAGAGAGCCTTGAGTCACATTAGATGGTGCAGTTTGTTTTTTCAAAATTTAATAAGCGACCTGTTCCTGACGAAAGATTTAGGCCCTCATCAACCAGTGGACATTGCTGAATATATGAAATATCTAAAGATGTCTAGAGGCACTTCCTCTAGACTCATCAAAAATTTCTTTAAACATCCCTTTTAACATAACAAAGTTGGCTTAAAGTGTACAGACAGAAGAATGAGATAAAATACATAAAAAATTGAAACTTTTTGACCAAAATAGTAAAACAGAGAGAAACAAATTCCTCCCTCAGCAGTATCTCATGGTTTCTTTCACCTGTTGTGCAAAAGAATTGTTTCCCTAAAATGAGAGATCTAGTATTTGCAAAAAAGTGATGGCAAATCTGCCTAAAGTTCTGTCAAAAGTATTGTATCCTACGAAATTTGTCCTATTTTACTACTTTTAATGTATCTAAACTTTTAATGGTCAAAATGTGATTCTTACAAGAGTATCCTCAATATTGTTAAGGTGCTGAATGGAGACAAAACCTTGTGCTCAACCAATTACAAATAAAAAAGCTGGATAGATATAAGTAATGTAAAGGGGAACAAGTTCAAAAAGAGTTTGGACACCCAAGAGTGTTTTTTAACTTAGTTTCTGCAGTTTCTAGTGTTGCGCAATATGAATTTCTGTGAAGTCGCTATCAATATTTGAGCGTGTAAAAACCAATAGTGAGATACAGGTATTTAAGTGTTTGCTCATATTATAGGTTTATGGAAAAAGTTTTTTTTTAATTTTTAAATTGTGGCCAATGTGTACTGAAAGGGAAACGTCCCAGTTCCAAAATAAAGAATAAATTTGTCAATGGTCTCCGGGAGAAAAATTCTGTAATTGTAATGCTTTCTAAAATGACGTGAAATGTCGCTTTTGCATTTCACAGTATCGATTTCCTGTTACTTACGGCAAGCACATACACCCTGCCTATAGCTGCAGTAAGATAATATGGGTTCACTGTTGGATTTATCGTTCTAGCTCTGTGACACACCAAGGGAGGCAAAGCTGAAGCATTTGTTCATTTTCTGTTCTTAAAAAAGAAAATGAAGATATAGATTTGCAATACAAATTCAGATATTTGAGTATGACGACTTTTTTTTTTTTTTTTTTTTTTTTTCCCTTTTTTGAATCATCAGTGTTTGGTAAGTGCTGTATGTAGCAGCAGGGTCCAGTTATTCGTCTCAGTGTGAAACCAGGCCGGTGTTTTGTTTCTACTTGTTCCATAGTCTCAGATATCAGATCCTCTGCTGGACTCGTGCGCTGCCCCCTTTGTAGCTCTCAGCTTACACACCGTCTGCCTGCCCGGCTCTCTTTCCCCACAAACCTGTCCCTCAGTCCTTATGAGTCCATCTGTCTCTCCTCTGTCCTGCCTGTTGGCCTGTTATTTCCTCCACAACCTCTCGCTCTTTATGGATCTCTCTGCCTTCATATTTGTCTTTCATCTGTCTCTTTCATCTTCTGCTGTCACCTGTTAGATAGAGACAGCAACATAGGCTTTCACCGGAGTTAGATCACTCTGAAGATGACTTTTGAGAAATTACAAACTTAAATTAAGGGTCTAGACTCTAAATACCACTCTCTGATTTCTTTCTCAGCTTTGGATATTTAGTTTGGTTCCTAAAATTGCCCTGAATGTAATTCCAGGTACTATTTAAAAGGTCTTAAGTCTTCAGTTAGATCTTTTGAAATCTAAATAACCATAAGATTAGTCTAAGAAACTGGATTAAAAGCTTGTCTGGGCAGAGGCACAACAGTGACGGCAACTGCTAAGTCATGACTGAATAAAACCCTCATTAGGGAGCAGATTACACCTGTCTGATTGCTCTCAGGACTACTTATCTCTTCAGTCGCTTTTAGACAAGTCAAGAGTTTGTTTTGTTTTTTTCCCCCTCTGACCACCTGAATGTAAATGAGATATGACACAGATACTCTAATAAAGCTCATGATTGAGGATTTTCTTTGTCCTTACCGAGGCTTTCTTGTCTTAAAAGCCTAAGTCACCAGGACAAGATTATATTCATCCTCAGCAGTTCTACTATCTTTGTTGGTGCTGGGATCCCTGAAAGTAGCCAAAGCACTTGCAGATAGATGACCCCTGAAGGACAAAGGCATCGTATTATATTCTGTCCTTGTTTTGCCCCGGCTCTACGAAAGATACGAAAGAGCGAAAGATACTCTGAAGTTTGGCAATAAGCAAAGACCTGAAATACTGCCAAAAAATAGACCCTCCTATGGGGAGTATTTGATAGGGGAGTATTTAAGAGTGCATATTTTAAAACGAGTCCATGGCTCCCGACAGAGCTCACTTAGTGGAAAAAAACTTGTTTGTAGCTTTAGCTTTACATGAGTGGTGGAGTATTGAGTAACGCTGCAGATGTTGTATGGAATCAGAATGAGGAGTATGGAGTGGTCTCCCTCTGCTCATTTATTTAAAGAGTTGGACCACTCGCCCAGCCACTGTTTTTTAGCCTTGCAGTCTTGAATTTAGCAGCTGAAGATTTCAGACAGCTGCCTTTTGACCTTTCTGCTTCCATCCCAATACAATGGAGGTTAACAGCTTGTGGTGCTCACAATATGTGACATTTAAAAATGGTGCCTGTTACCATTGATAATCCTCAGACTTCTTTGTGAGCAGTTTTTTTTGTTTTGTTTTGTTTTTTTTAATTTTCTTGCTACTAAGGAAAAGTTTCTATGAAGGTGGTTGACAGTTTGTTTGGTTTTTTTAAATGTCTCGTTTTTTGTTTTTTTTTTTTACACTAGACTTTATAATGCTCTGAGCACCATGAAAAAACTTTCAATCACCTCCATGGTGTTGGCATGGCAACAAAAATCTCAGACAGCAATCTTAAGAGATATTTTTGCAAATGTTTGTTTGTTTTTTTGTTTGTTTGTTTTTTTTTTGTTTTTTTTTTTTTTTTTCAATTTCAGTTGACTGGCCGAGTAAAGTCAATGTAAAAATTTAAATACAAGCCTGCTAAGTACATTTTCTACTTTTTGCAATCTTCTGTTGATTTTAAATTTGGAAATTTTTTTGGGAAAAAATGCTCCAAACAAATGAGATCATGAGTCTGACATTGGGGGGGTTGCTATCCAAAGCAATGAATCATCCACAGTGAAAACATATCATGTTCAAACAAAACTTGACCCCTGAAACTACTGTTTTGTCAACTAAGATGAATGTTGAGTAAGAGAGAGAGGTCCAGTTTCCAGACAGATCAGCGACGCTGAATGTGGGCTCCTGGGCTTCCCAGCCTCTCCAGGCAGTGGCCTGTGTGAGTCACAGTATGTTTATGTCTAAGCCATGTCTAGAGAGTCAGGCCTGTTTTTGTTGTTTTAGTTTGTTTTTTTTTTTCCTTTTGGTGACAGCAGTGCCTTGCTAAGCCCATATCACAGCAACGACAGATGCAGCCATGTAGTCTATATCTGCTACGACACCAGGCAGACGTTCCTTTTTTTTATTTCCAACTAAGTCCTTGCTGTTGCCAAGAAGGAAGTTTGCTGCCAGCTCTTTGTGGCGATAATTAAGTTTAGTGTGAGCATTTTGTCATCAGCCATAACCTGCATGACTGGCATGAAGGCGACATACTTATGCTTAGAAGTTACATGGTAATAAATCAGCTTTTGTCTCGTGTGTGATGGGTTTATGGTCTATATCAGACATGAGCACAGTTCATGTCCTTGGCATGTGGGTGAGATATCTTGATGTTATTGACTTTATAGGATCCGAATCATTGTAACAATGCAGTCAGCTGTGTATGTGATAGAATTGTAATATGGAATGTTGCTTTGTTTGGGGTTTTGAAGATAACACACAAATTTACCAGTAACGCGATATATTTTTATATTGCTTTACATAGTTTGTAGGACACACTTACTGAGTGGTGTGGTTGCCTACTGTTTGTTTAACTTCTTCCCACACTAGTGAAATCACTCCCTGCAAACACACAATCCCTGCCAATCACAGTCATAGTTGTTGCTTTTACTCTTAATTTCCTCACAGCTTTCACATGGCTGAAGTGGATAGAAAATTGAATATGAATGGGTTTTAAATGAAACAAGACATTTGAAGACCTCATCTCGAGTTTCAGCAAACTGAGATTGACATTTTGGTTTATTTTCGATATTTTATAGACAAAACACATTGTAACTATATATTGTCCTCTTGATAAATGTTATATATTTGTGGCTGCTGTAAGGAGATTTTACCACTAGTTGCGCACACACGCACACCTGTCTGAGCTGAGAATAGATCTAAGACGCACTCTACAGCAACACCTCTGTGTGCGTTTCCATGGTCACAGGAAAACACAGCAGAGGGGTTAATCTGCAGGCTATAACCAGCTGTCTGACCCAAATTCCTTTTAATTGTTCTTTAATTCGTTCTTTTTCTCGCTGAATCTTTGTGGATGGGTTCAGTGCTCATCCACTCCTCTACAGTTTTTTCTCTTTTCTTGTAGAAAATGATTGTTGATTGAAATTGTAAGTTCCACGCTAAAAGAAAATGATAGTTTACTGTTGACTTAGATTTATTTAATTAGATTTAGTATTAAATAAAGGACATGATCCCCCGGTGTTTTTTAGATTTGTGGTGAAAAGATTTGTTCATTAACTGAGTTAACTGACTGCCCTTTCAATAACTAGTTAATTGTTTAAAATCATATTTTTTTGTATCACATTGAGCAAAATATCTCTAGATACTCAACTGTTGGACAAAACAATTGATCGATCCAAACATATGAGAAATTGATAGAAAACAAAATGATTTTTAGTTGCAGCCATATTGGATTAACCAGTGTATTTCAGGTGGGAAGTGAAACCTTAACACTTTTTCTATTCATTTGCTCAGCCCTTGACTCTCTTTGGTATGTGCACCCAATGGAACATTTTCATTCTAAAACAGAAATCATCCTTGTACACACATGCCGTCAATGTCTGTGTTTCCACCGGTGGTTAATCAGTGTCAAAACTGACCACACCTAGACAGACTTATGTAAATAGGTGCTTCCCACAAATAGGTGAGGGATTTTCCACTGCAGCCAGTTTCACAGTGGACTGTACAGAGGTGTACAAACTGGTAAGATGGAGAAAGAGGTAAATGAATAGTTTATAGTGTGGAGGCATGAAATAGATTTTAGGAGAATGCCCAACATGGTAGCCTCTCCAGACCCAGGAAATAGTTGATTAACCTGTTGGTTATGCAAATGGTTTATCACTAAAAAAAAAAAAAAGTACCTGTTACTTTCCCAGAACTGAAAGCTAAAGGTGACATCTTCCATTACTTTGTCTGACCAACAGTCAAACTCTCAAAGATATTCACGTTACTATTAAATAACACAGAAAAGCAGAAGCACAAGGTTCACTTCATGTGTATTCATTACCTGATTTAATGCGTAGCAAACATTTGCTAATTTACACTTGCAGCAGACAAAGGGAAACATTGGCATTTATTTGGAGGCATGTTTCTGGCCACCTTGTAAATAAGGTCCACCCATGACTCCTCTAGCTCTGTTTTGCTCTCTTCCTACTCTTTTGGGCGATATCTTGGTCTCTGGCCCCTAAATGCTCACTGTTTACTTTGACTATTGTTTCATAAGAGGTAGCATTTTTTATTTTTTTTTACCAAAAAGAGCTCATACTGTGTACTAAACGACGAGAGTGGTGAGAGTTAACCAGTTGTATAGTTGCGAGTCATAAAACCAAAACAGTGAGCCGAAAGATGCTAAAGCACTCCATAGAGCTGAGAGGAAAATACATAGTTAGTGATAATTAGCTGTGGGTCTACCACTATGAATTACATTGTCCACATTACACATAGTCATTTGATTTGATAAATATGAAAATATTAATTAGAGTAGCTTTAAAGTCAACCAGTCAGTTCTCAGCAAATTGGGTATGTAATCGAAAAAGTCAACACACACTCTTCCTTTATCTTATAGTCGGTTCAATTTAAGCTTGATGCCACTTTAGCCCCAGCTAATACCAGATAAATGGCAACAGTAAACACTGCTGAACAATATAGATTATTCACATCTAATATGTGTTTTCATGTGTTAAGCATCATGGATATCTCTATGCTGTAGACACACACTTAGACAGCTCCACCATCCCTCTGTAAACCAGCATCTGTCTGTGTGTATGTGTAATAACCCCCCCTTCGCAAATCGCAGAGGCAGTTGTTATATAACTCTGATGCTTCACCAACATAATCCCGCTCTCCCTCTCTGTCTGGATCGTCCCCTCCATCCGTCGTCATGGTGACCCCCAGCACTGCCGCAGCGGCACACTTGGCCTTAACATCTTGCCTGCTTGTGCAGACTCAGCTCTTCGATTTGCTTGTCAAATGTCTGAAGTCTGCCTGTGATTTTCGGTGAAATCAGAGTTGTATTTGACCACGACCAAGAATATTTGACCTCTTGGCTACTAAAGTAATCTTATTTTTTCAGTTTTGAGTTTTTGTCATTTAAAGAGAGAGAAATGATGTTTAAAAAAGTAAACTAAATTGAGAGGCAAGCGAAAAAGAACAAGTGATTCTGTGTTTTGTTGCCTAAGAACTGATTTTAGTTTTTAGGGGCGATGACTAAATAGATAGTGATGTAAGGATGACTGTGTGTGGAAAAGAGGATTTACAGTTCTGTTAATTCCACTCCATCAGTTGCCTCAATACTCCATGATGTAAGAGTGTGTGTGTGTGTGTGTGTGTGTGTGTGTGTGTTTTGCATGGGTGTGAGAAATAACTCTTTACATCCCCACCTTTCTCCTTTTCTACACCCTCCTCTCCGTTATCTCAGCTCCACAGTCTGGTCACGTTTGCCCTCTGGTCGTCCTCCTCATGTACTTAATATCCTCTTCAATCTGTGTGCGCTTGATCGTGTGTGTGTTTGTGTGTATCCTAATAGATTGAGTCATGTGGAAAATTAGCTGTCAGCCCAAATGTCACACAGTAAATCGCTCAGTCAGATGTCAGATTTAATGTTTTCCTGATGTCCAAATAGGACAGTTTTTTTTTTTCTCCTCTGGTGAAGCCTCAGGATCTGAAGTGACACACCAACTATAATGTAAAATTACAGGAATTAGAATTTACTTTGCAAAATGAATAAAGCAGTAATCTATGGTGCCTAAAGTGGCATTTAACGTCAATACGAGAAGCAAAGTAGCAGTTGTTTACAAAGTTCCTGGCTTTGTTGAAAATAAGGCCAAGTGGACTCGTATTCTTTGGGGAGATTATTTTTCACCACAACACACTGAGCGAGTGTACGTCAGAGTGCTTTGGCGTTTCCGAGTGATGAGATCGGAACCGGCTTCTTGCGTCAGCGAACAGGCTGAATAACGCGTCGCTTGTTTGAGAGAACGGTCGCCGTGGCTCTGCTTCTGCAGAAGTTTTGCCTACTCGCTCCACCTCAGATCATGTTTTAGATTTAAATCTCTGAATTTAAACCTGACCAGCAGCTAGGTGCTAGCTAGTTTGTAAGGTTACTCTGTTATTCTGACACTAGCCTAACCAACAGATAATCAATATCTTATTACAGCCTAAATTATAAGCCTACATAAAATATAAGTGTATGAGTCACAAAAAATAATTTATTCTACCTGAGGGAAGGATTAAATCTTACTCTTGCTTGCTCACTGTATGTTAGAAAGAGGCGTAATGGACCTCGGTATGTGGCGTTTGCCAAGTTGCAACAGAACTTAGATGTTCAAATTTATTTTTTTTTGTTTTCAGTACTTTAAGAACTTCTTGTCCATGACGGATAATGTCCTTTTTACTTTTATTTTCTTTAATATCTTGTATTGAAAATGGTTTATTAATACCATATACATGTATGTTGTATAATTTAAGAATATATCAAGTTTTTCTATCTGTAGGTTTCTTTTAATGCCATGTGGGTTGGCCACATCTATGTCTGTAACACAATAACCAGAATTTCATCATCGTCATTGTGAACCATTAAACTAACACTGCTTTTCCAAAAATGGAGGGGGGGGAAACCCGACCACATTTTAGAATTGTTCCAAGGTCTTTGTTAAAACAGTCTCTGTTTAACTCTTATAACCCTGCATTTAACTACATGCAGATTAAAAAATGTCACAGTAAATGATTTAAGTTTGTTTGCACTGGCTAATCTTGGTAGTTACCACAAAGCTTGAGATGCTTTGATCCAATGATATTTCTGTAGAAGTCACCTGGGAAGAAGTAACTTTATAGCCTGCCTTGCTGGATAGTGATGACGTGAAATCGATGTGCTGCAGTTGGGGGGGGGAAAGGAGTTAAAAGCTATCTGAGAAATTGCCTGACTCACATCTCATGCTGGTATCTGGTTTTTGACACTGGGATATCACAAGTTGTTTGGACTGGTGTGTGCATCATGTAACCGCACAGTTACTGAGAATTATCTTATGAGATTAGGTTTAGTTCAGGAATCTTTATATATAAAAAAACAGAGGCTTATTAGAGAAGTATCCATGTGTCCATTGTCCATGATATTATTTTTAGGTGTTATTGACCGACAAAAATGTGGATTGAGAAAAAGAGATGAAGGAAAAGTGTGTGTCTGTTTAACCTACATCGTAGACGCTTTCTCTCCATCCTCGGTTCCTCCATACGTCTTCGCTCCCTTCTTTTTCGGTCTCTCTTTGTGTTATTCGTTGCTTGTCTTTTACCCCCCTCTCCCTCCGTTTCTATCCATGTTTAATGACGTCTCATTAAAGATGCAGATTTTCCATTGGCAAGCTCGTGGGGCGACCCACACTCGACGCCTTACACACACACACACACACTCACTCACTCACTCACTCAAATGAATACACCTATGTGCTGCGGTCAGATCATCAGCTGATGCTCTTATGTCTCTTAGACCTTTTTCTCCTCTGCAACATTCCATCAATTTCAGTCAGGGCTGAGTTTTATCTGCTGATTGTGACTGTGTGGATTAAGAAAGACAGAGAATTAAGGAACTGGCATACCCTGGCGGGATGAAATGAGTACAGTTTGACCTTGGATTGGGTTCATTTTGTGCTTTTCTGTGTGTGTTCCTAGGGCACATGTTTGTATAAGGTACAAATATATCTTCTCACAGTAAAAGCACTGTGCATCATTTTCTGTTTTTCTCTGTCTATCCTACCTCTTTGTCGTGTTCTTCGCATTAAAGACACACTGCATATGTGTATTTGTCATAGAGCTCCATAATAAGGTATTAGCTGCACCACTAGCCTCACACACACACACTTACACAATTTCTCCTCCACACTCTCTGCAGGTCTATTGATCCCAGTGTCCTCTGTGACAGTGACAGGTGGTGCTGCATGCACTAGTGCCAGAGTCGCCCCCATCCCCCTGTGCATGCATTTGACAATGATAAATACTGGCCTTCATCTCTTCAGTTTTCTTGTAAACTGCCCTCAGGTTGAACCTGAGCTTCTGGACCCGTTTCACAGGTTCTTAACTCCTATGTAGAGATAAAGAAACTTAAACTTAAACCCTAGGAGTTGACAGTAAATAGAGAAAACAAGACAGTGAAAGAAGACACATACTGTAGATATAACAAGGTGTTTGTTGTGTGAACCACTCAGCAGGTTTTGTTGGTACTTAACTGTGTTAACCTCTTCAACCCTACATGCTGCTGCTGTGCAGAATTTGTTTAAAATCCCTCATTTGTTAATTTTAGTGTAGATCCCAAAGATGCCAAGTAGTGGCTATGCTAATAATAACATACATAGGTAAAAGTAATGCTTAAAGGTGCCCTTTGGTGTTTCCTTTTAATCAAAGTAATGTTTACTTTCAGTTTTAGTCTCTATCACTGGCAAAACATGAAAGCGGTAGCACGATCAGAATCGCACATGCTAACACTATTGTGTCCGTCCTGTAGCGTGGACTAATAAACAAAACAATCATAAAACATGGCTCCATGGTGCTACAAATGGTCAAAACTCCACAGGAAACCTTTAACACAGAGTAAACGAAGACTTATTATGCATGATCTATGTACTATCCTATGTAATAAATCTAACCCCAATGTCCTAGTCTGCTCTTACAATTAATTAATTAAAAAATTTAAAAAAATAAATATAAATAAATAAATACATTTTTTAAATTTATTTTTAATTAAAAAATAAAAAAAATAAAGAATATATATAAAAATTTTTGTGGAATGTTTATAGAATGATTAAAAAAAAAAAAAAAAAGACCTCCGAATTGGTGGAGCCATAAAAACAGTTTTTACACAATCTCTCACAGCAATGAGAACTTGCAACAAGCCGATACAGAAAATTGGCAAATGGCTGGAATAAAAAGATTTTTATGACCTTAAAGCTACATAAAGTTCCGACACCCATGCTTTTCATTCCTTGACAAGTCTATGACAAGTCAACTTGTATCATTTTTTTATATGTTCTCTGTGCATGTCTGAGGAGAAGTTTCTGGCTAATTTATAGTGAAACATTTATTGACTCATGATCAGATTTGTTCACTTTGTGGCTCTAAAAATGTTTCACGCGATCATGACGGCTCCGGATGCGAGGTGTTTTTCACAGACCCTTCAGTCTTGAAAATCCATTGTTATAATCTGGTTTTAAATAATGATGATGCAGTGAAAATAATGAAGGGCAGTAAATCATTCAGTTTGGTTTTCATGGAGAGAAAGCAGGGGAATTACATTGTTGTATTTCACTTTATCTTCCATAAGAAAAGCATTACTCTTTCCACTGTGGCCGATACTCAGGGATATGAGTATGCTTTGTTGTGTGGTTTAGGTCATCACTCATCTACCTGTGAACACCAAAAATAGAATGTGTGCACAAGAGGCCATATAGAAACTAAAACATTGTACCGGGTTTCTGTTTGTTGTAGCTCTTGTCTCTTTATTTCTTTAGTAATTCTTGTCTATTTTGGGTTTTTTTGTTTTTTTGTTTTTTTTTTTGTAATTTATTCCAGATCGGCGCCTACGACCAGCAGATTTGGGAGAAATCAGTGGAACAGAGAGAAATTAAGGTATGTTTGTTTACTTCATATTTCTGTCACTTCACTGTTTTTTTTCTCTTTTTTGTTTTTTCCATTTTTGTTTATATTTTTCCTTCTGTGCTTTGCTTATTCAAAAATATCTCTTCTTCCTTTGACTTTCAATCCTCCATCTTCCTCTCTCCGTTTTCTTTTGTTCGGTTTTCATTGCCTCTCACCAATGCCGCCAGTTTCTTTTCCAGTGTTTTTCTTTTTAACTCTTTCCTTCTGCCCTCCTGGCTGGGTGACACCTGCCCATCTCTCTTCTCTTCACCTCCACCTCATCCCTTCTTCCTTCCTCCTCCTCCTCTGCAGTTTATTTCTCTGGTGAGTATTCAGCAGGGACGAAGTCCCTCCTGTTGCCCACAGTGCACGTGTGCTCACCCACGCTATAGATGAGTAGAACTGTGGTTGGTTGATTTGATGACTCAGTTCAGTAGCTATGTTGAATCCTGGCCTGTGTATTAACCCCAACGCTACGTTTGCACTGCAGCTGTTTTTTCTTTTTTGTTGTTTGTTTTGTTTTTCTTAAGAAGTTAAAACTGCAGCCAACATTAATCTGTTGACGAATAAGGAAAACAGGCAGATGTAGAGACGTCTCTGGTGTGAACGCACAGCTGCATCAGCATGAATCATTTGATCAGGCACCAGGCGGAGTGTGCGGAAACATTGCAACAGTGACACTTTATGTGTCACAAACTTGTTGAAGGTCGGCTCCGATTAAAAGATTCACCAGAAACAAAAGTTTTCCAACATTAAACTGTTTTGGGGCCACAGCTGCTTTTCAGTGACCAGTCGGTGTTGTGCGGTTCCTGTGGGAACAACAGATTCTAGGTAGGACAGTACATTCCGAGCCTCCGCTTCTCGACACGACTGTGCTCTGATGTCCTTTCCTCTAGTTACCCCCATTCAGCTGGGAACCATCAGCCTCTTAAGTGTTATTGCAATGTGTAATGCAGGAGGTCACTTACCGTCAATGCAACGTCACCTTTTTGGTGCAGACTTGTGCATCGTCATATGTGACGCTGTTCAATGTCAGCAGCTCAAAACATAGGAAAAAAAAAAAACCCACAATGAGAAAGTAATAAAAGTGGAGACACTGGAGAGAGGGATTGCTGCGGTGGGAGAAAGACAAGCGTCTCAGTGGGACAGTAACATGAATCGGTCCATTTTAAGAGGGAGTGGTCCTTCATAGACACCAGAAACTTGAGAGTAATTGAGGATTTGTCATCGCTCTTCTTCAGTTAGGCTGTGTCAAGTAGATAAAAGGAACAGGCTACGAACGTGTGGTAAACTCACTTCTATCACTTTTTCCTTTTTTCCATATTTGTGGTCTTCAGCCCCAGATGACACTGACTCAAGCGACATCACTGAAGGCACTTTGTCAGCTTTCACACAGCCACAAAAGACTTTATATAACATCGTTCACATAAGTATTTGTACACCCTAAGACCTGTAAACAGACTTTAATGTATACATGGCTGGAGTTCCTCTTTACGCCCCCAGTCTTGACTGACCTTTACACTGAAAATGAAAACACTTCACTTTAAACAGAAATCATATGGTTGATAATTTATAGGTGACCTCCTTTGCACTGCTTCAGAACGTCACCCTGTGGCCTCATATTACAGGTTAATGGGACAATATTGTTTGTGTTGTGTGCTTGCGTGAGCGCATGCCTCGAAGTCCCTCGTGGTCCAGATTAGTGGTAATTAAAGCCTCTTCACCTTTGACCTTTTTGGAGGGCATCTTCATCTTCATCCCTCCCTTCTCAGATTTTTATTAGAGATTCTCTTACATCCAAGGTTCACAAAGGAGTGTTTGAGAAATCTCACGAGGCTTCTAAAAGTGTTTTAATAGGGTAGGATCACACTTTGTTTTAAAGTTGCGTACTTTAAGTTACTCGTAGTGACAGAAGATGAGAAGACATAAAAACGGTGTTGACATCTGAGTATGTTGCTTTGGGGTCAAGAGGTTTCACCTCTGCTTTAACGTCCCTCTTTCCCTCGCACTGAGGTTAGATACCGTCTTTCATGAGCTCAAAGTCCACACGCACATACACCTTGGCTTTAAGTCTGTCAAGGGAACAGCGCAGTTTATCTTGGCATGGTATACATACAAGATGTCACCTCCTCACCCCTGTAAATTGTTAATTATACCTTTTAGTGGCCTGTAAAAATTCTTAGATACCAGTTGTTTTCAGAAGTCTTGACGATCTTAGACACTTGAGAGTCAAATGTGCAGATGTTCTTTTTTTAGCAGTAAGAAGTGGGATTGAGTATATCTCTTATCATACTGACCACTTAAGCATCAGGGCTTTTGGTTAACGGAAGATACAGCTGCACTTTCACGCCCTTATCATTCTCTGTAGATTCATAATTTTGATTTAACTATGTGCCATGTGAATTTCCAAAAGTATGTCCAATAACAGGTGTATTGAGACTGTAAATAGATCAGGAGGATCAGAAGCTCTTCCTTTGCTTTCCATCTGATCTCTTGACTTTTCAAACACAAATTAGACAAATATTCTATTACAAAAGTCTTATTCCAACATTTGCCTAGAACCCTTATAACTGTTCTTCCAGATCACTTCATACTTGGGTACTTTTATAATCCTGCTATTTTTTTTATGGTATAACTGACAAAAAGGAAATTTTTTCTTGCTAATAACCCTCAAGGATGGAAGAAAAATAGTGAGATAACTTTTGGAAAGTAGAGCGCATTTGAAATTAACTCTTAAAACCCACAGTTTGACCCAGTTGAAAGCCAGTTTATCAGTGAGCTCTCTTAGATATAAACCTTGATAAGGTGTAAAACTGCAGAAGAAAACCGTTGGCCACCTGCTGGTGCAAAGAGGAAACTACAGTATATCCTGCTTATACTTAAATATTTACATTTTAAGTTGTGTAGCAAATAGTTCCACTGCAGACTAAGGATAAATAAGAGCAACAAGCAGCCTTGATGTAAAGAGCAAAAAAAACCACAAAAACCTAGCCATTTGAAACCTTTTCCTCTTATGAATGAAATGATTCTTTGAGCTGACATCATAACTTGAAGCGGCAGCTGAAACAAGTTTATAGAGGCACTGAGTAATCGTGGTGAGGTGAGATGTGTGCGAACATTACTGCTGCGGTAAATCTGCTGCCAAGAGGAAGCTATTGATTGGCTTGTTTTTTTTTTTTTTGTTGGTTTTTGTTTTTTTTAGCGCTGCACACACACGGACACACATACAGAGAAACTTAATGTCCTGTTCGCTCGCTCGCTCTCTCACTCTCTCTCACTCACTCTCCCTCTCTCACTCTCACTCTCTCACTCAGGCACAAATACTCAAACACACCTGGCGTATTGGTTCACTTGCTGTGTTATTTAAAGATAAGGGCCTCCATCAAGCCTCGGTATCAGACCATTGACTGATAACAGAAAACTTGAATGGGCTGTGTGTAAATATTAGCATGAGACAGCCGGATTGAATTGGACAGTTTGTCGGCTTTAACAAAACTACGTTCGATATGACTCAGGGCTATAAAATGTGCAGTATCTTGAAGCTTTGTGAGGACTTGTTAAGATTTCCCCCGTCTTGTACGTTGATAATGAAAATGTGCTAAACATTTAGGCTGTGTTTTGAAATTTACCAGTGCTGGTGCAGTCACTGGTTTTGGTCCTGAATGCTTTTTCCTATACTTTGTCTTCCTTTAAAAGTATAAATATTTTTCTTCAAAAAATTTTTTTTTTTTCATTAATTTTACCCAAAGAAGCTAAAGTTCTCAAATGTTAAGTGTTGAAACACAAAACTATGGAGAGAAATTTGCCTAAATAATGAGATGTGTGTGAACAACTTAACTGCTGTGGTAAAGTTTCTAAAAGTGGCAAAACTTCAATTAATATCAGGAATTATCTGGTCAAATAATAGTTAAAATGATAATAAATCGATCACATAATTAAAGCAGCTTTTGGTATTTCAGTTACTTTATTATTTTATGTTGTTTAATGCTTCATCAAACAACAAACGATCCATACACTTCTTTTTTTTTTTTTTTTCTTCATTCAACGTCCCCTAAGCTCTTGTTTCTGCAAAAACGTGGTTTGGATGGGAAACTTTGACTGAAGAACACACACACACAGTACAGACTATATTCATCTGTATTTCCTGTCCCTGTTGTCACTAACATTGAAAGGCTGTCATACACCCAATGCATGTCAATTTCATCATTTATAGAGTTTCAGTACAGTTTAACACAGATGACAGAGCAGTTTCTCTCTCTCTCTCACGCACACACACATCCACACATGCATACACTTGATCTGAGCATGTGTTTGTATGCATCATAGGAGGAAGTGAAATGACACAGCTGGTTCCGATGAACAAAAGGTCTCTCAGGACGTTGTACTCCCTTTCTTTAGTCTGAATTCAACAACACCTGCAAGGTAGCTGAAGAAAGTCAACAGTCCGTTCAAATCAGTGCATCAGAGTCAGGAAACGGGTTCCCCCAGATCTGGCTGGAAATGTAGAAATGAATCTTGTAGTTGAGAGTAAATGTACACGCTTGTTCATAGGGATAAAAGCCAGTAGCTGTGTGTGCCTCCTCAAACACTGTGTGTGTGTGTGTGTTTACGAAGGCATACAGTACACAAGAAGCCTCTTGCAGTTGAGTTCCTCTAGTATGTGAATTTATATATTTTAGTCACCTCGCTCTCAGTTCCTCTCTCTGGCGTTGACTGTGTCTCTCTGTCTCCCCCTGCAGGGCTTGAGGAATAAGCCGAAGAAGACAGGACATGTCAAACCAGATCTTATAGACGTGGATTTGGTTAGAGGTGAGAAAACTCTGTGTGAGTGCGCACGTGCACTCTTTCTTTCTTTTAGGATAATCAGATACCAAACATTCTTCCTGCTAAAGCTAAAATCATCAGAAAGACGATATCGTCTGTTCAGTGGCATCAACAAAACAAACACACACGGACACACACACACAAACCTGAGATGCCAGCGTCGTCGTGCCAACCTCCTGTCATCGTTAATCCTCGCCTTTTCTGTGCTCAGCTCTCTATCTGCGCTCTCATCTCTCTGCATCTGTCTCGTATTCGTCACACTTTTAATAATTTATCAGATCAGTCAAATGTATCCCCGTTGTTATTTCGTTGCACAGGTAGAGATAATCGAGAAAGAGATGGAGGAAGAGAATAGATGAGGAGGAAGATGTGAAAGGATGGATGTAGATGAGCATCAGAAGAGATTAAAAAAAAAAAGTCAGAGGGAAGAAGCAAAGGATTAAAAGATAAAAACACGCCTCCAGTCTGACTCCAGGATGTATTAAATGATAAGTTTACTTGCTCACCAAAGAGTCATTTCACTTCATTAGTTCTTCTCATCAAATTAAGTGTTTGTGTGTGTGCGTGCTTGTGCGTTCGTTCCTCTTCAGGTTCGGCGTTTGCCAAGGCCAAACCAGAGAGTCCGTGGACGTCACTGACCAGGAAAGGCATCGTCCGAGTCGTCTTCTTCCCGTTCTTTTATCGCTGGTGGATCCAGGTCACCTCCAGAGCGATTTTCCTCTTACTGCTGGCTCTTTATTTGCTGCAAGGTAAGTGTGTGTGTGTGTGTGTGTGAGAGAGAAACGGTGTGTTGAATGACCAGCAAAGTATATTGTCAGTTGTTTGTCTTGCAAACCCCAGGTGCTTATGTGCATCTAATCTGTTGTTCTTTTTCTTGAAATGCAAACATGTACACTCACTCACTCATTCTCTCGCCCTCTCTCTCTCGCTCTCTCTCCTGGGCTAAGCCTAGTGCTGCACACAATCACTGCATAAACACTGTTAAGATCACTGACCAGTGTTTTCCACCACCACATCATGTGGGCCAGACAAGCGGGTCAACACTCGGCTCTCTCTCTCTCTCTCTCTCTAACCCTCCACCCTTCCTGTTCACTTCCCTCACATGCTACATAAAAACACTCACACCTTCTTTTGATGTAAGGCAACATTAAATTTCTTTTTTTTCGTTTTTTTACCAGTTAATAATTTGTTGTGGCTTTTGTTAGCAAACGGTTGCTAAGTTACGTATCCGGCAGACACAAGACAGCAAGAGCTTCCCGTCAGAGTTGTCATTCGGACAGTTGAATTTTAAGTCCAGGATTCGCTGAAACTGTTTGGTTCTGCACAAGCTTTTCAGTAAAATATCTGGATCTTTAGCAGCCAGATGTTCGACCTCCTTTGAAATAGTAAGATCGGAGTTATTCGCACATGACATGCGGTTGCAAGGCTGTTGGAAATCCACCCGCTGTAAAGGGGTAACGCCTGCACACAAACTCAAAACCACAGATTTCTTTAAACTGGCAACATTTTGATCCCAGCTGGTTCTTTGTCAGGTCAGAGAAGAAATTGCTGTGACCTCACAAAGATTGGACTGGGATTTAAACGTCCGTTTTAAATAAATTACTGGTTTCAAGCCACCGGTTTTCATTGGCTCTTTGCAGTTGCATGCCAGGGAAGTAAAATGCATTTGGTTTGTCTGAGAGTGTGAGCTGTGGCTGATGAGAGCAGTGAGACTAAACCATGCACTAATTGTCTGAACTGCAAAACCGAAACAATGAGCTAAAGAAAAAGCTTAGAAGATGCACAAAGAAAGTGGCGTTAAGTCTCGGTGCAGGTTCAAGTAATAACTTTTGATACTGCTGCTTAATTCTGTTTATAATGTCTCACAGTTGCAGCAGCTGTCCTGTATGTGACCATCCCTCAGCCTCATGGGATACCGGCCACCGAGGTGTTTGGAGCCATCTGGCTCATGTTGCTGCTGGGCACCGTCCACTGTCAGATCGTCTCCACCAGGACGCCGAAACCTGCCTCCAGCAGCGGGGGGAAGAGACGCAGGTAAGGGGGGGGGGCAGTACTCCTGAGAAACGGTGAAGGGAGTGAAGGCAGTATGGAAAATAAAGGGGGAATGACAGAGCTGAAGAGAGGGAGGAAGGGAACGAGGGAGCAAAGGAGGTGAAAACATTGAAAATGGAGAAGGCAATAAAGATTAGCTGAAGGATAAGGGAGCAAAGGAGACAAGACTGTTGAGCCATTGAAGTATCAGGGGGATGCTGCCCCCAGAAGATCTGTCTGGAAAGAAGGGAAGCACAGGAAGAGATAGACCGGGGGGGGGTGGAGATAACATGCACGAGAACGAGAGAGAGCGGAGGAGGGAAGTCGTGGAAACAAATGAATACGTCTTTTGTTTCCGGCCTGCGTTTGTCCTCGCCGGCTTTCAGCCAAGTTCTCAGTCAGCTTCTTTCGCTCTACATCAAACTCAAAAATGAGTTTATTATGGAGAGATTTTTTTTTTTTTTTCCCACCAGTTTCTCTTCTCTCTTCTCTCAAAGACTAGAGAATCAATCTCAGGACCAAAATAAATGAGCCAACACAGCCTTTGCATTCTTTCGCAGTAGATTTCTTTTTAAAGACACGAAGCAGCAAATTAGAGTCTTTGAATTGATAACGGTAAACTCTTGAGGAAATCTCTCCCTGATAAATGTGGTGTCACTGGTTGAAGAAAAAGATTTACTGTGTGTGAAAGAAAGTAGCTTGCTTTGCTTTGTGTGTTTTGTAGCATTTAGATTTGCAGTCTGTGATTTTATTTATTTATTTATTTTCGGTTTGTTTGAAGCTTGACAATGAGTGGCGGCTCTTATCTGGTTCAGAATGATGTAAAGACAATTTTCAGACTCTTGGGAAGAAAATTGGAACATGCCAAAGTTTTGGAAAGGGTTTGGTTAGGTTTTGGAATTTAAGGCCGGGGGGGGGGGGTGTAATGGCATTTGCTCCTTCTTTCAATCAACCTCAGTTCTCCTTCCCTTCAAGGACAGTTATTTAAGACAAAGGTGACTCTGTTCCTCTGAATATTTCTCTTGTCTTTTCCTTGTTCAGCTCCTAGCGACATTTCATCTCATGGACAAATCAGTGTCTAAGGCAGGAAATACATTTTTAGTCTGTTGGCCACTCTGATCAGCAGTTTCCAAATTTCACAGGAAGCTTTGCCTTGAGATCACAAACCAAATTTAGTTTTAATAATTACATTTCCATCACATGAATCATGAGAGAAATACTTCCCAAACTTCCTATTTCCTCCTGCCTTTAAATTTGAAAACCAAACGAGTTCTGTCCCACAGCTTTCCTCTGTCCTTTTTAGTCATAACCAAATCTATTAATCAATTTCTGCACAATCCACTCTTTATCTTAATATCCTGCAAAAGTAGATGCTGAACTTCAATTTCTTTATTTTTGATTTGTGCAATTGTATTATTCCATTTACCCACTTAAATGAAATATGCTGCTCCATAATCATATCTTTAAACCACAAATTTTTTATACTCTTGTCATGTTTACCAAAATCATGTTAAAGCCCTTTATACAATAAGTATAAAATACGTGATTTGATTTTTTTTTTTGATTTTTTTTTTTTTTTTTTTAGTTTCAGTGTTATGCCTTTTTAATTGAAAGAATTCAATTCACATATATTACAAGTTTAGGAGAATTTTCTAAAAATCTACTTTTGGGGATTAACAACCTATAAGATGATTTTGGTAAAATTTGCCTTTAACTGTCATCAGCCCCTGTGTCCAGCGGGTGTCAGGATTTCTAGCTGCACTGTTAAAATTTTTTCCCACCGGTAGCACCCGGTGCAGACGCTGATCATGAACATACTGTTACTATGATATAATGCTGCCAAGCCCCCGTTGGACACAGGGCTGTAGTTTCTTAGTCTCCAGGTCGGCTCTAAGTCTCTCTCCACCCTCTACTCTTTCCAAACCGAAGGAAGTTGAGGAAGGCATCTCAGATGGAGGTGCATAGGGAAGGCGACGGGTCTAGCACTACCGATAACACACAGGAGGGGGCGCCACACTCCCACTCAGCCAGCAGCACATACAGCCTGGGCGCTCTCTTCCAAGATTTCTGGCATGATATCTGTAAAGCTGGGTGTGTATCTTCACTTCCCGTCTTCCTATAAAGAGATGATGTAAAGGGTGCGGCGCTTGGCTTCAGTTTCTGAAATGATCGTACAAATTTTGGACGGCCGATCCAATGAATTTAATTTATTTAAACACAAAACTCTAAATTCCAAATGTGCAGTTTCATCTTAAAACAGAATTTGTTCTATTAAAATAACACGAGTTCTCTGTATCAGGTCAGGAACTGAGATCATCTTTGAATTAAATTTGGAACTTGAATATCAATTTTCCACTTTGTGTGACTGAAGCCAGCCGCTGACTCATACCTAACACGGGCACCTTTAGCTGCAACATCGCTTCCTATCACACTGTGAACTCGTATCCTACTGGAGAAGGATGGAGAAAAATTTCAGCTGGCTGACGATGCAACTAATAGCTAACAATTGGATGATCGGGAAAAAAAGTTTTCACCCCCTAGTTGATTCCTGTGGAACCTAATCGTAGCAATGAGAACAATATTTCCATCTTATATGCGAGGAGCGAGGGGACTTTGCAGCTAACTGTAATATATAAATGACTTGCTGATCGAGCTACATTCAAAAGAAGCATGGGCCAATGTTCTAAAATGAAAACAATTCAGTAGTTTCAGATTTTAATCTTGAGAAAAATCCAACCAATGTCTTGTAGCTGCTGTCGGGATGTTTGTTCTGACCTCTGCCTCTCCCCATGCTTCTGCTTTAGCCAGCTTTCAGCAGCCTGCAACAGTGTGGAACGTTTGTAGCCACTAAATAACTCTTGATTTGGACTCTTCCTCCAATTGATTATCTGTTACACTCACTCCAGCGCTGGACTGCAAGACACTTCCTTTTCCTCAGCAATCGATTCATTACTCTGCTGATTAACTCACTTGTTTACCTTCTCAACTTTACTGGGAACTTGTATTTGTGAGGAAGACACAGCAACATACTTACAACTTAGAACATTACACTTAAATTTGCATGTTAAAGCCACTGGTTCCAATACTCGTGTACAATTTTAACATATCATTTAACTTACCTGTCTTTTACTTGGTTAATGCAGCGACTGTTATCGAGCACATCGTGTTTTATGCAACACTTCCGGTTTTGTCGATTATTTTATATCAATGTTCCACACTGTTGCGTTGCATCCTGTTAGTGTGATTTATCTCACTGCATGTCTGCTTCTGACACTAAACTTGTTCAAAGGTGAACTCACCGCTCTAAGTATGTCTCTGTACATGTTCGTCTTATTCTGTTGGTTTCCCCTACTCTCCCCATCTTGCCTTCCTTCTTCCCTCCATTTCCCCCGTAAAGATCTAAGAAGTCCAAGCTTTCCATCGACAAATCTACGGAGACGGACAACGGCTACGTGTCACTGGACGGCCGGGTGACCAATCGCAGCAGCGAGGAGGGACTTCAGCTCCCCGAGCAGCGATGCAATTCGTTAAACAGGGCTGACGAGGTGTGCTGGAACTCACTCGTCCAGCCAACGCACGCTCAAACAGCCCGCGGCGCAGGACTGATGCTGGCGAGTGGCAACAAGGTGAACCTTCAACTCCTCAGTATTTAACAGTTTAACTCAGTGTTTAACTTTATCAGTAACCAAGGCAGGTGTTGATGGTCCACTAAAGGGTGTGGGTGTGTGGCTGGGTGGCTGTGTGTGTGTGTGTGTGGTCTTTAAGGAGCCTGCCTCAGATGAAGCGTCCAGCGAGGAGGACCCCGAAGCCTCCTACAGCGCCCTCCGCAGGGGAGTCGAGAGAATGAACAGTGACAGCACACTCCGAAACCGCAAGAATACACACCACTACAAGAAACACTACGCTGTGGAGGTAAAGACGCACGGAGGGCAACATGTTAACTTTAAAAAGCAGTTTATATACCAGAAAGGAAAACGGGACAAACATGCAACGACCCCCCGTGTCTGTCCCGTCTTCTGTCAGGACGTCCCCAAGTCCGGCACCAGCTCCAGATGTTCCAGTCTGAGGACTCAGGACTCGGAGAGCACACGACATGAGTCCGAGACAGAGGACCTGATGTGGGAAGACTTCCTGCACTGTGCTGAGTGTCGATCCTCATGCACCTCCGAAACAGGTCAGAGGAAGAGAGTAGCACAGAAATGTAAACAGCCAAAACATTATTTGTGAGTTGTTTGTTTAAATATCTTTAGTAGCTCTTATGTACCTACTACAGTCGTTTTAATGATCCTGTCCTTGCTCACTGATAGCTGAATATCTATGGGTTATTGTACTGAAGCTAACGTTCACTCCTTTTCTTTAGAGGGAGAAGGCGGAGGAACACCTGTATGTCCTCCTGCTAAAAAGGAATATAGAGACGACCCTTTCCATCAGGTCTGTGAACTCATTTACCTTAGAGACGTAGTGCACATGGGGCTGGTTAGTGAATTTATCAGGTTAAATAAAGTTATTGAGTGTTGCTCTTTTAAATATTAAAAATACTTTTCAAAGTTAGCCCAGTTTTAAGACATCTGATTGTGAAGGGGGTTTCTTTACTGTGCCAAATTCCTACTTTGAACAGAGTCAAATAGAGAGGTCAATATTACCGCGTGCTTTCTTCTTCTTTCTTTCTCCTGCAGGGTCACGTTCCCTGGCTGCACAGCTCTAACCCCGGCCTGGAGAGAGTGAGCGCCATAGTGTGGGAGGGAAACGAGTGTAAAAAGGCCGACATGTCCGTCCTGGAGATCAGCGGCATGATCATGAACAGAGTGAGTGACGGTCGTACAAGAATAGAGACGTTTCATGGTTTACCTCCCTTTCTGTTTAAAAAAAAAAAAAAAAAAAAAAAAAAATTTAACCACGCTGTTCTTTGGGTTCTTTTTTTGGTTCTCTGCCTCACTACACAGGTTAATCTCTACACTCCTGGTATTGGTTACCAGGTCTTTGGGAACCTCGTTTCAGTGACACTTGGACTCACACCCTTTGCATATAGGTACTGCTGCCATAACCTCTCAATATGTGAAGTTAGTTTAACCTGCATTTCGTCTCTTGTAACAACAACATAAACAGTAAATAACACTGCAGTAACCAACTATGCCAGAATGTTTTTCATAACAAGGAAAATGCTCCCTAACAGTTGCAGAAAAATGTGAATGAGGGCTGCGTATTACTCGCATCAATCCCTGTCCCTCTCCTGCAGGTTGGCTCAGTACCGTGACTTGGATCAGCTGACCACGCTCTCGGCCAATGAGCTGCTGTCTGTGGCACTGGGGGGTGGATCTGGATCAGATGCACTGGTCATCACCATGGTAACGCTGAGCTTCCTGGTGCGGGTTTGCCTTATATGGCTCTTCTTCTTCCTGCTCAGCGTAGCAGAAAGGACCTACAAACAGGTGAGATGATGAAATTCGGACTTATTGTCTCTAAGTATCCACCTCATTTACACGCTTAACTTTACCCATGTGTCTCAGAGGTTGCTGTTTGCCAAGCTGTTCGGTCACCTGACTTCAGCCCGCAGAGCCAGGAAGTCAGAAGTCCCGCATTTTAGACTGAAGAAAGTTCAGAACATCAAGATGTGGCTGTCACTACGCTCCTACCTCAAGGTAGCGCTCGTTTTAAAAATGTACTGCAGCTGTACTTGTTAGCTAAGTTTCTCAATTTTGATTAACATGTACCAAAGTAAACTGCACACTTTAAAATGCTTTTTCAAAATGTATGAATGTATCTGTTAATTTGGGAGTTGGACACATTTGCAGCTGTAATGAAAGACATTCCACACGGTTGCGTTTTCAGAGACGGGGTCCTCAGCGTTCGGTGGATGTGATCGTGTCGTCAGCCTTCCTGCTCACGTTGTCCGTTGTCTTCATCTGCTGTGCTCAGGTATTTCTTACACACAGGTGTTGGTTAGACTGAGGCTAACAAAATTCTTGCGGTCTTTTTGTGGCGTCTCTTAGGTGTAATTATGTTATAAAGCGTAGTACACAGTGATTAAAAACAGCTGTTGACATCTATAAAAAACCTTCCGCACGCTGTGATTGTCAAGTTTGGGAAAATGAGTTATAGTATGCAAGTAGTTGCCTATTCAGTAATGAGATGAGGTACATGTCCAATATAAATCCAGCTTTAGTGTGGATGAAGTTTTACTTATTTTTCATTCCTTATTGCTGTAGCTCAGCTTTGGGTGGATTTTTAGAGTAAAAGCAACCATGTGTAGAATTAACTCACCATAATAAGCCTAAAAATAACCCGTAGTGTAATACGCTGTAGAAGACTGTACTTCCACTGCTGCTCGCTTCATTCAAATGAATATCTGTTGTAATTAATGTACATGTAATTATCCAGTCCTGAAATATAGCACAATCCCCGCGTTTTTAGTTTTAGTTTCAGGGGGAAAGAAATAGTTATTGACAATGAACTTGTTTCTTTTTGATACTACTGAGAGAATATTTTCCAATCCTACACATGGTGATTTAAAATTACTCTGAAAGCCTTGTTGTGCCTCACTAACAGACTTTAAACGCACCCGCCGAACAGCAGGGCTACCCCCCAGAAGTCAAGGCGCCCATTAGGTGAAATCCGTCAGTCAACCCCAAATCGTGACGTCACCCAAAGTTATATTAACCTTGAAACTCCGGAAACTCATTGCTTCTGGCTTGGACCTTTGCTGATAGAAGTGCCAACGATTACGGCTTATGGGAGTTGTTCCTGGTTCACCGGCGCCAAGCCCGTCTGCAGAGGGAAGGGTTAACCCTGGATTGTTGATCCGGAGATGCACTACAGAGGAGGCGAAGCAGCTCGACGAGCTCCGTTGACCTATAGAGAGACCCGGCGCCTGTACCCTCTACTGCCAAAGTTTAATTCGGGGTACAGAGCCAGGAGAACCTAGGGCCTTCCCCAAGGCCGTCGTTCAATCCACCCCACGCCTTACTTTCCTGTCTTCCTTGAGCGATTTGGTCCAGAAGCACAACGCCCAGCATAGCCACACCGAAGTGGTGGTAGGGGGGTGCACAAGCGGCCCCTGCGCTGTTTGACCCCAGTTACGGTAAATTCAAATGATCCTGCAGAAGTCAACAGGGCAATGCTCACCCTGAGTAAACCCCTGCAGATTGAGCTCTGCAATGTGAGCATCACTAGCTGCCTGCAGAACAGGTCCCCATCAGTCATGACCTGCCAGACTGGCGAGCTCAAGTTGACGCTCCCAAGCCACTTGGCCGGGAGGCAGTTCGGCCAACTTCAAGCGAGGAAGTCGCCGCCATCCAAGAACACAGGGAACCCCCCTATCGGTGCTCAGGCCATCCCCGGAGCCGGCCTCCGAACCCTCAGTCACCGCCGGCAGGCAATCACGAGTCTCCGCAGAGCCATGGGTTATCCCTCTGTCCGTTGACCAACAAGCGCAGCCTTGTACAGTCCCTGGTTGGTCGGAAGCGTGCACCTCAGCCCCGGAAGAAATCCTGGCACTCTGGTCAGAGATATCTACCATTAGCCGGGATCTGCACAATGGTTCTGGCCAGCTTGACCCTCCTCCTCTTGAGCGGCAAAGCCACCGCCTGCTCTCCGCGCGGACGCCGCAGACCCCAGTCAAAGCAATCGGAGTGTCTGCTCCCCCCATGCAGACTGGGAGAAAGGAGATGGTGCATTTGGGGGAGCGTGATTCCTCACCTCCAAACCCCATTCTTCCTGGGGGCCGACTTACTCATCAGACTTGGCGCCCAGCTGGACACTGTCAACCAGGTCCTGTGGTCCCAGGCGGACGCTGGAAAGCACCCTATTAGTTTGGCCTCCTCTTCAGCAGTTGGGTCATCACAGCAATTATTTCACACATCATGCACAGGCACATACAAACCCCACAGGTCAGACTGGTCGGGCTCCATATCATCCCAACACGATTTGCACACCAGTCTGTGTCCACCTCACAGGCTCACTCAGTCCTATCCAGGAGTAAGCCACCTAACAACCTTTCACTTACCTTTTCTTTCCATTCCTCTAATGAACAGCTAAAATAATATCAAGGCAACAGACAGTGAAATTCTTGATTATCTTGTCGTGACATCAGAAGGTAGCTAATACAATGAGCACTCTGCCCAGAGTTAGCCTCCGAACTGTCCAGATGCTAAAACCCTCTGAACCGCAGGAACACACAGACTTTGAAACCTAGGTTTGCACACAAGCTACAGAACTGTTGGGTCATTTGATCCAAAGGCTGCGACCAGCATCCCAGCCTTCAGATCAAAGGGGGGATGTTGTGCCTCACTAACAGACTGTAGACAAAGGAGGCCCACAGCCACACCCATGTGTCAATAACCGAGGGAGACAAAGAACTCAGCAGAGCAACCACGGGGTCTCAGTTGGATAACTGACCAAATGGGCAACGTGCAGCGCCCTCCGAACGGCAGGGGTTCCCCCCAGAAGTCAAAGCTCCCATTGGGTGAAATCCGTCAGTCAACCCCAAATCGTGACGTCACCCAAACTCCGAAACTTCTCAAACTCATCGCCTCTGGCTTGGACCTTCCCCACGACCAGCAAGCTCAGCTGCAGAAGGAAAACGCTGCCTGCAGCTGGAAGTGAACTCCACCCAGGCTGAGCTGAACCGAAAACACAGATCTTGATCTCCTGCGAGTAAAAGTCCGCACTGCCCAACAAGGGGCAGAATCCAGGCCCAAGGAGGACTGGTCCGGTCAATTGAGTAGTGGCACCTACCTACCTGCCCAGGAAGCACGTGACAACGTCCCTGGGCTAGAGGAGGTTAACCACACAGGCTCAGACAGCCGATGCCACCTCCACCCAGATGACCCACAGGACCAGAAACCTCACGGCTCCTTGTCAAGCGAGACGTATCTGTCTTGGTGGTTGGGAACCCAGCAGCTGTCCAACACAGCACCAAAGGAAGTGGGATCTAGAAACAGAACCACTCCTAGCGGGGTAACCTCCAATGACTGGCAAGCGCCCCACGTCACACCCCCTTCCTACTGAAGGGGGTGACTACTCCCACGCCCAAGATGGCGTGGATGACTTTAAACGGCCACGAACCCGTGAGCCGTATATACGAGACACAAAACCTCGTGTAAATCGTACTCCATCGCAATCGCCGCAGCGATCTGAGCGACTCGGGAAGCTCAGACTCAGACACCGAGCAGTCGTACTATAGCTGAGGTTGCGCAGTCAGCAGATCGAGTCCCTTGCTAAGGACAGAGCACTTCGATCCAGCCAGCCCAGATGCCAACATTGACCAATACCTTTGAGAGGTCAAACACCGATCGACTATCCTCACACCACATGAGAAGCTTAAGTTGATCTGGAAGACCAGTGCAAGGAGTGTCCATGCGTTCATGGAGACTCTACCAAATGACATCAGAGACTGCTACCTGTCGCTGCGTGAAGAATACTCGCCATATATTGATGAAGTCTCTGCCACCTTTCAAAAGAAGCTCGAGTCCCCTCAGGACTACTACAGGCGTCTGAGAACAGCGTACTTCCACGGACGCAACGCACCAGGCCTGGAGGAGGACCGCACTTTTAAGTGCTTGTTCCTTCACAACCTCCATGAGTCGGCATTGCAATGTCAATGCACTGCAGAACCCATGGCCTCAGTATGCAGGACACTAAGAAGTCTGCGCAGTTGGCATGGGAGACGCGCAGACACCTCACACACAAACACTTCAATACTTGTTTCATGATCTGTAGTTAGTAACAAGCTGATTGACTGAGTCAGCGCCGACCTCCAGTCCTTCTTATTCATTCTAGAATTACCAATATTTCCTAAATATTGGCAATTCAGAGCCAACACCCCTTTTGAGACTGCATCCAATATTTGGTTATTGGTTCAGGTTTTCCCGGTGGTGTCCCATGTTGATGGTCTAAATTAATCAGATTCCGTTAAGTTTTAATAATTACCAGTGATTATCTTTGATAATCAGTAATGATCACTAATAGCCAGATCTTGCTCCTGCACTGCACAACAAATGGTGCCTTATGTGAGACTGCATCTGAATTACAGTTATTAGTCCGGGTTTTCCCGGTGGTGCCCCATTATTAGTAATCCTGATTAAGCCGATCCATCCAAATCTTGATAATTATTAATGATTATTTTGATAATCATTGACTATTGCCAATAACCAAATCCTGGATGAGGCTCTGAAGCACAACAGCCTTTACTCTAAAGATTGAATATGTACTTACCTCTCTCCCTTCAGTTGCTCCACGTCCATGAAACGTTCCTGGAGTGTCACTACAACTGGGAGCTGGTGATCTGGTGCTCCAGTCTGTCTCTATTCCTGCTCAGGTTTGTCACTCTGGGCTCTGAGACCAGCAAGAAGTACAGCAACACCTCCATACTGCTCACTGAACAGGTACGAACACACAGGGAAATACATACATACATTAAACGACAGCAGACGTGTGGTAAAACGTTCACACTGATCCATTGTGCGCGTGACAGATCAACCTGTATCTGAAGATGGAGAAGAAGCCAAATAAGAAGGAAGAGCTGACACTGGTCAACAATGTGTTGAAACTGGCTACCAAACTACTCAAGGTACAGGCTACCTGCACATCTCATTATTAGGATTCCTCAAAAACTGATGACTGCAACTACAGGTTTTTTTTTTAAACATTTAAATGACGATAATTATCTAATGCGTTCCTATCTCTCTCTGCAGGAGCTGGATACTCCATTCAGGTTGTATGGTTTGACCATGAACCCTCTGCTCTACAACATCACCCAGGTGGTCATCCTGTCTGCTGTGTCAGGAGTCATATCTGACCTGTTAGGATTTAACCTGAAGGTGAGTGTGTGGGACAGAGGTTAATGGGTTTTATTTCACTGTTCTACATGGCGTCATTTCTGCAGTGCTTATGAAAACTAAATAAATAGGCACAAATCTGTGCTTCTGACCAGTCGCTAGACATCTTAACAGTGCAGACCTTTGAGGAAGGAGAGCACCAGGAAGTCCATAAGGGGCTTTTGTAGTTTATCAACTCTGTTGTACAATAGTTTTATGAAGCCCTGTTCTGCCAAACTTACAAATGAACTGAACTGTGCCATTTCCTGGTGTGACCAGGGCTTAAGGCTTAATTATGGAAATCAAAAATAGTATTGGATTACTTCAGTTTTCAAAGTTATGTATTTTGTCAGATTTTATTTCATAATGTCAAACACTCTTGCTCTACATAAGCCTCCGTACGTAAAGTACGGAGTTACCTTCACATTAAGTACCTACGTCCTGATATAAGTATTAACTTGCAGGGCTTCTTTTACTAGTAATGGACTTTTTTTAGATTGTGGTATTTATAAACTGCTGTTGGAAACAGAACCATCGTTTAACCCTTAAAACTATGTGGATACATACCGAACACCTGCATATAAATAAAAATGTTTTCTGTTCATCATCTAAAATCTAACGGAGGATTTATGGCTTGAGTTTGTTTCTGTTCACAGCTGTGGAAAATCAAATCATGACAGTGAAGAGAGAGATGGTGTCACCCAGTCAATCTCACTGACTGAAAGACTGAACAGCAGCCTCGACATATCGGAGTGCTTTGACCTTCAATGTTCTCACTTTGTGCAATTTACAAAACTATTTATTTACCCACTCAGTGTTTTTACTTAGGGTTTATTTGAATTCTAGTTTGTTTCCATATGTGTGTTATATGGCACAAAACAACGCTATATTTTACCTGTCTACAAAAGTGTTATAATAGGCATAAATTATTATTATTATTATAATTATTATTATTATCATCATCATTATCATCAATGTGATGGTTTAGGTTCCAAGCCGCATTTGTGACAGTTTTCATTTCAGCTCATTTGCAAATTTGAAGGCAAAGTATTGAGTTGCTGACAGGGCAAAAATCTTTTTATTGTAATTTTTGTGTTTTATTTGCTTAAACTGAAACTTATTTATGTTGAGTGAGTTTCAAAACAAAAGTTCAAACCCTGTTGCAACCTTAAAAATGTTTAAAAATACACAAGTTAGTCCAGTGGTTTTCTTCTTACAAAGAAATTTGTTGATCTGAGTTTCTATTTTATAAAGATTTAATGTATGTAAAAATTTCTTAGATGGTAACTGGTGCAGTAAATCCTTTAAACCACACATATTGTGCTCACTACAATTACAGGGACTCTTAATTATCCTAAACCTGGCTGATTTGGTGAAGAAAACAGTCTAAAATTTCAAGATACTGATATGTTTGGTATAATTCCTGGCATTTGAGTTTTAGCTCTCAGTGCCTGGAAAATAAAATTACAACTACTCTATGTCCTATTCAAAGCAGCTTAACATATCTGTTAATGGATGTTAACAGTAATGTTCTGCAGGTAAAGTATTTAATTTGCTGATTTACCTGAGAAAATTGTTCCTGGTTTTGTTCTCATTTCGGGAAAGTAGTTGAAAAGCCAGTCGACATCAGCACTGCAAAGAAACAATCATCCAGTTAATGGAAATAACACAACATGGAGAACAGGTGACATTTACAGGTATAATGTCAATTTGAATTACACAAACACAAATAATACGTTGTCAATCCAGAAATGGACTTGTGTGTAGAAATAAAGCACAGTCCCATTAGGGTTTGCTGAACGACTTCACTGCAGCTGGTGTGAATTAAAAAGATCCCTTATTTATTTATTTATTTTTTTAAAACTGAGTTGTAATTGTTAGTGGTTTTAACAGTATTTCCATCAACACGTGAAGGTAGTAACTCTTCCTCACAGAGCTGATGTGGTTCAGATTATTTTCAGATTATTTTCATACTATGTTTGTTACAAAGTGCAGGTAATGAATGAGATTTCAAACAGCTTCTCAGTAGAGCTTGATGGTGTTTACCTCAAGCTTTTGCCGACAAGCCTATTTGCTGCATGTAAAGTCACTTCCTAACTTAAATTAGTGTTAAATTGTAGACAAATATCACCTGCTTTTTGCCTCAGCTTCTAAATCAGAATTGACTCCGTTCTGAGTCACGTGCTTTTCTTATTTTCCCATTTCTGATTTTTCTCAAGTGACACAGTTTTTAGGACATTCTCTGTTGACCTGTCCCATTCTTGGGTGAGACATGATACTGTATATTAAAAAAAAAAAAACAATCGTTACAAAAAAAGTCAGATATCGCAAATATTTGAAATGTTGATCTCTAGAGCCCTTCAATTACAAAAATTAAAAATCTTGGAGGGATTTTCCAGGGTTTTTTTCGCTTTGTTTTTTACGAGTGTTTGGCTTAACGCACTCTAGTTTAAAACCTTTAATTACTCACTTTTAAGAGCCATTGATCGACTCTACATCCTGCATATCATAATGCAGGAAGAGTTTTAGCTCCTGCCCCAAGTGCTGACTCAGTCTACTCTGAACATTCTGGGACAATCTGGTGTTTTTGTCTCAAACTGTAGCCACAGCCATTATTAGATTGTTTCATCAATTCAGCCAGTCAATTAATTAATTGGATTTTATATAAAAGTTGATATCAGGCTCCTGGGAGACAGTTAAGATGGCAGATTCATGGCATCTGACATTGATCCTAGCAAAAGTCAGTTATCCTCTGCCTGTCACAGGTTCCTAAACACTGCAGATACATGTCTGAACATGAATGAAGATATGCACTTTAAAAACAGAGATTAAATGGAAGTAGTTACATCTTGTTTCACTGTCAAAATTTCAAGAGGTTTTTTTCATTGTACCTACTGCTTGACACATTGTTTGCTGTTCAATCAAATGCTAGCTCTGAACTTAATATTCTCATCACTCTGAAGTAAGGTCTACATGGTACGTGAAGTTATGCCCACGGAAAATATTTTAAATGTGATTAAAATGCTGACAAATTGTTGCCTCAGTTAATGAGTTGGCAGTTTTATGACTGAAACAAACTTCATTCATAGAAATGCTAGCATAATCATCTTCAGTGTGTTCGAGGAGGAAGACCAAAGTGCTTATTGTTTGTTTTTGTTTATGTTTGTCTCTGCTGGAAAAAGAATGTATTTGCAGCATTATGCTTTAAAATCTGTTTCCCTTTGGAAATACTTTAAGTTGTATTTTTGTTTTCTTTTTTTGCATTGCTCTTCTTGTTCTTTCATTATTCATTTTTAAAGTTGTTTGTTCCTCAAGCTTATCGGAAAGGAGACATGTTTTACTGTGTTTGTAAGGAACAAAGAGGTTTGAGTTGTATGTATGAAAATGAATCTAGTTAAAAAGGACTATGTTGTGATTCTGTCTGAGTCTGAATATTTAGACTTAGATTTTTTTGTGTACTGGTCTGTCCACAAGGTCTACATTTTTATAAGAAAAATAAAAAAATGGTTGTTGACTGACTGACTGACTAGTTGTCATTCAGTATTGTAAAATCCCATCATGCTTAGTGACCTGTACAAGAATGCTGAGAGGGCCCAGCTGTACACTGGCATCCAAAGGACAAGGCACATACAAGGGTAAAGCACAGACACTAAAGAAAACGCCTAAAATGCAAAAACATAAATAGGAAAAACCTGCCAACAGAAATGCTCCATGATGACTGAGTGAAGTGATAGGTTCAATTTTAGAGATATTTTTGCACGTCTGTCAGGCTTTCTAACTTTTTACGAAGTTATATTTTTCTCAGGTGAGAAACTAATTGCACCAATTTCAAACATGTGGACAGTTTATCTGAATAATGCCTGTTTGGAAATTTCTCCAACATTTTCAGATTTGTGAGATCAGCAGTCATTTCAGCAGCTGGGAGTCCGGCTCCAAAAACAACCGGCTGCTCAATGTGACTCATCTCAGGGAAAACAATCCTATCTCTAATCTAATCTCTCTCTAATCTAATTTACCACTGGCTCTTTTGTCCATAGTAATGAGGTGTGTTTTTGTAAGAAAATTCGTCTAAAAAGGTAAAACTGAATATGCGGGATAATATATACATGTTTAATGGATGGTTAAACAACAGTGCTGCCTCTATGGACTCTGCTTTTGGTAAGTGCAGATATATCACCACATTTCAACAAAAATAAATATATATAAATCAGAAAGAACAGAGGCAGTGTTGTCTATATTAAAATTTGATTTCTTTTTAAAAATTACAGATAGGATAATAGTTTCATTTTTTTACTACACTCACACCCCCCCCCCAAAAAAAAAAAAACAAGTTTACAAATAATTCTGTTATTCTGCTGCCGATCCAAATCCAGCCCATCACTCACTCAGTGTCCTGGAGCGCTTCTAGTGTAGCTACACGTTTTCCCTATTTGTATGTGTTTTGATATTTTGCTTTGTGTTATCTCATTATATGCTTTGTCCTTAGGGGTCACTCTACAATTGGGCTTAATTTTAGATAAAGCTGGCAAGAGGAAATAACTCTGAAAGGGGAACATTGAAGCTGTTCTGCTGGCTACAATCTTCCTGGAAATACTTTACATCGCTTTCTCCTTTTATTTGTCACCAAACTATATCTTCCAATTTGCAGTAAAAAATTTTCGCTTTACACACAAGAATTAATGACCCAGACAAAAGTGCTTATGAGTAAATGGTATCGCCCATTTGTAGTTAGGTAGAATTTAAAAAAAAAAAAAAAACTTCTCACTTAACTTCTAGTGGTATCTAGCCATGCAGTTTTGGTCTTCTTGGTTCAGGTTTTGGAGAAACCAGGTCTGAGATTTCTGCCACCACCTGTGGACAAAAACAAAATAAAATTTAAAAAAGGAAAGTAAGAATCCCAAGCATGTGCTCCATGAAATTAATTTTATCTTCCCAAAATCATACAGACATAAGAATTGTATCAACCAAGATGTTTAAGGAATTAAAAGCAGATTTTTGATGTAGGGCCTCTCTATAAGGCTAGGCCTTAGTCAAAATTTGGTCTAAAAACAAAAGTAAAACCCTAAGGAGCCTTGTTAGTCTAATTTAAATGGTACTTAAGTGGAGAATTTCGAAAGCAAATTTAGTTGATCAAATTAAAATCGATGACGTCAAAGTAACTGCCACACAGACAATCTGGTGCCAGCAAGGCTCTGGGCTCCAGAGCAGTCGCCCACTTTTCTTTGATCTGACTAGGAATTTAAGCGTTAAACAAATTCAGGTGATCTCACAAATACTGCCGTAAATTCTAAATAATTTTTATTGTCTTATATTTGACCATGGTCACAGCAAATGTTCCTTAGATAAAGAACACGAAGTCATTCATTTTTTTCTAGATTATGTTACGTGCAATGCTTTTGTGACACTAATAGTCAAATAATTTCATATATCTTTGACAGTGTAACCAAAGCCAGCACTAGAACTAGCCCCTAGCTCAAATGCTAGCCTAGCCATTGAAGCCAGTCTGACTGACAATAGAAACATCAAGCCTATCTGCCCAATCAGTTACATTTGCATTATTTTGGTATACTGGATATATTGGTGCAACACAATCCTACACTGAATCTCATAACGCGGTCAGAGAACATCAATGCGTGTTTCATACTGATTATCATTCACCATAAATGCAAATGACTCTGAATCTTGAATGTCATTTCCAAGTGTTGATCTAATGGTTAAAAGACACAAAAAGGTGTCGAGTGTCACAAAAGCATCACATATTCTATCGACACATTAAAAAAGAATAAAAACTCGATTCATTTAAGGCACATTTTCTATGACAATTTGTAATGTCAATGAAGAAGGAAATAAAAAAATGTATTAGATTTACAGCAGCATTAAATTCCTTAAATTTCCTCACCAAAGTTGCATATTCTTCAGGGGGGTACACTGGTGACAGCGGTTCTCAAGAGCATCTGCTGTTCGGGAAAAAAGTATTAATCAGGGGAAAACAAATTGGTTTACAACTGGGAAATCAACAAATGCCACTGAAAGAGTCAATTATCTCCAGAATTTGAGAAAAGGCGTCTTTTTAATTCAAAATGTACTTCAAAAGGTGCACTTCTAACCACAACAGCATTCAAACTAACTAATTACGATTAATCCAGAGGCCTTAAAATAATTGTCACATATACAATCTGGTGCCACCAAGAGTGTTTGATTGAGACTTTGGTGTTTTTAAAAAAAAAAAAAAACCACGAGGCAAATCCTAAAAACTCTGCTCACTGAAAATGAACTTTACATCCAATTTGTGCAATAAATTCAAAATGGCTGACTGAGTGTAGGTTTCGGCTCCAAGACACCTTTTTGTGAATCTTGGGGATTTTACAGATGTATAATCAATTTCATATTTGCAGGTGAAACACAATGCGAGGGCCAATTCCTATTAGTAGTATATGGAGTCATTTTATCACGGCCAAGGCAAACACGGATAAAATGTGAATTTCACCAAGTCAGGTGCATATTTAGCCCTTCAAAAATGCGAGTAATTTGAAATAATATTACCATTAATAATAAAAGCAATAACAATAATAATTATAAATAACAACAACAATAATAAAAATGAAATAACTAAGAAGTGAGCTAAGAGTACCACTGAGCAGCTTCGGCAGAAAGTTTGTTAGCTGTTTGTTAGCTGAGTGCTAATGGAGAAGCAACATGCTAATGTTCCGGCTGCGCCAAATAAACTAAATAAAACGAGGCGGAGGAAAGAAGCGTCTTAATTTAGCCACAAAAATCTTTTCAATGTCGTACAAAGTCTCTAAATATACATTTACACGGTAAAGCGTGAAAACCCTAGAGCGCCACCGCCACTTGTCGCTGATTATGCGGGTAAACTCACCTGGAGCCTCGGCGGGGGCCACGTCCGCCGCTTCCTTCATTGCGACCGGTTCTATCCCCAAACTCCCACCGCAAACAAGCGTCTTTATTCCCCGCAGCCCGACGCACACTCCTCGGGGCACAGTTGTGGAGAAACACGCAGGAGAAAGCCCCGCACGGGTCCCGCCTCTGGGCTCCGTCCACGCCGGACCCTCGGCGGCGGGTTTGGCTCGTCGCCATTTTATCCTAAAACCCGCCTACGCAGCTCGGTGACCTCTGACCTGTCAATCACGCGTCAGCAGCACAGGCTTGATTTTCTAATAAAAGATTTAAAAAGTCGGTTCTGCACCTGAACGGGTTGTTTTTCTTTTACCTGCAGACTAATCCGTCAATATCCTGATATTCCACCGATCTATAAAATACCAGAGAATCTAGTTGTGAAGACACCCAACGCGTTTTCAAAGTCATTAAAATTGGCAGTTCAAAGTTCACATGTACCGATTTATAATGAACAATACAGATTCTTATATGAGATACTTTTTATTATTGTATATAAGAAATACCTGTTTAATTGATTTTGTGCCCTATACAATAAGTTTATGTTAAGAAAGTAGAATGAAATCCTTGGCGTTTCTACTTGAATGATATATCAACTTATATATATATATATATATATATATATATATATATATATATATATATATATCAACATCAGTTACTTCGATTATATATTTTTCCTTTTGTCCAATAAATCTTTCCCTCAAGTTTGTTGTTGTTGTTGTTGTTGTTGTTGTTGTTGTTGTTGCAGCAGCTGATGCTTATACAGACAATTATTTAGGTCATAATTTAGTGTTGTGCACATACTAATCACCGACAGGACAAAATGACAGATTCAAAAAAACTTTTTATTAGAACAATACAGCAGATATAAAGGTCTATTGCAATCGAACACTCTCATCAGAACGAAACGTGTGCTTCAACAGACAATATGCACTCCTGGAGAGAAATAAATTAATATAAACTAGATAAAATAAAAACAGAAAAAGGGGGAAAAAAAAGACAGAAGATGAAAAAAAAAGCTTTTTTTTTTCTTGCTCAAAGCAAAATGTGATGCAAAGTACAGATGCTGATAATTCAAATAATAATTCAACTTGCTGTTTAGGAACTCAAGAACCTTAATTTCAAACAATCATAAAAATATGACAAGCTCAGAATATTAGTGTTTCTATTGTGCAGGTGCCTGGTTTTGGTACTATCACAGAACTTATTTTTTAAAAACTCCCCTTGTGTTAACATTCAGGTGAAGCGGTTCATATGCCCTTGTAGTAGTTAAGGCAGATGTTTGAGAACATTTTCAGATCAATTCAGGAAACTTTGTTGGGTTTTTTTGTTTGTTTGTTTGTATTTTGAAATTTTTAGGTCACTTTAGACACTTTATACTCTGAGACACTCTGCCCTAAAACACAATGACCTCAGGCTGAGCAAAAAAAAGCAGATGAAAAAAAGACCAAGGAGAAAAGGGAAAAAAAAGTGAATTAAAGCTTGCGATAGTAATAATACCAAAAACAGCAGTGGATAAATTAAAGTACAATCCAGTCAAAAAGAAAAATGTCTTTTCAGACAGAGAATCCATTTTGTCTGTAGAGGTGAATCTTATCATTTGTCACAGAGGAGGAGGACTACAATGAACTGCATCTGTATTCTAGTCATACTGCAGATATGCAGTACTAAAGTGACATATATGACTCTGGGGCCTTGTTTATAAAAAAATGTCTTAAAGTTATCCAAGATGTGATCATTTAAGGGAATGTCATAAAAAAGAATAAACGTATATTGGTGGCATAGAAATTAGTTTTATCTTTAGATATATGACAATTTACAGTAAGAAGATAAATGAAAGTGGCTACATATCATGATGACTTTCATGTTTCATCATTTTGACTTAATATTTGGTTTCAAGCACACATGTACACATGAGAACGTCTTATTCATGAGGCCCCAGGTCTAATTTGAGATCGGTGCTCAAACTCTGTGATGCCTGAACAACACGGGTCAATACAAGAGTGGGGGGAAAAAAAGAAGAAAAAAAAGGCAGAATGGAGGACAGTCGTCCTGTTGTTTCTTTGTTTAGACTCTGAGTTGTCACTTCCCACCTTCACTGGAGACACAATACAAGCAAGACTTAAGAGTCGCTGCTTGTTTGATTATATTAAGGTGTTGTACCTTGTACTTCCTCCTCGTCTCTACCTCGCATCCTTGCATATACAGACTTAATGAAACTGTTTGAAGCACTGCCCTCCAATCACAGAATCTATTATTTGCTCCACTGCACCTCACTGCTAGAACAAGCGTAGATTTAACATCATTTCTCCTCATCTGTAATTGATTTATCATCTAACATATTAATTTATTCTTGCCATCATATTATAACATCTTTTTTTTGTTTTGTTTTTTTCATATATATTTCATACAAATCTATAACCCAAAATTTAGAAATCTTATTTACATGGAAAAGGGTTTTTTTTTTCTTTTTTTTCTTTTTTTACTTTTAAAAGTGACTATTAACCCCCCCGCCCACACCAACATCTCCCCCTGCAACCTTAACAGTCATGGAAGAAATCCAAAGACATTTTCCACTCAATTCTTCTTCTTTTTTCATATTTGAATGCTCTAAAATGTGACTTGGAAAACAGCATTCGGCAAAAAACTTCAAAAATGTCTTTTTTCTCTTGAAAGCCACAATTATGCCTCCTCTTCAAATCAAACTATTAAATGACGGAACTCAACACAGAAGAAAATGTAGAATTACTGAAGGGAGGTTTTGAATGGCTAGCCCCCTCCCAAACAAACGGAGATACTTCCTGGAAAGAGTAGAGTCTCAAAAACTGGTTTATAAAACACGCCATCTTGGAAGTGGTTTCATAGTTAAAGCAACAGAGCCAGAGGAGGTGGGGATGGACAGACAGACAGAGGGACAGAAAGAGAACAAAAACTCTCCTCGATAGCGCCCCCTGGGCTATCCTGTGTACTACACACACAGAAACACCACGGTCAAGCCACTGCGGTCTTCCGTTTTGGGGGGAGAGCATGTGTGTGCATGTCTTAGCTTTATGCGCATGTTTAAGGAGTGTGTGTGTGTGTGTGTGTGTGTGTGTGTGTGTGAGTGTGTAATTCTGTGCATATTATTAGAACCCGTGCCTCCCCATAAAACGTGTGTGAGGGAATTTGTGAGTCAGTGTGTGTGTTAGAGAGTGCCATCCTCAGCGCAGCCCGCTCCTGCCGTGTAGCGAAACTCTTGCAGGTTCGAGACGCCGTGGAAATGAACGAAGGCCCCGGCGACCACCAAGATGTGGAACAACTGGTGGGAGTGGAACTATGAAAGAGAAAGAGAGTAGGAGGGAGAGAAAAATTAAATCAAATGTGTGTGAGAGAGAAAAAAAGAGAAATAAAGAGAGAAAGACGTGGAAATGAAATTGCTCCTGCTTTGGTATCACTTACAAATTAACATAGGGAAACAAACAGAAATAATGGCTTCTAATAAGAGGTTGCGTTCCTAACATGTCGTCAAGTCAGTTCATGTGTGTGTGTAAGACACTCACCCAAATGTCACACTTGCCAGGGAAGAACCTCTCGGGGATGCGAGCAGCGTACAAACAGGCTCCAGTGATGTAGAGCATCGCCATCAGCAGGAGCCAACCCATCTGGCCGATGGTGGTCGCTTTGATCAGACCCTCGCTGATGACAAAGTGCAGGGTGGGAACCACGCCACTCAGACCCAAACCCACAAACACTCCTACACAGAGTAAACACATTAGAGAATAAGTAAAAAGCCGCTTGACCCACTGTTAATATAAAATATCGACTGGAGCACCTTTAGAGAACAAAACAGAGATAAATATTGAAATATATCACGTCACTATCTCACTCTACCTGCTCTGACTCCTCGGTACTGCGGTGTAGCAAAGAAGTCGCACTGGGAGACGGTGATGGCGGCAAGTCCCAGTATGCACACCACTATCAGGTAGATGAAACAAGGCTGAGGGGAGCAGTAGAAGGAGTAGTACAACCAGGGGACAAATGAGCCCATGATCAGAAAGGCGATCCCACTATAGTCCAACCTAGAGGGGAGAAAAACACAGGGTGGATGAATCACAGACACTATATGACACGGTGAATTTTCCTACTTAACCGTCATGAGCGATATGACATGAGGAAAGAGATTTGATAATCTGTGGGTTTACAGCGTGTGTGTGTGTGTGTGTGGGTGTGTGTGTCTTACTTGGAGAAGACTCTGGAGACTCCCTCAGAGTGGCAGTAGACCGTGTGGAAGAGCCATGAGAAGGAGAGGCAGAGGATGGCTCCCAGGAAAAACATCCCGATCACCACCTTCTCCTGGACCGGAGCCACGAACGACATGTTGGGCCTGAACATGTACATCAGACCAAGACAGAGGAAAAACAAACAGCCTGCAGAGAGAGACAGAGGGAGAGAGATGGAGGTGAAAAGAGAAAGAAATTATATTAAACCGTCTACACCTGCTGCTCTGACCCCACACTGGACATCCATTATTTCTGTATATGTTTTATCAAATAGAACAGACTAAGACAAAACAAAAACGATTCGTAACTTTTCACAAAATCGCACTCAAACAATAACATTTTGGTGCAATAACTTTTTCACACCACATGGGGGGAGTAGAGGGAATAAATATGAACAAAGTTGTTTTTGTTTAAAAGAGGTGATTTGGCTTTAAGAAAATGTAAAAATGAGAAGTTTTTTCTGTTTTTGTTGTTGTTGTTGTTGGTGGTGTTTTTTTTTAAATGAGATCTAAACCAAATTGAAAAAACCCTCAAATACAGCTCATTCCAAGGAGCTCACCTAAAATCATAAATGACATCCTGGATTTTGAGTGAAAACTTTCTTTTCTTACATAAAACACCTCAGCTTTTTTTTTTTTTTTGCATAGGCCCTCATTACCTAATGAGTCTGGTTAAACATGAAGCTTAGCTAAAGGATAAGTGAGTGAGTGAAGTAATAAATTGCAGAAATAGACACAAAGAAAGAGGAAACAAAAGTACTATTCTTGTAATATCTAATATCACAGTCCTCACTGTCATGTGGTGGTTTTTTTATATGCTTTGGTACATCTCTTCATCTAGCTTGTAAAATTATATTTTTTTGACATGAGGTTAGACTGTAACCGTTAAGATTTAAGGTATAGAACTATGACCAGGTTTACTGAATGTGCTTTGGTTAGGAATGCATTTATAAGTGTTTGGATCAAGCTTACAGCTGTATCCTTGACTGTGTTTATAGTTCCTACCTAGCAGGTGTGTCCAGATGTTTCCCGTTTCTGTGTGGATTCTGAAGATGCTCTTGAAGCAGGCGCGAAATGAAGGCATGGGTGGCCTGTGGCCGTGGAGCAGGAAGTCGTTGTCCTTCAGCCAATCGGGGAGCACGTCGTGAGGTATGACGCGCCACCGGCCTTCCCAAACCTGATTGGTTAATAAAGGACACAGATGGACACATCATATTCGAGTTTGGAATAAGTGCCCTAAGGCTCATGTAAATGGAAAAAAAGACTCCTGATTGAAGTTAAAATGACCCAAATAAGAAGCAGCTGGTTGTTTATTGAATGTCCTTGAGACTGAGTGTTTGTATGTAAGAGTACAGTAATGTGATCATGAGTATGTTAGGTGTAAGTATCAGTGTCAAATGTACATTAATGGCTCAAGAGATGTGAATAAATAAACTGTTGTCCAACATTGCATACACCCCCAACAGAAAAAAAAGAGAGAGAGAGATATAACCCTCTGACGGGTTCCCTCGGGGGTGATTAATTTCCCTAATTTACAACCTGCTGTTTCCAATTTCAGAGGACTCTCAGTGTGCACGTGTGTGGTTTTATCTGCGTGTGTGTGAGTGAATATTATTCCAAGCTGGAGAACTCTGAGATCTTATGAGTCCACATTTCAGGAGTGTCTGCAGTGTCAATGTCCGCCTCCCTATTAATTTTCATCTCAAAAATAAGGGCACATAGTTGATGAAGAAGTGCCTACAGGACAAAAAATGGCTTCTCAGAATCTGATGCGAAACCCTGCAAAACCACAACCTTGTTTTTGGCAATGCAAATGGTAGAAGAAGAAAAACAATAATGTGCTGGTTTTGATTAACTCAGCACTCTGAACCTACACTGTAAAACATTTTTTTTTGCAAGCGACTACCATGTATTTTGATAGTTTTCCAGTTTGGCTTGTACACAGACAAAACTGCCCGAGGTCAAGTACAACTTGAAAAAAAAAAAAAAAAGGATAAGAAAAAGGAAATTGCTGAACCTGAGTATGTAATACAGAAAAAAATTATGTGTTCATTGTGTTTTTTTATGGTTTTATTGTTTTTCTCTGTTGTGATTTTACTGAGTAGTTTTAAAACTGCGCCTGTAAAACAAATATCGCTCTTGGGAAGATTACAAATTTAGTGGGAAGAGGAATTAAAGGGGTGCTGCTCCCAAACATATATACCGTTAAAAGGGAGGGATTGATAGGAAATATGAGCTACAAGGGCTAACCAATTTAGTATAAACTAATATTTGTACCTGCACCTGTGTATGTGTTCAGTACCTTGTGCACAAACTCCTCCATCCTCTCCATGGCATGGTGAGCCTGCAGCAGCGGAGTCATTCCCATGAAACCTTCATCGCTGCTCCTCTCATCCTCTTCCTGTTCTTTTTCCTCTCCTCCTTTTCTTCCTCTGTCGACCTCTTCTTTTATTCTTCTCCTTTCATCGCACTCAGGGACGCTCTGTAAAGAAAAGAAACAGACTCATTGTTAGGACAGAGGGACTTTAGAGGTATGGCTGTTTATGATACGTAGACATTTTCTCTTATACCAACAAAGAGGCAAAAGGATTTAAAAAAAAAAACAGTCTGAATTTTCATTCCTTGGGGAATTTCAGATGTATTAGATGAAAGAAGTGAAGTGTGACTAGAAGACGGAGGAGGTGACCTTTAATTTGAACCTGCAGTGAGCAGGATGACCACTTCAGACGTATGAAACTTTATTGAACCCATCCTGCATAATCTTCCTCTCACATACAAATGAGATTAAACATGACTTAACTTCCTCAAAGGTTCACCATTGATCATTTTACATAACCTGCTACTTATTGCTGATATCTGACAACAAACATAATGAACCAATAAGGTAATAAGTCAGTACAGACTATGTAATTTGATCATAAATCATAATTTTCTTGTTTCAGTCTTGGTCGGCAACTATGCCTTTCAATCACCATTGGAGAAAGAAAGCTAAGGCTGACAGGATAAACCTTAGCAGTATTACATAAGAAAATAATGATCTATATAAGGATTCTGAAAAATACAGTACATTTGTGTATTTTTGAATCTTTTCTATCATATTAGTTATCTCATTAACCCATCAGATTTATCCTGAAGACTCTTGGCATGGTTTGGACTTGAAGCACTGTCTAAAAAGAGCCTGTATATACATGAACTGTATGTTAAATTTGCTTGCATTACTTAAAATGAACAGATGGCAGTGTGCATACAACTTTTCACAGCACTGACTGCTTAAAATTGGGCCTCTTGTCTAACCACATGCAACCAAATCAGGTTATTAGAAACATAACAAGCAAAAATTAAAACACAGAGTATATTTTAAGAAAACAGAGCAAGTTTTTGATCAGTCACATGTAGACACAGCCTGTCTCACCTTTCCTTTATAAACAGAAGATTACACAGGAAGAGTGTGATTTTAGTCTAACGCAATCGCTGTCACGGTTTTTGAGCCACGGACAGAATTAATATGGTTAGTGCTTTGTGATGAATACACATTTATTTATCATAACGGACACACACAGACACAAACAGTCACACACCGAATCCAACACAGCCTGACACAATAAAAGCACTACTGTTTTGTGTGGATTCAGGTGGTGAAGTTTTAGGGGCATAGCTGCGATAAAACCTGCAGAAAAAAACATAAAAAAATATATATATTTCTGTTTTTCATTAATGCCAAAACAGCCTCACAATCTCCTCCACATTCCCCTGAAAGGAAATGATCTGAAAAGGTGTGCCTTCTGTTCTTTTTAATCACTCCAGAAGAGGAGGAGAGTGGGGAATAAAAGAGAGACGAGTGAGAAAATTAGAGAAGAGCAATGAGAAAGAGATAGAGGAGAAAAAAGAGAATGGCAGGAAGAGAGAGAGAGAAGTCCTGTTGTATATATAATGCATGACTAACCCATTTTTAAAGTCCCACCAGCAAAATACACTCCAATTGCATGGTCCCTGCTTGTGTGAGTGTGTATGTGTGTTGACCATGCTGTGTCTTCTGTTCACAGTTTTGGCTTCCTAAAGTCAGAGTTTTCTACTCTTACATCTGCCTGCATGCTCTGTGTTTGTGTGTGTGCGCTTAATCATGCATGAGGTCAAATCTCAGGCTGCTGCTGTGTATTGTAAGAAGGGGACGTGCACACACCCTCACACACACAGTTTCCATAGCACCTGAAGGAGGGCAACTATAAAACCACATTCTCATAAATCCATTGTGTTTCAAAACAGAGATAAAGGTGACCCCTGACATCAATTGTGTGCGTGTGTGTGTGTGTGTGTGTGAGAGTGTGCATGTGTGAGGGTAAGCGTCAGTGATTGAGTATACTACAAGAGCAGAGGGTATCTGGGTGACTGCCCAGTAGTCACGTGTGCTTTGCGGTCTCTGTGTGTGAGTCAGTAAAAGCCTCCCATGTGTGTCCATGCGTGCATGTAATGTAGGGGTAGGCTTAAATCCAGATGCTGCCTGTCTTGCTGTGAGGATAGTGAGGATATTTTTTTAGGGTGTGAATAACTCTGTGTGTGTGTGTGTGTGTGTGTGTGTATGTATGCATGTGTCTGTGTGTGCGCATACACGTGTGTGTAGGGGGACAACAGGGTGTCCTCTAAGTGTACCCAGCATGCCATCACTAAACTGGTGCCTCCTGACAAGCCAGCACATTCACATTAAGATTCATACCTGTGCTGATGATACTGAGCCAAATAAAGCATAGTGATGCACTCAGATTCAGTTACACACTGCTATTTCAAACAGCACATATAGAAAAATAGGATGTAAGGGACTGTACTACAACAGTTAATGCTTTTAGGTCAGATTGGAATAGGGGACAGTGTGTCTTGCACAGACCTCTCTAGTTAACACTTACAATATGAAAAAGGCAGCAAAATAGATGGGGAGGAGGAGGAGGAAGAGATGAATGGGAAGCACTTAGCCTACAACCTGCACTTTTAGGTGATGTACGATCAGCCACCTTCTCACTAGGAACCCCCCCCTTTTTTTTATCTTTTTTTACTACAGCCATTAGGCTACTGTATGGTCACACTGTGTTTTATTAGGTCTTGTTACCAGAGGTTTGCTACAAAGAGAAAGCTTCCCCACTGCTACTCTTGCAGTGGGGAAACATATCTTAGACAAGGACACAGTTTCTTCCATAAAACATTACATTGCAAACAAAGAACTCCTGACTCTGCGCTACAAATAAAATTTGCCATAAAAAGGCTCCCTTAAAAACGCATCCAAAGTTTTTTTATAATTTATGTAGGTATATTGAATTTGAAATTGTTAGATCATTAACTGAATAACACGGAGTTCAGAGTCAGAGATTAGCCTCCCGACAGCAGATTTGACACATATTTCCTTGTCAACAGACACTTTGGCAGGTACCATAATTTTGAGAACTTTCTTCAATTTCTAAATATATTCTCATTTTCCAAAGAAAATCCTGTATCTGCAAATCAGGCATTTTAGATTTTTTTTGGGCTGCAATATGCATAGTCCCATAGCTTAAAACAAGGCTCTCGGCTCTCGGCTCATGCGTTTTTGGAGTACCACGGTTTTCAGAGGACAGCAACATGTACTTTTTAAAAACCGTCAAAACACCTGCCAGAGAGTGATTTCCTGTCCTGACCTTCAGAATATTCATGCTTAATATTGCTGTGGTCTGTGTTTTAGGTGGCATTTCCCTGCCTTAACACCACATGAAATGCAAAGGGTTGAGCTGTATAGAGGAAACTGTGAGTGTTTTTACACACTGAGAGGAAAAAATATGGCAGAATGACCAGCTGTCAGCTTGAGAGAAGGAGTAGAAACTGCTCTTTTTCTCGAGTGAAACATCTGTACTGTTGCACTAAAGGGATCCAGACCTTGAAAGCCGCAGTGTTACGGTTTAGCAGCAGGTGATACAGGGGGCTTCTGCTGTTAACTGCTCAGCTGAGTTTTCTGTGATCAGATATAACAACTCAGAGGGAAGATTCAAAACAGAAGTACAGTAGTAGTGAAGTAGGTGAAAGTTCTTGAAAATTCAGGCCATCCCTCACACACTGATGTGCTTACATTCAGGCTCTCACACACCCACCCACCCACCAACCAACGAACACACACACACACACACACACACACACACACACACACACACACCTTGGATCAGTGTGTTTGCCACACGTGACTCAACACGTGTCACCCCAACAAGCCACTCTGGCAGAGACTATGGAGTCAGATTTCGCTCTGTGTGAAAGTATGAGTGAGTGGTCAAGGAAACGATGCCAAGCGTCCATCCTGAGCTCTGAAGACTCACTACACCACGGCTCATCATGCATGCCTAAAACAGTCTGGAGGTCAGTGCAGGCGTGCATGCTGGCTGCTCGTCTGACACGGAGCAACAGTCACATGTGTTGTTGTGCTTGAGCAGAGCACTGTCCCTGTTTTTCTCGGAAAAGTTCTCCCAGGACACGCCTGAGGCAGGAAGCGTTACGAGTCCAGAAATTTATTTAAACAGACTTAATAACATGTTCAATGCTTTAAAGGGGAAACTAGTCTGTTATGGAGGTAAACATTTGGCTTTAGGGGTAGTTTGAAGCAATTTTACTTGGCATACTTAACCTCACATTGTCTGTTTTTACTGTTATAGCTGGTACTGACTGATTGACAATGAGGAACAAACATACACCTATTCTGTCTGTTATATGTCAGACAGTGAAACTGTCCTATCATCCCAAAGTCTGTACTGACTTATTTAAATTGCTAATTTTGTCCCACCAAGAGTCCAAAACCAAAAGAGTTTAGCGACATAAAAGACCCAAGGAAACAAGCAAATACATCACATTTGCAAGGCTAAAAAAAAATACATAAATGATTAACGATCTAAATCTTTTCTTACTGATTGGTTCGTGTACATGTTAGTATGTGTGTAAGAGTGTATACAGCCATAGTGGAATGTGTGGCTGACCAATAGCCTTAAATAGCCTCGGGGCACAGCAAACCCACCCTAAGTTTAAACCACACACAGAGTAAAGATTTACCGCTGTATCTAATTAAACAGCAACATAATTACAGCAGCTCTAAAACCAGGTGACAGATAAAAGTACAAAAAAAATTGTACAGTGTAGGACAAAGTCGAGAGTTACCACGCCAGCACAAAGAGTTCCAATATTTTCGTACAAGCATGAACTAGACTCGGATGATGTAAAGACACGAGAACAGGAGGAATCTCTAGAGACACCGGTCTGCTTAAGATTAAATGAGGCCGTTTTTCTTAAAAGCCCCAAAAGACCAATCTCCTCTGTCTCAGACACATACACAAAAAAACATATATCCAGCTCCCCTCAGACTGATTAAGTATTCTGTATGTAGGCCTGGCTAATGACTTTCCCCTGACTAATGGCTGCTCACACACTCACACCTGAGACACTGTGTTTGTGTGTGTGTTTGTGTGTTATGAGGAATCTCTGCTCTAATTAGTTCTGCTGAGCTCTACAGTCAGTGAATAGGAGATAAGTTTGTGGAACAGTGAAACATGGAACTTAAGTCTCAATACAACAAAAGTCACATGCTGGAAGTTTGGTATAGGGTGGGAAATAGGAAACGGCTGCCAGCCAATAGGAACAGGGCTGAAACTCTCTGGACCAATGATGAGAGCCTGTCTCTATATCAGACCAAAGGGGGAAGAGCTTACCTTTGTACACCGTAGCCCCTGCACAGAACAAACATAGAGATTCAACATGTGACTCACGCATGCACAGTGCTCTCTGGGGATGACAACAATTCAGAAATTACGCCAAGACCCTCATACAGGATGTTCCAAACAGACACACACACACACACATGCACACACACATACTGTGCCAGGGAAGCCACAAGACGATCTGTTCCCTCTGTTCTTGCCCATGACCACGAGGAGGGCATGAAAAATCTGCATTAGCATGTCAGCGAAGTAACACAGTTTTTTATCAAACTGCTCACAGTTGGAGGGCTTAAACCAAGGATTTTCCCTTTTTTTCAAAAGCTTCAAAGTTGTTTTTGTTTTTTTTCTTGCCTCACTTGATAGGAGAATGAACATCAAACTAGGGCTAAGTATCACCCAGAGCCTTGGGAGATTTGAAAAGTTCTTGGAATATGTGATCTTATTGCTTCCTGAGCGATTTTTGAATTATGCTTGTTCATAGTTTGTGCAAGACTCAAAACCCAATAAGGCTCAGCCAGTGTGTTAACTAAAATACAAAGAACAAAAGAGTATGATACAGATAAAGGGAAGTATACGTGTTAAAAAAAAATCCACTGTCTTGCCAAGTTAGATGAAAAGATTGATACCACTCTAAAATGGAGCTACAGCAGCACTGTATTAGCTTAGCTTAAGATAGAAAAGGCTGTAAACAGGAGGAAACAGCTAAACTGTCCAATTCTGTCCAAGGGTTAAAAAAAATCTCAGCACCTCTAAAACTCACTGATTAACACATTATATCTTGTTTTTTTTAATTCATTCAAAAACCTGAACTCAACCCTCAAAAAACAGTGAACCGTTGTTACCATACCACAGTTTTTTGTATTGATTTAACAAACGTAACCAGACGTCTGACTCCAGCTACATATTTACCGTACCTATATGAGTGGTATTGATCTTCTTATGTCATTCTCTGCAAGAAAGCAACTAAATATATTTCTTGAAAGGTTAAACTATTCCGCTAAAAGGTGGGTTATGCAAATCTGGCTGCAACTCAACAAATGGAACATGATCATAATATTTTGGACATTCAGATATATTAGGCTACACCATAAACCATTTTTTTTTCAGTTTAATCATCAAACACAATGTCAATAATCATTTGGAATTTTGTCATTTAAAACATAATAAACCTACATATGTTTCTTGCAAGGGTTTAATGCATAGTGAAAAAGTATTCAAATAATTAGGGGAATATGAATGTGTAGGGTAGGCACAACAAGAGGAAGTGAAACTGAATGTCACATCCCCCATCCAAAGACTGTGTGATCTGGGTTTTCATTGCTTTCATGCCTTGACGTATGAAAGCAACGAAAATCCTCACCACAAAGGAAGGATGTTTAGAAGATCTCAGTGTCCAAAATCTTAAGCATTGTTCATGGGTGCTTGTTCCCTGTTCATTGGTATTTCCCTTTATTTGTCGCTGGTGGTCAAAGTGTGTGAGTAATAAAATTCCAAAGGCGGACATTCCCCTCTTCTGATCAATATGAGTGTAAATTACATGTGAAGTCTGATTCAGAGTTTGAGGTTGATATTTAGAGCGAAGTACCTGTTGTCTCTGTATTATGTTAAAACAGAGTAGTATACTAAGATTCTAGATCAATACCTTTAAGGAACAGAATAACAGCAGATTTTATTGGGTTCTTGAGCTACCTTTAATTCTTTGCAGGATTTTTTCTCCACTCTCTTGAAAAGCTAATTTTCATTAGCTGTGTCATCATAGACTTTCAACTGAAACTGACTTGTCCAACAAGCTAATGCTGTTTAAAATTCTTCCAAGTCTTAATTGCACAAATTGAATTAAACGATCTGTAAAAGACACTTGATTGAATTTTGATGACACTGAAAGTTCAGCCCTTATGGTCTATCAATGTAGATATCAACTGAAAACCCGGGTAATTCAGAGGCATATGTATGATACGTTTTGACTGTAATGCTCTGTTAAAACAATTCTGAGAACCAAATCTGCACATGAAATACATCACATCAAAGTAGAAGGTTGATACTCTTGGCAGGTAAACAGCTATTGTTTCCAACGTTCTTTTCTGCGACTGTGAGGTGTGCTCAAGAAGGCACACAAATACCAAAATCTCATGGGGACGAGTTCAAAAAGGTCTGAAAAAAATAAACTTGAGAAAATAGGTGTTTTTTCTAAAACAAAACAATTCATGTAAATTTCAAAAAAATTATGGCAAACAATATAGATGAAACTACCAAAACGGGGGCAAGAAAGGGATCCCATCCAATCTGTTTGCAAACAGGATGTGCGATACAAAACCCAAACCTATACCGCACACTCAGACCTAATGACACACACTAACACCTATGTCAAAATGCTGAAAAATTCAAAAGGGCAGCCTGTGGGGTGTTAAGACAGCTGACTGGGGCAGGGGGACCCTAGTATCCTCTCACGTATCCTCATTGTGTTACAGCAGGTAAAAAGGGCAGCTATACGCACACACACACAAACACACAAGCAGACACAACATGCACAGAAACGCTATTGTGTTTCAGACCAACGGCTCTACACTGATTGCCTTTCACACTGAACAACAGAGTGGCGGCTTTGTCTGTATACACACGCATGCAGCCTAAAAGGGAGCCCAAGCGATGCCTCTGAGGGAGAGTATCTGGCACATTTGTTTGATCAGTTCGATACGTTGCCTTCATGGGATGCTAATCACACTGAATTTGGTAACATGTTTGCTCTCCTTCCAGGAAGACGTCTGTATATAGACACAACAGGCCTATTTTTAGGGGGCTGAGAGTCTTGCACAAGTTCAATATCCACATCAATTTAGACTTTAGAGTGGAGCTAAAACTGAACATCAGGCGGAGCTGAGGCACCCCTATCATAATGCACTCTTGATTACTCTGCACGGAGTGACTCATCATCGAGTCTGAAGAGCCTTGAGAGTGGTGAGGGTCTTGATAATAAGTGGAGGTGGTGGAGGTCGAAACATTCAGGAAACAGGCTCAGGATCAAACTATGCCAGAGAGACTTATTAAATAATGCATTTTTCTCCTTTGGCAAGTATTTCCGGGATGCCCCTGAGCAAGGCAATAAACACAGAATTCTTTGTTTCTGCTTGGCATTTTACTGCTGCTCAATGCAAGTGTGATAATGTGCTACTCATGACTCTTGCATCTTGGAAACTGCCCCATCAGGAAAACTAAAGTAGTACTAAAGACTCCATGCAGCCCTTTTAAAGAGGAGCACATGACAAACTTTCATATGCTGTCCCAAAACCTTCCTAACCCAACTCTAAATCTAAATCGAAAATTTTCTTAACTTTAAAACACTCCTTTTAAATCATCTTATGGTGTTTAATTAACTCAAGTGTTTAATCTTCTTTTTTGATCAGGGTTAACATTAAGTCTTCAAAGGGAAACTGGTGCTAAGGCAAGTTGTATACATACAAAACACTAATTACTGTTTCTACTGAACTCGAGCGAGTGTGTGTGTAAGACTCCCTTCTACTATGTTTTTTGCTTCATGAGAGGCCCAGTGTACATGTGTATCACAGGCAACTTTGCAAATATCCTGCTGGGAAAAAAAGTCTTACTGACACTTAGATGTGTACAATGTTGAATTTGTTATTGTTTAAAGTGTAACTTGCTGATAATAATGTTGTATGTTGGGATTTTATATGCTGTTATCATATACTGAGTGACTTTGCTGGTAGGCATCAGTTACAGAATATTATACTTCAATGCTAACAACACCTATTTAAATATTAATGCAAGGATGTGTATTTGGTGGGATAGTTTTACTATGTGACCAGTCGACCCATACCGCACCACATGGCTCTAAACCAACCAGAAGAAAGTGCGTGTGTGTGTGTGTTGGATACTCACCCCATGGTGTGAGGGGCACTCTGCGGTACTGAGGTGACTGGTTGAGGAACCTGAGGTGGGCGTGTCTCCTTTCTCCCGGGGACTCATGGGATCTGTTGGCGTGCTGCCTGTGGTGTGTTCTATGAGGTTTGAAGTTCTGTGTCGCAGCACGAAGGCCGGGCCCTCGGCCCCGCTCGTCTCTCCTCCGTCCAGCTTGAGACGCTGGACTGGCCTCCTCTGGAAAAACTGGAACGGACTCAGCTGGGAATAGATAGAAGAAAGTTGATGCTGTTGCCAGATGATAGGACTGAACACGACAAGGTACAAGGTGAAGAAGAAAAAACTGCAGCAGCTGTAATCAGATCAAGATAACAGTATAAACCAGGTGACCAACCTGGACTCAAACGAGGATGCTGACGGCTTTGGACTTGATGACACTTTCCCTCAGCTCTTTGTGGGGCAAAGCTGGAGAGAGGCAAATAGAGGAAAAGAAGAAAAGATAGGGAGAGGAAGAAAAAGTTAGTATCATTTAGTATATCCTAAAATTTAAAATCTCAGCAGTAAAATCTGATCAAAACAAAACAAGAATAAAACAGAAGAAAGAAACCAGCCATTACAACTGTTAAACACTATATTTTTCAGCATTAAGTAATAATATAATACTGTAGAGAAGTTTCCTGAACAATGAAAAAAAAATACAAGCCAATAATATAATCAATAAATGTCAAATTTTGCTTTAAACACATAATTGCATTATCATTTTGAATAAGCACATGTATGCCACCCAACGTAGTAGGAAGGCTTCATATTCTGTTTGGCACCAAAAAATTAATTAGTGTGGACATAGACTTGAAATTAAAAGGCCACAAAGTACCGTCTTCTTAAAACTCCAACTGTCCGGCAGAAATATCCATGCGCGCTCTGCAGTTTTAGCTTGAGTGCTGCGTTAGAGATAAAGCGGTTCTATCTCTGACACGTCAAAAAGTTGACCTTAGTATAAAGGTCTTAAAATACTGCATTTATTAACACCGGAAGCCAATTAGGAGCTGCGAACTTGATGTCACGGTGAGTTGCTTAGCGACAAGAGATGTCAAGGACAGGAACAAGAGATTCACACGCAGGAAGTTGTTGTGTACCCTGTTGAGAGCTTCTAGTCCTTTTTTTCAATGCTTTTCTCTAACCATTTCACTGTCTCTATGCAATTATCTGTCTGCCTTACAGGGAAATATCACTTCAATTGAAATTCAGGGTTGGAAAAAAAAAAAAAACATTGCTGAGAAACAAAAATCAAATCAGATAAAATCAAAAGCTGACAGTTGTTGCTGGGTTAGTCAAACCAACTTTTGCACATAACCTGTCATAATTTAGAAATTAAACTCAATTCTAAAACCACGTTGGCATTTACAACTGCTAGAGTGTGTATTAAATTCTCATATAACTTAAAAAAACAAAGTCTAGCCCCTGTTATATAAAATCTACTGACTGCCAGGGACAGACTGAATGGCTGCAACACTACCACTACACAGCTATAAACTCAGACAAAGATCTCTTTCAAATTTTGACGAGACTGTCATAATGGCAACAGGAGTAAACATGTAAAGGGTGAAAATACTAAATATATGAATAAAAACTTGTATTACAAGCTAAACTTGGATAAAAAAAAAAAAGACGGTAAAAATAGATCCTTTAAATGTCCTTGGTTTGAAGGATTTACTTTTCCAACCTTGTGCAGATGTTTAGCTTGCATAGAGGTTAATGTCTTCATGTGTAGCTGTGCCTAGACCGATTCATATCCGCATGTTTTCACAGCAGCCAGTTTACAAACATTCACTCACTCATTACCAAAGATTTAATGTTATGTAAATGATGAGGAACGCAGCTGCATGTTCATATAAGCATACTGCTGCACTGTTTTCCCAGTTTCTCACCCTGTCCCCACTCCTCTCCAAAACACACCCACAAACACACACACACACACACACACACAGACACACAGACACACAGACACAACAAACACAGCACTTCAGAGGGGCCATGTCAATGTGAATGTGCCCCTGAGTCCCAGACCACTTCATTTAAACCATCCCCCTTTGCTGCCACACACGTACATTAGGGCATGATACACTCAGGGGAAAAAACAGAAACACAAAGGTATGCACATATTCACCTGAGCAGGTACTTGTAAACACGTACAAAAAGATTGCTAAAGACATAATAGAGCGATGTAAACATGTAGGGAGCAAAAGACGCTTATACAATATAATTAACTACAGATAAACTATCTATGTTTCACATAACAGGACCCATCATTAAATTCTTATTTTACTCATGATGAAAGCACAGTGGTGATTTCTTTTTTTATCTCTTCTACTGTATCCCCCATCAGGTAGATCCCATTAAATGGTAGCCATGGTAGGTGATATTACTGCAGCTCAGCGCCTGCCCTGCATCTGAGGAAGTCATCAGTCTGAAATACCTTCTTTTCCTTACATCTAGACTATAGTTCGACACCAAAATTTGCAGATCTGTAGTTTTCAAAAGAAGCACCATTTTTAGGTCTGAAAAATGATGACAAATGTGGGTGGAAGGCCAAAACATAGGATACAAAGGCTATAAATGTGTTTCATATTTAGTCACCTAAGTGTTGGCATGGCATTAATTTGCAGTATAATAATTATGAATTATATACCCATAAATGCCCTCTAAAGACGTTGTATAAGAGTTAAACTATTAAAACTCCAATAGCTACAAACATTTATTCTGCAATTCGCATTTAAACTGCCCAACAACTATAAACAGTCCTAAAAGTAGCAATAATTACTAGGAAATGCAGTCGCCTTTGGAGAATTCTGATCAGAATTCTGAAGTCCAATAATTTACTGGCTAATTACCATTACCGAGTAAATTCTGATACTGAGGACATTGTTTATTTGCTTGCTTTACTAACATTTCCCTATGCACATCTCTGAGGTACAATTGTTAATTTATTCGTGAACTTTGTTTATCTATTAGATAAAATTTTTAATAGAATTCAAAAGTAACAGTGAAAACATACAACCCGCTGGGTTTTTGTTTGACGTTTTTCAAAGCTTCTGTTCACCAGAAGTTCACACTAAACGCAGACACTACAACAATGGGAGCAGCGTTTTCAGAGAAGTGGTGTGTGTCGTGTATGTGAGTGTATATACATTCTGGTTTTTCCAGTGAACAATAACTGCTATAGAGAACAAATGTCAAACTACAGCTTGTGGTGGTGAAAGAATATTGGCCCGCTAGAAAAAAAAAAAAAAGGGGAGTAGGGCAAAGAGACAAAAACGAGAGAAAGATAGGACTATAAAGTGAGGGAAAGAGAAAATCATTAGTCATATGAAAAAAATAGAGGGTTTCGTAACCCGATGACATCGACCAACAGGCAGTGCCACTATTATGTGTTGCTATAATGATAAAGAAGACTATTTCAGCTGAACAGATGACTGGCCCGTGGGCAAGTTCCCTAATTGTAATAAAACACTTCGAGACTTCGATTGTCCAATCAATCTCTCCCCTTTTCCACCCTCCTCTTTCTCCCCAATCGGCTATTTTTGAAAATTACATTGACATTCCTCTTGAGGAACAGTACCCTCATTTTCTGTCATGATGAAAAGTGAGATGTCATGCTGGTTTCTTACTAGGTACGGTATGAAAGGAACAAACTACTTTTTTGCAGCTTGAGTCATTTCCCAAGATAATAGTCTTGGGACCTGATTGAACAAACAGCTCTTATTACAACTGAAATAGCTAAGAAGTCTTGTTCTGTGTGGGTCTGATAAAAGTCTAAAAGCAGTGGAGGAAGGAAAAAAAAAAAACATTACACAGACTTGCATGGACAAACACACGTAACCATCTCACTCTGCTCATATCCGTAGACACAAGACACACACATATACATGACCACTCCCTCTGTCACAGTTTCTGACTCTGAAACTATACACACATCAAGGTGCAGACTAGTGCGGACTTCAATGCAAGTCCATCAAAATTCAAATACATCAGTACAAAATGCTTTATTCACCTCACCAAATGTGATTTATGGCTCACCGTAGATAATAAGTAAACGAGACAACATTATGATCACCTTTTTTTAAAAAAATAATGCTTACAAACTAAAATATGAATGAAATATGACTGACCACAAATAGAAAAGAAATACAATATTTTTAAGAATCTGATAATTGGTTAAAATACTGAATATCCATGTTTTTTTAAAGCAACAAATTCCTTATTCTTTCAAGTGCTTTTTTTTTGGTTAAATTACAGTATACTCAAATCTCTTAAATCTTTTGTTGTTTGGTTTGGGGTTATTTTTGGATAATCCTAACAAACTTGATGACATCCACCCCTTAACTGAGTCATTGGACTGTATGTTTGGTAACCAGTAACAAGCTCAGACACTGCACGGATGACAACAAGATGGCCAAAAACCATCCGGTCACGTCATTAAAGCATGATGGACTGAGGCACAGTTACGTGAAGGGTTTTAATTTTTTTTTGTGTCTTTGCAGCAACAGTTGTTTGTGCTCTTTTGCCATCATTTGGCAAATTATTAACAAAACACAGAGCACACAAGCACACACAGACTTACACACACACTCTCTGGCACTGCTCACAAGAACCAACTGGACGACCACAATAGCAGAACAGACAGAACAGAACAGAACAGACTGACCCCATATTGAGATAAAAGCCTCACTATAATGAATCATAAAGTAGAGAGGAAAAGAAGAGGGAAAAAAAATTTTTCACGCATCTAAACCAAATCGGGCTTTCCAGGGTCTAAGTCAGATCCCTGAGAAGTTTCAGTCCTGAGAGAACAGCTGACACATAATGTCTGTCAACAACAGGATGCAAGATGACTCATCAAAATGTTTCATGCAGAGAGACTGTATGATCAAAACTTTCTTGGCTCATAAATGCCTCAAGGGAATATCGTATACACACTTATTTTTTCCATTTTAAGACCTGTGAGAGGTTCAATTATTTTCCCATTTTTAGTCCCCCTGAAACAAAACGATCCCAAAGACAAATTTATCATCTGCTGTGTTTCTGCGAGTTATAAGAACTCAGAAAATAACATCAAACTGCCCCCGAGTGACTCTTTAACCTCAGGGAGAGACAGAGGATTAAAAACAGCAGCAAGTCTGAAGGAACCAGGTTTGTGACCTGCTGGGTAAACAAGAGTCAAGAAAGGGATTAACCACGGCTCTGACTTTAAGTCTCTACCGGTGTGCCCTTGATCAACACTTGGTTTGTCTTCTTGGCTAATTAAACTGCTCAGTCACCAAAACGGCTCAATCATCCCCTAAATAGATAAAACAGAGAAAGCCACCCTGATTACTTGCTGTCAGCAATATTCAGAAACATGTATATTTCAAAAAGCAATAATCTTTCAGTACACTCACTGAAATCCTGTGTTTATTTTTAATATTTCATTCTCTTGACATTATGAACCGGCCCTGAGACCTCTACAGCAGTGCCATAAATAAACATTGTTGTCCTTTAACCATGGATGCTATTGAGCTTTAAAATTGATGCTATTGATTTCACCCAGGGGTCGATATCAACAATACTGTAGGTATTCATATCCACTACAGCTGACAATACAATGTGTGCCTGGCAAGTTGTGATAGCATCAATATGAATAGGCATTTTTAAATTCCTTTGTGATTTTTGTTGTGACACAAGGGCCATTATTGATCTTTAAATATCAATATTACTGATGTGACCTTTGACCCTTTGAGTCTGTGAAAGTTAAGAATTACAAAAACAAGGTCCAAGGAACTGAATTTTTCAGGTACATTTGCATTTGTGTTCATGTACCTATACTGGAATAAATTCCTAGGCTCAGACTTTGTACTTACAGTGTGTTTATTTTTAGTTTATTGTCATACAGCGCATCTCACCTGCACCACATGTGACTGCAAGTTCTCTGTCTGATGTACTGAATCCAAACTTTGAACAGTTTCAGAGAGGCAAGGTTCGTCTACTTCCAACTCTTCTCCATCTGCCTCAATTTAAAAATTCACACAGTGTAGTGACTCTCTGCGGTTACCACATTAAGGTCTGTAGAACTTACTGCAGCAGCAGGCTTTTGGCATGTAGAGGCTGTGGTTGTTATCCAGAATTATTTATTAAATGAAGAGGCAGGGGTTCATAAGGACACTACAGCAGGACTCTGAATGCTACCGATTGGTTTTTGAGGGGATCAAAAGAATTCCATTTTTAAAAAAGTAATCTCTCTTGAACGCTAGATAATCTTTTCTTATTTTTTTCAAGAACAGAAACGGTGTAAGTGGCCAAATTTTCGTTTTGAAACTTCCATCTGTGAATAGATCATCGAACAAGATAATATCATATTAATCAGTAAGCTTCAGAGGTTCTGGTAGGCAGATTTTGTTACCTTTGCACAGAGCCAGACAAAACATTTCCCTGATTCCAGTCTTTGTGCTAAGCTAACAGGCTGCTGGATGGAGCTCCAGATTTAAAAAACAAGTATGAGAGTGAAGTCAATCTTCTCATCTAAATTTTCAGCAATAAAGTTAACAAGCATATTGCATAGGTCAAATTATTAATTTAAAACATTCATAGCCAATGTATGAAATCTTCACACTGGGTATGCCAGCCAAGAATGTAGAATCTGACTTGATATAAATAGTAATGACATATAACTACACTCATCTTTGATCATCTCTCACCCACTTTTAGGCTACATTGGCTGTTGGTCCAATATTTTGGATTAATTGCTATGACAGCAAAGTAAATGCATTTATCATTCACAGAGGATTGATCCTAACGACTGCAGGGATCCCGTGACAATTTATCTGGCAGTACCATTGAGTCTAGTTTTCAACTCATACAATAATTCCTTACTTGAAGGGATACGTCTATAACTAATAATCGAAATTCTTTAACCCTAAACTGTACATTGGGATTAATCATAGCTATATACATGTTATCATGCTAAGATTAGCATGTTAACAGGCTACACACTAGGTTATTTATTCATGTGCACAGGTATGTGCTCAGCATTGCCTCAAACTCATTGTCCCTCTCTTTCTCTTTGTCTTTCTCTCTCTCTCACTTGTTCTCTCGCTCTCTCACGCACACACAAAATCAGTGGACAGCTGACTTCCCTCGAAAGCCGTGTGGACTCAGTAACTGTCACTGAGGAAGTGGCTCCAAAAATCAATCCAGGCAACTGACAGACAAACCAAACAGGCACTCAGATGAAAAACGAAAAAGAAAATTTACAAAAAAAAAAAAAAAAAAAAAAAAAAGAGGCTGAGAAAAGAAAGAATATAAGAGCGACTGAACACCAAAGAGAAATGTCAATGGGGATTGATTTGTTCTCTAGTTTTTTTCCCCTCAACAGAGAGGGCAGGTAGTGAACCTGTGCAGCAACAAAAAGTGGAAAAGGAATTTTAAAAAATGTTTTGATAGTTAAACTGTACACTGGGGACCCCATTTGGGTCGAGGGGGCCATCTGTCCGGCTGTGACCATTTGTACTATAAAACCCACCTTTATCACCTCTTTGTGCATAAATGGTGTCTAACAGGGGACCCGCAGGTGACCAAAATGATGGCCAATGCTGCCTGAATATGAGGAAAAGAGATTTAATGTAGGAAGCCAAGGGAGAAAAATTTGTTTTATGAGGAAGTTCACTGAATATGAATCCAGTGAACAAAAACTGGTGAAAGCATGACTTCTGCTAAATAAAGGAGAAACAAAAGGCAAGATGCAGGAGAAAAAAAAGATGTTGAGGAAGGGCAGAAGATATGACTCACTAAGACTGCTCTGTAGCCTCAGCTGCTAGTCAAACATGCAGCTATGCCTGGGGACTGCATGAGTGTGTGGGTGTTTTTGTAATGACACATTAAGTTGTAGGTCATAGACTATTTGAAGGAAACCAGTGTTTTTTCTTTATTTTCATTCAGCAACAAACAAATGTAAGACAAAGGTCACACGACATATTACAAGTACTGTGCAGCTGCTCCACATGCGGAAAAAAGAAAGCCATTTTCATGCATAAGGACAGAGTGTGCATTGTCTCAAACCTCTAACTAAGCAGAGAGAGAAATATAGAGACTGAGATGAAGAGCAAAGTTAGAGATAATGGGATTAGTTGAGTAAAGAAAGGAAAGACTGAAAAGAGGAGAACTGAGGATCAGGCATGTTTTACAAACATCTATCATTCACTGCAAGACTTTATATTTCAGTGTTTTTGCCTAGATTTCAAATAGTGAACAATGCATCAAAGTGAACCCTTTCTTACTCCGACCCTCATCCAGCTGTACCTTATTGTGTGGTGCAAAGAAATCTCCTCTTCTGGAAATTACAGATCCTCGTGCATTGGCCAAACAGACCCGCATGCGAGCCTTTCATTCATTTCCTTGTAAAAAATAATCTTTCTGAATAAAAACAGATTGCTTTTTCTCTACTGCAATTATATATCTGTCTCCAATAAGGGCTGCTGAGTTGGCGTTTCAAATACATCTTTGTATTAAAAGTACCTAATAACCGGCAAGCTCTCATATGCTAAGTGGACTCTTAATTAGGGCTTTATTGAAGACAGGTGCACTGGAGGACAATAACAGCGCGCATACACTGTCTATCAGCTGCAACATGAAGCTCTTCAATGTGATTTAGCTCCTTTTTTTGTTTTTAGGTCTAGTTACTGCACATTACAGTGACACTGCCTGAGATTTCATTAAAACGTCTAAAACGCCGGGTGTTCAAATAATGTTTTACACAAGACGTTCGTTCACTTCTACAGCAATGCTGCCCATATGTCAGTATTGGCTACTGGTTCTTCAACTGTGAATGTCAGTTGCTGTCAAATGGCTTTTCCCTACAGTGTGTGCTCACTGTCTGAGTCACTTCACCAGGTATCGCCTGTGGCCTCTCACCTGCTGCGTTATTACTTTTTCTCTCTTTGCTCTCCCACTCTCTCTCTCACACACACACACACACAGGCAAAAAAAACTGTGTCACACAGGGAAGCAGTGAATACATTTCTACCCCTTTCCCATTATTTGTAGTATATATGGTTACGTTTTTAATCAGTTAGTGTCTTTCTCAAATCAGGCTTTTTATATTCTAATGACCCTCTAACGTGAGATATTTGACTCATGTGTTACTACTATTTGTGATAGTTAGTCCATCAAACTGAAGAGATGGTCAAACTGTGAGGCAAATCCCCTTTTAAAAAGGAATCTGACTTGGGCATGACCTTGAGCTTTTCCGTTACCTCCCATCTGGTTTTTCAGGTTAGACAGACGCCCGAAGCAGTCAACAGGAGACAGAGTTTGTTAAAACAGGCTTCACGGGCCTGACGGTTTATAATCAGTCAAAACAGGTTTATTCTGCTCTGTATCTTTTCCTCGCTTGTGAAAGTCTACGCAACCTGACAGGCTGAAACACTACTACTACACTTATCGAGCATATTCAACCAAACTTTAAAGGAGCAACAATAACTGACCTAAATGACCAGTGCACCGTCAACAGCACAGACACATATTTTTTAGACAGAGAGCAGAGTCTTTTTTGCTGTTAAAATCAGTCAGAAAGCCACAATCACATTGTGCAATACAGTAGTTACCTGTGACAGCACGTTTTGTACATTGCCCTTTAAACTACATGGTAAAGTTGGACTTAACTCCTGACCTGCTGTCATGTTTATCCATCTTTCCCCTTTCACTAATTGCTAAAATGAATAGCAGTCAAACATAAACCTCTCCCTCATAAGGTCTCCCTCATACCTTGAAGTCAGGGTGAGTGTGGGACGGTATTTGTGGTAGGAGTCATGGGAGTGGGTTTAATCAGCGTAGGAGTTATTTCAGTGTTGGTGAAGACTCTCATTAAACTGTCAATATCTTAAGCCCCTGACCTTGCTTACTCTGGTAGAAAGCAAAACAGTACTGACGTCAATAACTTCTTTTTTGTCAAGATTTTGTGTGTCCGTACCCACAAAGCAATTAAAAGCAATTAAAACCTGTACATTATCAGCCTCTGCAGTAAAAAGACGTTAAACCTTTTCATCTAGCAGAAAGAAAAAAAATGAAAATCAGCATTTGAATTCCACATCTCAAAGTACATTAATCAACTTCTGGCTATAACTACTTACGTAACTATGACCTACCTTATAAGTGCTGCACTAATATCTTTTCATCTGTTCCTTGAACTATTTTGCAGGGTTGGACATAACATTTGCAAATATTCAATTTTTTCACTCTAAAGTCAAACTCTTCATTTGAGTTTGACTTTGTCTGTGCTGTAATCTTGTGTGAGTTCCTACGGCAGCTGAATAGGCCTCCCTTTTGCTTCGCAATGATTTAACCCTGCAGTTAAGGAGACTGCTTTTACAGTTTACTGGGACTGTGAGGTCGCACACAGACATTACCACAAACTTACACACCCATTCGGGATATTACCGAAACAAAGCTTTGATTCTCTCTCTCCACGTAGCTACACCTGAAGGCCAGCAAGTGCAAATAATTGTATTGCTTTAACGGCTTGCGGTTTCATGTGGATGGGGTTTGCTTCTAGGGAAACAGTAGAAATGACAGAGAATTTAGACTAATTGCAAACAATATCAGGAGAATGTCTAGGTAGATGTCTGGTGTGTATGTAAGCGTGCCTACCCTGGTGCCCCTCAGTCCTGGTACAGCACTGAGTTTCTGATGAGGCTGCCAGCAGTCTTATGATAGAGAGATAAACAAAGAGAACCAGTGTGAAATGAACAACACACATACACACTTTTGTTCTCTCATTCACAGTATACACACAGGTAGAGACCCACTTAGTGCATTTACTACTGAGGATTCACACATGTCTGTAAGACAATGTGGATGGTGGAAATATATTACCATAAAAAAATTCCACTGATGCTCCACAGGTATTTAATGAGATAAAACTCTACTTCCCCAAACCATCCTGCTGCAAGTACAGTCCAAGTCTCATTATAAGACAAGAGCAGAAATACAGGGACAGATTACACACCTATAAGCTGGGCATCATTCAGGCGTCTTCTGTCGAAAGAGAAGGGCCAATTTGTCATAGTCGCTGTTCGGTTTGGTATTAAAAAAACAGATAATTCCTACGAGACACAATTGTTGTAATGCATATTTTAAACGGTGCCAGGTTGTCTGTCAAATACTCCTCCTAACTTTAAACAACATCCAAACAAAAATCTCAACAGGCAATCTACACCTCACACTTGTTAAGTTTCTTTCGATGCAGTAGCTTCCCTAAAACAGCAGGTATTATTTAGTAAAAGTCAGTGGCATTCACTGAGAATAGCAGGAGCCCAAACATACCCATTAACAAATAATAAAAATGACCCGACTCTGCCTCCAGAAGATAGAAATGCTCCCAGAATCTCCACATAACACGTCGATGTAACAGGCACTGTAATAGTGGATAACACCAGAGAGTGTGAGAGACAGACAGACAGACAGACAGAGTGAGAGGTTGGTAGGTTGTTGGTCCATTTGTAGTGGAGATCATAGGTTTTGCTCTGTGTTTTACTGTCTCTGTTCACCTGGCAACAGACTACAAATGGAAATCAGATGGTACCTAAATATGGTACAAAGAATCTTTTCTCTTTGCTTGAAATTACTCTATTTATCTATTTTAACCATTTCTACTAACGGTCATAATTTCCTGGATTATGTTCTGTAAAAAAGAATAAAAAGAATGAAAGTTCTCATATCAGGGCATATAAGAAGATTGGCAAATATCAAATGCCAATGCCAATGCTGATATATCTGCAACAGGCCAATATCAACCAACCTGTCGGATTCTAATGAATGGTGCCTAACCACCAACCAACTGAACACAGGGCAGGCACAGACCATACCAAGGTCAGTATGTTGTTGGCAGTGCGAATGAATGCACTGCAACTAAATGCAGTGTTTTTCAAGCACTGGGTGGTAATCCAAAGGTTGGTCATATAAAGATAAAAATAGCCCCCCCATAAATTTCCTACTGAAAAGGGAGGCCAAAGCTACTGACTCTATTAAGTTACCTTCTTTAGTCTGTGAAATCTTAAGTAGACTGAATAAAAAAAAAACAAAACAACATATTCATATGTTTTCCATACAACTATCAAATCACCTAAATCTAACTTTTCTTCTACTCTCCCCACTAGGGTGGGAAATTTAGTTAGTGCCTTGAATGAAAAAATCATATAGTTCATGTAATTTCTTGTCTTGTCTTTTATTTTAAATCATTTTAGATGAAGAGGCACATTTCATTAACAATTATTTTTATGATCATCATGCCTCTATTAATTATATTCTCTCTTAATTTAATGAATGGTTTGGTCTATAAAACTAAAAAGAAAAAAAAAAGATAATTAATGATAATACGAAATCATAATTTCTCATAGCAAAGGTTGACATAATTGAAACTGACTGTTTATCAAACTAATAGTCAGAAACCTAAATATTTATTTGGCATATTTACTTAAAAAAAAACAACGATGAATCAATGTTCAAAATGGTTAGTAAGCAACTTTAGTGTGTATAAATGCCGTAGCTTAACTCAAATACATACGGACACAAACATTATCTGTTATTGCTGTTTACACTCAAAAGTATTTAACATGCTTACCGTGCCTATGGACAGAGTAATTAACTTGTATTAATGTATGTACATTCTCACTTAGGCAACAACATGACACAATAAACCATTTAAAAGAAAGGAACATTTTGTTCTTTTTGTTGGCTTATTAACACAAACACAGCTTCACTTTGAGTTGAGTTGTGAAAGAAATATAAGAAAGCACAGACAGACAAGAAGAGAAAAAGAAAAAAGGAGAGAGGCAGCTACTCTATCTTATGATCAATCAATTTAGCAATGACAGTTCACTGCTATTCTCAGAAGCTATGTTTAGCTGCTCTCTTGCTTGGCATACTGTCAAAGACTGACTTCATTATACATTAAATTATCTAGACTTGTGCTTCCAGTAAAAAAATAAATAAATAAAAAATGACATAGCTTATTGCTCAATAGCCATGTCCGGAAGGGAGTGAGTTAGTTCATCAACAACTCAAACAATGAACTTTTTAAAAATCGCAGATCAATATCTTCAAGCAGGAAATTGTTTAGAAGATTTTGAAAAGGAGTGAGACACATCTCAGATAAATGGAGGCTATTTGGCAAATTTACTGTGGTACTCTGGGTACTGTGCTTTATGCAAACTTGATTTATCTCTAGAACATGGTCACCATTCATTAAAATAATGTATGAATTGGTTTTGCCTCCCTACGCAGGCTTTTACTCAATAGTACATTGACATGCACCAGTGCAACTTTAGAATAACAGCAGGGACGGACATGTAATTATATTTACAGACCACAATTTCACAATTTCATTTAAGGTGAATAGGAACAAACCTAAACCTGGAAATAATGACACCAAGAAGCCCCAAAGGGTCACACTGCATGAGAAGCCCTTGATTAAAAATGCAGAATGGGTTTAGCCACAAATACCAACTAAGACGCTGCTCCATGAAATATCCATGGGCTAATCTTGAGGTACGGGGGCAACTGGGAGTGTTTCTATACACACAAAGTTTGGGTTCAGGACAAACAGGCTATCAGCTACCCAGCCCATGAAATATTAATATCATGACCTCATGCTTTGTGGCAAAACCAAACAGTTACAAGAGCACGGAAATGGGATGGGCATAAATGCAGCATATGCAAACAACACAACTAAAAACAAATATCACGGACGGAGCAATAAAATAAGACTTAAATACTCCATATTTTCTCTCTCTCTATGCTTACATTCTATAGACAGTAAAATTCCCCAATTAAGTGCTGGAAAATTTTCCTTGCAACTGATAGGTTTAACAATATTTCTTGCTAGTGATGACTGACAGCTTACTAACCACTTTCAGTAAACCCATCTTCAGTTACCACTATTTCCTAAAAAAGTGACTGTTGGCTGATCAGTAATGAAAATGTTGAAAATGTATAAAGTATAAAAAGACTCACAAGCAGACTGGGCTCAGGTCAGATCTTCAAGTCTCTGAGGACCAAGAACATGAAATCAACTTCTGCTTTCTTACATGGCAATGTAATTTGTTTATTAAAGAATTTCTGCATTTTACAAATTAGACGTGTTCTACAGAGCGCAGCACTTTCTTTATTTGAAAAGTCATAACAAATGTTACAAAAAATACTGCATGTTGCTGGTCCTTCTCAGGTATAAACGACTTACAACTGATTTTTTTTTTTTTTTGGTGATCTCATAGGGCATCAAAATATTACAAAGCAAGAAGCTAGGTGCCCTAACTTGTATTCAGAAACAAGATGAGCCCCAGCAGAACTGTCAAGTTAGTTAAAAAAAACAAATGTGCCTTTATAGCAGCTGCTTGCATCAGCAATAAGATAACAGAGGCTCTCTCACACGTTCACATATTAAAAACAAGAACACCGAAGTACACGATGATGTATGATGATGTAAACTCAGACAGGCACAGAGTACACAGCAGTCAACACAACACTGGCGAGCAAGCAAGACAAAGAAAACCCAAAACTCCAGCTGCTTGCTGACAGCGATAATACGTCCACTTCCAAAACAAGAAACACAACAAAGGAGCGTCTCTGTCTGCACAACCCTGCGATAATCTCCCTCCTTACGTTTCACAGACGCAGTGTACCGAAAGGTTAACAACAAAATATATAAGAAGCAGACCGCAGCCCATCGACAGGCTGTGATGAGGGTTTGTTTACACCGACCTAGCGAGCTGGGCTAGTCCGCTAACGAGAGCCGCCACGTCCGAAAAGAAGCCGGATAACTCTTGAACGGGGCTCGTGTTTATTTTGACAGCTTCCCACGTCGACCCACCCGCCTTTAAACACACCGAAAACCGGCTCCCTGCGGGCGACAGCGCCTCGTACGGAGAGGGCGAAGCCGTGTTTTCTCCCTCGCTCGCTAGCAGATTACGCTCCCCTCCGTTTGTTTTTGACAGCCACAACTAGCCGGATAGCTAAAGCTGCTAGCTGGCAGGTTATACCGTTCAGAGAGGCGCTAGCGTTAACGCTGAGGAAAGTCCTGGGTGAATTTAACAGTCTGGGGGGGGGAAAGAAGGGACAACAAAGATAACAATCTCCGGCGGCGAACGGGAAACTTGCGCCGTTAATACCTGGTCCCGGTGCCCGTGGAGGAGTGTGTCCCCCGGCCGACGCGACTCTGTCCGCGGGGAGTCGTACTCGCCGTCCTGCCCCTTCGGACTCCGAACATCTAGTGAGCGCGTTCAGACCCGAGCGGACCCGGCGACGTCGAGGGGGTGGGGGGGGCGGAGACAGGGCGTGTGACGCCGCTCGCATGAGCTGCCGGCGACCAATCCGATCCCTCGACGCGAAAATCAAAACGACCAATCGGCGACGAGCAGGAACAGGAAGAAACGGAAACATCCGGGTCGGGGGGGGGGTGTTTTTGTAGTTCTTAAGAAGGCTGATAAATTCCTCGAGAAAAAAAAAAAAACACGTGGGTTATTGCAATATCTCTGAGATGAGACTTGTAAAATGCGGTTAGAGCAGATATGACGGGAGCTGTCCTTCTCCGTATTTAGATTGGGGTTTAAGTTGCGTAAACAGCAGCCTTCCAGTGAAAAGAAACTTGTTTTGCAAGGTGCTGCTATGTGGAAAATTGAGCAAGTTTCAGCAGGGGTTAGTCAACCTAAGACCTACCAGGCTGGGGCATGTAATTTCTCATGCCAGAGGCCAGAGCGACGGCTTGTCTCGTTCAACGAGACAAAACCTACAGATGTTGCGTTTATAATGATATAAAGGAGAGACATGCCTGAAATTTAAGAATCAGAAATCAGCCAAATGCGAGCATTTTTCCTGATGTAAAACTTAAATGATTAATTGATTATAAGAACTGTTAAAATGAGACTCGTTTTCTGCCATCGATTCTTTGATTTATCAGCTAATTATACATGTCAACATTAGTATGCACAGTATCTTAATACCATAATGTATTCAAAGACGAGAAGTTATACTGTAGTTGTAATAATAATATCATTATCAATGCTTTTAAGTAATTCTTGCACTCAGATTGTAAATCCTCCCCACTTGTGTTTGAGCAACGACGCGGTATTAAAAAAAAAAAAAGAGGTGCAGGTGGTGTGAAAGTGCAAATCCAACACCAGAGGAGGGAGCATGCAGTGGGATAAAAATGACTTCATGCTGAGAATCACCCCACTTTTGGATCGCCTGCTTTCTGTACATAGCCCACCTTCGAACACACTGACACAGAACACACACCCTGCTGTGCTGCAATTTTGTTAACTCTGATTGCATGATTGTGCAAATGGATTTATTGTGGTACAAGGCTTTGGCAGCCGGGTGTGTTGCTTAACTTGGGCACAGTTCAAGAGACAGTTTTTCGTCTGGTTAATCGGGTGCCCAGGTCTCACCAATAAACACGTCGGACAGCTTTTCAACAGGTATGTTTTTGTTTTCAGGAGAGGAGAGGCCACAGAAATACCATTTGGAAGAAGTTCCTTTAAAATGTTAAAATAAATTGCTGCTATTGCTTTTCTAATGCAGATGAATGTTTATCAGTGTGTGATGTTACCTTGTTGATTAATCTGATTGCTGTTGTATGCTCCTGGGGCCATGAGTTTATCTTATCTTACCTGACTGTTAAGAATTGTAAATGATGGGTGGCATTTTTTTGTCTTTGAATTTCAGAGTAGTTTATTGGTTTAACCGTACGTTCTGCGGTTCATGGAGGGAAATCTGAAAACAACTTTACTATATAGTATTAAAGTGTATCATTTTTGAAAATAAAGTTAGAAGGGATCTTGATGTGAATACTACTCTACCCACCCAACACATTTACAAAGTGAAGGGGTTTACAGTATGTTCTTGTTTTCAAACAGCACATCACATAACATATTATGACTTGAAAATGATTATTACATAACTCATTATTTACTGAAGACATGGTTTTATTGACTAAGCCTGTGGTCTTTCAGCTATCTGTTGAACTGCCTGGATGGCATAGAGTTCATCTTCCCCTGCCTGACTTTCTGACAAAGTCCACCCTCATGGTTCAAGTCATTGATTTTTTTTATTTTTGTTTTTTTTTCCAGTATAAGTGATGTATTTTTAGATTCCTGTGCCAAGGCCTCAGTGTATGCCCGCACAGTACATGATGTGATTTCAACTTTGTTTGGTACTGATAGTGTGGTTCAGCATGTTTTTTTCTGAAGACACTGAAGATTAAGTGGTTAAAATATGCAATGGTTGGATCCTTTGAAATTGTCTGTTCCAGGAATTTGTCGCATTCATCCTGCTTTCTCCAAGGAAAAGCAGGTGAAACATAATGACTAATAGCTGGCCAGATATCAGAAAAGAAAACATAATAATTCAGCATTGTAGTCAGTGTCATTTATCAGTATTTCTCAGAATTCACTTCATTAAATTTAGTCATCCTTATATAAAACATAATTTACGATTTTTTTCCCCCTGCTTTATCTTATGCTTTCTGCATTAAAATGTAGAGTTTGAGTGATGTATTGCCTCCAGCTCATTCCAGCGTTTAGGTGATCACAAATGCTCGAGCAGCAAATGAACTAATATGCTTGTAAACATAGGCTGTTGCTGGTTACTAAAGGGAGACCTTCAGCTCCACAGCCCACCAGTTAACTCACAGTGGTGTTGGTGTGCACTCACAGTTGGCAGGCTATTGCAGTTTGTCTGAATATTGTTGATTTCTGATTGCACTATGTTCATATTCCTAAGCCTGCATTTTAGTTTTTCTTTGTTCCTCTGTCTGTGTCTATGTGGGAGCATATGTGCCAGCCCTTGTTTGGGTAATGTAGCCATTTAGATAATCTGCTGCTGGCGTACCAACCAGAGCGACGAAGCAGATGTGGCTGCTTTATAATTGTGGTGATCATTTTGTTTTGTGCCTTTTTTTGTTAAATAATGGAAATCAAAAGGTGTTTATTCATTCAGTTCCCATCACTGTTACCAAACATTGTCAGCGAAATGTTTAAAATTGCTAACAAAAATACTGTATTACAAATTGTGTGATGTTTATCATAATGTGAATGCAACTAGGGGCTAACACATAGTGACATACGGTAAAGAAACAGAAATACAGCTGGAGACTTTCATGATTAGAAGTTTCAGTAAACAGCTGTTTTCAGTAAAAAGCACGGGAATGTGGAGCTATGGTGGTATAATCCACAGCAACAGCCTGAATTTAGCACACACATTTGGTTGCTAACACACTATTTCTAATACACAGGTACACACAGACTCACATTAGTGCGCACAAAGGGTGTGACAGAGGGGCAAAGTGCGTTATGCTAACTGTTAAACAGCCACCACACCTCATTCTCTCATTCAAAGATCATGGAAAGCTTTAATCACCAGTAGCCATCAGTTAAGAGGAGTTGTCGCACTGAGAAGAAGAAGAATTTACAATTGTTAATTGTGTTGTTAATTGTGTGTAAGTTGTTAGATTAATAAGTCACATGCAATCTTTACCTGCTGCTAGGGCAGGTTAAACAATTACTTTCTGGTGTCACAGTTTGATTTTAATAATTTTGTCATGGCTGCTGCCCTGAAATGCCCAAAAGTGCTACGATGGTAGTTTTAATGGATTTCATTTCCAGGTGATGACGCTTAACATTTTCATTTTGCAGTTTGAACAAGCTTTCTTTTTCAAATGCTTTGGAATGAAAAGCCTTAATACCCTCATAACACATCAGGGATTTAGATTTTGTTTGAATAACAGCCATAAACTACAAAACCCTTTGACTGAAATAACTAGATTCATTAACTTATTATGGATATTGACTCCTTAATAAGCAGATTTTTGAAAACAATTATAACTCAATTCCCTTTTGATTATGCAACAGTTGCCTGTGTTGCATTACTGATTTGCATATTTGTAGTTTTTGCCATATGGTGGGGTTTCAAGTATTTGCATGTGGACCCAGTGTGTGTGGTTTCAGTGTGTTGTTGTGTGTGTTTCTACTTTATACCCGCTGCAAACAGCCAGGGATGCAGATACATATCCCCATACAAAGAATATGTACATTCAATGTCTGAGGCTTCATGAGATAAATGAGAAATATTTATAATCTGCTGGATTTCTTTTTGCAATAGAAGGGGTTAATAAGACATCAGAGTAGCAGTATTGATGAGGGAATGGAACTTTTGGCTCACAGTACATATACCACAGCTACAGTACCACCCTGAGAAAAGTAGATATTCTGGTTTGCCAGGACTGGGCGGGTCCACTCTGCTCCAGCCCAGGCTTATAGAAAGCATATGGATGAACGAGCTTACAGATAAGTGGCTGAGCATTTGTGTTTGATTTGGCCTTTGAGCTAAATAAGACAGAAAGAGAGCAGTCGACACAGAAATAGACTATAAATGTTCTCTTTGTGAGTGAGGGTGTGTGTGTGTGTGAGAGAGAGAGAGAGAAAATGAGGTTGTGTCTTCTTGACTTCAGCTAATCCGATCGGAGATCGCCTACAGATGTCTTAACTACAACAGCTGCCGGCTAATCTAGACACACACATTAAAAGCAAGATCCCATTGTAGAGTTTGCCTCTGGCAGTATGTACAGCTACAAAAAAATGATCAAAAGTATCTTTCCCACTGTAAGACATCATTGTAAAATAACCAGTATCAAAAGTACTGCGGTGCCCCAATGACATTATCACAGATTTTTAAACTAAGAATGATGTCCTATGGGTCACAATTGTGATCGGTATAATGTAAGAGCTCGGCTTCATTTAGTTTGTAAAGCTAAGTCTATTTAAATGCTGCTTTTATCCAGAATGCTCTCCGGCCTTAGCAGGTTTCTCCTGCTTGACACAACAGGAGCTGCAACCTTAACTTTTGACTCCTCCCCTGCACCAACACAGCCAGAACAAGCTCTGGAGGTAGTGCTCAACGCCAGAGAAAAGTGCAGAAAAAAAGAGATGATAATGTGAATTGGATGAGCCATTCCTATAGTAAAGTAGTCCAACTGCAAAGCATACCTCTAAGCAGATTTGGCTACGTATTTAGCCAGCTGGCAACGAAACACTACAAGGTCCTGTGGTAAGGACCTTTTAGGGGCCAGAACAAGACTCAGCTCCCATTAATGCCATCCTTAATCACTGTACTGGTGTTTTGGACCAGTTCTGTGTGCGGATCAGTTGACAAGCCATCGCCTGCGTGCTTCGTCCCAGTGTGCTGCTTAAGTGTGTCTATGGGAAAAAAATGCGGCCTAAGCTGCACAGAGCACAATAAGGTCAATGTTTATGACCCAGTCAAAGCTGCGGGACAGCTGTGGAAACACCTGAGAGACGGAGACAGGAGAAGATGCTCAAGGTGTTAGTGGCGGTGGAAAGCAAAATGAGAAATCCTAAAAAGTTATTTCTACAGAGTGTCTCCCTTGGGACCATGTAATACAGAGGTTGAAAGAGAAAGACACTATTCATAAGAAGATAAGGCCTTATAAAAGACAGATTGTTACATCACTGAGCGTTTCTTGTTTGTTTGTTTGCGAGATTTGAAATTATCAGCATCGCGGCAGCAGATGGCTGTCAGGTGCAAAGGATTAGACGGAGCATCAGGTTCCACTTTCACTCATCCAATCTTCAGCAAAAACTCACACACACACATACATCATGACGCCATATATGATGCAGACATAGATAAACCAATAAAAACATTAATACTTGTGTTTAAAGCAGTAATCAGCAGCAGCTGTTTTGTCTGCAGGGAGAGGGAATATCACACGCACACACTCACACACACAAACACACACACACACACACACACACACAGTCTTCTGTCAGGTGGGGAGGATTACACAGAGACAGTACTGTAGGTCGGTCATGCTGCTCTGGTCAGTGGTCTAATCCAATTAGCAGTGAGCAGCTAAAAGTAATGGGATTGTTAGTTAGGTCACTGTACCGACCTGCTTAGCCATGACTGTTCGCTTGACACCCAGCGCTGCAAGCTGTTAGAGGTTGCCGAGCAAAGCTGCCGGAGCATTTTATAAGGTTATAAAGAGGAGATGGAGTCACACCGCTGTGATCACGAAGTCGTCACGAGAGAATCCAAATCAAACAAAATATTCGGCCGAGGGTGCAGCTTGGAAACTCAAGCACATTCTCCACGGGGAGTCGGTAAGAGCCTGGCGTCCACGGAGCAGATGAGGAGTCAAGGAATGGACAAGCTGTTTGTCCATCTGATGGGATCAGAGATCTCGAGGAGACGTGAGCGAAAAAAGCAGAATTAGAGAGATTTTTGAAAAAGAACAAAAGAAAAGCAGAACTGTAATTGTAAAAAAACACAAAAAACCCCAAAACACAACCTCAAGGGTGAGGAGACTGCATACAAACTTTATGAACACACAGAACATTTTAGCTTGTTTAAGTAAGAAAAACAATATACACTCATTAACACAATGTGATATTACATTTAACATGAAAACATTCCGATCATCAGCTTTTGTCAGTACTGTAATACTGATGTGATCGAGACTGATTGACCTGGACGTGTGCGCAATGTTTTTCTTGGTGTCATATGAGCTGAATTCGAATGTAAATCGACCGAAATTCAGTCAGTGGATATGTTTGTTGCCTCCATTGAACGTCTGCAGTTGTGATCTTTAATCATGAACCTATGAAACTGTAATACTTGGAAAGTGCAAACATAAAATTGATCTGGGTAAAATGAAGATTGAGAGAATGAGCATGTATTTGACCGTTTCAGCCGTTTCAGAGTTTAGCTACCTAAAATGTCTATCATTATCAAAATTTGTTGTATTTTTCAGTGGGGAGCATTTGTGTCTTTTAATATCTATAATGAGGATTTCATCACAAAAATATTTTTTCATTTAATGCAGCGAGTCTATCACAAAAAGTCAATTCTGCATCAAAGTCTCGTCTCAAAAGTTGTCTTTCTGATTACTGACTGTTCTAAACATATCATTGTGATCAGCATAGTTACTATTGTCAACAAGTACTAGGAAACCTGACATTAGTCCATTATTTATTTCATATCCTTTGCATGGCTTTAACCAAAAGTGAAACACTTTCCGTTTATATTTTTCAGAATTTCCAGTAGCTTCTCAGATTCAGTTTTTTTTTTTTTTTTTTGAATGGGAGTATTTTAATCCTGCATCTTGTATTGCATCACTTCCCGTCCCCATTTATTAACTGTGGCATTTTTCATTTTTCCAAAACACCCTCTAAATGACAAAGACTAGTCTGTAGTTGTCATGTTGGTGGGGAACAGAGGCAAAAGTTGGACGGGATCAGACTTTTCCAAAAGAACTGCAGCAGACTCAAAAAAAGGAACAAAGACTCATTGTCCAAGACTAGTTTATCAAAAGAATACATAGTAATGCTCACGTATAAAACATAGAAAACAGAAGATGAAGAACAATAATAAAATATACTTTCTTTTCTGATCTACTATTTTTTAAAAGTAGCTTGTAATAAATTGCAGTCCTTACTGTTTTGCCGCACACACATTCATTTTTCCACAGCGTGTTCAGTCCTCTTCTGTCCACTTTGTCCTCTTCATCAACCGTGTCCATCGATTTTATTATATTATAAACTTACAATATTCTCAACCCGACCCTCCAAAATGATAAAACTCACGGTACAACACTGTTACAAAACGTTATAAATTGGTGGCAAAACTGCCAAAATCGACACCACAGGGCTTTTTGTTGACTTAATAAGTTGCATAACAACATGAGATGAGGAGGTCCACTGACGGTGAACGTGTCTCTTAGTGCGGGTTCATTAAAGCAGATACAGCACATTAATCTCACTAATGGAGGCCTCTTGCTCGCCTCACTGTCAGATGAAGGTCACGGAGCCGGGCCGCCGTTGTGAGCTGCTTGTTTAAACAGCCGGCGTGTCGAGATTGGCTGAAGCCGGCGAGCCTCATTAACCTGCACAGACACACTTGTTGGGTCGCGGCGGCAGTTACACTGAGACAAGCGGTGAGTGTGTATTATAAGTCATTAGTCCTTTTTGACACGAAGATGAAGTGTCGTTGATGCACTTTATTGTAATTTTGTACAGCGGTTCTTTAGTTTTCCAATCAGCTTTGTGAACTTTGTTGAAAAAAATGATCACCCACAGTCCTTCTCCTCTTGTCCTTTCAAATTCATTCTAGTTTTCCCCATTTCTTTATTCCCTCCATTCACCCCCGTTCTCATTTGTAACCCCAAAAAGCGATTCCCTGTCTTTTTTTGCTCTCTTCTGTCCCTTTCAGCCTGGATTTCTCTGCATTTCCGTACATGTTGCAGGGTTTTTTTTGTTTTTTCTCGCAATTTCAGCACAACTCACGATTGCGGGGGATTCTCTTGCAGGGTCAAAGGTCATAAGATCTTTTGAAACACACATGATGACGCCAGTCAGTCAGCACTCAAACGCTTCAAACTCCGTAAGGATTGTAATGATTTGTAGGGGGGGTGGGGGTCCCCAAAGACATGGACACTTTTATGGGTCCACACTGTGTCTCAGGCTTGCTCCAGTCTTTTTAAATAACAAACAGAGGTGTGTGTTTATTTATTATTTAATTATATATTTATTTAATTTCTCATAATCATCTCACACTAATCATATGTGTCCCCTTTTTAGGATCCAGTTGTTCCACCTTCACCTGCGCGTCCATTTATCATTTATGCCTTTCTTTGTTCATCTCTTTTGTTTGTCCTTCGTTCCCTCCATCCATCTTCCCTCTTCCTTTCAGGGTTGTGTCCAGGATCTATACAAATAAGTGGAAAGTGATGATGAAGTGGTGGGAAACCTCTCAGAAGACTCTCAGAGAGTTATCTGAAAAGTGAGGAAGTTGTCCCATCCCTCCCTGCTTCCTACTTTTGTCTCTCCTCCCATCTGTCTGTTGTTCCTCCTTATTCATCCATTTATCATTCTGCTGTTTACACACACACACAAAATTGCCACACAGGTATCATGCAGCTTTTGCAGTTTTTTTTGTGAAAAGGAAGGAGATTTATCATTGGAGATGAGAAGGGAACCAGATAAGAGCAGTTTTCTCAGAGAATGGATCTTATCGTTTTAACTCATCCTGAACAAAACCCTGAAAAATCACCCTTCCGTCACAAATCCTTCACCCTCCACCATCCCGCTGTCCCACTACTGTCATCCCTCTCCTCCTTTTTCATCCCCTTCCTGTCCGTCTGTCGTCCGCCGGCGTGCTATTTACACACGAACTGGTCCACGAGCGTCGTGCAGCGTTTGCACTTGACGTAGCAGCACCAGTGGAACTTGCAGTGGCAGCGCTCGTGCTTGTAGGTCTTGAACTGATCGTATCCCCTGCCGCAGCACATCAGCTCGCAGCCGTCCATGCCCTCAGAGGTTTTGTTGCAGAGGCGGCCCTGCGTGCCCAGGGAGCCCGTGGTCTCGTTGCGGAGGCAGTAGTCCGGGCTGGGGTCGATGTAGACCAAGTCCTCAGGGGTTGGGGTGTTGAAGCGTTTGTCGACCAGCTCCAGCTTTCCCTGGATGAGATAAACAAAGAGATCAGATCGTTGGTGTAAGATTCAAAAAGATTTGCGTGTCTGTGCATTTCTGTTCAACTTGAGAGAGAGATGCATCAGCTGGGAATTCAATACCTTTCGTCCAATGCGCATGGCTGCAGCGCTGTCATACTTCTCCTTCAGAAACTCTCCGACACGCCTGAAGTCGGCCAACTGGAGCCAACATGTCTTCAGACTGCAGGAACCGGACACTCCGTGACACTTACAGGCCACATTAGCAAGATTATAGACAGCCTGGTGGAGTGAGGGAAAGAGACAGTGATGTTTTCACTCACATGGTTTCTTTATGCCTCATTTCATCTATATCTTATCCATACAAGGTGAAGACAAAACAGTATTTTTGCAGCCTTCCCTGAAAATCAATCATTAGTCTAACATAAAGCATTATAACAAATAAAGATAAAAGACATAAGAAGACATAGCACTAAATTTTAACATGTAAGGGGCCTCAAGGAATTTCCTCACAGACTGGAGCTGACCAGGGGGCCAATAGTTTAAGACTCATTGTTTCATAAATCTCCAACATGTAGCTGTTGATCTACATTTCCTGCTACGCTGCTGCCATCTAGTGACGAACATGTATGACTACTCCCTCGCGTCAAGTATTCAGTGAAATGATGCCGGAAACATGTGCTCAACAAACCACTCCTGTATAAGTCCCGGTAAATCCAGATGTTTGATGTTTTAGCTGATGTTTATATAGTTTTTAATCTAAGTTAATTCTCCAGGGCCAAATGAAATGGGGAGAAAAGAAAAAAGGGGAATAAGGCCTGAATAATAGATACACCACATGTAGATCCACATGTGCCAGCTGAGCACTTAACCGTGCACTGCTGGGCCCACCAAGGGACGTCTCCCCCACAAATAGCTCTACGCGGCTTTAAATCTGGAAATATCCCCGTCTCCGTTTTTCTGTCACCGCTGTGTGCCAGTGCAGACCCCCGCCTTCTGCTAAAAACGTGCAGTGAGACGGATACACAAAAGGGAAAATGCAAGGCAAAGCAAAACAAAGAAAAAGATATTTTGCTCCATATTCGCTGTTCTCCAACGCTGCTGTCAATACTGCTCCACCAAACTAAAACAAACAGCTGACTCAGAATAGAAGGTCTAGGAAACAAGGCTCTATTGTAAATTGACTTTCCCACACAGTTTCTTTATAGAAAGCGGTCTTTTTAAAGAATATGCATAAGAGAACATCTGCATGCCATATCATTATCTTAGTTATAAAGTCGGTGTCTTTCAATGAAATAACAGAGATCACAAGGTGGATCAACTCATCTGATGGTAAAATATTGTTTTTTTTCATGACACTGACAACACATGCCCCATTTTTTTGGCATTTGTATCATTTTAGACAGCAGAGCTGCATAAATGTCTAAGAATATAAATCTAAACAAAATCCATGTTTTATATTCTCTCAAGATCCTTCTGTAATTTCCTATACACCCTATTTTAACTAGATACAACGACCTGTCATCTGGGACACTGATTCTTCACATAGCCCGGAGCCAAATTTAGCCAAACTACACCTATTATCATGCAGTTTCACTGTTACTTTGCGGTAATCGTTTGCACAAATGTTTGGCTTGGTTTAAACTTTATGATGCATTATGATTTTTTCTTTTTTTTTTAACATTTAGGTATTTTAGGCACTTTAAAAAAAAAAAAAAAAACAAAACAGGAAGCACAAGATTTATTATCCTAGACGCAGTGAACTTTAGGGGGAGCCCTTCGCCCCTTCACCTTTACCAGGTCAGTATTCAGTAAACACATGATATAACACACCCCCTCTTCAACACACACACACACTCACACAAATTATATACAAGTACTGTGTCACTAATCCTGAACTGTGTTGTGTTTCGCCTCCGAGACAGGTACCGGTCCGTCAACACACCATACTCACTGATTCAATTATTTCTGACTCCTTATTTCCCCCCTCACACAAACCAAACCCATGACTCTGCCTCCTCACATTGCCTGATCTCAATTACCTTTTCACCTCTGTTAACCCTGCATCCCAGACCCCACCGACCCCCACCTCCCACCCCTGCTCCCCTCTCCTCTGTTTTACTACCCAGCAGGCATAGCACTCGGCACCCTCCAATCCTGCGATTCGACCCCCGTGACCCCAAGACAAGAAATTGAGAGCAGGGGACAATGACATTTTGTAGAACAGTAAAAGCCTTTTTTAAGGGCTTTGTGGTTTTGTATCTTTTTCCTCACATTTCTTTGCAGTGACAATTTTCTGGACCTCTGTTGATGCTATTTAGGAATGTGCTAGGTAATTTCTCCTTAAATCTCTCTATTGTTCAGAGTGGGAGAGGAGTTAATGGGAGGCAGGGGATTAGGTTTTCGAAAGTCAGAATTACTGTCATGCATTAATCATCAGGAGGATATCCTCATATTTTATGACTCCTTGCTGTTTTACGAGACTTTGTGTTGACTCAGATCCCCCACTGTGAGGTTTATGAGATGCTCAGAGCTGCAATGATAAAGAAAGTGGGTGTGAAGATTTTCTCATCTATATATTTCAAAGGATATTAAGGGACCAAATCATAATTTAGTTAGTTTTATAACTATTTCTAGAGTTATTCCACATGACTTATTTCATTCGTTTAATAAGTTAGAGCCTCATTCTTTGTATGAACAGCACTATAGAAACACTTTTATCATTATTATTATTATTATTATTGCACATTATAAGCTGCCAATAACCCCATGCTGTCAAATCAAACCATGCATGTGTGTGTCCAGCATCATACTGAGCTATTTGGTAGGTCATGCCTGCTGGGCGCAATGACACTGGACTTTATGAACACACACACACACACACACACACACACACACACACACACACACACACACACACACACACACACACACACACACACGCTCAGTCATCCGTGGTGGAGACACGGTCTCTGTGTCAGGCACAATAGGTTCTGCTCAGACAGGGTTAGGGGTTAGGAGCCGTGTGCGTGTGTGTGTGTGTGTGTGTGTGTGTGTGTGTGTGTGTAGCCAGTACTAGAATGGGGCCGAAAGGGAGAAAATAGACCGCCCTTTGTGACAGGAAAAGCCATGAATGAGGAGTAAAGAAAGCCAAAAACAGGGACACTTTCATGTCTGATCCACTTGTTGTTAAACTTTAGAACTTCGTTGTTAAATTTCGGTAATCTTAGGGCAGGCCTATCACTTTTCAAGAGATGACAAACGATGGGCCCAACCCACTGCAGAAAAAAAGACTAGAATATTTGTTGGTGAGTCCAGGTAAAAGTCCAGTATATAGTTCCAGATTTCGTCATCTGTCATTATCAGCTAGGGTCAGTACGATCCATACGCAGCCCAAACTGTATGACTGTGTAGATTTACACTGAAAAAATAATGAAATTCAGAAAACTTAAATGTAACATTTAACATTTTGTTCTCCTTATGACTCTGTCTACTCTGACAGTAGGTGTGAGTAGACTGTGTCTACTAGTTATACTATTACATCAAATCTAAAAAAAAAAAAATGCATGTTTTGTACATTAATTTGTACAGTTTTACATGTAATTAAAGACACATTTGCTATCATTGGAAACGGAAAGATCTTGTTTATTATGCAAAACGCATCTGTGTGTTTGTCCATTATTTGGTTGCAAGGTTGAGGATTCTCAGATGAAGTGTCTCTCTGTTTTGATGACTTATTTCATTTCCCAAATCAAAACCGATGAGATGTGTCATTGTTGCTTCAAACCACAGCAAAGCGAATCCCCAGGTTGACAGAGCAGAGGCGGCACAAAAGTGTTCAATTACTGTCTCCAGACCGGGAAGGTACATCTAGTTGTTTTGGTCTCTATGATACAAGTGCTGCCTCATTTCATTTGTCTGAAATGGAGACAGTGGACCTAGGTGACTTTGTGCGTGTGTGTGTGTGTAAGGCTTTGCTTTGAGAGTTGGGGGAGTGTGACGGAGTTCCATTCCTCACCCTGTGTCTCTGTCTCCAGACGCTTGTACACACACACACATGCGCACACACACACACACACACACACACACACACACACACACACACACACACACACACACACATACAAAACGGCACGCCCCTGTCACCTCTACAAAAGCCCTGTGGTTTGCCTTGTTCAACCAAGCAAGACAAATCCTGCTTAAGACAAACCAGCGTGTCCCGAAAGAAAGAGAGAGAAAGAGGGATGGAGAGAAAGAGAGAAAAACTGTCTTCCTCTCTCTTTCTCTCCTCCTTTTCATCTCTCTTCGCCTTTCTTCCATTTCAGTGGACAGACAACAATGAAAGCAAAGAATCAAACAGGCCTGAGGAGGAAGAGTCATTCAAAAAGAGTGTGTTACAGAACTGTGTGTGTGTATGTGTATGTTAATACAAGGCTGCAGCAGTAGATCTTTCTCTCATACACTCTCCTATAGCCCCAATGGGACCCTCAGCAGAAACACAACCTCTCCAGACCCTCACCTTTGACCTCTGACACACACCTACACACACACACACACACACACACACACACACACAGACACAGACACACACACACATACACAGACACACACACACAGACACACACACACACACACACACACACACAGACACACACATACACATACACACACACAAAAACAGGCTCACTGTCTCTCACACAAATCAAATGGAGCTTAGCTGTGCACGCACAAAGACACACACACACACACACACACACACACACACACACACACACACACACACACACACATTTACATGCACACATGCAGACACACACACACACACACACACATTCTGAGTGTCTCTGTCTTGTAAACAGCTTAAACAAAGCCTCTCTAACTGAAGATAAACACATTCTCCTGATCCACTATGTACCAGAAGGGGCAAATGGACCTTTTACGAGGAAAAAGTGTGTGTGTGTCTGTGTGTCTGTATGTGGGTGTGTGCGCATACATCCCATTCAAAAGGTGAAAGGTTTCTTTTAGTGCATTTCTTGTAATGCTCTGCCCACCTGAGAACATTTCCAAACAAGCTCCTACATCAAGTATGGAGCTCCTGATTGTCTCCGTCTAGCAACCAGCAAGGCACAAAAGCCTCAAAAACCTGAGCGAGCTAGTTTGAAGACACATAGCTTAATACCATTGTTGTTTTCCCATTCAATTCATCAGGTTTTATCTCTGAAATCTCATCATGCAACTTCAGTATGTTATTGTCCATTGTGTTGCTGTATTTATGTGTGTGTAAGAGGTTATATATGTGTGCGTGTGCTACTCTGGTGGAATGTGTATTGACCTAGCGACCTAGCCAGACTCCAAGGGCGTTAGCAGTTATACCATTTGGACACTCCTAATAAATAACCTACACACTCACAAAAATACTGGCAGGTCAGGCAATCTGGGGCCAACTTGACTCACACACACATTCTTTACAGACACACAGATATAGTAGAGGGTTGAGTTGCATGTGTGCACACACTTCACTTCCTTCACTAAATTTCCCACTTCCAGAGCTCTAAGCTCAAGTTTTGTACTGATTTTTTTCTTTCTCGCCTTTTTTTCTAGGCCAAAAATAAAATTCCAAGTGTGTGTCTTGTCGTCCATACCTGTCTCCCAGCCTCATTATTCTGCACGTTCATCAGTGTCCGGGCGTGCTCAGGTGACCCACGTGGGTAATTCTTCTCCCTCTCCCTGGCGTCCACAAACTCCCGGGCAAACCTGTAGCCGTAGTGCACGTTGTCCCCGCAGCCGCCCCACAGCCAGTCGCGCGGCAGGTCCCGGGGCCGGGCTGCGCGGCTGCAGCCGCAGGTGGAGAGCTCGCCCTCTCGGCAGGCCCGGCTGATGGCGTTGACCACGCCGGCTGCGCTGATGGCGTAGGTGAAGGCTGTTTCCCTGGAGCCTGAAGGAAGAAGAAGAAATAAACTAAACTGAGCAACAGGTTCGGGCTCTTAAATTCCCACACAGTGAGCTATATTTTGTCACAGGGGCTGTCGTTTTAATGTATTCTGGGCTTTGGTGAGTGTGTTTGTGCATTCACTGACAGGAAACATGTGTAGCTGCTCAGGTTAAACCCCCCCCCCAACACACACAGCAAACAGCCCCACACCCCAGTAGACCTAACAATAGACAATAGATGTGATTTTAGGCTCTAACTCTGTACCTGGTTTATCTCAACAGCTTTAAATACCAGGTCAGTGATCCATAAAACATGTGCAGCATTTGATGAAGTAAACATATCAGTTTCTCTAGAATCATTCAAAAAAATTTTGTAATTGTCTTTTGGGTTTACTTGTCCCTGGCTCGGCTAGTCAACTGTTATGTTTTGGGCTCAGTTCATCCAGATTCCCAAATATACTACTGGTTCCATTTGTCCTGGTTTTGCAATATCTGTCTTTTAAACCTCTGCCTCAGTCCCACTACAACTGAGCTAAATGGAATTTAATTTGTGATGCTCACAGCAAGGAGAAATAAAATTTGAGAAATTCAGCCACATCCTTTCAGAAACAATCTTTCTGTTACTCCGTGTAAACCGTTTTAATGGAACTACTTTCTGCCAAATAAAAAAAAAAAAAACAATAAAAGAACTATTGACAGGAAACATTTCCAGGAAAGATATGTTGCTGCTGACTGTCATTTTTTCAATGCAGTGAGCACCACTGATAAAATCCTCTCCATTGCTTTGGGGTAAAGGCTGAAATCTTAGAGATGATTGTCTGACCAGAGATAAGGGAGATGGATATGTCTCATTTTTGAGTTAGAGTGAACTGACCATTTTAACAGATCACACGTAGGAACATGATGAGTGGAACAGGGTTAACATCAGTGGAAAAATGTAATCTTACAGACATTCATCGGAAGCATATCCAATATGCTAAGCTACAAATTAGGGTGTTATTCATCACATTTTTCTGCCATCAGATCATAATGCTGGATTATGCATATATAATTCTTAAAAGTTACAATAAGTAAAACAGAATTTTAGCTCAGTCTTTTGTTACTCTTTTGAGTTGCTTGGAGCATTCAACAGACTAGTCCATATTAATGATTTCTGTCCGCTTCGAAGACTAACACCATCCAACACCATTTTACACGCTGGAATACGCAACACAACCCGCGTGTCCTATCCTCTGCATTAACACACAAACCATCCCCGGCCCACAAGGAAGTAAAGAAAGACAAAGACAACGGCCAAGGTAGGAGGCTAAGTGCTGTGAAACCCCACGATTTACATGTGAACAGTGGAGAACCTCGGAGTGCCTCCGGTCCAGGCCGCATTTACATCACAGTCAAATGTTATTAGTTCTGATATTGGCATTGTCACTTTCTTTATGATCGGTTTCCTTTGAAAACAAGCACCGGCGCAGGTTTAGACATCAGCTGCCGCCACAGAGAAAACCGAGGAGTCGTGTATTGGCGGCTGACACACGACAAAATCCAAGTAAAACCCATTAACATCCAGAAAAGAAAAGGTGAGAGCGCCTATTCTGCCCCTCTTCCCCCTCATAACCACCCTCCATCCCTCTGTAATGCATTTCTAGTTCCACCAGACAGTTTGTTATCACAGCATTTTTACCCAATAATGTTACTTAGATCATACTAATACATCACACTATTAACATGCCTATTAGTGCATCTTATTTCTTTTGAAGCAAATTATGGCGTATCCACTGAATTCTGATTTTATTCTGTGGCATCATACCCAGGCTATAATGATACCTGCATCTACCACAGTCGGTCAATACAATTCCTGCAATAGTCTAATTGACAAACTGTATTATAGAGCAGGCATGTTGTTGTTTTTTTAAATATTTCCTAACAAAGGTCTTTTGCTGTGTTATTTGCAGGGTACGGTATCGCTCTATTATGTATCATAGGGTTACTATGGCCTGGAATCAACACCAGCCAGACAGACAGACAGACAGACAGGCAGGCAGTTATGCATGCAAAGCTGAAGGCGTGTGGGCTTATTCATCCAGGTTGTTGAGGAGCTGCGTCCCCAGTCAGGACGGCCGTGCAGGTTATATGCAGCAGGACAAAGAGACAGAGAGAGAGAGAGACACACACACACAGAGACAGAGGGAGAGAGAGAGGGGGACCGAGCGGTTTTATGAGCCCGCGGAGCCCAGACTTCAAATAGCCGGGTCCGGATCTGCCGGCTCGGTGTCATCAGTTGCATTTCAAAAGAGGAGACGCGAGCACAATGGACCGACTAACACCTCCGTATAAACCTGGGGACAGACCCGACTGTCAATAGAGAGACAGGCGGAGAGAGGGACGGAGACGGGGAGAGAGCCGCAAACACCTCGTCCGACTGCCCGCGGCGGATTTGACACTTACATGTTGATGAGAGGTTTCCCACATCTCCCGCTGGGAATTAGACGGGCGAAGACGCCGATGCAGGATCCGAGCTCGCCGGTGGAGATTTATTAAAAAAAAGCGACCGCGGAGACGCACGACGCGCGTCTCCGCACGGAACCGGATCGGGCGCGGAGACGCGCGTCGTGCGTCCCCGCACGGAACCGGATCGGGCGCGGAGACGCGCGTCGTGCGTCCGGTTCTCTTACGCCCGGACGCCTGGTTTTTCTGAACCGTTTCCTGTCTTTTCTTTTTTTTTTTTTTTTTTTTCCACGCGTGTTAATCGTTTCACTGCGCTTGCGTAAAGTGGCGAACGGTACCCGAGCCGAACCAAGGGCGCAAATCAAAATGCGAATAAATTAATATCGTTGTTCTAGTCGTCTCCTGAGATTTGTGTCATTTAAGGAAAAAAAAATAGCTGACGGGGGCCGTACTAATAAATTTAATGGAAAAAAAATACGCTTAACTGGGAAAAGTCGCAGTGAAGAAGAAAAAAAAAGATACAAAGAAAGATCCTTACTCTTAAATAAGATCACTAAAAGATTATGAAAATTTAAAAAGATTAAAAATTTAATAAGAACATAATGAAGTTGTTTGGAAAAAGACAGATTACTACTTAAAACAGATTATTTTATAAACCTATTTCTTTATTATTATAATTATTCTGGGGGATTAAAAAAATGCCATTAATAACTCATTAACTGAACCGACTGTTGAGTTTCCCTTCCACACCACATGACCCACTATTAGTCTCTCTGGGATTAAGGTGTCTGTTTCCTTGGGTTGTGCATCCACCTGGTGAGGAAGTGCATTTACACCAGCCTTTTTATGACACTTTCAAAATAAGACTATTAGTTGGGTCCATTACTGTCACCATCTGGTGAGGCTGTCATCCGAATACGGTAACTGCTGTGAAATACTAATACATATCTGGTTGCTGTGCTTTGGTTTCGTAGTTTCAGTCGCCGACGGGTTCCTCTGCGTTTGGTCATTTTACGTTTTAAAACAAAATTAGCAGTGTCAAGTTCTTTCTCTTTCAACACCTCTCTCTGATTTGTTTGAGGGCCATTAACACGCCTCATGCCAAATAAAGTAAACAGTAGCTTCTGGGCTTTTGCATGCTTTATGAAATTATGTTTTTTTTGGAGGGGGGGTTGGGTTTTTTTGGGTTTATTCGGTTTCTTTGCTTATAAGCAATTGTCTTACAACAGAAACACTGGCTATAATTACACAGAAATACACAGAAAAAGCAACACAAATTGAAATCGCCATCACCCTCAAATTTCTTCGTGCTGTTCCTGATTCCTCTGCTCTCACCAGTCAACTCACCGATCTGCATGACCCGTCCAAACACAGATGTGTTGTCCACCGTGCTGCAGTTCCACCTCCTCTGTCGGAACTGGTACTGGCACTCCTTGATGCCAGTCTTGGCTCCGTCTCCGATGTAGATCATGTGGTCCTGGTACAGCTGGCAGAGCTTCCTCTGGCCCTGCAGACCGCACAACAGCAACAGCAAAAGGAGAGATTAGCGGAGATTAGTCAGCTAATGGTTTGATACTTTAGTGGTCCCTGTGGGGAAATTCTCAGTTCCTCAGAGACAGGGTACTGAAGATAAAGAGAAGGATCTAGTAGGAAGATCAGTTGCTTGGACAATAACTCGCTGAATTCAAGTTGAGAGAGTTGTAGAAAGGTGTTTACAATATATGAAACTGTATTAAAAATAAGCGAAAGTCTAAAGCATCCAGGATTGGAATTTACCTGAGAGAGTCCAGACAGCTGACTGCAGAGAGGCTGAGCTCCGATGATGTACATCTCTGGCCGCTGGATCGGGGTCAGAGCTAGTGACCTGAGAGACAGAGGCCAGATTAACCCATGATCCAAACTAATAAACTGAATCTATTAAGCTGAAAGAGAAGCGGCATAGACGGAGCCTCTAAGATGTATGACTTGCTCTCTAAGAGAGGAGGTTGGTGCTGCAGAGGACAAAGTTCAGACACAGGTTTTTACTAGTACAACCAGCCTATAAAACATGGATAAATAGGCTCTTCTGGTGAACATCTCTGCGGCCTCTACCTTCACGGTTCCTTTCCTTCCCGTGGATAACAAACAAGTATTTTAAAGAAACATTTTGAATCCAAAAAAAGGGAAAATCTGTCCTTTAACACAGAAAATATCACAGTTAACCCTTTGTGGAAAAAAAAAGTGCCATCTCACTGTGCAGGAAGCTAGAAGGAAATCCGACCCGTGCTACCAAGTTGTAACATGTATTACAGTGAGTCCATTTTTGAAAAAATTCTGGCACCATCTTGGTAACAGGAGTATCTCAAAATAAAAAAAAATCTTAAGGGAAACGACAAACTATTAACTACCCTGTAAGGCCCTATTAACCCAAATCCTATTCTGATTAAACCTAAAAGGAAGGTGAACTCTACCTACTTGCGCGCAGCCTCCACTGCACTGAAACAGCATATAGCTGAATTTTGTAAGTCAAGAACAAGTGTGGCTAATTGACGGCTCCTAAAGGCGCAGCAGTAGGCCACCTTACAGTGCCATTTGGGGCTCGGCCAGGGTAAATATTGTGACAGAGCCTTCACATTTGTTCCATTCATTGTTAGTGCTCTACCACACGACTGGAACATCAAGGCACGACGCAAAGCGACCCCCTCCCAAAAAAAAGCATACAGAGGCAAAACAAAGTGAAGCCTTAGCTCAAAATGTGCCAGTTGACATCTTATCGAATCTCATCGAGGCAGAGAGAAATTGGGGGGAGACGGCGAGAGTCTTGACGTGCGCAAAATCAAAAATACGCACGTTTGATGCGTTTAGATGGAAATTCAGAGTTAACATTGTTGTATAGTATTAAACCTTAAATTATGTAAAGATTATTTAAGTCGTTTAACCACCACCAACAAAAACCTTACACTGAAAACCTGTTTATTATCAGCTGCTCTCTTAGTGGCCAACAAACGGAGGTCATAGTTCATCCACGTTTTATTCGCCACCATGCCGCTAACATTTAAGAAGAAAAGAAAAGAAATCAATGCGCCGCCAGCGATCACTCGGTTACTCACCACCACGAGTTGGCATCCACCACCAGCAGCTGGGAGCTGCAAAGGAGGAAGGCGGCTGCCAGCAGCAGATGTCGGACAGCGCCGGTTCGCCTTCTCCGGACAGGCCTGGTGTCCATGGTCCGCCGCGTCACCGCCTCACAACCGACGTTTAGGAAAGCGCTCTGCTGTGGAGACATGGGCAGAAAATGAGGAGGCGTCCTGCCCCTCTCAGCCCCCGCTGTTACTCTCGGGTCTGGACGCAAACCCCGAACGCTGGCGATGCCGAGTCAGACTCACGTGTGCGCTGGATTTTTTTTTTTTTTATCCCAATTTTCTTATTTTCCACTTGTCTGTCACAGTACAATTTCCTTTCCTTAGTCTCTAGTATTTAAAATGACAAAATCAAAAGTTCCACTCAAAACGCTGAAAAAGTCAATCAAAAAAAGGGTAGAGCTCGTAATCCCCAGGTAGTTTCACTGTGGATAGGAGTCGATGGCTGATCTGAAATCACAGCAGCGTGTTTCTAGAAGGTCAGAGGCTGCTTGTAAAAAAAAGAAAAAAGAAAAAAAAAGGTGAGCCAACTTCACCGGTTAAAACTTCGGTTCTAAGATGTGCGTAAAATTGTTTGGTGTCAGTTGGATTTTACGCAAAGAGCGAGGCGATTTCTCCTCCAGTCTCTGTCTCTTAGTATAGAATTAATAATAATAATAACAATAATAATGATAAAAATAAAGTAAAATATGAAAAGACTTCTCCCGTTTTTTTGTCTTGAGGAACGATTAACAAGGAGATTAAAACGCTAATTGAGCAGCAAAGCGACTGTTCCTCTCCCCTCTTGTCCCCTCACGGCCACTCCACATTTCTCTCTCTCTCTCTCTCTTTCTTTGGTAAACACTCCTCCTCTTCTCACCCCCACTTCACCTCAGAATCCCCCACCCCATACCCCCCCCCCCAACCCCACCCCCCATCCCTGCCGCCCTCTCCATCCATCCCACCCTCCCTGGCCATACATTGCGCAGACTGTGTCTTGTGTGCGCGCAGAGCGTATCAACAAATGGGTATTGGACACACAGTCGACATCTAAGACTGCAAGCACCTGTGATGCTGGAGACCTTGAGTAGAAAAGGACTGGAACAAATGAACAAAAAAAACATAACCTTGTGGGGAAATCGTTCATCGATTTATACCAGTGGATTGTCCTTCCAGGGGCTCTCGGATTTGGACATTCACTAAAGCTTAAAAGTGAAATTTGTGGGTCGCATTCATGTTAATCCACATACAGCCACGAAAGTGGGTAAAATAGAGCGAGGGCATTGTGGTAAAGTAGAGAAGAATAACACACAACGGAGCAGAGGAATGAGTCTAGGCCATTTATACTGTATAGGCCAAGAAAAAGAAAGAAGAGATGAACGATGGAGGTTGGACGTTTTGCAAAACCTCAATCAGCCTAAGTTCACGTGCGTCAAATTCCTTTTATCAGCTGAAGTGAATAATTTGTTTGAATAAAAGGTGAGCGCTTCAAAATCGCCTAATCCCTTCTTCTTTAGTCTGAGAAAATAAAAGGCGACACACCACTACCCCGCCTCCCTCCCATACACTCACGTTTAGGTACGGACACAAGCACACGGACACACACAGACACACACACACAGACACACACAGGCTGCCAGGGGTCCTGGAAAAGTCCTGGAGTAAAGAAAAGGCGTGTTGAAGCGAGCTCCCCTCAATTCATAACCCGGTCAAAGACAAACTGCGGCTGGGTCGGTGGGCGGTGAACCTGCAGAGGAACAGGCTCTTTGATCTGACTCGCTGCCTCTCAAAAGACTGCGTCCACCACCGAAGGTGGGCAGAGAGAAAAAGATTAGACCGGGCCCCTGACATTTAGAGAATCTGGTCTCCGGGGTTTTTAAAAGACATTTAGTTTATGGTCTATTGGATGAAATATATCTGAATGATACACATAATTTGGCTTTCACTGGTCCATATCTTGCGTGCGTAAAAACCTATGGAATATTGAGGAAAAATATATATATCTATATATATAAATATGTTTTTTCCCACGTCCCATCCCGTTTCATAACATTATCAGGAGTAGTAAAGGGGATATCCAGCTTTTTTTTCATCCCAACGAGGACACAGATCATGCACTTTTATCCCAATCAATTAAAAAACACCAATACTACTAGAGGAGGGTGATATTGTATTATTACGTTTATCATAAACCATCTACATTCTTCTCAATTTCACCGTAGGATTTCTGCTGGTGTTTCAACAGCAGAGACTCGGATGTCAGTCGTCTCTGCATGACAATAGACCCGAAGCAATGCTGATCAGAGGCCGCACACCTTTCATCTCCCTGGGGCCCTAAACTTCCCCATCACACACACACACACACACACACACAGGCTGCCAGGGGTCCTGGAAAAGTCCTGGAGTAAAGAAAAGGCGTGTTGAAGCGAGCTCCCCTCAATTCATAACCCGGTCAAAGACAAACTGCGGCTGGGTCGGTGGGCGGTGAACCTGCAGAGGAACAGGCTCTTTGATCTGACTCGCTGCCTCTCAAAAGACTGCGTCCACCACCGAAGGTGGGCAGAGAGAAAAAGATTAGACCGGGCCCCTGACATTTAGAGAATCTGGTCTCCGGGGTTTTTAAAAGACATTTAGTTTATGGTCTATTGGATGAAATATATCTGAATGATACACATAATTTGACTTTCACTGATCCATATCTTGCGTGCGTAAAAACCTATGGAATATTGAGGAAAAATATATATATCTATATATATAAATATGTTTTTTCCCGTCCCATCCCGTTTCATAACATTATCAGGAGTAGTAAAGGGGATATCCAGCTTTTTTTTCATCCCAACGAGGACACAGATCATGCACTTTTATCCCAATCAATTAAAAAACACCAATACTACTAGAGGAGGGTGATATTGTATTATTACGTTTATCATAAACCATCTACATTCTTCTCAATTTCACCGTAGGATTTCTGCTGGTGTTTCAACAGCAGAGACTCGGATGTCAGTCGTCTCTGCATGACAATAGACCCGAAGCAATGCTGATCAGAGGCCGCACACCTTTCATCTCCCTGGGGCCCTAAACTTCCCCATCACACACACACACACACACACGGAGCTCGGTGAAGTGATCTAACTGGCTGCCTTCAATATACATCTGATTGATATTCTGCCGTGCGGTGCGTGAGTGGGCGGGTGTCGGGTCAAAGTCAGGTTGATTGAGAGTGGGTGAGGAGGGTTTTTGGGAAACAGAAACGTGATTATGATGCGTAACAGCACGGAAACCGGCCCGTCCCTTACGGCCGGCGAACCCGCAACGGGGACCGAACTCACTTACTGTCTGCACACGACGCACCTTGCAGAGGTTTGTGCTTTGAGAGGTTACTGCGCCAACAGCGCCCTCAGCTGGTTAAAAAAAACCCAGACACTGACTTCTCTGAAACTCCCTGCATCAACTCCTGCTTTTCAGTGTGTTGGTACAAGGGTCTGCTTGCTGGAAATCGTTTGGATTCCCACTCAGATTCCCACCTCATGACTCATGACAGCATCATGCACACTATATTCTCTGTCTTCGTTGAAGAGACGTCACGTGCACAGAGAAAAATATCCAATTCCCTGGCTACACCATCATCGAATGAGTAGATTTGCCTTTTGCATCTTTTTTGGGTCTCTGGAAACGCTGGGGATCTCTCGCTGGATTTAAAACAAAGTTCTGGGAGTTTGAGCAAGGTTTGGCCGCGCACCATGGATATGTACCAAATGGCCGAGTCATGGGGGCAGCAAGATGGCATGGGTTTTTAACACGCTGCACCTGCACAGCTGGTGCTGTACACAAATACAAATGTGGTGAAGCAGCAGGCTCAAAGTGGTGCAAAGATAAGCTAAAAGATTTGACACATAACTTGTTTTTCAGTATGTTTTTTGTTTTTTTTGTCGACTCTGCAAGGACGACACTTGCTGCTCCTCCCTCGTCTGTTGCTCTCAGCAAAATGAAGGGTTATGTACAAGGCAATGACTCAGAATAATGAGACACCAATGAGCAGCTGCCCGGTTATTAATGTTCAGTGTGTAAATGACATTACAGCGCCATCTAGTGTTGTCCTAACCCACCATGTCTGCTTTGAGAGGATAGTGGGGACTGCTGAAATTCTGGTATCTAAATGAACAAGTCTGTGTCTTACCTTCACTTAAATGTGGCTTTTGAGCTTATAAAGGGTAGAAGATAGAAAGAGGTCCTCTAGACAATTGGATTTTTTTACATTTTCACTGAAAACAGGATTTATATATTGCTTGAGAGACACAAGAACCAGATTGAAATAAATAGGTTTCTCCTCCTGAGATCTTTACTAATTACAACACACTGATTGTCCCATCATTTGGGAGCAAAAGAGAAACAGGCCAACGGCTTATTCTGGGACATGACCTAGAGCCTCAGAAATACTGGACTGAAGCAGCCACACAGGTTCTTTGATGTGCTGGCAGTGGTACTTTACTGTTCAGCTTGTGATGCGCTTGTTAAAACACAAGGAGGAGCAGTTCGGCCTCAGTACACGCTGCAGCCAAAGGAAGAGCCCGTTATAACGCAGGGAGGATTGAGGGCACGGAGACAAAACTTGGACCAAGTGAGATAAAGGGAAAAAAAAGAGGAAGGAGGGGAAACAGAGAGAGTGAAAGAGATAGGGAGTATTCAAGTAATGGATACACAGTGAGGGAGACAGAAAGAGAGAAAGAGAGGACTTGTCCCTAGAGGATATGAGCAATAGTCATGCAACAGGGAGCAATGCCTGAAAAAGTCGGCAGCTCCTCTCTGGATTAACAGCAGCCTTGCTTTTTTTAAATTCTTTTTTTTATTTTTTTTTATTGCCTTCAGTGCCAGACTACAGCGACAGAGCCAGCCAGCTCTCTCCTGTGGGGAAGCCAGCTGCGGTCGACTGATGAAGTCTGAGCTGATCCCCTGGAATCTGCTCATGCCAAAAATGCTAATCACCAATTTTTAGAAATGACTGTCACTTGAAAACTGATGATCCTCTAGTTAACAATAATCCCCTGAGTGCATGGAGGGAGTCAGGATAGAACTAAAAAAAAATAAAAAAGAAGATACATGTGACAGACTAGATACCTGAAAGGATAATAAGTCTCTGTCCCAGCTCGATAAAACATGGGCAGTAGCAGCCTTAAACCATCAGGCAGGATGCTTTAAACTCTTTTGAGGTCCCTGCTTATCAAAGATTTATAAAAAGCATACAAACTGTCTCCTAGTTCATTAATTAATTTCTCCAAAGGATGTGGTGCTTAAAGGTGTGTCCTTCAAAGGACGAGGGGACCGGGGCATCTCTCGGAAAGGCAGTCCATCCTCTTGTGGACCAAAAGTAATCGTGCATTCAGGCAGTTACTCCTCAACTTCTAAGCAGAAATGTTCTAGTTTATCACTGTTCAGTTGCCCTAAAACAATGATGAAGGAAATATTCAGATCTTTCCCTAAAGCAAAAGTAGCAGTACTGCAATATAAAAACACTCCATTACTAGTAAAAGCCCTTAACTGAAAATGTCAAGTGAAAGCAGGCAAGTATTATAAGCAGGGTGTACTTACAGAGTCAAAAGTCAAAGTCCTTAATTCAGAAAACACCCCCTGTTATTGTTATACAATTTCACATTATAATATTGTATTATTATCATTGGTGAATTAATGTGTGAGTAGATGTTACTATTGTAATTGGTTGAGGTGGAGCTGTTATTAACTATTTTATATACTGTTGGCTGGTTTTATATATGACAGTGGATGCTCGCTAATTTAAAAGCTCATCACATATTTTGCATATAGACAGGGAAGTGTAAGAGCCACAAATTCATACTTGAGAAAATGCACTTAGTTACATTCCATCATTGCCAACAACCTGTAAATATGTATTGATTTTAAAATGCAGTATGAGTTGTGATGTTCCATTACAAATGCACGATGAACAACTGGCAGCCCAAACAACTTTCTTGCATCTGACACACAAACAAGTTCCTCTTTTTTTTTCTGCTTCCTCCACCAGGAGGTCAAAGGTCAGGTACAGCTGCAGAACACTGACCCTGGATTCTGTAGGGACTCAAGAGTTCGCCTTCAGCACACTTTAGCAAAGCATATGATGCTGACACGTTCCCTAACTAAAAACTAGATCCATAATCTACAAACACCATTCTACAAACACACCCCGATCATATTCTAACCAATTAATAAAGGGTTTACAGTCTTTCTATTTTTTAAAATTACTCTTTAAATTTATTGTTTGGTTTCTTTCTGTTGTGTCATATTACTCAGTGACAGCAACTGATATGTTTTTATATCAGCCCTCTCTTATCTTACCCACAATTCCAATCTCCTGTTGTTTTTCTTTTGATAATACTGAAAAAAAATAAACACGGCAGATCAGATATGGGAATATATGCCAATTTTGTGCAGACACATGGACACATTAGTCAAGAACCAAAGGATTTAAACTACAAATGCAAGCACAACGAACCCATGGGATGATGAAACTACCTGCTCCCCTTCCCTATAATGTCTCTCAGTCACTCTTAGTCTCTCTTTCCTTGTGTCTGTTCAGCTATTATAAACACACATATGTGCACATAAAAACACACACACACACACACACACACACACACACACACACACACACACACACACACACACACACACACACACGCATAAACACACGCGTGCGCACAAACACACGCAAACACAAACATACGTAATCGCACCATACAGACACACATGCAGCAACAAACTGCCAAATGGAGCTGGCTGCGGGGAAAATTTACTGCTTATATCATCCTCATACACACAAACACACACACACACACACACACACACACACACACATCCCGGGGGAAATGCAGTGGGACTTGGAAGCAGCTGAGAGGAGCTTTGGAGAGACCTTGGGCTTTTATATTTTTGTCTTTGTTTTTGCAGTTTACATGTGTGGTTGCATGTACGATGGCCTGTGCAAATCCATCCTCTTTCTCTCTGGTTTTTAGCCGTCATCACTCCTTTCCTCCTTCCTCTCCTACTCCCATTTTCCCTCTGTGCGTCTCCCTTCTTCGTCACGCTTGCTCTACCCTCTCCTCCTTTACCCACTCCATCTCTCGCTCCCCGTCTCTGTCCATCTCCTCCCTCCTTCCCTCCATCCATCCTTCTGTCAGCTGGCAGAAGATGAGTCATGCCTCTAGCTGGGAGGCTAAAACTCTCCCTCTAAATATATCTTCTCTATACTTCTCCTCCCTACTCTTTCTACGTCTCTTTCCCCACCCTCCCTTCTCACACTTCTCTCTGCTCTTTATCACCATCTGTTTCTCTGCATCTTCTCTGCTTTGTTGTCTTGCTCCAGTACCAAGCTCCTACCTCCTTTGTTTCTTAATTTCTCTCATGCTTTTCTGTTTCTCTCTGTCAGTCTGAAATTCAGATTCATCAGCCGTTATAATTCTCTTCGTTCTCCCTCTCTTTCTCTGTTTCCAAACAGTGCACCCAGGCAACCATAAAAAGATGTTCTCACGCTCCCTTGTCTCTTAACCATGATGATGTGAGCTCTCCCCATTCTTGTATATACAGGAACGTGTAAAATGTCTAGTTGTTCATACAGTTCACAGTGTGTGACCTTTTGAACCTGAACAATTTTTACAGGCTTTCGGGGAATAAAGACATGTCCAGAGCTTGTCCATATATAGTAGCTATACCCAGTATTTAGGCTTTCTCATCACGGCTTTTTATATGTCCATATTTACATCTTCTCGTAAGCCTGTTCTCTGGATTGTATATAAGCATAATGAGAGTGAACTGAAAATCCTTGTGTTTGTCCATATACCTGGTAGGTAAAAGTGATTCTTTTTTAACTTGAAGTAGGTCAACTATTATCCACATCTATAATGTAATGGTGTATAGTCTATTTAGGTTATTTTCATGGAGTATTTCAAAATGAAGTTTATTTTTTGCTAAAAACACAGCTATTAAACTGAAAGTACTCTACTATGACTTGCAGACTGTTTGAGGTTAACACAGTTTCACTGTAATGCATATCATTTAAAATGCTGTGCAAAACTACATTCAATACCACCTTCAAGTCTATGGTGGATAATGTAGATGTTTTCCTATAAACCTGTAATCAGTCTATTTTCAGCCAAGGAAAACTGCACAACCTTTCTTGTCAGTAATTTAATGCCAGTTAGACATAAAATGTTTATCCGTGACGCCCCCCACACACACACACACACACCCCCACCCCCACACACACACACCCACCCCCACACACCCACACCCCCCACCCCATACACACACACACACACACACACACCCCACACACACACACACACCCCCCCCCACACACACACACACACCCCCCCCCCACACACACACACACACACCCCACACCCCCCACACCCCACACCCACACACACCCCACACACACACCCACACCCCCCCACACACACACACCCTCACACACACACACCCCACCCCACACACACACCCCCACCCCCACCCACACACCCCCCCACCCACCCACACCCCCACACCCCCACACACACACACACCCCACACACACACCCACCCCACACACACACACACACCCCACACACACACACACACACGTCTATGGTGGATAATGTAGATGTTTTCCTATAAACCTGTAATCAGTCTATTTTCAGCCAAGGAAAACTGCACAACCTTTCTTGTCAGTAATTTAATGCCAGTTAGACATAAAATGTTTATCCGTGACATGCTAAAATTAAACTGTAAGTAATAGCAGCACAAGTAGGAAACAGTGAATTGACTTAGTAATATCGGTTACACAGCAGTATGGACCTGAAGTTTAACACTATGACACGTTTATCCACCATAAGCTACTGGCCACAGTTGTTCCATCAGTGAGAGGAAGATTGTGTTGTTTCTTCTTTGAAACAAGAGTTTGACAGTCTCATTTTGGGTACATCAACATTTACAAACGACCTAACTGAAAACCATGAAAACGTACCAAATGGACTTTCTGTGTTAGGCTGTTTTTTTTTTTTTTCTTTTCATTTGCTGTTTCCAAGGTTAAGCAGGACGTATCTCCACTTTTAAGCTAGTGCTTCTTACAGTGCCCAGGAAATTTAAATATCTACAATCACATGAAAGCTGGGCAAACTCTATCTGCTGAGGAAGATCATGTGATATGATTAAAAGACCCAGAAAGCTACTAAATGAACCTTCCAGCTAGATTGTTGCGTCAACTGTGATTTCTTTTTCTAGGCTGAAAGCACAGGCCGACCACTATTTTTTTGCTACTATTAGCTCCTGGTTGTAGTGCCTGACTTTAGGTCACATGATATGTTTTTGTTTTTTTGTTGGCTTTAGCTGATTGCAGCAGGTTGTATTCAGTGCAACTGTTAAAATTCTGTTGCATACAACCAGGCCGCATGTGCAACGTCAGCCATTAAGTTCTTGAAATGATGAAATGTTGACATGTTATAACCAGCTGGCCTTGTTTGGCACTGCACTGAAACCCTTGGAGAGATCGAATCCCTGATCAGGAAGCCCAGGGAGAAGCCACTGTGGCTGGGCCAGACACCCCCCCCCCCCCCCGCCATGCTGGTCAAACTACACTGGCCTCGTGATCCCTTCCCTGGAGAAATTAACAAACACTCAAACATGTAAGAGATTGGCAAGCACACACAGATGCATGAGCATACTCACACAGAGACAAAGGCACAAACAGCATGACACACACATACCAATACACGCACACACACACCCCCACACACACACACACACACACACACACACACACCCCCACACACACCCACACACATTTTTAGTCTCTGCATCTCTCATCCTTGTATACACATGCTTCCAGTGAGCAAATTAATGTCGAAATCAATGTCTTGACCCTCTTTCCAGACAAACACCACACGCACACATACAAGATATAATCAGTAAGAAATTAGCACATACAGAATTATACTAATGTAGGTTTGCTACACACAACTGCTATATGAAGTGGTGCAAGTCTCGGCTGATCTGGCCTGATTTACTGCTCGCCTCTGATTTGATTCATCTGGCCTGTAAATCCCAGGAGAGCCCTGTTCTGTGTCAGGTCAGAAAACACACACAGACACACACACACACACACACACACACACACTAGCGCACAAAATCCTTTATTAGCATGTCTCTTGATGCTCTCGCTATTTCCCTAACTTTTGGTTTGTTTGTTTAATAACAGTCTCTCCATCTTCCAAAATCACTCCTTTTTCAACCTATCCTCTTTTTTCTCCCCCCTCCATTGTTTGTCCCTTATTCTGTGTCATAAACCCAGTGTTGTAATGTTTAATTCAGACACAAAAAAATGTATTTACTTAAAGATGAATAATTCACAGGTTGGTGAACCACAAACATACACACACAAACATACACACTGGATGCTGTAGAGGAGAAGAAACTATAATATCTAGTGTATGCAGAACAAGAGAGGAGTCTTTGCAATTCATAGCTGGTTTATTTGTTAATGTTTATGTTAATGTTTTGTTCCGGATGTTTTACTTTGCCAAACAAATTTTATGTGGATAGAAATTTTGAAATAATTTGGTTCAAAGCTACTCCTTGTGCTTTAACAGGCATGGGTGGCAGCTTAAGACACCTGAAAACTCAAACGATCACACAAATTTGACATCAATATGATATGATGGTTCTTAAATGTCTATGATTATTTGAGATTTCTGATGTGGGAGGACTACTATTGAGTAAAAAAAAACAATATTTTGGTGGCACATTCAGTTAATGATGAGTCATCTTTGTCTTGATGCTTTTTTTTTTCATTTGCTGCTGTTTATGGAGACACTTTACAGCTCAGTCAATCTTGTTGATATTTCGCTTTTATTGTCTGGGTGATGTTTCGGTTTCATGGATATTTTGACTTGGACTTAAACTTGGTCTTTGGCACCGTTCTTTACAAAACCATTGGTCTTTTTTTATCATTTATTATTATTTTTTTTAACTGAGTCCAGCCAAGCCTGCTCTTTAGTTTTAGCCCTGATGGTAGCAAGAACATCGACATATAAAAAAAAAAATGGAAGCTAAAGATGATTCCTTAGGGGGAACATAAAATCTTCTAATAAACGTTCTCTGTTTGATATTGGCAAAAATATGGATCAGCATTAACAGCCAATATGAGAGACTTTTGGAACAGTGAATGTTATCTATGAGTCTGATGGAGTGAGAAGGAGAAAAACTATTGAAAATGCTAAGACGTCTCCCAAGTTGGAGAGCTATGTTTTATCCCCGTCCCCCCAAAGTAGCTTTAAGGTTGGAAAAATCATATATATAGTCTTTATTTTCATCCAAGTTATTTTCAATGTTTTCACTGAGTGAATGATTTAAACTACTACTTTTCTTTGGCTTTTGCCATTGCGTTGTATAGTTGAGTGAAAACCTACTGAATCAATGCTTTGATTATGCTTCATCTTGTGAGAGGACTCAGTTGTTGTCTCCTTCTAACTGGACTTTATTTGGCCTCACACTTGTCTTGAGCACAGTTGAAGGGATCTTGCCTCCGACTCTAGTTATGGCAATTGTATGTCCACATCAAAAAGCTGCCTGGTGCAATTTCTAAGATTGAAAATTAGCTGCTTTCCACCTTCATGGCGCCCTCACAAACACAGAGACACAGGGTAAAAAAACAGCCAGATAAATACACAGCACACACACACTTCTACACATGCATACACGCACTAATATGCAGCCTATTCATGCCAACAGATGACAGAGTGCGTTGAGGAAATGCCAAAATGCTGACTACTGAGGGAGAGGGAGCACACGGCTGAAAAATCTCCTATGTCAGACTGCAGAGCCGGCAGAAAAGAAAAGCATTGTTGAGGACACACGAATACCTAGGCAGCCTGTGTGGTGCAAAAACTAGAGCAGGGTGGCAGTGTATTACACACACACACACAGGTACACTCAACCCCCCCCCCCACACACACAAACACACACACAAGGCCTGAGAGGCATTGTGGCGAGACGGGAGCACAGACGAGCTGTCAGAGAGAGGGAAGAGAAAGTGAACAAAAAGGAATAAAGAGGGAGATAGAGAGAGAGATAAATGAGAGAAAGAGGGATGCACAGAAAAAGGAGGCTTGCAGCTCCTGGCAATGACCCTCTGTTGTCTCACTCTGCACATCTGCTCTCCCCCTTCTCCGTTTTCCTCCAATCATCTACGTTTTCTTTTCTTTTTTACCCGCTCAGCTTTTTTCCCCTTGCACCTCTCACCTGCCTTTCGCGTCTTTAATGGCTACTTGTACCTCAACCGCTAATTGTCATTGCCCTCGTATTTCGTAGCTGCCCTGACTCCCGACTGCCCAACCCCACCACCACTCTCTAGATGGTGGAAAATTTTGAAACCATGAAAAAAAGAAGAAGGAGAAAAAAACCCCCATGAGATGGAGGAGAGGGAGTCAGAGATCAAGTACCTGGTCACACCAGAAAGTAGCAAATCAGAATTCCTAGTGAGACAGGTGGTGCTGGAGGCTTGAAGACATATTGACTACTCGCAGGGCTAGTTGGCAAGTTAACCTGTAACACGTTAACTTGATGGGAGCCAAACACAACAGCCTGCCAAGCCTACTGGCTTGCTGACTTCCAGTTACAAACAGTTTTGAGGCAGCAGTTTCTGTCTCATAAACAGCTGTCTGTTTATATTCTGGCAGCACAGGATTATTTAAAAACCTAAGAGCTCAAAGCATTTAGCAGGACTACTTCTACTTCCTGCAAAATTGTGGTTGCAATTTACTTTGTGTCCAGGAGTGAATCCATTAAATTGCAGCAATTCAATTAAAGTTATTTGATGTTTTATTTTTATGGCAACAAAGGTCCCCAGCTGAAACTGAACAGAGGGAGCCAGTAGAAGTCTGTCAAACAAGTAGAGGAGCTTTGAAGACAGGTATATAGTGGACACACTAACACACACACAACCACACACACACAACCCCACACACACAAACACTCACACACTCACACAAACACTCACACACACAGAAACACTCACACACACACACACACACACACACACACACACCATGTTTCAGGTGAAGCCCCGGTGAAGCAAAGAAACACCTGAGGGAACATAAAAGATTCATCGCTTACAGTATATACTGTGCAGGTGTGTTTACATGTGCACGCGTACACAGACACTGACCAACACACACACACACACACACAGACACACACACACACACACACACACAATACAATCCCACAAACAAGGTTTAGTGTATCTTGGGGCTCCCAGTGCATTGTTACTATCTGCTTTTTCTTTTTGTTGGTGTGTGCATGTATATGTGTGTGTGTTTGTGAGAGAGAGAGACAAGCAGAATCTACAGAGTCATGGTAATATCCATTCAGGACGGTGTCGGCTTTCGGGGGGGGGGGGTGTTGACACACGCCCACGTAACCTTGGCAACCAGCAATCGCTGTGGGTGCAGATGAAGCATGTTGTTGAGGCGAGCAATTATCCAGTAAGAGCCCTCCCCTGAATCATCAAATACAGACACATAAAGTCACACAAGCACAAACACAAACACAAACACAAACACACACAAACACACACACACACACACACACACACACACACACACACACACACACACACACACACACACACACACACACACACACACACACACACACACACACACACACACACATGCACACACACTCACACACACATGCACACATACAGGCACATGATGGCTCACATGACATGTAGAATCTTAGGCGAGGTTCTAGAACACTTTGGGGAGATCTCTAACACACACACACACACACACACACACATGCACACACTCACAAACACACACTCACACACACTCTCGCACACACACACACACACACACACACACACACACACACACACACACACTAACACACATAAACACCTGCATGCCAAATCTGACTTTTGGCATCATTTCAACATTTCCTCCTCTTCTTTTTTTCCCCTTTTAGCCCATTTTTCTAACCTCCATTTCAATATTCAGAAAACAGCATGTGGGCATGTGGCTGTCCCTCTGTTTATCTCTCTCTCCATCCCTACTGATACATCCTCCAAAAATACTCCTCGTCCCTTCTCCTCTGACCCATTCCTTATTTTTTCCTATCTCCCTTTTCCTCTCCCTGCCCCTCATCTATCCATCCCTCTCTTCCTCCTCTCTTGCTCAGTGTGAGTGCTAGCTAGGGCCCAGCGGGTTTTCTAAGAGAGGTGTGACACACCACAGCAATGCGCGTGCACACAGACACACACAGACACACACAGACACACGTACACACATACACGCACACACGCACGCGCTCGCAGCTGGGATATGAGGCAGACAGAGGGAGACAGAAAAACAAAAAAAAATGCATGCTGAGCAAGTACACGCACACACACACACACACACACACACACACACACACACACACACACAAGCACATACACACACACACAAACACACACACAATCACACAGGCAGGTCCTGCAGCGAGAGACTCAGCTACTGCTGCTGAAGAGAAAGCCTGTGGCATATATACGCTCCTCACTCCTCCTCTTTTCCCTTTATTTCTTTCTCCTCTACCTCGTCTTTCTTTTACCTTTCTTGTCTGTAGCTTCTCTTGCTCTACAGATTGAGAATAGCAAACGTTAGAGTCAGCTGAGTGACTGACTAATGACACACACACGCAAACGCACTTCTGGTATTAAAATGCTGGCTAATAACCTCCTACACAACACAGTCTGGCTGGCAGTCTTAGAGCCGCACTGGCAGGGTTTTATTTTCCATTCTGAACCCAACAAACATACATTTGTCAAGACAACCAATCCAGGGCTAAGTATCCTTTTGCAGTTTGGTTTAACACGACATTTGGGTGAAGCAAACCCCATAATGGTTTGTGACCAAAGTAGTTCTTGTCTGCACCCCTGGCATTTAGCTAGTGTTAATCTACCACTCCGTTTAAAACTCATAGTGTTTGCACTGTCATTATAAAACTTTGTATTCATGTCAGGATCTCTACTTTGAAAATGCATGACACACTCTGTGCTCTGGTACCAAGGGCATAGGTGTTGGCAGCCACAAGGGACATTGAAGTTAACTGCTTTGTTTTTGCCCTTGATGAAGTTACAGGATGTAAGTTAAAAGGGGCAGGGGATTATAAAAATAGTCACCAGACAATTTTGGTTGATTTTGAATATATTGTTAAGTTTTAAAACGTGGCTATAGCTTTCCCTAATCTGACCCATATGGGAAGATGCTTTTAAGATGACCTGATTAAAAATCGTGCTATATCAAGTATCTATAAATAGACCTTAATGTCGTAAGTAATTAGAAAATTTTTAAGCTGATTAAAAATAGCCTGTAAGAACTTTTATAATAGATTGTGAATACTCCACTTAGATGCCTTCAGTGTTCTGTAAAAAAAAGGAACCCTACATCTACCTTAGGTCACAGATGCTGAATTAATTATAATAGAGTAGAACTGCTTGCAGGTGCTGGTTAGAACAGGGATAAAGAACCAAACCACAAAGACATTATCCGCACATTTTTCCATCACTAGATAAATTTCCTGTAAAGCAAAAAAAAATATTCATGGGAATCCCAGCACAATGGCATCATCCCCTGCATCATTCAAAGTCCCTTTCAGCTAGATGGAAATGCCATGGCTGAACGGGAAGCCTGTGGGGTCACTCCTAATTATATAAGAACACCTATTTGTGTTCTGTAGACATGAATGTCTATATGAGCTATACTGTAAAACGTAAGAGTCGTACTTGACTTTGGCAATATTTGAACCTCATTATTCATGCAATAGGACAATAGAGAATAAAGCTAAAGAGACAAGGAAGATAGACAGAAGTGGAATCAAGGCTGGAGAGGAGATGATCAGGAGGAAACTGTCTTTTTATTAAACAACAGATGGTAAGAAAAAGAATGAACTTTCTACTAAGAAGATTGCAACTTTGGAAAATACCCACTTGATGTAACCAACTTCATTTATGTGTTATGTTAGCTTTGGCTGAACTTTAGAACCCATTTGCATGGACAAAGACTGAGTATTTTGTCCCCTATTTCTAACACTGTAGTCTTGTTAGGAAGAGATAGGAACAATTACAGCAACCATCCTTATCCTTTAACGAGAGAGGGAGCGGAGAGGATGAGAGGGAGAAGTGGAAGCGAGGAGAGTTGCTGTCAGTTGTGCTCGGCTGCCTCTTTCCATGTAAAAATGCCTGTTTCTGCAGTTCCTCTCCCCTCTCTGTTATCCTTACCTGATCACTGTTGCCTCTCTCCTCCTATCTCTCTCTCTCTCTCTCTCTCTCTGGCTCTATGTTTGTCATCAGCTCCTCCTCTCTCTCTCTCTCTCTCTCTCTCACTCTCTCTCCTTTGCTCTTTCTCAACCACTCTGCCACACTCCACTGACTCCAGCAAACGGCTCCCCTGTCATATTATCACACACACACACACACACACACACACACACACACACACTCACACACATGTATATATATACATATATATATATAGAAGCCTACAAACAGTGTGAGGGAGACGCAAGCATATCGAAAATATGCTGTTTACATGCAAAGGCCACATATACCATATGCACGGATTTAAGTTCTCCTGTCTCCTGTCACACATGCATGCAAATAAATAAACACTGAGGCACACTCTTGTCAAATGCACACAAAAACACACAGAAACACACACAGGCGCTACTGGGGGGGCGGGGGGGGCAGCACTGCAGGGCATGAAAGTTTCAGGTTGGTTGAAGAAAAAAGAGTCACAGTTCTCTTTCTACCTTTGTTGTTCCATTTGATCATGTTCATGCTTTGATACATTAAATAAGCAATTTAGAAAATATCTGCTATGTATAGCTAGTTATCTGCGATACAAACATATGCACTGATATACTCTCAGTGCCATTAGCCAAGACTAAAATGAGTCTTCAATTCAAGGATCAAAACATAAGCAATACCAGATGTGAGACAACAGCTTCAAAGTGATTATTTTGGTTCTTTATGAGAGACACATGAGAGAAATGAATTTTTTTTTTAAATTTTTTTTCTACACTTTACAGATTATTCTACCACCACAGTCATTTAAGGACAACTCACCCTTTTGTAAAAAAAAAAAAAATAATATATATATATATAAATTCTCACACACTCAGACACACACACACACACACACACACACACACATATAGTATTTGTATACATCATATTTGTGTACAATATTTGTTTACAGGAACAGCACAATAACAGAAATGTAAAAGAAGGACCTCAGATTAAAGTGGCAAATACTGTAGCTGGTTGTTTAATTGAGATTGTGCGTGAGTGTCTGTCCACACACACACACACACACACACACACACACTCACACACATGTATATATATACATATATATATATAGAAGCCTACAAACAGTGTGAGGGAGACGCAAGCATATCGAAAATATGCTGTTTACATGCAAAGGCCACATATACCATATGCACGGATTTAAGTTCTCCTGTCTCCTGTCACACATGCATGCAAATAAATAAACACTGAGGCACACTCTTGTCAAATGCACACAAAAACACACAGAAACACACACAGGCGCTACTGGGGGGGCGGGGGGGGGCAGCACTGCAGGGCATGAAAGTTTCAGGTTGGTTGAAGAAAAAAGAGTCACAGTTCTCTTTCTACCTTTGTTGTTCCATTTGATCATGTTCATGCTTTGATACATTAAATAAGCAATTTAGAAAATATCTGCTATGTATAGCTAGTTATCTGCGATACAAACATATGCACTGATATACTCTCAGTGCCATTAGCCGAGACTAAAATGAGTCTTCAATTCAAGGATCAAAACATAAGCAATACCAGATGTGAGACAACAGCTTCAAAGTGATTATTTTGGTTCTTTATGAGAGACACATGAGAGAAATGAATTTTTTTTAATTTTTTTTTCTACACTTTACAGATTATTCTACCACCACAGTCATTTAAGGACAACTCACCCCTTTTGTAAAAAAAAAAAATTAAAAAATAATATATATATATAAATTCTCACACACTCAGACACACACACACACACACACACACACACACACACACACACATAGTATTTGTATACATCATATTTGTGTACAATATTTGTTTACAGGAACAGCACAATAACAGAAATGTAAAAGAAGGACCTCAGATTAAAGTGGCAAATACTGTAGCTGGTTGTTTAATTGGAGATTGTGCGTGAGTGTCTGTCCACACACACACACACACACACACATCTACACACACACATCTACACACACACACATGCACACACACACGCACACACACTCATTTTGCGCGCAATGACACAAGCCGTGATCTCCAGCTTGAGGCTTTGGCAACACTTTGCCAAAATACCAAACCAGCAAATATTGTTGAGATCAATTAAAAGTCATTTTAAACTTATTCGTTCTACATCGTCTCCACGACACTGATCAAGAAAAAAAAAATATATATATATATATATATATATATTTATATATACGAGCGACGTTGTCGTTCTGCTGCAGATTTGAACCCAAATTTCTGTCTCCTCCACATCTGAGCTATAACAATTCGACCAATGGTCTCCGGTGATGTAAATTCATATTTCTGGTTTTGCAATAAAGTAAGTGAAAGAGTAGACCGGATAGAGAGAGAGAGAGAGAGAGAGAGAGGGAGGGAGGGAGAGAGAGGCTGCTTTACATGAGACAAAGAACGCTGTCTTTCCGCGCTTGGTCGGGCCCCGCTTCGGAAAACGCTCCGTCGCCGTTTAGACGACGGGAGAAAATAAAATAAAATAAAATAAAATAAAATAACGATAAACAACAACTATTACTAGACGTCGACGGCGAGAGAGAGAGAGAGAGAGAGAAGCGAGGGGCGCTCGTCGCCGGCGTTTCCCTGCCCCGTCCTCTCAAAGGGTTAAAGCCCGAAGTGAACTGAATCGTAAGAAGTTGGTTTCCAAGGGAAACTGTTCGCACCGTTCCAGCTGAGGCGGGCCAGACCAACCGCCCGACGCCGAGGGGGTGTGAGGCGTGGGGGACGCTTCCGCGAAACGGCGGGTTGACCCCGCGCCACGTCGCCTACTCGCCTACCTCGTACGCATTCCCTCGCTTTGACACAAACGGCGACTTTATGCGCGGTTCTGGATGTTTTTTCGACACTGGATGTTAAGGCTGTTGTTTTGCGTGCGCCCCTCCCGTGCAGCCGGAGTGCCGGGGTCCCTGCCGAGTCGGTTTGAAAAGAGCAGACAAAGGCTTTGAGCGCAGGACGCCCCTCTCTCTCTCTCACTCTGCCCTACAAAGCCAACCTAGCTCTACCTTCTCCGCCGTGTATATTTTTTTTTCTACCGTGTGGAAATGTGTTTTTTATTTTTTTTATTTTTGTTTTTGTTTTTCTTCCACTTTCTCTCATGCTGAAATGTACGACCGTCTGGATCCCCGCTCGGCCGAGAGAGGAAGGCTTTTTGTGGGTATAATACGAGGAAGCGTCGTCTGAGAGAGGGAGAGAGAGGGGGAAGGATTGACGCTTTTTCCTCCTCTCCTCCTCCTCCTCCTTCTTCCTTTCGCCCCCTCTCCTCCTCTTTTTTTTGGCGGAGAGAGGGGTTGAGACAGGAATAAACGCTTTTTTTTCTTTCTTTTCTTTCTTTCTTTTCTTTCTTTCTTTCTATTTTTTTTTAATGCATTTGAATCCTACTGCGCAACCAGACCGGATCACGTGGGATCGGAGAGAGTTAGATCGATTTTGCACAGTTCAGTGTGAGAAAAAGAGAGAGAAACAAACAACTCTTTCTTTTTGTTTTCTACTTCTGTGGATAACTGGGACTGTTGATACTTTTGCATTATTGCAAGAGACGGGGGGGCTGTTTGGGTTCTTTTCTTTCAGCCTTGGAAGTGTGGAGTATTAATTCTTATATGCCTGGGTTTTGAAAAACAATGGAGACGCACATTTCGTGCCTCTTCCCGGAAATTTTGGCCATGATTTTCAGCTATCTGGACGTGAGGGACAAAGGCAGGGTAGCCCAAGTGTGTATCGCTTGGAGGGACGCATCCTACCACAAGTCGGTTTGGAGGGGGGTGGAGGCCAAGCTGCACCTCCGCCGGGCCAATCCCTCCCTGTTCCCCAGCCTCCAGGCCAGGGGTATCCGGAGGGTCCAGATCCTGTCCCTGCGTCGCAGCCTGAGCTATGTGATCCAGGGAATGCCTAACATCGAGTCCCTCAACCTGTCCGGCTGCTACAACCTCACAGATAATGGGCTGGGCCATGCGTTTGTGCAGGAGATCCCGTCGCTGAGGGTTTTGAACCTGAGTCTGTGCAAGCAGATCACAGACTCCAGTCTAGGTAGGATAGCCCAGTATCTTAAGAACCTGGAGGTGCTGGAGCTTGGTGGGTGCAGCAATATAACTAACACTGGGCTTCTCTTGATAGCCTGGGGCCTCCACAGGCTCAAGAGCCTCAATCTGAGGTCCTGCAGGCATGTCTCGGACGTGGGGATTGGACATTTGGCGGGCATGACCCGCAGCGCGGCGGAGGGCTGCTTGAACCTGGAGTACCTGACTCTCCAGGACTGTCAGAAACTGACGGACCTGTCACTCAAACACATTTCAAAGGGGCTGACAAAGCTCCGGGTACTGAATCTGAGCTTCTGTGGGGGCATCTCAGACGCAGGGATGATCCACCTCTCCCACATGGCCTCCCTGTGGAGCCTCAACCTACGCTCCTGTGACAACATCAGCGACACAGGGACCATGCACCTCGCCATGGGCACCCTGAGGCTCTCCGGGCTTGACGTTTCCTTCTGCGACAAGATAGGGGACCAGACCCTGGCGTACATCGCCCAGGGGCTGTACCAGCTCAAGTCCCTGTCCCTGTGCTCTTGTCACATCTCTGACGACGGGATAAACCGGATGGTGAGGCAGATGCACGAGCTGAGGACCCTGAACATTGGACAGTGTGTGCGCATCACGGACAAAGGGCTGGAGCTCATAGCTGACCACCTGACCCAGCTGGCGGGCATCGACCTGTATGGATGTACCAAGATCACCAAGAGGGGACTGGAGAGGATCACACAGCTCCCCTGCCTTAAAGTGTTGAACCTGGGACTCTGGCAGATGACAGAGAGTGAGAAAGTGAGGTGATTGGAAATGTTTTTGTGTGTGTGTTTGTGTGTATGTATGTTTTTCTTTTTCTTTTTTGGGATGGGGACAGAGGGGGACACGAGAACAGGGAGTGGACGGGTGGGGAAACGTCTTATCTTATTTAAAAAGTGAGAGAAACCTTCCTTTTCCCTCTTGTGTAAGGTGTGCTTTTCCCATGTGACCAGAATTTTCTGTCCAGATGTTTTATTTTTCTTTCTGTTGGCCTTGCAGGATCTAAATTAGCGTTTGATATGACTTAATATTCTGCCTGGTAGGAAGCAATTAAAACTTGCTTTTATTGTGAACTCATGAAAATCCCTGTTAGCAATTGTTTTGATCTCATATTAAGTTTTAATATCTCATAAATTCTTATGTCAGACTGAAATAACTTCAGTGCAAATCAGCTCGTTTCACACATTTCAAGTGTCATTTTCATCACACCATTAGAATAATCTGCTCCATTTACTGACACTTGCTTCCAGAAAAATTTTAAAGTGAAACTGCATCCATCCAAACCGGCAGATTCCTGTTAATTTAAAGCAAAGTGAGGTTTTAAAACTTGAGTATGAGACTTTTATTTTTTAAGTGAGTCTGGATTTGAGACATTTTCGACTAATCACCGCTACAGCCATCACGCCTAAAAAAAAAAACATTCGGCTACCTCGTATGTGGTTGTTTTCAAAGGGTGTATACTGTTAAAAGAAAAAAGGAAAAAAAAAGAAGAAGAAGAAGAAGGAAAGCGAGAATGAGAGACTGGGAGAAAATGTGCCTAAAGGGACTGTGTCTGCCCCCTCCCCCATCCCTCCACCCCCCTCCCTCCTTCCCTCCCTCCCTCCTCCATGAACAGAGCTGGAGAAAGGAGACCAGGACACAATCTAACTACCTTTGTTAATTTACCCCCCATAAAAAGCAACAATTTCCCAGAGACAGACAGACAGAGAGAGAGAGAGAGAGAGAGAGAAAGGGAAAGCGAGCCGTAAAATCTAGTCAGATCACTAGAGGACGACGCTTTTATGCAAAAAACATAAACCTGCTTGTGTGTAAGAGCCTTTTTATATTGTTTGTTTCCTTCATTTTTAGGGGAGAAAGTCCAACTTTAACGCCCTTTTATAGAGACGCGCTGTGTTCAAGCTTTGACCATTATAAAGGAGACAAGATTATCAGCTTACCCTTAGGAGAATTACCTATAGTCATCCTGTAATAATACTATAGAGATAAAGGAATGTTATAGTGATACAATACAAGGAAACACGTATTGGTATAAGCAGGCCATTATTAAGCGCAATATATGTTATATTATAGGAATATTTGGTATTTTTTGTAAGGGATGCTGGTGGAAATAAATGTCAGTGGATGTCGTCCAGAGCGTCATACTTCAAATTGAAGTGATTTCTATATCTTATACCCTTTATTGATCGAAACGAATCAGGGTTTGCTCTATGTTTTTGTTTTGTTTTTTTTAATTTTCCCAGGTTAATGCTAACACAGGTCGCATTCATATTCATGTTGCTTTAGAGAGAAAGAGAGAGAGAGAGTGAGAGAGGAGGGATAAGGATAAACATCTTTTTCCTCCTCTTTTTCTCCATCTCTCCCTCTTTTCTCTCTGAATAAAAGAAATACCCTGAATCCATTTTGAGACATGCTTAGAAGAAGGAGCAATCAATTATTTTTCTTTTCTCTCTCCTCCGTCTCGGGTTACAAGCGGAATGCGTCTCTCTCTCTCTCTCTCTCTCTCTGTCTCTCTCTTTTTCACACACACACACACACACACACACACACATTTATACAAACACACATGCACACATCTGCGCACGCACATGGAGGCCTGTGTGTGTGCGTGTTTTAATGTAATGCAATGACCTGCTAGAAAAATTAATATACGGATGTGCGTCCTGCTGAAAAAGCTGTGTGTGTTTGAAAATAAAAAAGATGTACTGTATATTATGTGTTTGTAAAGAAGAAAAAAATGCAGAATCCCAAAATTAAATTGTTTTATATTCTTACGGTTAAAACAATTAAAGATATTTATATAATGAATGAAAAGAGCGGTGTGGACTACTTTTGTGTAGGCGTAGCATGTCATTGTTGTTACCATGTTGTCTGTTTTTTTTTTTTAACAAGAATGTGAAGAAGAAGGTAATTTGACATTGTCTATTCCCAAAACAAAGTCAGTACAGCTAGGCTCTTCTCCTACAATGATTTTGTCCATATTTAGGCATATTTAATACGATAAGGGCTTCACATTAATGCAATACTCCTAATAACCACCCACACATTTTTGATCAGTCCAGTCTTGCTTCTCAGAAGGGCTGAAAAAGACAAATCTGTTGTGTTGTTTCATTATTTACGAGGAAATGTAAAATGGATGCTTGCCGTCTTGATTTGGCTGCAGTGCCTGTGTAATTAATTATAAACAAGGCATTTATTATAGGAAGCTGTTCCACCCTGCTGATTTTTTTTAATCATCAATGTTTTTGTTTTTTCTTTTTAATTCTCAAATGCAACAAAAAAGGTGTTCGGCTTCAACCAGGAGGGCAGTTGAGTTTCACATCTAAGTTTCAAGGTTTCAAAGCACAAGAGGGGGTTAGAGCTGTATGTGGAGGATTTGATGGTTTAAATGAAAGGTCTGGGGTATTAGTTTTAGTTATTTTCGCAGTATTTTATTTCACATGTGGCAGAGCTGCTTCTATGCGGCTGCATGTGCAGAGCAATGAAACCTAAAGTTGGTTAGGGCACATTTCCCTCTTTCTGCTTTCCATCAGGACGTGTCCTGTGTGTGAAGTGACACACCATGCACAGACACACACACACACACACACACACACACACACACACACACAAACACAGGGTTGCCAGGCCAGTCAGTAGCCATTGTCTGCCTTTAGAAGTTAGGAAGGCAGGTTTTGGTGGGGGATTTTTTTTTCTTCTTTTCCTCTCTTTCTCCTCCTCTTGTTCAGTCACGCATACCAGATCCTAGACCAGGCAGGAGACCCCCCCCCTTCCTTGCTCCCCCCTACCATCACACACACACACACACACACACACACTTCTTTTTAGCATTCCACACCATCATTCAAAGCATTTAAGCATTCTCTCTCTCCTGACTCTCTGTCCATGGGGATTTGGGGATAAAGGCCAGCAGAAGGATTGTTGACCACAGGGACAGAGAGAGAAGGAGAGAATGTCAGTGTTTGCTGTTTCTTAAGTTTGCTTTAGCTGGCCTTTGGTCTTGTGCAATAACACTGCAATGAGTGCACACTGAGATGTGAAAGATTTGTCTGTGGCATTTTGTGCCGCTCTTTCCCAGAAACATCTAAAAAATCCGTTTATGAGCCACAGAAAAAAAATAAAATGTAGACTTAACAGTTAAGCTACTGTTGCTTATGTACAGTATTTTCCCGATACAGTATAACACTGTTGTTATTCATTGTGTGCCTTATAATGACAACCAACAAATATGGCAAATTTTGTTGTTTTTTTCTTTTTTTGGACCCTGAATGGTGCCGCAAGGCAACAAAGGAAATACAAGCAAAATCCAATAGGAAAGAGGTGCAGAATCGTAATAAATTGGAGCTTGAATGCTGATAAGTGAATAAAGATGTAGGAGGCATACAACACAGCCGATTGTTCCTTTATCATTTGACATTTGGTTCTGCAGACCTTTCCCAACAGATACAGGAGGGTTACCGTGACATGGTCATATCACACATTTCTACAGCAAAGGTCTGCGGGCTGAAATGTAGACTGACAAAGATACAATCAGCTGCATTCAAATGATAATGTGATACTTTATTAATCCCCATAGGGAAAAGCTCTTTTTGTCTGCTGCCCTCCACAGGGAGGTCAGAGGTCAGGCTCAGCTCCAAAAACCCCACCACCGGAGCTAACAGGGATTCGATGTCTTGCTCAAAGACACATCAGCAGGGTGGAGGGTTGTCATGTTTTTACATTAGGTCACCTTGCCTGCCTGCCTGTCCTCTCCTGCTGTTCATTTGTGAGTCCTTGGAGGTGGAGCAGGCCACCTGTGAAGCACCAGTTCTTCCATTCTTAAAATACCATGACTTTTTCTTTTTTGATGAAACAATTCCGCTGAACAGTCTGTGACGAGAATGCAAACTCGGCCATTATTGTATAAGTTGCAGCCTCAATTTGCATTTTGAATAAAGAGAGCTGAGTCTGAATTAGGCTCTTGAGTTTCACTGCTGGGTGTTCAGCATTATGCAGTTACAGAGCATGATATATGCAAATACTGAATTTGAGCATGCTAATACACCACTTTGACACATAGTTTCTTTCAAAGCTCTGCTTCCCTTCTGCAGCAGTCGGACAGAATAACACCCAGTGAAACCACACCACTCTGCAGATATTTCATCCTTTGGAGCTTTGAGACACAAGCACGAAATTGCACCAGTTTCTAATCCACCTCAAGATGTAGTTCTAAACTTTGGGAAACACCTTTATTTGCTTTCTTGACAAGAGTTAGAAGAGATACCGATCTCATATTTGTCCATGGAATATTAAGCTGGAGCCAGGAGATGGTTAGGTTAGCTTAGCACAGCAATATGAATGAAAGCAGGGGGAAACAGCTCGCCTGGCTCTCTCCAAAGGTGAACTCAATAATCAACATGTTTTATCTTTTTTGTTTAATCCATCTGAAAACTGGAGCATCCAACTGGTTGTCTAGTAAGATAATGGTGATGACTGTGAATGTGACTTTGGTTTTTGCATGTTTTAGTTTTGTAATCTCTATGCTAAGCTAACCTAACCTTCTCCTGGCACTAGATTCGTATTGCACAGACAGGTGCGAGAGTTATATTACAGCTACTGAAACCAATGGCAGACCACTAATTTCAGAAAAATGTACATGATTCGTCCGGGTGGCTTACGTAAAGAAATCTACCACCTGAGGATGATGCTGAAAGCTGATGCTGTGCTTCTCCTGCTTAGCTCTACCTCCCCTGCATAGATGAATACCACAACAGACTCAGCAAGGCACTGACAACGCCAGGTTAGAGGATTCGTTTTTCCTGTGTAACTCAAAGGTATCAGTGTGGCAGCCATACGGAAATGTGTGCAGTCACCGCACTGTAAGGCGGCTTGGATCAAAGCACCCCGCAAATGGCTTTACGTTAAGAATATATCTTTCTCTCATGTGATTCTCGTTTCAATCCTGCAGATCCTGCCTGTCTGCGTGATTGACAGCTTCTTAACAAGTTAATTCAAAAGCTTACAGGCAGGCAAATTAGACAAAGGCCCCACATTTCTACCCCATGTAGGTCGCTGACAAATCCTTTTCATACTATAAATGCTGCTTTTGCATTTGAAGTTTGGTGTGTGAATGAGTGTGTGTGTTAGGTCTGTAAGTTGTAAAAGCTAAACTGTGACTAGTGTGTTTTACTGCTATCATTAAAAGAACAGTTCAGCATTAGAAGGGGAACTGGGGTTCTTCACAACAAAGCGGCTGGGGTATTAGCAGCAGACTGTTACTGCCCTCCCCCACATCTCTCTGTCTTTGGCTGCAACAACTCCTTGTCTGCCGTGTTGTCTGTCTGTCTGTCTGTCTGTCTGTCTGTCTGTCTCTCTGGCCTCATTTTAGATCTCTGCCCGTCTGTTGGTCAGATTTCATCCCTGTTTTTCCATCTCAACTGATTTCTGTCTCATTTTGAAGCTTTTTTTCTTCTGTCTCTTCATCTCTACCTGCCTTCTTCCCACTCTTGGCATCCCTTTTTCTCTCTTTTTACCTGTACTCAGTTTTCTTCCCCCCTCTCCTCTCCCCTTCCTCCTTCCACCTCCAACTTTATTTCTTCCTCCCTTTCATGCCCTCCCTCCCTATCACTCTCCTTTTTCTCCCTCTTCCTCTCTCACTATTTCCATTTCCACCCTCCCTCCCTCCTTCCTCTTCTCTGCGGCACCTGGTGTTGAGGTGTCGCTGAGGTACAGTAGACGGCTCTTTGAAGTCCCAGGGGCCCTCAGGGCTGTGTGTGTGTGTCTGTGTGTGTAAGTGTGTGTCAGGAAACTTTTTTTATCAGCAGCCCCAGTCAGGAACATTTGGCGTTGCTTTTGATTTGGGTGTCTCTAATGGTGAAACGACCTTCCTTGTGTAGGTTTTCGTGCATATGCTTGTGTGTGTGTATCCTGATTATGTATAGCAGGAGAATTTAAATCCCTATTACCTTTCTCCCTTTCTAAACTAATCAAAGCAACAATAAAAGTGTTTTTTTCTTAAAGAATAACAATGAGCTTGAACTAGGCATTTGTAAAACTAAGATAAAACTAGTTCAGCTAGTCTGTGTGGGGCCTTTAGAATATGAAACCAGGTAAAATAGAAACTCAGTTCAATTCAAATAACAAAAACAACATAGCATCATGAGCTACAATTAGGATTAGGAACATGGCATGATCATACTGTAACTTACTGGATTTCAGTCAGAGAAAAATGGGGGAAGAGCAGAAGAAAAAGCACTTCTGTCCTAGTCTGCTTTAGTCAGCACCCAACCTGGAGAAAGAGAAAAAGAGAGGGGGCGGTGAGGCAGTGAAAGAAAGAGAGAAAATCAGGAAAAGTGGTAAAAAGGAGAGAACGAAAAAGGAACCGAGGGAGAAACAGATGAGAAAACAGTTGAGTTGGTGAGAAAGAGAGGGAGCGGGAGAAAAAGAGAGAGGAATCTGTGAGTCACTGTTTAACTGTGGGCTGCTAGAAGTCAGCTAGCCATGTTAAAATACCGTCTGGGCACACACACACACACACACACACACACACACACACACACACACACATACACCCACACACTCTAGACTCTTCCAAAATACAGAAATCTGCCTTAACTTCAACAATGGTTGGCACAACACACACACACACACACACACACACACATATGCACGCACATGCACACGCACACGCACACACACACACACACACACACACACACACACACACACACACATATTAAAAGTTTATGCAAACATCTTGCAACTGCCTCTCTCATACTTTGCTGCCCAGCAGACCAGCTAATTATTTTCAGTTGGATACCAGGCACGCACACACCTCTGCTGCACATTCCTCAGGAAGTAATGAGCTGCTTTTCTACAAAGGTAAGAATTTAGGCGAAGGTCAAAAGTAATTCTTTCCATTTCAAAAAGTTTAAGTTTGCAGCAAACAGGGAGCACTGACATCATTCAACATTAACCAATTAACTATTGATGATTTTTCTGTAAAAAAAAGTCTGAACTTGGTGGATAACAGATCTTTCTCACCTAGAACAACCCTGGCCGCAGATGGTGCTTTGGTTCTACGTCTGTAAACATATGTACAACATGGTTCTCCATCCTCATCTGTAAATTTTGGAGTGAAGCTAATTAATCTGTCAATAACTTAAAAACTCGATTAATCGTTTAGTCAGTTAAATGTATTGTAATGTTGTGTAACAAGACTAAGAGTCTACAGCCATGTTAGCAGCTCTGTGGGGCTACAACCAGGCATAGCAGGGCTTTTGAGCTCAATGCTAACATCAGCATACTACAATGCTATGCCACGGGGACAATGCTATTATGCTGATCTTTAGTAGGCACATTTACCATGATCACCATCTTAGGTTTATGTGTTAGCGTGCAATATTTGTGAATTACCCTTTAACACAAAGTACAGCTGAGGGGAAAGGGAATTCTGTGCTGTAGGCATTGGTCATATAGTATATAATAATATAAACATTGGCAAAATCAAAATTTTGACCTGATGATACAGTATATAAGTCTGGACCAAAGGGGTGGGCATGCCGTTCCTAAAGCCACACCACTAGCATGGCTAAAAGCACCATCACCAGTCATGATAAACCCAGAATTACATCTACAAAAACCCCAAAAAGTATTCAATTTACAGTGGCATGAAACAACAGAAACTGATTCATTGCTATTCAGAATTATATTCTTACAGTGCTACTTTGGTGTATTTTTCAGCTTCTAGACCGGAGAACCTTTTGCTTATTAGCGTCTCTGTTCATTAATTTATCACACGCTGTTATCAGGTCATTTACGGCTGTAGGCCCTTTGCTCATTAGGCAACAAATGCAGATATCAACCATTTTCTGTGTCTTATGCTAGAGTCACAGATATTCGAGTCCCAGAGATCGTATACTGTATCAGGATTAGCCGTGCCAGAGATCCTTCACGTTTTCTTCAATACTTGTGCTATTAGTATGAGCCATGTTACTCAAATCATTAGAGTTGGTACATTTTATACACCTAGCATTAGCCATTCTGGGTCGTTTTGCTCAATCAATGTCAGATCCAGCAGATAGGGTAAGAAAACAACACACTAAATCTTTCATTACAAACCATAGGACCCTGCTTCATTCACAATCAAATCATGGACGTTGTTGCTGAATCTTTTATAAAAGCCTCAGCAATTACAACGGAGACTGAGAATTATGCAGCATGTGATGTTGACTTCTGCTCCCTATTCCTGTTTCATTGGATAGTACCCAGCAGAGGATGGGCAGGGAGAGAGAAAGAGGGGGATGACATGGTGGTTCTTTTTTGGTTTTCTTTGTCTCGATGCGAAACCACGCGAAGCTCCGACAGAAATGTGACAGATAGCTGCAATGTCAAAATCTGGCAGGCTCGCACACACTCTAATTTGTCAGGTGAGACAGTGTTTTGGTAGCGTGGGAGGTGTGGTGTGTTTTTGTGCGCCTGTCTTCCTGTGCATGCGTGATTGAAAGTATATGTGCATAATGCATGTACACTCAGTCTGTGTCTGTGCCTCTGTGCCAGCTCTCTGTACCTTCCTGTCAGTTCAGCTTGTCATTCAAGCATCAATAAAAAGAAACTTTTTCTTACCCTTTACTCTGTTTAAAATTTGTCATGCTTTTCTCAAACAGGGGAAATGGGCCGAAAGGGAGACAGAAAACTGCAGAAACAATCAAGTGGGGTTTTATCATATTTGACAGGCAACAGCGCACATTGGAATGGGGAGATTTCGCCACGTTAACAAGGAAGATTTTTAAGGGCTTTTTTGGGTAGATGTTAGGATTGTTTGGGGGGCAGCAATTAGAAGGAGAGAAGAGCAGGTGGAAAGAACACCTGATGAAGGTTGAAGTTACATTTACACCTTCAGTGTTGGATGAGCTTCGAATGAGAGCCAAACCCCATATTTGATTGCTTTAAGGTGTTGATTAACAATCAAATGATGATTTATCATTTCCATTTTGAGAGGAAATACTAATTTGATGATGATAAATCAATCGTAGCTCGAGATCAACCGTGAACCACTAGATCGAAGTCACTCTCATGTCTGTAAACTACGTAAAGACCGAAGCTACGGCCAGGACACGGCTAGCTTAGCATAAAGACTGGAAGCGGGCGATGACAAGCTTTACTCACTACCCAACCTGGCTCTTCTCTGTATCTTGACGTCGCCAAAAAACTGGAGCCTTGAAAAGAGAGCGAGCAAGTCCTAGCTCGTACGCATAGGTTGCCAGCTTGCACTCTCTGAATGGAATACAAAGTTAACAACATGATGGGTCCCCCTAATTGTTCAATGTTGTAAAGGGACAGAATTCTTGAATCCCTAAAGGTACCTAACCGACGCTATGTGGATCATGTCTACCACCATAGTTTGTATATTAATTATATAGGGCATCTGCACCACGAAAGCACATCTCCAGACACCAGCGCTCATATTTTGGTCAGCTGCTGCCAAGGAAACCACTAACCCAGAGGGTTCAAGACGTTTCCACACTAAGTCCAAAACACAATAGTTGCAGTATCATTGCATGTATGCATTTCCTTACATAGAAAAATGAAGAAAAATCAAATTTCAGTTTGACCATGAGTTTCAATGCAACTTAAATAAAAATTTCCAATGTCAATTTTCAAAATTGGTTTGATTGCCTCAAAATATTGCAATATTCATTGAAGCCCTTCGAGAACCAAAGATATCAAGGGCTGTCCAAATAAGATTTTTAATGGAGTCCAAAAAGTGACGCTAACTGCCAAAGCTCATGTATCTGCAACATTTCTTGAGCCTACTACAACTTTTTCGAAACAAATTATTTGACAACGCTCTACACTAGTCATTAATTAAATGAGAAACATGTAATTAACTTTTTCTCGTCATGAACAAGATTTCATGACATCAAAAAAGACATAAACAGGGTTGATATATGAGTAATTATACGCCACGGAGCTGTTAATGAAATGGAAAGCTGCGAGGACAAAAGCTTGATGTATTTTTAGTGAAAATTGTTTCACGTTATAAAATACTGATACTGGTATACTGATTAATAAAAGGAAACTTTAAAAAAGTGTTAAAAGCACAAGGGTATTTATAGAAATTGGGGCCAAAACAGGTCAGAACTTGTCCAAACCTGTGCTGAATTTGATTGAGCCGAGATTACAGGTCACTTCCCGGTCAGCCCTATTAACCCAGTGAGTGGACATTCAAACCACAGGAAAATTCCCATCAAAATGTGGTATTCAATATTCAATCTATAAAGGCATCATTGAGACAGAGTAGCACTCTTATCTCCCAGTAAATGAATTACAGTTTCAATTTGCATGTTGAGTGAATTGAACTGAAAGTGCCTCAGACCCAAAGCGTCCACTAGAGCTGTGGTGTGTCGCTGATAACCAGCCTGCAAATTCGGGATTTGGTAAAAGCTTGATTCACATTTGTATAAAAAAAAAAATACACACATAAAAGCCAGTTTTTGATCGGCTTATATGTGCGTAGATCTGGAAGAAGTCTTTGGCGGGGGGAGGGAGAGACAGATATATAAAGTGAGATTCCTGTTGGAAAATATTCTTACAGTTTGCAATTTTACTGCTGGATTTTGCACATTTTTCAAAAGAGGGCTTTGGTTTGAAGCAACGAAGGGCTACAACATTTTGAGAGACTACAAACAGAATTGTAACCCAGTTGTAGACTTGAATCACTACTAAACACTTTATGTTTTAAATGTTTCACAAATTCTTTTGGGTGTGAAAAAAAAAAACTATATCCACGTTGCTCAAATTAAAGTGCATTTTTCGGAAATACACATTTTTGGGAAATACACATAAAACACATGAATTGCCAAAAATACAAGATTAAAAAAAGTAAAACTTGTACTGCTGAACTATCAGATTACACTGAACCACTAGACAATAGAATTTTCTTAATCAAAAATTCAAATACGGGTATTCAAACCATGTAAAATGTGATGGACTTCAAAATAAAATTCAGATAATTATGGCCTCTTTTCCATTCATACATGTATTTTAATTTCCAAAAATTATTTTTGAGTCTGCTGTATACATCAAATGCAAAGTATGTGCTAAAGACTGCACTCAGGTGGGCGACAGCAGCCGACCTGCTTGACTGTGAGTGGCACAGACCTCATCTTTGCACTGCTGCTTCAATAGATGTGATTGGACTTGAAAAAAACCTGCAGTACTAGGTTTGTTTGCTACTTGAACACAGCGTGGTTGTAATGCTGAACCGTGTGAGTCGTGGTCAGATTCAGACCTGATTTTTTTCATTTTTGTCTTTGATTCAACAAAGGAGAGAAGGGTGAACTCAGGCACGGATGCAACCAACCTTCACAATTCTAGCAAAGAAAATAAATGGATGATTTGAAATGCAAAGATTAGCAAGGAAAGAAGGAGGAAGATAAGAAAATTAGGGAGTGACATACAGTATATGAATGTAGCCTTAAGTGTGTAAAAGAGAAAAGAGATAATTAGTGTTATTGTGTAAGAAAGATATTTTAAAAACAGATGGATACAGAAATAGAGAAAGGCTCAGAGAAAAAGACATAGGAGGTGGAGTAAGAAAGATAAAGAGAGAAACTGAGGGCGGAATACAAAGAGAATGTGTGTGTGTACACACCAGGTGTGTATCTGCTGTCCCCAAGGTCCTTCTAGCTGTCTTCTCCTATTGATTAGTTCATATTGATCTGGCCTGGCACACACACTCTGACACACACATGCACACACACACACACACATACACACACACACACACAAACACGCACACACACACAGCATGGTTCATTTGATTTAGCCGGGCTTTGACACAGGGGACATGAGGGTACATTGTTAACACACATGCAAGCATGCACACACACTTGCACACACAATCCCCCTATATCATCTGGCCTTTTACAATGACAACCATCTTCTCTGACGAACACACACACACACACACACACACACACACACACATTCTCTCTTACTTGTCAAACAGCAAACACTTACTCTGCTTGTTTGCTCATGTGCATTGGCTGTCTGGCAAACAGGCAGGAGAAACAATGAGAATGAATAACACAGACTGTCAGTAGAAAATGCAATGTCTTGTACAAACCTGATAAATCTCATAGTCTGCTTCTGTGGATAATTGTTTGATTTTCCAAAAACTACCATATGTACACGTATACTCTATGTTTTACATATTACAAAGACCTGCTTATCTTTAAAGATGTAGCAGCAAACCCTACATTTAAATATGCTGTAATCAATATCTTTATGTTAATGATGTATGTAAGAGGCACGAATAGTTACATACATTTTACTCTATGTAGTTACCATCAGCTCTACTGAGCTTTGTAGTGTCTTTCAGCTCATTGTTTTGGTTTTACGGCAGCTTAAATATTTTGGTTCACTCTCAAAGAAAAAAAAAGGTCTGAAAAAACACACTGCTTGTTACCTGCCCAGTATCAAACAGCCCGACAAAGCTAGCGAAAAGTTAACGAACAAACAGTAGCACTCAGTGTTGGTAGCTACTGTCCATGGATAGTAGCTAAAGGCTGCTATAAAAAAATAAGCTTGCTAGATGTTATTGGATTACATCAAATGCTAAGTTACATCTTTGTGATATCATAATGTAACTTTTCAGATATGTACTAGATTTTTAAAATGGACTAGCTTTAACATCAGCTATAATTATTTTTCAAGCTCCTATCATTATTCAATATACATCTAGATCTAAATTTAATTTCAAAACCCTTTTTTTGAATCAAGGGTTTTGTAAAGAAGGGTCATGAATAGAGAGGAATATACTATAACTCACTCTTGTAAACTCTATTGAGAATAAAATATCCTTATGTTGATGTTACTAATGAAAACAATAGGTCACTAACTGGCAACACCGGGAGTGTTTCAAATCTAAAGAGCCAGATATTTCCCACAGGAGTTGGTAAAGACCAAAAACAGAGCTGAAAGAGAGTGAATATTGGAAACAAACACATCCAATATGTACAAACATGACTCCAAATGAATGCTAATGTTTCTCCATATCTGATGTAGAAATAGCTAACTATTTACTAACAAGTTAACTGTATCAGCATATAAATCGATGATATGTCAGTGTGCGCCTCAGCTTTTGGGCCACGAAACAGTTCTATAATAAAACAAACAGGCCTTAGTTGTCAATTTTGAAAGGAGCCAAAAATAGCAGGTTTGTGACTGGAGGGTTAGCAGTGCTGGCCCCTAGAAAAGTTGGGAAAGTGCAGCCGAGATGAACAAAACTACCCTCCTTCAAATAAAAGGAGAAGAAAAAACACACACACACACTCACGATCAGGTCAAGGTGCCCTTGAGCAGGACACCTCAACTCCAACTGCTCCGGAGCTGCTCGGTGGTAATTCAGAGGACTGTTTGTTCAAGGCAGCGCCAAGTGAGATTGTTCAGAGATGTGTGAAGGTGAAGAGGTACAAGGCTGATCGAGAGTATTTATACTTGTTCTTTTACAATGATGGAAGGGAGAGTAAATAATGCAAAAAGGTGAAAATACTAATAACAATCTGGACATATTTTAAGCTCATCAACAGCCTCCTAATGAGGTGGTTTTACCTGCCATGACCAGAATGATGCATGACGGGACCTGGTGACAAATATCAATATGTATACCCATAATTCCGCAGATACAGTCTCTTTTTATTTGTCCTTCATCCAGGCTCAGTGCTAGACTTCCTTATTTCCCTCTATGTCTCTGAATCAGAAGAAACGTCACTGTCTGTCTCTACTTTTAGTCTTTTGTGTGCATGCAAACAAACACCTACACAAATACAGTATGTGCACAGACACAGAAACACCTGCACCCACAGAGATAGACATGCACGCATGCACACACACACACACACACACACACGCACACACACACACACACACACACACACACACACACACACACACAGCCTGCCTTCTGCTGCTGTGATGGCTCCGAGCTGTCAAAACATCCCTGCTTTTTCTCCCTCTCTCTCACCAAAGCAGCCTGACTGAGCTTGTCTATGCAGGTTTGCAGAGACTGCTGTCTATCCAACCTTCACTCTTTTCTTCCTCCCCTTTCTCTCTCTCTCTCTCTCCCCCAGATTTGTGTATCTAAGCATCTTGATTTTGCTTTCTCTAGCTTTTTCAACATGCATTGTTGTCTTATGCATACACAAGGATCTGCATATTGCTGTATGTGATTGTTCTAATATGTAATAGTTCTTAACAAAGCGAATGATAGTTTATACTGGTTCCTCATTCTGTCAAGGTATTCACATAGGCCTAGTCCACACCAGCATTTGGTAGTATTTTTTTTGTAGAGTTCTCTGCCCACACTTAAATGCAAATAAATAAATAAATAAAAAAAGGAAATCTCTAAATATCTTCTTCCTCATTTTTCGGTTGAAAACTACAAAGTTTTGCATCGGAGCCAACATCTGGTCAGCGGGGGTTCAGACGCAGTCTGGTTACTGTGCTGAATCTCAGAGTGGATCCCCACTAATCTGCCGGAAGATCCTGACATACTATACAGAATAGTCAAGGACGCAGACAGCAGGATGGACAGAGGAGGCACATGGGTTCTGTTTATAATACATTCGGTGTCGCCCACGCGGATGTGTTCACACATGTGCTGTCAGCATGTATGGCCCGCCTGGCCGTAAATTTTTTTACATACATTTCACAGGATCCTCGCAGACATGGGCAGATGATGACATTTACGTGTGGATTCAGTTACCAAGAAAAGTCTGAAAATGCTGTTTCGATGTAAAAACAGTGCATTCACATTGATGTTTTCAGGGGGTTTTTGGGAAATTGTTTTGAGTCTACATTAATATGATCCTGTTCATCACCTGTATTATGCTTCGGTATAGTTGATCTAACAATTTAGTTATTCTTATTGACATAATTTATTGTATCCCGTTTTAAACAATAATTTGATCTTAGATTATAAATGCTACCACTTAACCAAGATAAACCAACGATCTTGTGCTGAGTCAATTGATCACCTTATTATCATATGTGCTGCACCACATATATACAAGTTAATGAAAACATCTGCATTGTATGGCTGGCTATACTGGCATTCACATTTGAGAGATCACTAAGACATTTGGTTTCTACATTTTTTCTGATACACAGCACAGAAAATGTCTGAGCAAAGTCATCTTTACTTTTGATACTTTGATAATGGCAGCGTAGTGTTGCTGAAAGTCTAAAATGCAGAGGAAAAGATGCAACTTCAAGTTAAACTTCCTTGTCATTACAACCTGTTTGCCATTCATCTGTCAAAGCCACATGGAACCTTGTTAAAATCTCTCATACCTATTAAAAAGCAATTTCAGCCTAAAGTAGTATCTGTAGATGTTGAGTTTCTGATGGAATTATCACTTTGCTAAACATTTCCCATGATTAAAATCAATAAAAAAAACCAAACATGTCCTGTCAAATCAAATGCCAGTAAGAAAATGCAAATGTCACTCACTTTGTTGCACCTAAACTATATAAGGTATCCCATTTATAACAAATCCATGTCCAGCATGTTAGAGCTTGTGTAGCAAATACTGGTGAATTTATCCCACAAGGAACAGCAATATTAACAATTTATGAGTGAAATGTATCATTTTTACTCTGAAACATGGCTTTCTGGTAAATGATATTCCTGTCTTTTCCCATTCTCTTGCACTGTTGGATATACATTTTCCTTTTCTTTCCTTTTCATACTCCCAATCTCTCTCTCTCTCTCTCTCTCTCTCTCTCTTTCCCCACTTTCACACACAAGCAGAAACACACACACAGACTGTTGTGTGTTTGGCCTGCAGGGTGTGCACAGCGGGGAGGAATCAACCGTATGGCAGACATGAGGACGGAGCCAAATCTGGCTCATACACATGGTGTGTGGCCGCGCTGCCCTGTGTGTGTATGTTTGCGTGCGTGTGTGTGTATGTGTGTGTGTGTGTAGCTGTAGGCTGCTTGTGCTTAAATATATATCAGGGGCAGTGGTTGCCTAAAGGTGAAAGTTGTGCGGTTTTCACTGGAAGGCTGCCGGCGAATGAATGAAAACCACTTTCCTCGCAAGCTACTGTCACTGTGCCCTTAAGCAAGGCACTTAAGCTGCTACTGCAGCTTACTGCACGACATAAGAGCATTGATGTGAATGGAGGAGAAACAATGAATGTGAAGCAGGATGATGCTCAGGACATGCATACACTAGAGCTATACTTTTATTTTATTTTTATGTGTTGATGATAAAATGTTTCGCATCAGAGTAAATGTTGAGATGTGTTCCTGAAATGTCATTTGAACTGCAGATTATGTGTATAAAGGGTAAAGAATAGCTTGTGTTAGTCTGTATGGCAACATGTGTATTTAGGCTCTGTACCCTGTCCAAGTCCATGTACTGTGTATGTGACTATGACAAAAGCCCATTTATGTGTGTAATGTCAAGACATATCTTATGTCAGCAAAAGTGCATGTTTCTGTGTGCGTGTCCATGTCCGTGTCATTGCATGCTGCCTGCATGACAATATGCATGTAATTTAATTGTATGTGCATGCGTGTGTATGCTGTGTCGTGCGTTTGCTGCCGGCATGTGAGCACACATCGAGAGTGTGTATGGGTGTGAGAGCGTTCTTGACTCATGGTGGTTTTGTCAGTGCATGAAAATCATTTATTCATGTTTCCCTCGCTCTGTGTGCATGTGTGTATGCGCTGAATACAGAGCCACTTATGCTTTGCATATATGCTCTAATAGATACTCTTTGCTTACATGTGTAACTAGATGTTCTGCTAAATGTCTGTATCTTTCAATACTGAACTGTCAGTTAATGTTTTCTTTACTGACTCTGTATAACCTTTTCCTTTCCTGCCTCTAAAACCCTCTTTTTTCACTCTCTATCCCTTCTTCTTTGCCTCATCTCCCCTCTCTGGCTCCCCTAAATATCTGTGTCTCTTCATCTTTTTCCTTTCATGACTCTTGTGTGTAAAGGTTACCCCACCATGCTGCATTTCTCACTGTGTGTGTGTGTGTATATATCTGTGTGTGTAGGAGGGTTTTTAAAAATGCATATATTCTATAAGTGGGAGGAGGAAACAGAGCGTGGTGAAAAGAAAAATACAGCCCCTCTGTGTTTTGTGTCAGTTGAGTTGACATCTGATCTTGCTGAGTATGGTAAAGAAGAAAGTGCTGAAAGTAGTCTGTGTATGGGGGGGAATCTTGTATGTGTGTGTGTTTGTGTGTGTCTGTGTGTGTGTGTGTGTTTTGTGGCGTGTATGTGTCCTCGTTTCTGTGTGGGTGGTAAGAAGAGGGAGTAAGGGAATAGGGTGTGTGTGAGTGCACTTAGTCTAAGTGTCAGCAGGCCTTCGTGTACGTGTGTGTGCGCGCGCGTGTGTGTGTTTATGTATGTGTGTGTCTGTGTCTGTGTCTGTGTGTCTGTTTGAGACAAGTAGGGAGGCAAGAGGGGGAGTCAGAGCGAAAGAGAGGCCGAGAGATGGATGGCAGGGTAGGTGATGAGTGAAGGGAAGAAGCAAAAGAAGAATGAAAGAGAGGGAAACTAGGAGTGAGTGATTGGAAAAAAAGACAAAAGATGGACAAAAGTTGGAGCAAAAAGAGACACTTTGAAACAAATGTCTGTTTTTCTTCATCTTCTTGTTCTTCCTTATTCCAGTTTATGTTTCAGTGTTCTTCACTGTAGCATAAATGTTATATGAGCAGCGTATGTTATGAATGAATGTTACATCAAAACTCTTTCCTCCTGCCCTTCCCTCCCTTTCTTTCTGTCTTTGTCAGAAAAGCCTTCTCTCCAGAGCCTTTCTGTCAAATAGACCAGTTTGATCAACCTCACACACACACACACACAGACACAGACACAGACACACACACACACACACACACACACACACACACACACACAGCCGACAGTTTGTCTAGACTTCATCTACAGCCAGCACAGGTCCTTTACCTCAATCCTTATCCTTGTTGTCCCTGTATGTATTTTACATTTCATGTTTTATGTCCTTGGTGTACGGTTACATCAGTGGGGAAGTGTCTTGTTGAAGGAAATCTATCTATATTTCATTCCTTAACTGCTGAAAATGCAAGATCGACAAGTGAGAAAAAGGCGAGGGGAGAAGAAATGGGCTGCAACAAGCGACTCGGAACAAATGAATACAGATCTGGTGCCAAAAAGCAAAGTCGGAGCTCGCTTTACTTTCTCAAAGGGCAATTTTACGGAGGGGTAAAGGCAGGCAGGAGTCAGTGCAGACAATGGGTCTGTCAAAACTGTTAAAAGCAGGTGTGACTGAACCAAGGCACAAACACCAAGGCAACCTATGCCATTTTATTTTACCTATGACAGGGCACAAGGACCTTTGTAGGAACTCAGGAACTTTACTTGCATTTTGATTGCCAGGACCTAGTTGTAGTTTAGGTTCATGGCTCAAAGTTTTCTCACATTAAAAAATGATGTGTTGCTGATATCATCCAGGAACCATAGGGATGGAGTATACGGTACTGGATTTTGCCAAATGACCAAACACAGGACTGCTAGACTGCAAGACTTCTCTCTGCACTGAACTGCAATTAGCACTAAATGTTGCTAGTATCAAAATCAACACTAATAATGGGAATCCCTTGTAATATATTTAAATCTTAAAAAAGTCATGTAGCAGATCACCAGATCAGGCAAAGAAGTAAGCTCAAAAGAGTATGTTCACAAGAGAATGAGTGACTGGGCAAAACCGGCTTAATTTTATTTACTAAGTTTTACAATGCAGTTCTGAGCTGGAGCAGAAAATTTACCAGGAGAAATACTCAACAGACATTAGCTAATTTGAAGACAAGCATCTTGACTTTTTCCATCAGCGTGGCTACTTTAAATCATCCATCAAATCATCAGACAGTCACAAAATAAAGTAAATTACAAAGCCCGTCACAATGTGTCTCAAACAAAGCCGTCCCTTATCAGTCCATTATTGGTCTACTTTGTCTAGTCAAAGTCCCCCTAATGTGGCGATAGTGCATAAAGGTATAGCTGAAATGGACTTGTCGCACTGTGCGATGACAGAAGCGATATTCCCAATATACTTGGTATTTAAGTATCAGCTCTTTTAGGCAACACTTCCTTCCTTCCTTCTAATTAACCAGAACCCAATAAAGGTTAATAAAAAACAAAGAAAAAAGGAGACATGAAAGAAAGAACAGGAAGTTGTGTCAGAGATGAAAGTATGTTAATACAGCCACTGAACATGCATTGGTCTGTGTTACTATGGTGCCGACACAAGGCTTCAATTGAGGCTCTCAATGGCCACCCACACACACACACACACACACACACACACACACAGCCATAGTGTAGACAGGGCTATTGATTTTTGTGGTAACACTGTCCTGTCACCACATATAGTGCTAGTCTACCTCTGTGACCTCCTCTCCTCTCCTCCTCTCCTCCTCTCCTCCCCTCTCCTCCCATACATGTGTAAATGTGACACTTCACACTTGTTACCTCCCCCTCACCTCTCCCCCACCTCCTTCCTACTGTATACAACCCATAGGAGCGTCTCCCTCCCTACAGTCTCTCATTACTATAGTTTTCCCTCCTGTCGCTTACACCTCCTTCCTTTTTCTCTTCCTCCTTTCAGCTCTGTCCATTCCTCCATCCTCTCCTGTTCTCTCCCACCTCTTCCTCACCCTCTTTCCTCCCTCCATCCCTGCACTCCTCTTCCTCCATTCTCCCCCAAAAGGTTCCTGTCAGCCTGTCAGAGACAGTGATTGGAGATATGGAGGTGGGGGGACGTGGGCCTCTTGTTTTCTTTCTTTACTGCACACATTACAAACACGTACACATGCAGAAACCCACATATAACACACAAGTAGCTACATACACAGATGAAACAGGACAAATAAGAGAATGTCTCTCCAATCCCCGAGAGAGCGAGATGGAGGAAGAGACAAAGATTTCCTGCTGCGTTTAGAAGCTTTGGCAGTTCTGCTCCATAGTGATGCCAATACATGAACAGAGAAGAACAAGAAAGAAAGATAAAAAGGGGGAAACAGATATGAAAAGGTATTTTAAAAAAAAAGGGAAACTGGCTCAGAAAAACATTCACATGCTCCAATAACTTTAAAGATTGATTAGAACCCCTAGGTTATGCATGTTGGATTATGACGTACTGAAGTCTAAAATAATCAGATAATGGTATTTCAGTTGTGAAATTATCGCCTTAGAGTACACATATTCCAAATTGTGTTCTTTATTACGTGAAACCATGCAGACAGAGTAGAAAAAGAGCTTAAAGCTGGTGATTAAATATTTTATCCAGTTTATCTATTTAGCAGTATAATTGCATATAAACTCAATTAACCATAGTTTGTCTTGGAATAAATCTCATTTGTATATTCAGTAATGTAGTGAGGAAAAAAAAGGCAGGTAGTCTATAAGCCTTAATCAGCGATCATCATAAGATCACATTGGTCAATGTGAAGGATGTAGTCCACATAACTATTATACCACATCTGTGTACATCATGGATTCCAAACCTTTTTTTGCTTGTGACCCCTAAATATGAAGCCATGTCTACTTGTGACGTCTATTTTCATGTGTTGGGAGAAGAGTAATATTTTCCTTCTCACATTGTTTCATTTGAACAAGTCCCCAGGGTGTAAAGACATACAGCATTTTGTTAGAAATTCCTAACAATGAAAGAAAATCCCCCTGAACTTATATTTGTTGTTTCTTGTAGGCCACATTGTGTCATCGTAAGTGCTTGTATTTTTTTGTTTGTGTGTTTGTTTTTGCAGGGTCTCTCTTGAAAACAAGATCGTAATTTCAGTGAAACTGACTATAACTGACTAAAAAATATGTCATTCTCAGGTTCTGAAGGTTTCAAAGACCAATTCTTTGTAGAACAACTTGCATCAGCTTGTTTGCACTGTAAAATCCATACAATCACTGCTTTGGAAAGACTGTTTCTCATGAACTATTGTGTCAATCAAAAGGTTGAACTTTGAGAAAAAACAAAGAGGGAGAAAATGAAGTAAAAGAGCAAAAACAAGAATGTGAGTGGGTA